>NW_021011512.1:1528671-2171995 GCF_003987935.1 Bombyx mandarina
GGGTGAAAATTGAGGATTGTATGTATTTTTGTATGTTGTATCATAAAAATATAGAAATGAAAAATTTTGTTTAAAAAATAAATAAAAAAATTTAGGGGTGGACTACCCCTAACATTTAGGGGGATGAAAAATAGATGTTGGCCGATTCTCATAGATACCGGATAAGCACAAAAAATTTCATCAAAATCGGTCAAGCCGTTTCGGAGGAGTATGGCAACGAAAACTGTGACACGAGAATTTTATATATTAGATATAAAGATAAATATTATAAAAATATGTAGACTGTAGTTTTGACTGCTCACTATTTTAATTATATAGACGGTTAAATTACATAAACAAACAGGGATTACAAAAATAGTTAGCGATGTAGAGCCAATGGGTTCAAGTATGAAAAATGCGTGTTACCATTGTCGGCTAGAGAATGAAATGACTTGACGTTTGTCCGCATTGATAAATGTTCATTCGGTGTTACCCGCTCTTATTAAATTTACCATTTAGAAAAAAACAAAATGATTTACCCATGATTACAAAAATAATTTTACTTATCTCTTAAAATTTACTATTAATTTCATTATTTAAAAATGTCATATGTCGCTGTAATAATAAATAATAATAATAAAATAAATGATGGACCTGGCGCACGAGGTGACCGACATGTGGAGGGTGGTATCTACAGAAATAATCTTGTAGTTGTGTCGGTGAATGGTTTGGTCCCTAAAAGCCTCTCAAAACATCTCGAGAGGCTTGGTCTCAACAAAAAGTCGGTGGTGGCCCAAATGCAAAAAGCAGTCTTGCTCGACAATGCCCGTATAGTTCGCCGGTTTCTCTCCCAATAGTCCCTAACGCTCCGGCCGATTGTTGCCCACCTCGCCGGAGTGTGTCCTGCCGTCTTCCCAGGCGTGGCAGTGTTTAATACGAAATAAATGATAATAATATCATCATAACACATTCTGCCGTTGAGCGATTTTGTACTTCAGTTTGGAGGAGTTATTCCAAAACATATTTTGACTTTGAAGGTGTGTTGCAGTACTTACTAATTGTGTAAAATTTACTTATAGAAATACGTATTTTTAAATATTAAGCCAAAAATTTTACCTTGAGTGTTTTCGTCACTGGGTACTTCGGTTTGAAGACATCGAAAACTTAATTTTTGGCTGCAGTAAACGTTTAGCAAAAGACTGTTTAATGCTGGTCATATTTGCAATTTTGTATGCAAAAAATCAATACTACAGTGCCTTAAAATAATGAAATCGCACATTTTTCAGCGCAATCAGTGCAAAAATTGAACGGGGAACTCCACCCCACTATAGACTTAAGGGCACTCGTTAAACAAATGAATTGCTGAAAGCGAAAATTAAAAGCCCTACTTGATTGCGAGAAGTGGCCGTCGAAAACGGGGACACCGATTTCATTACCGTCAACGGACAATGGCTGTGTGTCCAGCCTAATTAGGTATTACAGAACTGGAAGGGTCTCCGAACTGTATCTTGGTCCTAAACTAACAAACTGAATTTCGGCCGAATCGGCGATGTCATGATAATTCAATAAATATCTTAGAAATGTTGTCTTGTTATTATTACAAATCGTGTGTAATTTAATTTTCTTTGATTCACGTGTTCGTATTAATTTAAGATATACAGTATCAGTTTTACTATATTACGGAGAATTTGAAGCTATTGCATAAATTTTATCGCGGGCTTTGAGCGCGGCGACCAAATCAAGAAATTCCGTAACGAAAACAACCTTTCCGCCTACCACGTAGCTCGCGTTCAACACATTCACACGTTGCGCTTGTGTAGTGTTTGTGAATAAGCGCGCGGCGTGACGTCGCACTGCATGCGCATCATGAAAAGTCTGCCCATCTCTCTCTCGCGCGGTCTAGCTTATGAGTGTGAAGGGGACAGTTAATGTTTTGCTTTAGTTAATGTTTATAAATATAGCGCGGTCTTATTTTATTATTGTTTTAATATTAAATTATTATTGTCTAATTATAATTGCATAAGTTGATAAAAAATGCTATGCAATAGTTTTACCGTGATAGTCTCCAAGTGCCACACGTGTTTTTTTATATATCTAAGAATAAATTTTGTAATTTACAAAAAAATATGGTATAGATTTGATATGGCATGAAGTATCGTAGAAAACATTTTAGGTTCAAAAGGAGTTCAAACAATGATACAAACGTAATTAGGTCACGAAAATACAAAAGCTAGTTCTTTTCCTTTATATTTTTCGATAAAGTTGTGTATTTACAAGGATGCTGATTATATAATATTATTTGTGCAGCGAAGCAGTGAAGAGTCCCCATTTTAAGGGATTGCCACAGCACAACGGGCAAAAATGTACGAGTATATACCACGGAGGATTTATCATTGAAATAATTGTACATATTGACATTTCTGAATGTTTCGAACGTTGATGTTAGGTAAGCTTACGAATCCGAATTGTAATCTGGTTACCCAAGGCATGATTGCTTTGTAGTATAGATAAACAGAACCGGGGACCTTTCCAAGTAGGCTCACTAACCACCCTAAAGCCATTCTAAGGTCTCTCCCAATATATCGAGTAATTTAATATTTGAAACCCATTATTTCGCTTATTGAATGATTTATGTCTCAACCGATTTCGGAAGGCTTCGTTATCTTCAAATTCGAATTTCAAAGCAGCGAAAACTAAAGCGAACGTCATTAACTGAAATAAGATTTAATAATATTCAAAGTTCTCTGACGTCATTCCCAAGTTCGCCAGATCTGGATTCGGATAATTAAGAAGGTCCGTATAGATCCGTAGGTCAAGTGAAATTAGATAAGTTCTGTACATCTCAAGTTTCGTTAGATAAACTTCTCTGGCAGATCATTCGCAGTGTCTTGTTAACAAAGTCAGGGATTTTATCTGTTCACTAAATAATATGAGATCCCTTTTAGAACGTCTTTAGCGAGATAAACTTATTTTAAGCTTCATTGTCTCTCTTCAACTAGAATAGTTTGGATTCAGTACAAGTTTAATAATAACACTTTATTTTAATTGCTTTTATTTTAATTAAGTACTTCCTCGGGTATTTTGATAGATTCAATTATTCCTTATACTTTTCTATAATTGTTTGTAACAGGCTAGTAAACTAATATTTAAGGGGTACAGTAATGAATGTAAATATTTTAAAATAAATGAAGCAGCATAATTTGAAAATTTTAAAGAAAATAAAAATTTCACTTGAAACTTTAAACAAAAAATTACTTCTACTTAAATTTATTTTCAACAAAGCCTAATTGGTTTGATGAAGGAATGGTGTTTTCTTTTATGACTTTGTCTCTCTCCCATTTAGAAGTAGTATCGCAGTATATTATAAGATGAAGGATTACTGGTTTTAGAGTGCACACATTGAGATTTACCCCCGGCCGGTCACTTGACCACCCGGCTTGATAGATGAGTCCGAAGTTACATAGCGCAAACATTAGAAATAGAACGCGGGTATGTAATTCTTTCATTTATCTAATTATTTAGAAAAATGTTATATAATAGGAAACGACTTGTCGTTGCCGAGTGTTGTGGCATCGATGCTCGGCGACGACGAGTCGTGGAAGGCGATGCTCGACTTCTGCGAGTGCACCATCTCGCAGAAGGAGGCGGCGGGGCGCATGAGAGACGTACAATCCCGCTGCCGTCGAGCGGGGGCCAGGGAGGCGGATCTCGCCCAAGCCCTGGCCCTCTAAGTGTTTCGGGTCCCCCTCACATGTCGGTCTGGGGACCGGCGAGGGGGGCCTAAGAAGACGACGTGCAAGCTGCTCTGCACGCGTTTTACGCAAGGGCATCCGGGTGATGGAAGGCCGGCTATCCTCGACTCACGCTGGTTCTGGTCCAGCGGGGTATTCCGTAGGATAGCTCACTCTAACCGACGCCATCTAGGCGGGCTTCGGATAGCCTGCCGACCGAGAGGGCTGGTGGTCGTGGCGCCGACGACCGCCGGTCCGGCGTCCCGAGGGGGAGGGTGATGGGAGAGATGTGCTCCGCACTAAGCGCTTCACTTTCCCCCCTCTGCCTCTTCATGAGTTCTGTCTCATGCGAGGTTTGGACGTTGGTTGTTGAGCGACAGGAGGTTTTAGTCAGTTCGACTCCGACACCCGCCCTCCATCCAAAAAAAAAACGTATAGATATTTGGATTCTGTGTTTGATGTTAGTAAGTTTGAACTTTGATTTATTATTGTACTCTTAGTTTATACAGAGTGTATTAGAAGAGCTTTCAAAAAAAAATCAAATCTTAACATCCCGAATTTTGGATAATTGTTCTATTTATTAAATTGATAAATGATCAAAATTTCAGTCGCGCTTTTAAACCGTATGTTTTCATGGGCACATATGTTGAACCACTGCATCTGTAGAGTTCTTCATCGCTGCCCTGTATATTTCCATCGTGAAACAACGTTCTAGTATCTATCTGGTAACAGCTTACAAGGTAATGTCTAAACTCATCAGCTACGCTATTGAAAAACTTGATTCGATTTCCAAGACTAATAACGATAGGAAATCTTAAAAAAAAACCTTGAATTATTCTTTCGTTGAATTTGTAAATTTCATCAAGAAACGAATAGTAAATTTTATCACTGACAATAAAAAACGATAAATCCTCACACATCTCGTATGTTAAATGTGAAATTCTACTAGCAAAACGATCGTTAACAACATCCACGTTACAAACTCCTCACGTTAATTGCGAAGGCAGAGTTTGTCAAAATTTCGAGACTATTAAAACTTGTACCTTCTCTAGGAGGTTCGGACCATAAACACTTGGAGCGACTCCAGCGGTTCGGAGTTAGAATTTAATCCACTTAAATTCAAGAACACGTTCGAGAACTTTTGTTCTGACCACAACATAGAACGACAGTCTTCTTTGTCAACTTACGAATAACTACGATAGCTGCGCATCAGAATAATAAATCGCGATTTCTTTACTATTGTTAGCTTTATGTATGTGTGGTCTAGCTGGATTTATAAATTTTATCCTTCCTAAAACTCCAATAATGTAACCAAGGTGTAAAAAAATTACCTAAAATATTCTTTACATCGCTCGCCCTGTCAAAACTATTGATGACAGAATAAAATAATGTACTACGACATTGTAGAACACATTATTATTTACAAGAAGTGTCGCGACAGGATATGTCTAACTATTATAGTTAATCCGCAATAAGCGTTCTTTTATTTAAAAAAAATAAAACAACGTCAAATATCGTTGAAATTTTTGCTAAAGACCCGAGCGGAGCCGGAGCGAGCCGCTTTTATCTTATATTCATATTAATAAAATCATCATCTAAGTTTGATTCTTCCAAATAAACTATAAACAATGAATGTGATACCATGTTTTTTAATAGCGGTAGGGCGTCTTGTTGGCATGCACTCGTAGGCACCGCCTATTTCTGCCGCGAGACTCTTAGCTTTAAACGGTGGTATAGCCATGGTACTATTCTTAGAACTCATGTCTAAAGGTGAGTGGCGGCATTTACATTTTTTATGTCTATGGGCTCCAGTAAGCACTTAAAACCAGGTAGGACGTCAGCTCGAATAATATTTTATTATTTTAAAACAAAGTTATAAATCTAAGCCGATTTAGATTACAGAAAACCGAATTATAAAAAATACCATTTACCTTTGCCGGTTTTCCCAATAATAATGTTCTCACTTCACTGTTAAAGGATATCGGTTAATACATTAATTACAGTTGGGCGAAATTGGCAAAGATAGCCCTGTATTACCCAATATCTAAGCTTCGTTGGAGCCACGTAATCCGCTCAAAATTTATTAGTAAACGCTGGGTCATATGAATTTAGGGCTAGCTGAATTAGCGAACAGCGAAGTGCCTCAGTTTTAAGCTAAACTTTCATTAATTATAATTTAGTAAGTTGCGCAGTAAAGTTTGCATGGTATCAAAAAAATTTACGTGTTAAGACGTATTGTGAGAGCGTACGAAGAGAGTATTAGTAACCTGCTTAATTTTGTCGCCAAAAAGACTTGCGTTCCGGTTTTCAGAAGGTTTGAGTATAAATGAGTGAGGTCTCATATTTCAATTTTTAGATATTCTTTTTTTTTATTTGTACATTACATAAATGGGGGAATAGAAAGATGATCAAGTCTCGAAAAATACACTGGGTATGAAAGAAGATAGTATAGTGAAAAGGGCGTGTCTCAGAAAGACTTGAATGGACTGTGTAAAAGAGGATATGAAAGAAAATGATGCAAAGGTGGCATATGGCAGGCCTGAGCATAAGAAGAGAACATGTTGCGCCGACCCCACATAGTGGCAAGAAGAAGAAGAGGGGGAACACCCTAACTGCGTATCGGTTAAGTTATAGCCGGAACACATACACGCTCTAATGTGAATATCATTACCAACCTTAAGATATGAGACCAAAGTCTAAATTGTATTGTATAATGGCTGTTCTACTCTACAAACACAAATGCAAGATTGTTCCGTGGTGGAAATAGACAGAATAGGTACCTATCAAGAGCCCCTAGCATGTGTAAATGTTGAATAATCTGAGGTTGCTTTTTATGACATCCGCGGAAAAGGCAGGGGTAGTGCTTACATAATACTTGAGACCTTAGAACTTGTATCTCAAGGTGGGTGGCGCATTTACGTTGTGGATTTCTATGGGCTCCAGTAACCACTTAACATCAGGTGGGCTGTGAGCTCGTCCACCCATCTAAGCAATAAAAAAAAAAGACCACCAAACTTCATATATTTTGGTTTGCTTTATAATGTCATTAACTGCTGTATTTAAAGTAATATACACTACAAAATATAGGAAGTATCTTTCTATGACAACAAAACTAAATTTTGTCTATCTGAAGACTTGGACTCTATAAGAAGTGAAGATTACAAAAGAAAACCACAATGACTGCTTCTTTATATCTCACATTTCGCGATAGCCATTGTATGATTTTTTTTTATCAAGCACGGACCTACATCATTTTGGTACAGACATTTGAGTTTTTTTCGTGCTTTAGTGAGAGGACCTTCGTTATTTCAAATGAGGGTCATGAGGGCTCTTTAATGAACTGCCTGAATTCTTTATGTACGTGTGTAACGATTTACTGTACGGACATTTATTATTTATAGTGCTGTCAGAAATGTTGATGGATTTAATTTTTCTAATGTTAGTTTTATACAAGGGCTTTGAGGGCGAGCTGGTAATTGCGTATACATCTGCCTTTTCTTGAATACTGCCATCGACATTGATGTTAATGAGTAACTCTCTCTCTCTCTTCTCAGCTATTTATTCCACATGGTGGTGGGGTCAGCTTTCCTTACTTTACTCCTTCACTTCGCTCTGTCAATGAGAAATGAGCTTTTTTATTGCTTAGACGGGTGGACGAGCTCACAGCCCACCTGGTGTAAAGTGGTTACTGGAGCCCATAGACATCTACAACGTAAATGCACCACCCACCTTCAGATATAAATTTTAAACGGCTGCCGCACCCTTCAAACCGAAACGCATTACTGCTATACGGCAAAAATAGGCGGGGTGGTGGTATCCACCTGCGCGGACTCCCAAGAGGTCCTACCACCAGTAAATGTAACTGTAATTGATAAATAGTAATTACTTACCATATTTCCGAGAATTAACCTTGACATGTATTATGGACCAGGCTTATTTCAACGTTCATAATTGACGTGATATGATCATATTTCATAACATAATCCTGATTTTCGTTCTTTGAAAACTGAGAAACCGTTTTACCGCTTTATTAAAGAAGCAGATGTATTTGTTGGCAATTAATTTCATTTCGAACTTCTAATAGTTTAGTTCAAATTTGTTATTGTGTCATTAAATACAATTTACTTTCTATTTTAAATTTATAAATCAACCAGACGTGCCGGACGATTTCGCGTCAAATTTCTAATTAAGAATAAGGGATTAAATACGTGTAACTGTTTCTCTTTGTTTATATTTCTTTATTATTATTTACACTTCATGTATTTATTTATAATAGCGGACATAATGCAGAGAGAATTATCTACCAGTCAAACTATGTTTTTTTATAAGTCAGTTTGTATGTAAAATTACCAATTAAATAGTGAACTTTCTGTCATATTAATTACCAGACCTTAGAACTCATGTCTCAAGATGGATGGCGCATTTACGTTGTAGATGTCTACGGGCTCCAGTAACCACTTAGCATCAGGTGGACTGTGAGCTCGTCCACCCATCTAAGCAATAAAAAAAAACATCCCTATCCACTTAATCTTTTTTTGGGTGATTCAGTAACAAACACAAAGGCTATCACATTTATAACGCGGCTGAAGATTAATTCCAATCAATTACAGACCATTAAAGAGTTCATGTGATGTAAACATCATTCTATCAATTAATCTTAACAATCTGAACACTCCAATTGTACGTTATCAGGTCGACCGAGTTCACAAGGCCAGCGCAGCGCAGTCAAGACAATGATAGATCGATGTACCTTGATGAATTGGTTTTGGGCTATTCCGGTTCAACGGTAAAGCGACGCGAATGAAATTCTCCTCATTTTCAAACGAAAATCTCGGGATAATTTCCGGCAATGGTTTCAAAATTTAAGGCCGGCAAAATTAAGGTTCAAAATGGCAAAATTAATATACATGTATTGCGCGAACTCCACTTAATGGCACAGGAGGAAGATGAAATATTAAATTTTAAAATGCTGAATAAACTCTTCAGAAGAACTGTCTTTGTTAAAGCATGACAAAACTACTACAAAAACATCATCCTGATATTGTCTTTTCTAAGTTTAAAAGTATAATACATATTAAATCAGGACACTATTTAGAAGGGCTATTAGTTATTAATCTTCTTCTCAGTCGTACACTCCTGGCGGAGTGGTGGTGGTTACGTATTGTCTTATTGCTTGATTCCGGCTATTGCGAGGCTTCTTCATCTCTCTCTATTTGTGGCGGCTCGTGTATGTTACATTCAATAAGGGAACGCTTCGTAGGTGACTTAATAAAGTCTGTCCATCTTGTTGGTGAATTTATTGTTATAATTATTACAATATTCCGTTATTTAAAAGAACATTATTAGAATTTAGAAAATAGAAACCAGGACTGGTGGTAGGATCTCTTGTGGACTGGTGATAGGACCTCGTATGGTCTGGTGGTAGGACTTCTTTTGGACTGGTGGTAGGACCTCTTGTGAGTCCGCACGGATAGGTACCATCCCCCCGCCTATTTCTTCCGTGAAGCAGCAATGCGTTTCGCTTTGAAGGGCGGGGCAGCCATTGTAACTATACTGAGACCTTAGAACTTATATCTCATGGTGGGTGGCGTATTTACGTTGTAGATGTCTATGGGCGTAACCACTTAACACCAGCTTATCCACTCATCTAAGCAATAAAAAAAAAAATATATATACTCGAATTTCGTCCACTAAATTTTAATTGCGGCACTTCATTATCGTCTCTCAACATAGAAACGGTTTTGATGTAATTCGGTAAGTCGTTAAACTTAGCTTACAACGAAGCTGGTGATGAAATGATAGAGCATGCCATTCTAAGCTCACGATATGACAGTTTGTTTTAAAAAGAACAGTTAAACAAATAATTTTTACCAAAACGTGAGGTACCTTTGGTAGGGTATGGACAATGTGATATTTGATGCTAAGAACTATTTTCCTTTCCTTCCTGTTTGAAGAAGAACAATAGCGCAGCCATGAATATGCGAATGAAGCATTCTAGTACCTGATCTTACTTCCAAGAATAATATTATATATAGAAACGCACTGTTGATCAACATAGGGGTTTCAGGTAGTATAAATGTACTCTGCTCCGGTAGTAAAACAAGATATTCTCAGTGGGTCGCGTTTCCGATCCAGTGGTAGATTCTGCGAAGCACGGCTCTTGCTAGAGTTCGTGTTAGAACGTCGTCAGGCTTGAGCCCCGTGAGCTCACCTACTAGTTAAGGTTACGCTGAAATAGCCTCTCAAGGCTATGAGCAAAGGTAGAAAAAAAAAAGTAAGGCAAAATTTTATTGCAAGTTGAAACTGCACACGCTATACTTTTTTAACAAGTATAATGCTGCAACCAGGATTGGATTTTTTTTTTTTTGGTCAGGAGGAAATCGCCGGACTTCCGCCCTTCTCTGGGGATGGCGGGCGGTGTATGTCAGAGTCGAACTGACTAAAACCTGTCGCTCAACAACCAACGTCCACTGTAGTCTGATTCACTTTCTGCCGACCGCCGAAACTATTTAAAAGTATCTAAATCATTTCAAATTTACTTTGCGTTTCGTATTTCGATTTAACGAAAAGGCCAACTCTGTATTGAACCCGTAATAATTAATCGTGTGTATTTTCCAGAACATAAGTACGGCATATACCTTCGTGTTGTATCTTGAATATACAATGAGAATGTATTTTAATGATTAATTACGAAAAGTTCACTTCGATCCATTGTTTAGTGCAAAGTTTATAGATACCGTTAACTAATAAATAAACAATGAGGTATTCGTTCGCAAGAAGGCTGTAAATTCGCAAAACTTAAGTCATTCTTAAGAGATATTTGTTTCGTTATTCAAAATGAACACGGCTTACAAAAATATTTTGAAGCATAGTTTCATTCCGAATGAATATTTTATACGAACGATCTTATATTCTGTTCGGAGGGCTTCGGTTTAATCGTCCTGAATACTAAATTGCTTTCATTTGTCGAACGTTTTCGAGTAAAGCCTTTTTTTTTTTTTTAAATTCTGTATCGCACTTTTATCATTAAAGAGAAAATTTCAGTTTTAACTTGTTTCACTAATAAAATCATTTGTGATTTTCTTATACAAATTATAGTATAGTTAGTTGAATTTTTGAATTTAAAGTGAGCTATGTTTCTTTTAGGAATAATCATTTGTAGCCTAAACGGTCAGTAGACTTAAAAACTATGTGATTAGATTACAAGTTAAATCTGAAAACATGAATGTCCACCTTCGGATATCTAGTTCGTGTACTAGACGATGACTGAGCTTCACTCGGTTTTTTTTTGATAACGCCATCTTGTTGTGTCTTTAAAGCGGTTAGTTGCTCACAATTAAGAAAAATAGTATTATTATTCGCCAATAGATGTCGGGAAGAGTTGATTATTGAAAACACGAATAAAACAACATTTTCTGAAAATAAATCGTAGCTAGATCGATTTATCGCCCACGAAATCCCCTTTAAACTAAATTTTATAAAAATCGTTGGAGCCGTTTCCGAGATTCAGATTATATACAATTTTAATACTAATTTTTTTTTTTTTTTTTTATTGCCCTTGTAGGCAGACGAGCATACGGCCCACCTGATGGTGAGTGGTTACCGTCGCCCATGGACTTCAGCAATGCCAGGGGCAGAGCCAACCGCTGCCTACCAAAATTAGTGACCAATACCCTAATAAGTATTCTTTAGTTAGCTACAAATTCATTTCCTTCGAGACTATTAAAGAAAATTATTTTCCATTTCAACTCACCTTATATACCCCCGGAGCGCTAACAATCTACATAAATTAGCGAACTCTTCAACGCCAAAACTGGAATTCTGATAGCGTCAAGTAAAGTTAAATTTATTAAATTTTCTTAGAGTTATTACGTTGATTTTATGTTATTTAGTGGCTCGAGTGGAGGCTTTGAAGGTGGATACCGGTCGAGAAACATGAAATATTATTTACCTTGAAAGGAAAACGTCACAACTTGTAACATCGAAATTTATAGCTCTAATTATTTTGTACAATTTATAATGTTAGTAAATTTGTGTGTTTTATATTTTATAATACAATTTAATTTTATTATGTCATTAATTTATGGGATCCATACGATGTCTTGTGAGCGTGTATAGGAATCTCTGTTTTGGATATGTTTGAAGCAGTCATGCGTTCCGGCTACAACACAATACGATCGAAATTTCGATCTCATGTCTACCGCTTAACATGAGTCTGACCGATGCCGACATAAGGCCGAACTCTCAAAATATTTAGATGGCAACTGATCTACCCTCGTAGCCGAAATATGAAGTATACAAATAAGATGTGGTAAGTGGTCGTCGTGGCCTAACGGATAAGACGTCCGGTGCATTCGTGTTGAAGCGATGCACCGGTGTTCGAATACCGCAGGCGGGTACCAATTTTTCTAATGAAATACGTACTCAACAAATGTTCACGATTGACTTCCACGGTGAAGGAATAACATCGTGTAATAAAAATGAAACCCGCAAAATTATAATTTGCGTAATTACTGGTGGTAGGACCTCTTGTGAGTCCGCACGGGTAGGTACCACCGCTCCGCCTATTTCTGCCGTGAAGCAGTAATGCGTTTCGGTTTGAAGGGTGGGGCAGCCGTTGTGACTATACTGAGACCTTAGAACTATATCTCAAGGTGTGTGGTGCATTTGCGTTGTAGATGTCTATGGGCTCCAGTAACCACTTAACATCAGGTGGGCTGTGAGCTCGTCCACACATCTAAGCAATAAAAAAAAAAAAGATAAATTTATATTTTCTCAAATTACCTATACTATAATTATGCCGCACATCCGATTACACAAACAAACTACATTACTAGATTATTTTATAAACTAAAGTCTCAATCTAGTTTATAAGTTACTAGCTGTACCCGACCGCTTCGCTGGGCATTTAAAATTAACATTATTATTTCTCACACCCAGAAAGATTCTCATCATTAACGCCTCCGCAACTGGTGCAGGGAGTTCAACACTAATATAAATATTAGCTTATCCATGAAGTATATGTATTTTCTATATGGATACTAAGTTTCAAGTCAATCGGATGCATGGTTCATTAGTTATAACGGAACATTCGTAAAAACCACTGTAGATTTATATATTAGTATAGATACATTAAAAAATTCTGACCCATTTTTCTGAGCTTGGTTTCTTAGAATTCGCATTTAGCTAAGTTCGGCGATAAGGAAGATAAAACATATTCGACATATTTCTTTCAAACGTAATAAAAGAGCCGCACTTTTCTTTTTTCTTTTATGCTGATTCGAATATCACGGATCTAATAAGAGAGGGTGGCACGTGATTGACACTTCTATTACATCAGACTTCAACGAAAATATCCTATGAGATATCACAATAAATATGTATTTATGTACATCAACTGTCAACCTATTTGTTTCCGATTTATTATTATTATTTTTTGAAGTTCCGTAACATTGTCAAGCTAAAATCATTTCTAAAAACACTATGTTTAAAGAATACATCACAATTAAATCTATATTTACGCTTCGTCCATTGTGGATTTGTGCTTTTGCGGACTATGTTAAGCTTTACATATGACTGAGAGGATCTATTTCCTCTGAATGAGCGACGACTTTATCGGCTAGTTTAGGTAATTAATTAAATAAATATCCTCTAATCGCTTCAAATATCTAATGATTATAACATATTCAACTATCACTCAGAAGATGCGTGACTGTGGCTTCGTAGAGTATGTGTAGTCCTAGCCCACATTCCTATGAATAGCACAGCGCAGTATTCCATTTGTAGAATTAATATCTTTCATTAACCTTCCTGGTTAACTCTAGCCCTTTTTATTGCACGGAATGATCACACAGCATACTGGATGTTAGCTAAATGACTACCTAGACATGAGGTCTAAGTCTTGGTTTTATACTGTTACCGGAACGCGTGACCGACTATTGAAATAGTCAGGGTGGTATTTTATGCGCCTTAACACTACTAAACTACTTTAACTAGGATCCTTATCTTCGACTGTTAGTTACGAGATCTATAATATTGATTCATCATCATCATCATCATCATCTCAGCCTGTCTACTGTCCACTGCTGAACATAGGCCTCTCCAACTGATGTCCAATGCGGCCGGTCCGTTGCCACCTGCATCCAACGTGACCCAGCAATTTTCACCAGGTCGTCGGTCCATCTGGTAGGTGGCCGTCCCACACTGCGTTTGCCAGTACGTGGTCTCCACTCGAGGATCTTTCTGCCCCATCGGCCGTCCGATCTTCGCGCTATGTGGCCTGCCCACTGCCACTTCAGCCTGGTGATTGATTCACATTACATAAAAACAGTTTGGTATTTGTTTTGAACGGGGGAATAAATGGTATTCTAATTTCATTAAAATTAAAACCTCAAGACTAAAGATAAGCGGTGGCATTCACGTTGTTACGTCTATCGGTACAAGTAACATTTGATACTAACTAATCGAATGCTCATCTCCATATTGAATTTGAATCGTATGCAGCAGCATTAAAATTTGTTTAAAAATGTTTCGGCGGCACGTCTCCTCGTTAGAAGCTGTTTGATTTCGAAAATCGGATCCACTACTTCGTAATTCATATCTCGTTTAAATATTTTAGGCACGTGCCTTGATTTGGCACAAGCAAGTACACAAAGAGAATGGCTTGCGAATGTTAAGCCTTCAAAATCTTAAGATCCCGTAGGTACATTGACGCAGAATAATATCTTTCTCCTGCTAAAGCGTAGGATAATCTTCGAGAGGCTTTGTTGTACTCTGTGTTGAAATAATAGCAGATTCTTTAATAATTTATTTGCAGTTTTCTTATACCGTTTAATTGTCAGCAGCTGCGAATCAGCTTGTAGAGAACCTGGTGGTAAATGGCTACAGTTAGTAATGAACACTGGCAATGCCGGTTCATGCAAGCTATAGCTTATCGAGTCGAACTCACTTCGAACTACTTTTCATCTGAAATTTTAAAATAAACAGAACATAATCTGTTTATTTTAAAATGGTATAGCTTAACTGTAAATTTATTTATTCTGTGAATGATAAAAAACAGACACGTATATTTGTACTACGTTAAAAACAAAGCTCAAACTGAATTATAATGACACTAGCAGAATTTCAAAACCGTTTTTTTTTTCTTTCTATAAATGATCAAGAAATTCGATTTACGGCGTCCCAAAGAAATGCCTATAAAAACATAGCAAGTTGAACGGATTCATCATTTATCGAGCAGTCTCGTCACTTTATGGACTCATAAAATATACGACGATTCAAAAAAAAATCCCTGGGCTCTCATAAATTTCCCTCCTCACTATTGAGACGACATCCAAACTGAATATGCAATAATCTTTACTCGGATACAGCCCTAATGCTAGCCATAAATCAGATGCGTATCGCGGATGTACTTTAGTTATGGTGGTTCAATAAATTGGGTGCTACGACGGTTATGGCCTCCGCCGATGACCTATATACTTATACTGTTTGTTGAATATTGCATGTGATGATACATTAAGAGTTTGATAGACAATTCTGATTTGGATAAAGCAGAATTATACTACCCAGGTTTTTTCGTCGACTTCTTTTGTTTATTTTTCCTACCTAAGCTGATAGCCTTGACAGGCTATTTCAGCGTAACCTTAACTGGTAGGTAAGCTCACGGGGCTCAAACCTGACGACGTTGCTAACAATGGCCCTAGCAAGAGCAGTGCTTCGCAGAATGTACCACCGGATCGGAAACGCGACCCACTGAGAAGATCCGGCGAGAAACTCAGTGGGCTGTGTCTATGGGTTAATTTACTCGTCGAGCCCTTCGTCGCATGCGACGGGTTCGACGAGGACGATGACCGATGCTTCAGGTACCTAAAAAATGATGTGAGCGACTTCTTTACAGTGCATTGAAAGCGGTAGAAGGGAAAAAATGTGAAAATATCTGGGCCTTATTTTATTTTATATAAGATCAATGTTCTTTTTACACAGCATCTGTGCTGATTTGTCTACATTGAAAGTGGGTTGAGGGAAAATCGAGTGGCGTACTGGGTCCTAGGTATAGCTCGTAGCCGGAGTCCGATATAATCTGGTCTGTTACCCACTTCGACCGGGTATACGTAAATGGGTTCGCCAGCTATAAAAAAATAAAAATAAAGTAATCGCTGGTAAGCTACAATAGTAAATGATCTTTGCAAACTTTAAACTAACGATAAGCTACAGGGAACTAATTTAGAGATCTCATTTCGGAAACCAAGTTCAATTTAAGATGGAAAATTAAGCAATAAAATAATTCACAAGCCAGAAGAGTATATAGTATAGCCAGAAGATAGTATAGTATAGTCTTATCGCTAAAAGCGATCTCTTCCAGGCAGCCATTTAATTTACAGAAATGCTGGAAAATATAAAAATATAGCAGGTATGTTGCGGTGTACTATAGATAATACATTAATATAGAAAGTATATAACTAACTGATCTATATACCAATATATATACTTACATACAATACATACTAATGTACTTATATACACATAATAAATCAACAGTATGGAAATGATAAATGATGATGCAAACACACAGCACTAGGCAGATAAGTAGTGTTTCTTCACCATTTTTTTAAAACAGTTTAAAGTTGGAGCACTTCTCACTGCATCCGGCAGAGCATTCCACAATCGAACCGCCTGGAGGGTGAATGAATTGTCAAAGAATGATGATGAATTAAAGTTTTTTTTTAAATGAAAAACTGACAGTACGTTGTATATATAATCTTCGTATTTGAACGACAGAACAAATAAAATGTTAATTAATAATGTGAGATTAGATCAAAGCAGTTTAAATTAAGTTTTTTTTTTCTTATTTCTCGAATAAAACTTTTCACGCTTGGACCATCGTTCATTATTTCACGATTGGAACATTTGTACTCTGTAATCAGAACGTCTCCAAATAAACGATGTATATTCACAACGTTCTACCTATCCTGTTTTTATTGGATACATTTACGCCTCAAAAGCGAGAGATTATTGAATTTCCTCGCTGAATATACCTAAAATTCTTTATATCATGCCCACAATTCTTTTAAGGAAAGTTATATCACAAGCTATGGGCCCGGATCCCGAAAAGATTTCATTTTCAGGAATATTCAGGTTATTGAACTCTCGCATGAAAACCGGAGATACCGTGAAATTTTTATGTAGGCAGCGGGATTCCTTTTCTAACTTATCGATCAATGTCTGAAACTTTTGACTAAAGAATCTCTTTCAAATACATCGATATTTTTGTAGTCTGAATGAAATCACACGTATTTACTATTTTTAGTGGGAAGCAGTCATTTCGTTATGCTAAAGCAATTAAGACTTCATTTGTTTAGAGAAATTTATTGAAGTGGGTCTATAAGATCTGCAATACATTTAGTACCAAATTTTCCTCAGACTCTAAATGAGTCCTTCAAGTTAGTTAAAATATTTTAGTCGCTAAATCATCCTACTATTTTATTACATTTCCTATCGCAATTAATCAATTGATGCTTATACATGACAGTCGCGTGTTTTAGCAGAACACGTTTCCATACATCGTGTACGTGTCAAACAGAGAATCACTACATAGTAATACATAAAACAAAGTCGCTTTCTCTGTCCCTATATATCTATGTATGCTTAAATCTTTAAAACTACGCAACGGATTTTGATGCGGTTTTTTTTTTATAGATAGAGTGATTGAAGAGAAAGGTTTATATGTATAATAACATCCATTAAATAGTGGAGAAATCAATAATAAATTACAGTTTCCCATGCGAAGCGAGGGCGGGTCGCTAGTATCTTATAATACGTAAGCATTTTTGGCTTTAGAGTACTTTAGTCGTGTGGTCGTTCTATTGAGATTTACATTTGCCCCTCAAGCGCCACAGTCAGGCCGTGTATCTGGAATCACTTCTGTTCACGAGCCACGAAGACAATCTAAAAGATAATAAACACTGAAACACAATCATATCATGATGGGGCTTAAAAACTTGCCCACGAAAATTAAATAGATAAAATGAAAAATTTAATTTTAGCCTCACTCGTGTTTATTCTCAGAATCAACCAGATTATTTACAATCTAATACTCTTTTCGTAATAAATTACTAAAATACGACGTAAAATATTATATTTTCCCGTAAAGCTTTAACCTCCCACAAGATTCCATTATCTTGAAATAGTCAAATAATCTGACTCCCTTATTTTATGCAAGGTCGCTGAGGAAAGAAAATGGAATCTTTCCCAAAGACTTCAGAAATCAGATACGCGTGTTTAAAGTTATTAATTATTATCATTACTTTTCTACGCTCTGACATTGTGCGGCTTCACTGTTCTGTCGGAGCCCGTATGGGTTAGTTAGTACCACTCATAACTATTACTGCAGCTGTCATGCATTAGGAAGTCCCTAATGCATGACACCTTGTCATGAATCAAGCTGGGCTGCGGACTTTTTGTTTGGTGGGGTATTGTAACATGCTAATCTATATATTAATACGTGAAGCAAAAACTTTGTACCTCTTTTTACAAAAATTGCGCGGACTGAGGAGTATGAAATTTTCCACATTTAGAGAATATAGAGAAGAAGTACAGAATGCTAATATTTTTTAAAAATTATGGATTAAAACTACATTAAATCAATAAAGAAAACGTTACACACACTACCATGTATTTGACACATATACATATACTCATTCTTTATTATTAAACTTTTGTTATTGCTTAAAGTCTGTAGTCAAATTGAGAATAGGTTAGTATTGTTTATGTTTAATATTACGAGTATTTGTCTATAGTATAGTCTTGGCGAAATCTGTAACAATAGAACCATAATATTGTTAAAACTTATAATTTCAATTAATTATAGTTGAATTTCGACTACTGCGGGAGCACTAGTAAATATTACTATACATAAACACTTATGTATTCAGGTAACAACATCATTTGTCACTTCCTCTTTTGCAGCAATACCAAAAAAAGACAAATACAATCTGACTCAAAGAATATAGGTGACGTTAATATATTTTTACATTAATCATGCACTAGCAGAACTCAGAATACCAATAACAAATTTTGGAACATTCATTTTATTTGCCGCACTTACACTTCCGTGCTCATCTTCATTTATGATCGATGTTCTAATTAACGTCAAGACGGATTTGCTATTAGTTTCATTGCGTGAAAATAACGAGTTATTACGTGAACTGTGCTGGATGAGTCCACGCTGATTGGATGCAACCTCTTAATAATAACTTGACTTGTCGTTATTTTTGTCTATTTTTTGACAAAGAAAGACATGGATATAGCATAGTATATTGATTATTGAACAGTTTTGAAACGAAAAAAGTTTTTCAGCGAGCAAAATCATAACGAGTTGAAATTTTCGAATTTCAAACTTGATAATTGGACGAGAATATTTTTTTAATCCCCACATTTTTATTCGTAGAGATCAGAAATTTAATTTTGATGTTCGAATCTCATTTTTCATTGTGTTCAAGTAATGTGTTATGCTCTTTTTAAATTAATATTATTAGTTTAAAGCTGTTTGGTCCACGGTAGATTTTTTTCTCTAGAATTAATTATTTCAGCTCAAGTTGATAGATTATTTAAATTTTTTAACAAAGGGCAGACGAGCCTACCTATACTTTAAAGTCTATTAACGGCCCTTTTAAGTACCACAAGCACCGGTCACCGTGAATTAACCCATAGACACAGCCCACTGAGTTTCTCGCCGGATCTTCTTAGTGGGTCGTGTTTCCGATCCGGTGGTAGATTCTGCGAAGTACTGCTCTTGTTATGCCCAATATTAGCAACACTCCGGTTTTAGCCCCGTGAGCTCACCTACATGTTAGGGCGAAGCTGAAATAGCCTCTTAAGGCTATTAACATCGGTAGGAGGAAAAAAGTACTTTAAAGCCGATGTTATTGCTGATCTTTTAATATAAAATTCACTTTGCGGTAGGCTTGGACAGGTTGCGGATAGCTGTGCGAGTTCAATAAACTCCATAACATCAGCACTCAAACTAGGTACTTTTACTTTTTAATTATTTTTTATTGCGTAAATGGGTGGCTGAGCTCACAGCCCACCTGCTGTTAAGTGGTTACCGGAGCCCATAGACATCTTTAACGTAAATGCCGCTAACCACTTTGAGATATGAGTTATAAGATCTCAGTACAGTTACAACGGCTGCCCCGCCCCTCAAACCATTACTGCTTCACGGCAGAAATAAGCATGGTGGTGGTACCTACCCGTGCGGACTCACAAGAGGTCCTGCCACCAGCAAAATACTAGGAAAGGAGTGAGAAATAAGGCATAATAGTTGAATATATTGCTACTATGGATAGTAGAAATAGAAGGTTATCGAGGCCGCGGTCTTATATGCGAATGTTCTGACAACGCAATTCAATTATAATATATTACATGAACGACTGCGTGTATGTGGTTAACATAGTATATATACTCGTATAGTTTTGATGTTAGTAACGGAACGATAAACGAACATGAGAATTGTTCATGAGAGATGTCAGATTATGAAATTTGACCGATATATGACCTTATGTAAAATGTCATTGTCTTGTATTATGAATAGTGTAATAGCATGTTACATATTTAACAAACGTTGATAAAAATATTTGTTGTTAATCAATTATTATAACGCAATTCGGAATTAATATTGAAACTATTACTGTTAATTTGATATTAATATGTGGTTAGTTATTTGATCTCCGTATTAGCGGTAAACTCTCACTTAGAATAAATAGGTCAAACACTTCTTCAAAAATACATATTGTTACACCGGTAAGAGTAACGCCATCTATCGTCGAATAGCCGAACGAATATCGAAGGATCTAGAACGCACGAGAAGTACAACGCCATCTATTATCAGATAGCGGAAATACATAATACTCGAATTATGTGGAATATTCTCGATAATTCTAGGGATGTCGAATAGACTATAAAAGCGTTGCAGAGATGGCACCCAGTCAGTAAGTAATCGGAACTTCTCGAAGCGAAACAGCGAACGTACTACCTGAAGCGAAGCGGAAGAAGCAAATTGAGAATCTTAAATTGCTTGTGAAGTGTTTTGAGTGTTCTATGTGATAAATACAGTTTTAAGTTGTACGTCGGTAGAATTTTTATTTATCCCGAACCCCAGCGCGTAATAATATGATGTTTTAGATGTATGTGTACAAAATTGAAATATTAACAAAAAGGAGAAGACGACGCTAGGCACTAGACGATACTAATTATACTCAAATTACGATTTTATGATAGATGTACTTAAGTCGACGCGCGAATCTAGTTGACTGACGCCTGAGTGCGACTTGATGCGCCAATGTTGCACGCTACAAATATGGGAAATTAATTTAAAAAATCCTACGAAGGTTGTCGAGCAAATGCCCATCTGATAGTGCGATACTGTCATTGTGGACATCAGCAAAACTATACTCTGCTATTTCTTAGCCAAATCACGGTCGTTTTCTAAATTTAATTTGACGAGGAACATGTCAGTCAGAGTGCTGGAAAAGATCGCGATGTTAATCTCTGGGAACTTACTGAAGATGAACATAGTGATTTCAGATATTCGAGTTCTGAGTTTGTGTCCAAAATTAATGGCCGGTTGCATGAGTGAAGGCTCTAGTCAGAACCACACTAACTACTTAACACCAGGTGGACTGAGAGCTCGTCTACCTATTTATGCAATAAAAAACTAATTTGACAGTACAGGTATCCGATCCTACTTGAAGCTACTGCTTAATACAATCCGTGATGTTTAAATAATACTAGAGGTCCCGCAGTAGTCGAAATTCGACTATAATTAATTGGAATTGTAAGTTTGTACACTATTATGGTTGTATTTTATACTTCTATAATCACAAATTTCGCCAAGACTACACTATTAAAAAATATTATTAAAGACAAACAATATTTAATCTATTCTCAGTTTGACCACAGACGTCAAGAACGAAAAGTTTGACAATTAATAGTATGCATGCGTGTGTGCGTCAAATACATGTATGTAGTGTGTGTGCTGTTTTCTTTATTGATTTAAAGTATCTTTTATGCATTATTTTAAAAAAATATTAGCATTGTGCACTTCTTCTCTGTATTCTCTATAAGTGTGGAAAATTTCATACTCCTCCGTCCGCGCAATTTTCGTAAAAAGGGATACAAAGTTTTTGCTTCATGTATTAATATATAGATACATTATGTAATTTCCTGTACAGAAATTTCTAGTTCCATAAATAATTCTATTTTTTGAAGATTGTGCCTGACAACGTTGTTATTACAATTGAGTTATCGATCGCGATAATACAGACATACACACCGGATTCCACTAATTTATTATATGTATTTATTATATCCAAACAAACAAACTAAACCAATATAAAGGTGTGAATACAACGTTCGTAGAGTCAGTTTGTTGTTAATGGAATATGTTCATAATACTGAGTGCTTTATATTTATACATTACGCTGCTCAACCATAGAATGGGGTCGTGACCTCGTAGTCTCTTTCCCATCCGCAACGCCGGCAACCATTAAGTTATCGAGATAACTAATAACCGCTCAGGAACACGCTTATCTCATTACTTGGAGTGGTGTGGATGCTAACATTAAATTTAAAACATGGCGGCGGTTTTCTTTATGTCTTCGTTCGTAGAGAATTGTTCCTAATAAAATTCGCTACGAGAATTTAAAAAAAAATATGGAAATACAATACGTTGCTTTCGCACAGTAAGCAATGTACGCAAAAATATTCGATGCTGGTTCGGTTTAAGGGTCGGTTAGGCAAGTACCTAATTGTTTTACATTATATAGGGTATATTGGAATCGTTCCAAATAAAGGTTGTGGCAATGCTTGTAATTATGAACAGTAGAACATTTTTACTTGTGGTAGGACCTCTTCTGAGTCCGCACGGGTAGGTACCACCACCATGCCTATTTCTGCCGTGAAGCAGTAATGCGTTTCGGTGTGAAGGGTAGGGCAGCCGTTGTAACTATACCTGAGACCTTAGAACTCAAGGTGGGTGACGCATTCACGTTGTAGATGTCTATGGGCTCCAGTAAGCACTTAACACCAAGTGGGTTGTGAGCTCGTCCAACTATCTAAGCAATAAAAAAAAAAGAACAAAACCTAGTATTAACAATATCTATATCTAGGGGAAGAATATACACAGATAAGAAAACGTATAGAATCGGCTAAATGATTATAGGTTTGGTTAAAATTATCACATCTATTCATCGTGAACACTTACATAGATCATACGATCAATACTGTGTATAATTTTTTTTTATTTTTTTTTTTATTGCCTTTGTAGGCAGACGAGCATACGGCCCACCTGATGGTGAGTGGTTACCGTCGCCCATGGACTTCAGCAATGCCAAGGGCAGAGCCAAGCCGCTGCCTACAAATATAATATAATAGTTTTATAATAAACTAGCGACCCGCCCTCGCTTCGCTTCGGAAACTGTAATTTATTATTGATTTCTCCACTATTTCATGGGTACATATAAACCTTCCTCTCCAATCACTATATCTATTAAAAAAAACCTCATCAAAATCCGTTGCGTGGTTTTAAAGATTTAAGCATACATAGGGACATACAGATATAGGGACAGAGAAAGCGACTTTGTTTTATACTATGTAGTGAAGTAGTATTATCGATGAAAATGAACCACATAACTACTTAGCGACAAGTAGAACATTGACATTTACTCGTGCGAGTCCAAAATACTCACAGAATTCATCAATATATAATAACTATTTGTCAATGCACGTTTGTCAATGTTTTTTAATCTTCTAACACACTTTTTCGCCACTTCGCCGTGGTATCAACGTCCGATAATGTAGCAAAATTATTTGAGATAATGATTGATCGGTTCTCCAAGCTTATTATAGACTTAGTCAAATCAATCTAGTTAGTCAGACGTTACGTCAATATACTCGACAATCAAGAGCATTATAACTATAAAAATAAGTGAATTGATTTATTGGTTACATCACTCATCTTGTAGTGTTGCAAAGTTATAGATTTTAATTTTTAAGTGTTGTTCCAATTATTATTATTATGGTTAACAAAATACAAGTCAAGTTGATGAATTCGCTAGTTTTTTCCTTATTCAGCTACGGAGCGAAGATTTGAACACTGAAAAAGGACAACAGAGATCGCATAGAAGTCTTCATGCTGAAGGAAACTGCTGCAGATTCCATTTACTCCCTTTCGCAACAATGTGTGATGATGTTCCTTCAAGAACTTGTCATTAAAACTAGACTAGCCACTATATTCCTTCGTAGGGTGCTGGAATTCTATGGACACATTACTCGAAAGGATGGGCACAATCTCGAACAGCTGATGGTGACAGGCAAGGTGGATCGTAAACGTCCCAGAGAACACAATAAATATTGAGGCAAGGGACGTGAGGAGGAGGAGGTTCCAATTATTGATATCGCGCACAGTCTTTTCAACCTTAAGATGTGGTATCTACAGCCTTAAGCAGGAATGCATTTTGGTTTGAAGGGCGGGGTAGCCGTTGTAACTATACTGAGACCTTAGATCTGATATCTCAAGATGGGTGGCGCATTTACGTCGTAGATTTCTATGGGCTCCAGTGACCACATAATACCAGGTGGGCTGTAATAATTTTTTTTTTTATTTTTTTTTATTGCCTTTGTAGGCAGACGGGCATACGGCCCACCTGATGGTGAGTGGTTACCGTCGCCCATGGACTTCAGCAATGCCAGGGGCAGAGCCAAGCCGCTGCCTACCGAATAAGAACAAAAGTGACGCAGAACTCCACCCTACCTTATTTTTTCCAGCGGTCGCTAAGCCGGTAGGCTACCCGGAACTGAATGACCATGAGCTAGTTAGTCTACCCATATAAAATGATTATAATAACATGTTACCGCAAGCCACTGTTATTATACATAAAAAACCATTTTTAGGATAATATTTTCCATGTTTTTCACATATCATAGACAACATTTAAAACTACTTTACTATCTAATATCGCGTTTATTATTTCTGACGATTCGAATACTTTTCAATTTTCGTGTTTACAAACAACTTTTTAAGGTGTTATCCGTCGACATTTAAATTGTGATAGCTATCGTCTATTTTTATTAAAGTATAAACGTAAAAGTAATTTTAATTGGAAGCTATAATATTCTGTAACAAAAATTTATTAGCAGCGAAATTTCCTCTCGTAACACTCAACCTATAACGCAAACAATAATGACATATTCAACAGAGCTCCGTGATTTCCTATTCTAAGGATCAATGCCCTCGCATGAACTAAATACAAGGTATTTTATTTCATACAAAAATAGGTCGGTTTCTGTAATATCATGGCAATGTACGCTAACAATGCTTGTTGAAGTATATCAAAAACAAGACTCGTGATTCTGTATATCGAGCCCGAATGTTGCCCGACGAAAGAATTTGTCAGATTGCCTAGATAGACAAATTAAAATTCACAATACCTTCTTAGAATATTTACATATTTTTTTATTTACAGCGTAGATCGGCGAACAAGTTTACGGATTATCTAAATGGCTAACGGAAACCATGGACATCAGCGCATCAATGCCGCAAGTAACCTTAACATATAAGGTCTTAAAGAAGTCTTGCGTTGTCCTTCCTTCCTACCGGAATGCCTACCTGTGCGGGCTTACAATAGATCTTGTCAGCAGTAAATGCCGGTTGCAGAATCTCTTAGTTGTCTTTTATAGCACCCACATGAAAAGAGGGAGTTTTACTATTCTAGGCCAACAACTAACAGCCGTAGTGTTGAGTAATATAACCATTGAATAGATAGCAAAATTTGTGTTTGATAGTTTAGTATATAGTTTAGTATTGCTAAAGCTATCGGATTTATTTGAGAGTTTCCTTCAATGTTAATAATGTTTTAATTTAAAATTAAGAATAAAAAGTACTAAATAATTATCAAATAATTTGATAACAATCTCCGATCGGATTTTTCTAGATTCGTTATTTATTTTGTCTGTCAACCCCAAATATTATCCTTGTGTAAGGTTAACCACCGGGTAACAGCTGTCTGTGGATTTACGAGACATCTTTTATTTTCTACGGAACAAACAAGCAATGCTGGGACCAATTAATGTTTGTTCAACAAAACGTATTTCGGTATGATACCGTCTTGTGAGCGAGAATTGTGCTCTGTGTATTTAGGTCGGTGTCCATTGTAAGTGTAAGGATATGGTGTGAGTGGAAGGGATAAGTTTTGGCTTAGTAGACTGGTGACTTTATGTATCCTTACAAAACATGATTTTTCATTCATTTCATTGTAGTTCAAATTTCTTGTACCAAAAAAAGGATGACGGGCCCCAGATAGTTTTTTCTCCCGTTTATGGGTATCGGGACCACACGTGGGGGACAAAGACAGCTATACCCAGATACTGATACTAGCCGGGAAGCTTTATTAACGATATGACATATCCAATAATACGAAAACGATAATTTTATACATATGTCGGAGAAGTCACAATTATTAACACCATCGTCAGACATCATAGGGGCGAATAGGGTGATCGAGCTAAGAGAAATATTGAGTACACCTATCACGTTTGTTGTCTTAGAACAATTTAGAAATCCTCTCTTGACGTTAGCAAACGAAAATGAATGACAGTTCTTAGGGCGGAGGCACCGCTCTTCAAGAAGGCTGGTTGGTAAGTGTGATGACGTCTATGCGCCTCCATCGGCTAGGCTCTGACGTAGCACGAAGTTAGTCGAGTTCTGACGATACCGCAATCGTGCTGCCATCTCATTGTACACAACATTGTACCTAAGCATCATTAGCGCGATTTAGGTTATTCCAGGATTTTTCGACTCGACTAGACTTTAAAATCATTGTAATTACTGTAAACAAAAGCTAAATCTTCACAGCGTGTATATTCGAAATGAAAATCTTGAAAGTACGTAAATAAAATTTGTCGTAAAGACATTATCGCATAAATGTAGCGTCATTGCCGCATCAATCACTCCGGACGGAAGATTTATCATATTATCTTGAACGAAAATACACCTGTTTCCTCGTAATTGTTAGGTACATTGATTGCTTAAAATAACAGTTTTTACAGATTTCCGTGACAAATTAAATAATATATTATATAAGTAACTCATATTAAAGTTATACCAATAGTATGAACTATTTTGAACTATAGAAACCGAGCTTGGTAATTTTCATTTCTAAGTTCTCCTGGCTATGTTTTAATTTTCGATTTAAAAAAAAATATGTTTAAACTTCGGGTGGCGCATTCACACTGTGATATCTATGGGATTCCATACATCCGGCAATCATTTTACACTGGGTATGGTCATGAAGTCGTACTCACCTAAGCAATATAAAAAAATATAAAAATATACTTACATACGTTTAAATATATACATTTATTATGTAGGTATTCAAAAATTAAAAAAAAGAACGACCAAGCCTGTTCGTCCTTTGGCTTAGCAATCGTTGCCACTAGCTATTGCGCCCCCGACTTTTACTTATAATTTAACAATAAACTTATTTACAGTATTATTTGATGCGTTCATCCCTGATCTTAAATACGTCGTTCCCAACACTGTCGCGATCTAATCTAAAAACTAAGATTTCTCAAACTCCGTCGCAGAGATTCACTCTAAGGTACACATAGCGATTCGTTCCATTTAGGTCTTTCAGTGTTTCTGCAATCAGATATTGGAAGCTATGTTCCCCGTTACTTTTACACTCTGATTGAGTTATCGTCCCTAAAACAGGATTACATTAGCTTTATTGTGTTTGAAAGTTTACGAATACTAAAAGGATATGCTGTACTGACTTACCTAAGTGTGACGATAAGAGTAAGAAGATATGACTATCTTTAAGAATTTTGAAAAAATTCTAATTACGTTAATTTGGCTTCGCGTAAATTGTTTGTCTGTAATAAAAATCGATGATATCTATTTTCACTTACAATTCAATACATTCAAATAGGCATTACTTGTTTATTCGACTTATCAATTAGGTAAGCAAATGTGTCTCGCCCAAGTTGTCTTTAGTCATAATATAAACAGTGGCTGTGAAATTCATTGATTTGGTGTAGGAATTTTAAATGAAACCTAAAGGTATCAACCGTTTTCGTATTATAAGGCAACTGTTTTTTTATGCTTATATGAGCTCACGGCCCACCAGATGTTAAGTGCTTACCGGAGCCCATAGATATCAACAACGTAAATGCCGCCACCCACCTTGACATATGAGTTCTAATTTTCAGCTTTATAGTATAACGGCTATCCCACGCTTCAAATAAAAACGGGTTACAGCTTCACGGCGGAGAAATAGTGTACAGTTAACAATGTTTCAGAGAAATTATTATTGAATTTTGTACAATAAAAAAAAAAACTCGGCGAAAACAGTATTATTCCAAATTATTAGTATAATCTCGATTATTAATATAATTGGAAAGCTATGAAAAATTAGTCTAGCTATACAGGTTGATTCTTTCAGTGTAGACGGGCCGAAGAATTTGGTCTACACTATATGAAGTGGTTAAATGAGCTTAGCTAAACACACAAGCGTGTGTGCTGCTGATTGAGACATGATACCGAATTCTCAGATTTTTTTTAAATTCCATAGATGTATGAACAAGCTCACGCCCTATTTCGTATAATATACTTATCCGATGTCATAGAAATGATATACTACGCCACCTACCTAGAGGAATAAGGCAAAATTTTACCTTTCGTTGCGTAATCTGTATTTTTTGGATAGCCGCAGTGTTATGCGGTAGACTGTGTACTTGTTCATCGAACTAGTCCAATAAAAATAACTCTAAATTGAAGCATTTCAGCGACTACTACATCATAATATGCGGTTTTCAAATACAAACTCGACGTGGTGGTGAGCGGTGAAATTTATATCAAACCGCGATAACACAGTCAAAGGGAGAAGGCGAAAAATGGTACTAACCAATAGGTGCAAATTAGAACATTTCATTTATATAACAGACCAGTTGAATGCAACTCAGGGTGGCTGCACAGTTAGCTCGACCGTAAAATGTCCTGTGTCGCTTTGAAATCTAGCACTTTACCAGTATGGGGAATACTTACTTTCATTGCACACACGACTCCCTCAACGGTACTTATGTGTTGTAAATGTATAATTTCTTATATAATTTCTTAAGCGGCCGAGAGAGTGTGAACGAGATCTCGCCGCATCCAGTTTCAAGTAGTTACCGGATCCCATAGACAACAACGTAAATGCCACCACTCATCTTGAGACATGAGTTCTTCATCTCAGTTATATAGTACAACGGCTACCCCACGTCGCTTGCGACGAATTGCTTGACGAGCAAATTAGCCCATAGACACAGCCCACTGAGTTTCTCGCCGGATCTTCTCAGTGGGTTGCGTTACCGATCCGGTGGTAGATTCTGCGAAGCACTGCTCTTGCTAGGGCCAGTGTTAGCATCACTCCGGTTTGAGCCCCGTGAGCTCACCTACTAGTTAAGGTTACGCTGAAATAGCCTCTCAAGGCTATCAGCTTAGGAAAAAAAAACCACTCTTCAAACCTACGGGTTACCGAAATTTTTAGGCTCCACAATTGTGAAACCGACCACAACATAAGGTCGAAGTCTCTACTATAATCTATTAAATTGGTCTCGCTTTACTCTTTCTACTCTACTACGCTCTACAATCAGTAGTTACAAAAATTAATGACGTCTGCGGGATTAATCTTTATGACACTATATTATTTCTCCATCGTGGAAATCACTCGAGAACATATGCTTCATATTTCTTTCAGGCCTACGTCGTTTCAAAATTTAAACTTTAATACCATATGAGCATTTCTCAAAATAAATGCACCACCAATAAAATAATGTATTAAAATAAAAATGTTAAACTACAGCATTTTTTTTGTTTTCATTTGTAGATAGGTGTCTAAAGATTTTGAATATGAGGTTTGTTCTGAGGTTTAATATGTAATAAAGTAGAGAAATGTGTAGAAATATACCAAGGACGGAGAAATATTCTTATTTTGTTACCGTCTATCAATTACGTTAATTAAAACACCAAATCAATTTCGTCAACTTTTATGCATTTCAATAGGGTGACATAACCATCATTTTACGTGTCTATAAAAAACTATTAACATTTACAGCAAAATGTTACTTATATAAGTTGTAATATATCCTTTACGTTACCATTTGCCCACAACTTTGTTTTAAAATCACAGTAAAGAAGTTTTGATGTTGTTTTATTTTTAAATACGTTCACAAATGAAATAACAATACACTTCTTTTGCTTTTTTAAAAAAAATTGCAGGTTTTAAGATAATAAATAAAAAATTTGAAAAGNATGATATATATTTTTAATGAAAAAATCTCATTGTATTTATATCTGTTTTTTTCCTTTCTAATAAGTAGAGTAGTTATACTGCTTACACAATTTATAAAAAGTAGTAATGAACTAATATATTAGCCGGAACAAAATATTAAAAAAATGGGACAGAGGCTAAAGTCTATTGTGCAATAATTTTGAGAAATGCTCATATACATATGGTTTTTAATAGTTTTCCGCTATGTTTGTACATTTTCTTTTCAGTTTTTGTAACGTAACTATTTCTTCAGTTACAAAATCCTTTTGCGTTTACTCATGTAACAAACAACCAAATTTAACATTCTTTTTGAATAAGACGGCACAAAATCTATTATTTAGGTCTTGATAATTTACAAGCATTCAGCCTCGCTGCACTAAACTAACATTGGAGCCGAAGTTTTATGCGACCATAACGACTAGAGCTTTACAACCTTCGAAGGAAGTAAATAATAATAATAAACATCCACAAAACGAGGTACGAATCTAATCGTCATTACTATTTCAGTGAGCCTGTCCAAATCCGCGCTTCGCCGGCTGAGTTGCAGCCCCGTTGGGATCAAATCTACTTCGCAATTCATTTATTATTCAACCTTTCCTCAGGTATGAATGTTCATTAGACCGAAAATAAATTCGATGGGTTTTTGTGTCCACAGACCTTTTTAGATGTAAGCGGAGATCCGTACGCTGCGTAATATTTTGGATGTGGACGACGAACTAGCTCGCACCGGTACACCGTGGTAGGAGTGTGATTTCTGGAAACACAAGCAAATCCGTAGCGTTCCGTGGTAAGTAGACATGTATTGTAAGGAGTCGGTAACTTCAGAGCGATGCTGTCATCCATACAAACATCCATCCATATGCAACTTAAAATATGTTCACTTTGATAAAATTTTGGCGATATTATTTTTATATACCTATACATATATATTATGTACGCTTTATGTTTATGCAAAATTTCATCCAAAATTTGTTCAACGTAATTTTTACGTTATTTTTTAACAACATCCAAAGTAGTGATATTTTTATTATATCATGAAGTATTTTTTTTTCGATTTTCACGAATCATAGATATAAATTAAACTATTTTTACGCCTTATGCTGCGGTAGAAGCTTCGAATAAATAACATATTACACAGTTTAATTTTTACAATTTAATCAATTAAGCTGTAAAAAATACATCTTGTCATCAAGATTTTTACATCATACTAGATGTATTGCTATGTCTGTGTTGCTATCGTTGTAAGTAGATAAGTCCCAAATACAAGAACTGTATAGAAATTAATCAACAGCAGATGTTGCTGTAACTATATGAATGAATAAAACGTAGATTATTTCAACAGTCCAAAGCTAAACACAGGTTAAATTAAACACAAACTTAACACAAAACTACGTGGATCAAAGCTTAGTTAGTACACGAGTTAAAGAGAAACAGACAGTCCAGTATTTATATTGGATAAAAAAGATATAAAAAGGAGGAATGAGAGAGAGAAAGAGAGAGAAAGAGAGAGAGAGAGACAGAGAGAGTATTCTTTATTGTACACCAAAAAACAAATAGACAGTGCGATAAATGAAATACAAAAAAGTACGGGAATGTTGAAATATTGAAAAACATTTGAGACCAACACAGTTCGGNGAGAGAGTATTCTTTATTGTACACCAAAAAACAAATAGACAGTGCGATAAATGAAATACAAAAAAGTACGGGAATGTTGAAATATTGAAAAACATTTGAGACCAACACAGTTCGGGTCACGCGTTCTGCATTTATTAAACCCGTTTCCTCATAATTGGTATTTTCAGTTCGTTCGCTGTTCGAATGATTGATTTATATTACGCTCGATTGAAATTGATTGCAAGCTTCAAAGTAAATTCTGGGAAATTATAGACCAAAATTAATCGCTTGTAGTTTAAAATTTTGGCAATTAAATGAAAACATGTTTTGATGAAATAAATCTATATCTATACATAATTTAATTTACTGTTACACTAATGTCAGCAAAACCTTTCGCAGATAAATAATGAAGAAAATTGTGACTAATTTTATGTAACCATTTAGTGTTGTTTTACGTGAATATGGCATTACGGCATTGACATCCGAAACGTAATTAAACAAAAATACTTTTAAAACACATTTTTAGAATTCTTCGTTGCGTGAAGGGTAATGAGGCAGGTGTATCCAAGGATGAGTAAATGCTACAGACAGGTGCACTAATTTTCCAAAAACAACATCAACCTTTTTTTATTAGGCAACAAAATGATATGGTCAAACAGAAGTACTTCTTGCGTCACATACGATTTATATACACTGAACTGAAAACATGATTTAGACATAAACTGTCGCCATATATGGACAAATGAAATGTCTACCCGGTGTTAAGTTAAGGCGGGTACCAATTTTTCTAATGAAATACGTACTCTACAAATGTTCACGATTGACTTCCACGGTGAAGGAATAACATCGTGTAATAAAAATGAAACCCGCAAAATTATAATTTGCGTAATTACTGGTGGTAGGACCACTTGTGAGTCCGCACGGGTAGGTACCACCACCCCGCCTATTTCCGCTGTGAAGCAGTAATGCGTTTCGGTTCGAAGGGTGGGGTAGCCGTTGTAACTATACTGAGACCTTAAAACTTATATCTCGAGGTGGGTGGCGCATTTACGTTGTAGATGTCTATGGGCTCCAGTAACCACTTAACACCAGGTGGACTGTGAGCTCGTCCATCCATCTAAGCAATAAAAAAAAGAGTTTCAATAGTACGAGTATTGTAATAATATAGTTTTTTTCGTTAAGTCGTATGCATGAAATTCGCGACAGAAACAGACGTGTTGGCAATGCTTAACCGTGGAGGTTAACGTTAATTAAATCTGTATTGGAAAAGTGTTTGACTTTCGCACTGAGACAAAATGGTAGCTGTCCCATTATTAAAACTTTATAGTTGCTTCATTCGATGCAATTTTACCGAATAGATCGCGCTGATTTTACATACTTAAAAGTGTAATTAAAACTATTTTCGAATTCAGGTAATCATTATGATTTAAACCAAAGCCGTTTGAAAAGGCTGGACATAATTTGATTATCTGTTTTCAAACGTTCGTAACTGTCCAAATGAAGATCTTAGAGAAACATTAGCCCCAAAAACTCGGAAAATTCACTCATCGATAAACAAAATTGAAATCGTCCGTCGGTTCAGCCTGTAAAAAATTTAGAAATATGAAAGACTAGCTGTACCCGTCTACTTTGCTGGTCATTTAAAATGAACATTATTATTTCTCACCCCCACAAAGATTCTCATCATTAACGCCCCCGCAACTGGTGTAGGGAGTCCAACACTTATATAAATATTAGCCTATCCATTAAGCACATGTATTTTCTACTTGGATACCAAGTTTCAAGTCAATCGGATGCATGGTTCAGTAGTTATAACGGAACATCCGTAAAAACCATTGTAGATTTATATATTTTAGTATAGATAAAGGTAACAATTAACCCTTCTGTAATTTTACTGGCTGTATTTCAGTCTAGAAAAGGTATTACAGTTGAATGCACCCTGGATAACATAATACGAGATGCACCGACCGCTGAACAGTGCAACTCAGTCATCGACCCTGAAACATTACGTCACAGAACTTTAAATAAGCTACCAACCAGCTAGTTCATTTCCACGACGCTCGTTATATTTCGAATTAAATTCTGATTAATATTATTATGAAATTTAAGGCCAAACCGAATCAATAATCTACTCGCTTATAGCTTATAGTATATGATAAGAGGATCAGGATACATTTCACACGCACTTCCGACGTATTTGTGGTTATTTTAGTCATTGCCCGTACTGCACGCTAGCTCTGTGTCGAAAGACGACCACGCGTGTATTTTTCTTGGAAACCCCATCCTGTCTATTTGAATTTAAACTATAATAGCCGTGACGCAAAAGTGACAGAAATCATTACGGATCCTCCCGATCCATTAACGGCGCTTTTAGGTACAACAAGCATCGTCCTTGTCGAACCCGTCGCTTGCGACGAAGGGCTCGACGAGCGAATTAACCCATAGACAGAGCCCACTGAGTTTCTCACCGGATCTTCTCAGTAGCTTGCATTTCCGATCTGGTGGTAGATTCTGCGAAACATTACTCTTACTAGGGCCAGTGTTAGCAACACACCCGGTTTGAGCCCCGTGAGCTTACCTACACGTCAAGGAGAAACTGATATAGTCTTGAGAGTCTATCAGCATAGGTAGGAAACAAAAACACACACACACACACGCACTTCCGAGGTATTTGTGGTTATTTTAATTTTTGCCCATACTGCACGCTAGCTCTGGGTCGAAAGACAACCACGCGTGTATTTTTCTTGGAAACCCCATCCCGTCTATTTGAATTTAAATTATAGTAGCTGTGACGTAAGAGTGACACAGAAAGGCGCATCAACTTATTCCTTTTGTGAAGAATCAATGAACTCTAGAGCTATCTAGAACTTATGTATTAAAGCTATGTAATAATACTTTATACTTTGCAGTGCATTCGCGTGCAGTGCATTCGCTTTGCTGCTTTGAGTAATTTTACAAAGGTTGGATGTTCAAAGATGCATGAATATGTGATTGCTTAGAATTACCATCTCCGCAAGTAAATAGTTTCCACGAGTAATTTTCTAAGTACTCCAACTGAATATATATTTTTTATAAAATATGCTTTTAAAATCACGAATCTACTAACAAATTGTATCCAACCGAGAGTTTTCGTGTAGAAAACAAAAATGCGACATGTGCGTGCTCGCAATAGTCTGTTAAACATATAATAGGTTATATAAGAATAACTTATGAAGTTGCCGTAGTACGACACTGGCCATTTAAAACATAATCCATGTATGTATGCTGACAACAAATTCTAAATTCAAATTTATCGTATTTTAAGAATAAGGAATTAAATTTTCCATTTGAATCACTTGTTTATTGATTAGTGTTTTGCTTTCACTAAAATTTTAAAATTGTAAAATTTGTCGAGAATAATTTTTTCATCTACCGTCTCATTCGTAATAACGACGTAACAGTGGTAGGCTTTGGGTTGGGTGTGCCTCAGCTTTTGCTGATGTCCATGAGCCAGGATAGTTGCTCACCTCGTCTGCATACAGTGGCAATAAAAAAGTACTGTTCTGAATTCCCTTTAGTATGTTCATTTTATTCTCTAAGTGTCTCTTTTGTCCTATCCTTCCAAATTCGACTTAAAAATCAGGCTAATTTCTCTCTACATTTCTCGAAGAGGGTCGATGTTTGACCAATCGAAAACAGAGTTCAGCGTATTGGGAGAGGCCCATTTCCGGCATTGGCCAGATGTGCCTATTAATAATAACAAATTGGCCGATCGGAAGCGCAAGCCAAACTTCAAGTTTATATACATTAGAATTGGCTCTAACCGTGATTTTGAATATTATTAGGTTTTCCAATCCTTCAGTGCTGTGTTATAAGATTTTCAATAACATGTGCTATGTTGTCACCAATTACGGAATAATGACAAGAATAACAACTTTAGAGTAATTTAGATATATATATATATTGTATTATAATAACTAATAATAATAACTGGGAACAAATAACGCACGGCCATCCGCCCCCAATTATGGATACCCTGTCTTATGGGTACCAGAGACTGATAAATAAATGTATATATGTTTAAATTTATACATATATAGATAATAAACACCCAGACAAAGACCAAACAAACCTGTACATCACATAATGTTTGTTCGATGTGGGAATCGAGCTTACGACCCTCGACGCAACAGTCAGGACCGCTATCTACTACACCACCGAGTTAGTCGGTATTGAAAATATCATGTCGTTTCATATATTACAAAAATTATACATTACGTATTTATATTAGCAACGGCTTCTTAATTTCAAATGAGTCTGTGACTTTAGGTAAGCTGACACCGAGAGTCTGGTTTCCATTACGTTTTGCAAGAGACCGTACTTGTGAAGGCCAGAATCGTATAGCCAATTACTGTTCTGGAATCACATGCTTTCCTGCTATGTAATGGTCACTTAGCGTTTCATATGTTTTACGTATTTGGTGTGTTAATTCGACATGAGATTACTAGGTCAGATTATTTTGATTTAAATACCTTCGTTTTTGGCAGAAATGTAACTATACCGATACATAAATGATTTCTGGAAATGTGTGCAAATTTTAATTTTATTGTGAGTGATTATTTATCCTGTAAATTTAATTTAATTTAGTTAGAAAAAACTGAATCTGCAAGATTTGAAGTTCAGACAATGGTCATTGTGGAAAACCCTAGGTTGAGCCTATGACTAATGATGAATACATTTTGGCTGATTATAATTATTTGGTCTATTTATTAATGTTTAATCTAAATTTTATTATTTTCGTTTGCCTATTTTTTACTACAGGCAGATGAACTGACAGCCTCGCTGTTCAGAATAAAAGCCCATAAGTATTACAAAATGCCTATCTTAAGCCTTTATGAAAATGAAATCTCAATTGCGCCGGAATAATTAATGACAGTTCTTTCCTTCAAAAGCAAGTCTTTCCCACTGGTAGGTAGGTACGCTTAGCATATTCGCATCAAAATAACCAAACGGTGCTAAAAACAGGAAATAGAGGAATCTATAATACGTAAATCATTATCATTGGCTCAACAATACCGTCTGTACTATTATTTACTTGATGTCGGATTTCATTAGACTAAAGCTTGCTGTATCAACATACTGTATTGTAGATTGGGTTTTAAACGGTGGGACAGTTTTTATAAAATACATTAAATACTTCAACCTCTTACATTCAGGTGAGGCAGTACTCCGGATCTATTATTGGCTTCAGTGACCACTCCACATCGCACCCTAAAAGACATTTAATGTACAAATTTGGGTTTTAGACGCTTGCTGTAATGCTCGTTACCTTATTCTGTCAAATTAGGTCCTTTTGCATGATGTTAAGTAATAAGAAAACCATTATGTTTAAACGTGTAATGGAACGCAATGTGTCATTGACCTTAGTGTTGTCAAAGTATCGAAACTAGATATCAATGTAATAATAGTAAATATTTTTAAAGATTTACTTTAGTTGCTTGCAAGCCTAGGCAGAATAGCTCACGGTCGTTAGTTTGGAGTCTCAATTACATTGACATTGTGTCATCAAATCAGAATAGTTGCTCCATTTTGGCCTCACTTCATCCCTTATCCCTATCCTCAATTTAGGCATTAGGATGAGAAATATAGGAAGTAAAGTGAAAACATATTATTATGACTTGACTTAATTGAACGACGTGAATTAGTTGGCAAAGGAGGCCGCGGTCATCTTCTGAATAATAGTACAAACGGAAAACCACTATTTTGTCTATTATTATAAGAGATCCATGGCTACAACACAGAATGCTTTAAGGCAGGTCAGTTCAGTCGTAAATCTGTTAGCTCAATGAATGTACAGATAATAAAACTCAAGTAGTTTTATTCAAAATAGAAGAATTCCAATGTTATTACATTGGCAACACTATTTTTCGGTCGAAGCTCTGTGTTACGTAACTACGATTCATGTTTGCATCCACTCGCGTTGAATAACAATCACTTTTGTTTTCAATTTTAAAATATTGTAGTATGTATTTTACGTTATATTAAAATAAAGTAAAATACATAATGGAGCATGCGAAGTGAATTCAATCGAGATTAGAGTAAGATAGCTTAGGTATATGAAGTACAAGAATTCCCTACAAAAATACATATCGACGGTTGAAAGGCTTTAAGTGACATTTTTTTACAGGCAACTTTACAGGAGAAAAACTTAAAAATGTTTTTATAATATTGAAGCACCCAGCATGATTCTTTTTAACCATTATTCCTCGCTATTTTTATAGTCATTCTCATATTAACTTCTTATCAACTCTCTATGTGATGGATTGAGAAATGATCACTAAACATAAAGATGCACTGTTCAACAAGGCATATATAATTTCATGATTGCATATCACATTCTCACTCAAATCATACTCACAGACTCACAGAGTGAATAGTGAACATAAAATGAATTCGTACAGAGTAGCTACGGAAACTTAAGTGATACTCCATGTCCGAAATAAAACTTTTACACGTGGATGGGTAAGTTATACAGGCTTACAAACTCTACTTTGCCGGTCAATGCAGAGTATCTCTAAAAGGTCAAAGGGGAACAAGAGAATTTCCAATCCCCGTTTCGATAAATCACCTACTGACGTCACGAAAACGACGCAATACTTTTTACGTAATGTATTTTATTTGACGAGCGAATGCTTTAATTGTTATCTATATATTAATATGTGAAGCAAAAACTTTGTACCCCTTTTTTTAAAAATTGCGCGGACGGAGGGGTATGAAATTTCCCACACTTATAGGGAATATAGAGAAGGTGTGCAGAATGTTAATTTTTTTTTAATTATGCATAAAAATACATTAAATCAATAAAGAAAACATTACACACACTACCATGTATTTGACACACACACATACATACTCTTTGTTTATTGTCAAACTTTTGTTATTGCTTATAGTCTGTAGTCAAATTGAGAATAAGTTAATATTGTTTATCTTTCATGGCGAAATCTGTCACTATAGAAATGTAATAGTCTTTGACAGTAGAACCAGAATAATGTTCAAACTTATAATTTCAATTAATTATAGTCGAATCTCGACTACTGCGGGACCACTAGTGTTAGTAATTCGACTTGTTCGGCGGTGGGTCAACGGTTGTCGCTTTTCACGAAAGATGGCATGCCGTCTTGTGAGCTCATTTGGTTTTTTTTTATTACCCTTGTAGGCAGACGAGCATACGGCCCACCTGATGGTGAGTGGTTACCGTCGCCCATGGACTTCAGCAATGCCAGGGGCAGCGCCAAGCCGCTGCCTACCATTAAGTACTCGCAACAAGCCTCGTTTGAAGAAGAATATGTCATAGCGGTCGGGAAACACCGTGGAGGGGACCTCATTCCAAAGCCAGATGGTACGTGGCGAAAAAGATCTCTGGAAACGCGCTGTAGATGAACGCAGTGGCCATCACTTGACCTCTATTTGCCGCGAAGTAATAATTCGTTCATATTTAAAGAGCGGGGCAGCCCTTGTACTATGTACTGAGTCTTAAGTCTCATACCCCAAGATTGGTGACGACATTCGCGTTTATGTAATGGCTGCGGCAACCGCTTAAGACCGGATCAGCCGTAAAACGATCACTTCTTACAAAAAAATAACTCTTTGCCCCGATGTTTGCTATCGGTACATATACGTATATAGATATGTATATAAGTCTCTGGTTCCTTAGTAGAGGATATCTTAAGCCGGGGTCAGACGACCATGATAAATTTGGTATTAATTATTTATTTACTTGAAGCACTGTGTATGTAAGCATTGCTTTTTGTTTAATTTTATTGCGTAGATGGGTGAAGAAGCTCACGGTTTTTACTGGTGGTAGGACCTCTTGTGAGTCCGCACGGGTAGGTACCACCACCCTGCCTATTTCTGCCGTGAAGCAGTAATGCGTTTCGGTTTGAAGGGTGGGGCAGCCGTTGTAACTATACTGAGACCTTAGAACTTATATCTCAAGGTGTGTGGTGCATTTACGTTGTAGATGTCTATGGGCTCCAGTAACCACTTAACACCAGGTGGGCTGTGAGCTCGTCCACACATCTAGGCAATAAAAAAATAAAAAAAACTGATATGAAGTGATTACTGGAGTCCATAGACCAAACGACAATTATGTTCTCGACTCAACGGCTATTTTACATTTCAAGCCAAACCACATGACTGCTTCACGGCAGAAATATGCAGGATTGTGTGTAGTGCTTATTTTCGTAGGCTTAGAGTACACATTACCATCAGTATGTTCTAGATGACGATCGCTGTACGTTAGTATAATATCAGGAAACGCTAGTATACTTTCTCCGGTGAATCTATTAATCATCATTTATTAGATCTGTGGGAGCAGATGGGGTCGTGTTAGATAAATACCAAACACACAGATGACGCTTCCAAATGATATTATCAAAAATTAATCCGGTGGCGGGCACTGAATCCGACACTGAGCACTCAAATGTACCCCTAGCTTTGCTGATGTTCATGAGCATCGGTGATTACTAACCACTATGCTGTACGCTCATCTGTTTATTAAGACAAAAAACCGCCAATTAATGGGATACCAATCAGATCACGACAAGTAAAATGAATAAGTATGTAGAGGGAGAGGGAGTGAGAGAGAGTATTCTTTATTGTACACCAAAAAACAAACAATGCGATACATTAAATACAAAAAAGTACAATTGGCGGTCTTATCGCTAAGAGCGTTCTCTTCCAGGCAACCATCAGGTGGACAAGAATTATTTGGAAACGAATTACCCGCGATGTTGTACCAATAAAGTGAAATATATATATTAATACATAATACATATACCTACATACATACACACTTACATACACATAAACATACATACATATATCCGTAAATATACATACAATGAATACACAATGTAATATATAAATAATTATTAAAGTTTTGGTAGTAGTAGATTTGTTGATTTAAAGAATGTATCGCTTATAATAAAATCTTTAATGTGCGAGTATTCGATTGAATTTTCACAGAAACAAAGAAAAAAGATTCCGCCCTTATGTTTATTAATTTATTGTAAAAAGCATCCTAGCGACGAGACCTTGAGAATCGCTATCGGTCAAATCTGCCCCACCCTATACCGGGGGTGAACATTCGTTTAACTGACCTAAGAAAGCGGGTTTCTTTGACGTAGCATCGCCTGCATCTATGTAAGTGAATGCAACTAGAAATTCAATGTTTTATATGCGCTATCGAGGTCGTTGCCCTTAGAACGACACATTGTTTTGATGGATTCAACTTAACAAGAGAAAATTGTGCGCTCGTTTATAAAAATGAGTTTCGAAGCTTAGAGAAACGTATGGATGTTAAATTGAGGATTTGTATGCAAATCTTCCTGTTCGCTCGGTCATGTTTTTACGTAGCTATTCAGCGAGATGTATCACGATCAACATCTTCTGAGAGCGATATTTTTATGACACGTTAGACGTATGTACGTTTCATACTTATTTATATTATTCGCGCCGTAAACATATTATACCAAAGCGTTTACTTTAATTAATAAATTAAAGTAATCAGTGTGATTACTAAAGATATCACTATCACACTACAAAGTATAAAATAAAGTCGCTTTCTCTGTCACTATATCCCTATGTATGCTTAAATCTTTAAAACTACGCAACGGATTTTGATGCGTTTTTTTTTAATAGATAGAGTGATTTAAGAGGAAGATTTATATGTATAATAACATCCATTAAATAGTGTAGAAATCAATAATAAATTACAGTTTCCGAAGCGAAGCGATGGCGGGTCGCTAGTTTTATTATATTAATTCAACTGACGCAGCTCTTGGCCACCGCCACTGATGACTGATATTTAATACGTTAAATTTCGTATTTTCTTTGATTTTCAAATAGACGTAATTAATACAACACCTAACGTTTGATTGCGCGTGTCCACAAAAACTATAAAATATTTGACACATTAGTATAAATAAAATGATAATAATAAAGTCGAGATTAAACCGTATAAAGTAGTTTTAAATACACGCACAGTGTTATATTAAATTTCAAATAATTTGGCACGATGCCTTTAGAAATAATAGGTTTGTAACAATGTACCAAAAGTCTAAATACAACGGAGCGAGACAGTAGACCTAACTTTAATTAATTATTTAATGTTAAACGAAAACCTGCGAAGGTTTTGGTTGGTAATTAAAGGAGGTAAATTTGTTGAGTACACTACATATATATACATTTAACACAAGAGTAAGTTTATGTGGGTTTGCAAACACGCTGTGGTTACTGTTCCGCGAAGGCCCTTAATTATGTGGAAATGTTTTGAGAAATTTGCTGCTCTGTTGTACTTTGCCGTTTAAATAATATGAAAATACCATCGCTGTTTCTGAAGGTTTTAATACGAAATTGAAATAAAGGCAGCGTAAAAATAAATAATATACGAAGTGATACATATGTGATATACTTAAATGATATGTTTCATTTTTAAGTTGAATAGTTTTCATATGGTACGGAAGTTCGCAAATACTACAGCTGTACATCCAGATGCGATTACTTTTATTTAAATTATTAAAATAACGTCATTTTTAAACACATTGAAACGTAATTAATACATTTTTGGTCCTTACAAACAATGGTTACAAACTAGTACTAAAATAAAATATTGTTGCAAATTCTATTAATTTGTCAACTATACAATAAAATTATTAGTTTTCTATTATTTATTTTCATTATAAATTTATTTATACTTTTTATTAAAGTATAGAGCAATCTTTCAATAAACTCAATTATTAGTTAGGTTCTATTTCTTCGTAACAACAGTTAATGTATTTATTAGTTCGTTTTACTAGCAAAAAAAAATTAGAGATTGCAAATATGAGATTACAATTAGAGATTTCAAAAATGTCTCGTTCACAGAATTTTAAATCTAATGAATTAGAGATTATAAAAGCAATGGTTAAATTCTCTTTGTCAAAAATTCTTCTTGATGTTTTTTGTCGTCTTTTTAAAACTACATTGACACCTTTAGAATTGAAAAGCTTATGGGAATATAATCGGCGTAACCATTTCATCTGAAAATATTACTTTTTATACAAGTTTTTGTGTATCCATCTTATTACAAGTGCCCTGTGATTTTCCGTGTCGCAGTAAGCAAAATTTAGCCTTATTGGTTTGGGCAAAAAGACAGAAATTTGAAATGGCCGACCCGGAGCTTAAGAAAAGTAAAGTATCGATGATGGCTATGAAGAGTCAGTCGCATACACGATCGCATGCAGCATTCGGTTCTAAATCAATGAGTAGAATGAAAATGAGGAAGGGATCTTTTGGTTTCGCCAGTGTGCCCGGAATCAGACCTGTGGAAAGAACTTCTCAGGTGATAATTGTTAGGTATTTTTTACTTGTGGTAGGGCGCATTGTAAGTACGATCACGAGCAGGTACCAACATTTAGGATGACGTGGTTTAGGTTTGAAAGGTAAGACAGTCATTATGCAATACAATTAATTATAACTTCAACTTCATGCTTTGAGGTGGTGACGTTTACATTTCTATGGACTCTGGTAACCAAATAAAAGGGGGGCTATCTCATGAAGCTAGTAACTTCATTTTCAGTTTTAAATTCACATTGTAATTATTATACTGAGATTTAAGTCGGCTTATAAAAATTTACTACACTAAGAATCTTGTTGTTGCGAAGTTGTAAATATTACGTACTTAATTCTAAATTCAGGCGTTTGTTAGATTTTATTCAATTCAGTAGTGGTAGTGGCCTTACGGAAAATAACTAATGGTGGTAGGACCCTTGTGAGTCCGCGCGGGTAGGTGGCACCGCCCTGCCTATTTCTGCCGTGAAGCAGTAATGCGTTTCGGTTTAAAGGGCGGGGCAGCCGTTGCAACTTTACTGAGACCTTGGAACTGATATCTCAAGGTGGGTGGCGCATTTACGTCATAGATGTCTATGGGCTCTAGTAACTACTTAACACTAGGTGGGCTGTGAGCTCGTCCACCCATCTAAGCAATAAAATAAGAAAAGCTATCTTCTTTCCAAGATTTTATTTAAATGTAGTCGTATTTTTGCGCGTTCTAAACATACCTTCCACATACATGTCCACGGCTCGAACGAAATATGCTTCTAACTCTTTTGTCCGTAGATCTTGTAGGTTGTATGATACTAAGTTCTCTAATGCTAACAACATCTTTTGTTTGTCGCTTGTAGCATATAGAAATGCTATTTTGGAATATTTATAAGGTGATTTAGTCCAATGAGTATTATTTAGTTTTATAGTGTACTAGCGACCCGCCCTCGCTTCGCTTCGGAAACTTAATTTATTATTGATTTCTCCACTATTTACTATACATATAAATCTTCCTCTTCAACCACTCTATCTATTAAAAAAAACCGCATCAAAATCCGTTGCGTAGTTTTAAAGATTTAAGCATACATAGGGATATAGGGACAGAGAAAGCGACTTTGTTTTATACTACGTAGTGAAGTTGATGTACATAATAATTATGTGCGTATTGTGTTGCTTTTGTTTTTTTGGGTAAACTGCATTTTTACTTTGTCTTTTTTTTCTTCTTTTGTTCACTTTCTACTTTTAAGTAATTCTGATGGTGGAAACATGTTTGGTTATTGTTTTAACTAAATTTTTTTAATATTATATGTTTGTATTGTACTGTTGGTTTCCTAAATACATAAATAAATAAACATTTTAATGAATGTGATATTGTAAGTTTTATCGCTAATCAGTAATATAATTTGATAAATCATTTACCGGCTTGTTACAGCTGGCCATAGAGTTTAAGCGTCCACCGTTACTATTCCTGAACACGTACCAATTAGATCCGCACCCGGATGGTATATTTAATGTTCCAAAAGTTAGAAAAATTACAGAAGAAACATTAAATGAAAACTTCACTGGTCATCGCTACAATATGCAGGTATATTTGCACGACAAAATAGTAACGTGAGCTCTCTGATTAATGGAATTCGGTGCAAATAAGTTTAAAGACGTGGCCTAAAATATAAGATGTCCCGGTGCCCTTGTGTAAGGCGATTCGTATACGTCCGTGGACAGATCCTATCTTCGGGTAATCATTTTTAACCAAATACATACGCTACATGACGTGTTCACGAATGATTTCCATGCTCTTTCAAAATCGAACTCATGCAATGTATGCAAATGTCTAGTTAGTGGTAGCAGCCTTTTTGTAAGAAAAACCGCACGACCGTGCTGCCACGTAGCAAACCACGTAGGGTTTGATGTGGGGAACAAACTTTGTATATAACTAAGTCTTACGTTGGACCTCAAGGTAATTAATAATTAACACCCATTAATTAACACCAGACGGTCTGTGAGCTCGCAAGAGCTGGGCTAAAGCGATATAAAAGAAAACAAAAAATCTAGTGGTATTTATGTCCTTTTTTGAATAGGCTATTTTTAACGGCTACCTATTTAATCAAGGTGAGAAAAATAAAGATATGTTGGTATAAGAAATTTTTATTTTTATTTTAAGCCACGTTTAGCATTCAACAAAACGTATAAATTAGATTTTTATTATAATATCACTGCGTTTAGTTTTATTATAAGATAGTTTTCAAATAATTTTGAAATGTCTTTGAAAGTGTGCGGAATATTTTTTTCTTGTCCTAGGAATCACCAGCGGTCGCATTGAAAATAGCAGGTGAAGTAATGCGTAAAGTCAAAGCTTTGCAATTTAATCGATACAGAATATGTACTGTCGTCACTATTGGACAAAAGCGAGCTCAAAGCTACAATAACGCAGTGTCGTTCCTGTGGGACCACGAAAGGGATAATTACTTCGATGCTCAGAGAGAAGAGAGTACTGCGTTCATACAAGTTACCACGTTCGGGGTTTATCTTGATTAGTTCCATAATAGTTTGCTATGTAGTATTTTTAGTATATTATTAATCTATTAATCTATATATATAAAAATGAATTGCTGTTCGTTAGTCTCGCTAAACTCGAGAACGGCTGAACCGATTCGACTAATTTTGGTCTTGAATTATTTGTCGAAGTCCAGAGAAGGTTTAAAAGGTAGCTAAATATGAAAAGGCTCGGAATTAAATAAAAATGGCAATTTTTTTCTTTTGATGTGTCCTCCGTCGGACGATTTCCTTTTGTTTGTTTTATGTTTATTTTATACAAAAGCTTAGGTCTTTTATTTACCGATTGAGGCGCTAAAAAGTCTGCCGGATAGTACGAAATAAATAAATTATTCCAGGGGCTATTATTATTGCTATCGAGTCGTTTTCGTTGTAGATAAACGTTTGGTGTTTGTCTTACTTGTTTTTGCACTTGTAACGCAGCTCTATATGTTAGCAAACAAATAAAATTGATGTATTTTTCTAATATCAATATAATAACTATTAGATGCTTATGAAAATATGTACGGCTCTTTTATTTTGTCTGTGTGTCAGTTTATTCCCGATAATCGCCAAAACGATTTTGACCCAAGTTTCATTGATCGAAAGCTTGTGGTAGAAAAAGTAGCTTAGGCTAAGTTTGTCTTAGAAAAAAAATTAGGTCTCTTCAAAACAAAAAATAATGTTATTAAAGTTATGAAATTGTGAACAAAATCGGTTTTATCCATCATTCTGGATTACTGTCCTTGTTGTTGAAAATTTCACATTTTTCATTATTCTCATTTGAACAAAAATAGCCGTCGGCAGTTGTCTTAAAAAAATGTCTTATTATAAATGTGTTTAAATTTTTTTAGAAGGTTTTAGGCATAGCATCCTTCATTTGTATAATAAATAAGGTTAAAGTCAGAAAGACAAGACATTTTTCCTGCTAATCTCATTTATTGATAATATTATAATATGTCTCGTGTAATAAAATTTGATTAAACGTTAAAAATCAAGAGCGTTAAAAATCAGGAACGAACATGGTTATAATTGAATAGTCACAGACGAAGACTAGGACTCAACAAAAATAAAGAGCCGTTCCATCAGTGCGCAAATAACGTGTGTTGAAAGCTATGGAAGAAGAGAAGAAAGAGTGCAAGTGAAAGTAACTGACTTTGATACTAAAAGTTAATATCGATAAAATTAAGTATTTTTTAATGTTAGTCAACAGTTATGGTGTTTAACGTGATTAACGTCCAATGATACAAAAGTATCTAAGTAGATAGGCAAGTGCCTAGAATCGAGAAATATAAATGTGAGCTATCCACGTTAATGTAGGTTGCTTGCAGCAGCGAAGGCAATTGCTTGACCTAAAATGATACGAAATCTTATGACAGTAAAGTGACTTTTGATTTGATTCGAATTTAAATTTTACTAGACGCCAAATGTTGACTATTACTATAAAAAAAATATGCTTATATCTGTCCAATTTGCGGATTGCACCTGTGTACCTGGGGACTATCCATTGTGTAAATAATCCTACTAATAGTAATGCGAATATTTGTGAGAATAGAGAGATGTCACTTACTTTTTTATAAAAAACCCAATACATTTTGATGAAATTTCACTTCGCTATACATTAGTATAAGGCTTAACAATTATAATACAATGTGATTAAAGTATAATCAAGCGCGGATAGTTTAGTTTTTATAGTGTAGTCTAGTCTAGTCTAGTCTTTGGCTTAGAATAGTCACAGCGAAGCTTGGTCTGGTTTCACTCATTAAAAAATAATATTTTAAATTCAAAAAGCACACGTTTATTTTAAGAAGCTCTAGTCAACCTTATTTAAACAATGTTAGAGGGAACGGATAATAATAACTATTAAACTACGTATTGTTTGCATTTAATTTAGGCGCTTTTTAGATACGATCACACATTGTACATATATATCGACTTCGTCACGAACGATAAAAAAATGAAAGCCTTGCAATACGTGTCTTCGCATACCGACTTTGTAATGTAAACATGAACCGCGGCTGCACGACTAATTCATGATTCTAACACATTCTAATTAACATAATTTTTTTGTTAACGTTAAATACAGATTTATAAATGCAAATTATTTTGGGGTCAAAATTAGGCAAGCAGTCAAAAAACATTATTGTGTTGGTNAAATCAGAAACTCTGAGGCGAGCTGTGGGTAGCGAAGTCGGAGGAACTCCGCAAATACAGCGTCCATGATCGCTGAGTGCCCAGGTGGGGCGGCCCCGGGTCTTAAAAATACTCGCCTTGCGGCGAGGCCCCAACTTCTCGGACCTGAGCGGTTCTATTGAACGCAGGTGGCGATGCGGCGCTATTACTAAAGAAGAACACAACAAAATAGAAATAACAAAAAGAATCAAAACAAATAAACACTTCCAGGAACACTTTGTCGGCAGATGTACCACGAACACAGAAATAACAAAAGGAAACAAAACAAATAAAAACTTCCAGGAAAAACACTTGGTCGGCAGATGTACCACGAACACAGGGCGCGCGAACAATGGCCGGACTAATAAAAGCCGAGCGAACAAAGGCCGGACGATCGAGTGGTCGATGAGCACGTCCGCACGTGACGGGTGACTCTATCGGAATGGGGACCTCTTGTGAGTCCGCACGGATAGGTACCACCGCCCGCCCCGCCTATTTCTGCCGTGAAGCAGTAATGCGTTTCGGTTTGAAGGGTGGGGCAGCCGTTGTGACAATACTGAGACCTTAGAACTATAATCTCAGGGTGTGTGGCGCATTTACGTTGTAGATGTCTATGGGCTCCAGTAACCACTTAAGACCAGGTGGGCTGTGAGCTCGTCCAAACATCTAATATTTAAAAAAAAAAAAAAACATATCCAATTCTCAATTTTACGTGTTTTTTTTAATCTTTTTGCAACTGGAATGCAAAATTGCTGCGCGCCAGTTATAGCCACGATGCTTGCATCTACCTGGGTGGACTAATTCCTGTTAAGATTTGAATCATGGAATAAATAGGTGCATGCACTGTACGAATAAATTGGAAAAAATACCTTTAAACCATATTTTTTTAAGGACAACAAGACAACAATCCTCTTTATTATTTCTTGAATAATTTACAACATTTTCGAGTAGTACTATATTATTGTCATAGTGAACGGATCTCATTAGTATAATCTATACTTAATATTATAAAGAGGAAAGATTTGTTTGTTTGTTTGTTTCGAATAGGCTCCGAAACTACTGGACCGATTTGAAAAATTCTTTTTCCATTAGATGCCGACATTGTCCCTGATGAACATAGGCTACTTTTTTTTTATTTTTTTTTATTTATTTTTTATTTTTATTTTTTTGGTTTCATGTGTGTTTTAATGTTTCCGAAGCGAAGCAAGGGCGGGTCGCTAGTATAATATAAATAGAAATTGAAACTAAGCCATTCAAGCGAAAGCAGAATTGGTAACTGTTTAAGATTTTATACGATGCGATAGCAATCAGAGTCTGGTCGTTCGGAATGAGGTTATGAATTTTAAAACGTACAGAATTGAAACAGCATTTTCACTCTTGGATTAAAATTGATTCAACAAGTCTGCTTGCTTAGAAGCTGTCTGGTATAGTATGGTTATAGCTACAGTACGTAGTGAACTTCACTATACCTACACAAAAGAAACACATGAAACGGAAAATAAACACATAAGCGAAGGTACAACTGTCAGTGATATTATTAAAAGGTACATATGTACATGTATGTATGTATGTATGTATATGTATGTAATATCACATTAATCCTATCTGAGAGGAAGACATGGTCATGGCGCGGCTTGTGTGCAAGTTGATGAGAACGCAGTGTGAACACCATTGCGGCTCCTTCAAGAAGGCCCTAACCTCATCGGCTTCCTAAAAGTCTCTGAAGGTATGTGGTAAGTAGCTGTGATGGTTTGATGTGTGAATGCCGCTACCGCTGAAAAATGAAGTATCAGTCTCAGTAGTTTGGAATGACCTCTATTCCACTCTTCAAATCGAAAGGCAAGTCTATTTCATACCCCTTTCATTATCCCTTTCTACTAGCTATGATATAGCAACGTATTGTTATTTTGTTGTTTTGTTCTCACTGGTGGTAGGACCTCTTGGGAGTCCGCACGGGTAGGTACCACCACCCCGCCTATTTCCGCCGTGAAGTAGTAATGCGTTTCGGTTCGAAGGGTGGGGTAGCCGTTGGAACTATACTGAGACCTTAGAACTTATATCTCGAGATGGGTGGCGCATTTACGTTGTAGATGTCTATGGGCTCCAGTAACCACTTAACACCACGTGGGCTGTGAGCTCGTCCATCCATCTAAGCAATAAAAAATAAATAATTAAAAGAACTTGTTTTTAGTTCAATAAATCGGGTTTTGTTTTTTTCACTAATACTCATAATATCTATAATAAAGTTAATAATTCCAAAATAAAACAGAAACGAATTAAAAGCAACATTGCATTCAACTTATACTAAAATAATAACAAATAACGAAACGGTTGGATTCCGTGCGCGCATCTAGATATCGTTGCACAAAAGCATTTGCATCGAAAACATTCAGACAGAAACAATACAGGCTAGACAACGAAACGACTGTGTAAAATATCGTTGGAACTTAACAACAATAAATAAACGAGAACCGATTAACATTAATATTTAAAATGTGCGCTGTCGATGAACGAATTGAATTTTAGAAGCAATACAAAATTACATACATAATTTGCGTATTATTAATATTTCGATGCCTCCAATGAACACTACGCTAACTCCAAATTCGTAGATTTACAGGAGGAGCGTTTAAACGAAAAAAGTTTATAAAATCTTTATTATTGCAGATATATTTATGGTTTTTTTGTGTAACTAGCTGATTTATTCTTGCTTCGAACCCCATCAATAATGATTAATTGTAATACTTTTAACATGGTGAAGCGATTTGCGTAAAAAACGAAAATGTCAAAATTTTGAGTTAGAGTAGTGTTCATTGGAGGCATCGATTTGAAGTTGTACAAGGTACCAGACGTATACAAGCAATACAAAATTACATATATGATTTGCGGATTAATAGTATTTGAAAGGTACCAGACGTATACTGTTATTCTTTAAATATGTATGTAACAGCTCGAATATGAAGTTATTTGAAATATTCCAAGATCTTTTATAACGTACAAGATGCCAATTAGTAGACCGATGTCAGCGAAGAATCTAGAACTTTGTTTATTTCGATTAACAGGTTACGATCTATTAGGATGCTTTTGTACAAAAATTACGTAGTTCTATTGTTATTTAATATAAATGTATTATACTTAATACACTAATAAATAATAGAAAGATACAATTAGCTAGTGGTTGAATTGATGTACTTAACTTAAATTGAATTGTATTACTTAAATGGCAGTTCTTTTCTTATCAAAACAATGTTTGAGAATAGTGAATTATTGTGAGTTCGCCGAAGTAGTTCTCGCCGGCATTTGTAGAGAAGTGTTTCTTTTGGATGAAAAGATAGATAGGTCATTTTGATTTTGATTTGATTTGATTGAAAATAACTTAAGCTAAGTATTTAATTTATGGCCTGATGCATGGGACAATAATGGCGTACCTACATAACATTGGCAATTAATGTATGATCTATGTATGTATCTAAGTGTGCGGTGGGGGTCATGGTGAGGACCGGGTATGGACTGCGGTGATCTGCTAGCGCGAGGTGGTACGGCAGCTCTTCTACTGCAAAAGATACACAACTTTATACTTTAGTTCGACGTTTTGATTTTATTACATGCATTACGTAATTACATTGACTACTTATCACCCCACAGACGTCCACTGCTGGACATAGACGTCCCCCAAACCTCGCCACAAAAACCGGTCCTACGCTGCCTAATAATCCTCACATAATCTAAGTTTGAGAAATACTGATCACGAATCTCGATTTGTTTAAGTTTAATTAACAAGACAGCCAAGACAAGTACCTTTTTCTACACGCAAGCACTGACACGTACTGCCTGAATTCTATTAAATTAATTGGGTTGTATTTAAACTAATATATTTTACAATCAGTACTTATTTATTGATTTTATTATTATTTGTGATCATAGATTAATAAAGATTAATAAGTTAATATTAATAAATGTATCACTATGTCCTGCTAGTAAATCATACAAATATTAGGCGTAAGTCAATGATTTTTTATACAACAGATATGTTATCTTCATAGTAACTGACTCTTCAAATCTGATCGCGCCATATATATCTGCATACCTACCGATATAGTGCACACACATGTTGACAAGTAGCATTAATGAAAAGTACAAAATTGGGATAAGCGCGTGAGTAAAAAACATAGCTATAATTGGAACGATTGCACTTGAATTTGAATTATTATTGAATTTGTTTAGACGCGACTAAAGACGAAACGTCCCAATTGGCCTGTTTTCGAGTCTTCACTTGACGTGCGCTTGAAACATATCTGCTTCTTTTTACATATCAAATATCATTGGTGTAAATATTGTTTTTATTATTTAAAATAAAACAAAATGTAAATCAATAAATAAACACTTTTATTTCAATGTCGAATAGTTTCAATGTCGTATCGCTTAGAGTTCGTCTTCAGATAACAAGTTCAATGCTAACCGTTGACCTAATATAAAAACTACTTGGGACCACGAATAGGCACTACACTCAGAATGTAGGTCAACCACGGTGCTAGTATGTACACTAGACGGTCATGTTGATGTTTGGCTCTATTAAGTATCATTAAAGTAAGGTAAAAATAAATAAATACTATTTTTAAAGTTGAAACTCGGGTTTGTTTGATAAACTTTAAAATTTTAAAATTTTCGCAGGCTGGAAATGGAATAAAAATATTTTTTGATATTTACTTATCTTTCTAAAAAAATTGACGGTAGTTGGCGCAATATTCAAATGTCCATGAATAACAAACAACACCGATGGCTAAGGAGTTGTTATTCACATTGGAAAAATCATTATAATATACTCGTAGTAATATTACATTGTTATAAAATAGGCAAACTCAAACACAATATGAGATGTGGTGCTGGAGTAGAATGTTCCGGATACCTTGGACAGCAAAGAGAAGCAATCTGTCTATCTTAGACTAACTGCAGATCAAGACTAGACTGTCCACACTCTGCCTTGGCCGCGCACTCGAGTACTTCGGTCATATTGCTCGGAAAACTCCGTTTAGGAAAGATGTTGTCAACTGTCGTCGCTGCGGACTGAACTCAAACTGCAGTATAAGAAGTACTTATTTATTCCACACGCACCTTAAAATCGTATACATTAACAATGGCAACTGGCTTTTTATCTTTGAATCTTTTAAAAACGTAGATCACAATTTTTTATCATGACATTTATCCCTCAATCTGACAGCCTTTCTTTTTTTGTTAGGGATGTCTCCAGTTGCTAGTGTTGTGTTTGTAAAAACCATTCACCACAACCGGATAGCTTAGAGAGACTATTCGTAACAGGGAGGATCGAGGGAAAGAAACCGCGAGAGAAGAAGGGTCGTCGTACCCCCTCACGGGGGCACGGAACGGGCCTCGGGGCAAACCCCACTACCCGGGCTGAAACTCCCTGCCACATAGGGCAGGTGTGAAATGATGCAGGGAGGACTTGGGGAGAGGTACGCTGTTCGCTGCGTGTTCGGCGGCAATTTACATCTATATATACTTATATATAATACGATGGGCTGTCTGGTGACGGCTCGATGCCCGCGGCGGTGACACCCCGGCGCCGGCTGCTGTCCTCTGCTTACTACGCTACAATTTTTTTTTTTTTTTTTCCTTAACATTAACTAAAACTAACTACAACTTAACTAAAACTAACTAAACTACTATGTACAATACAGGGACAACAATCACCACGGGCCCGCCACCGGCCCCATGCCGCGGCCCCACCTCTACAACACAGAGGGGGAGCCGCGGCACTAGTTTGGCGCTCACCCGCTAGGGGCTCCCCAGAAAGGGAAGACCGTCGCGGGGAGGGACCGACATATAATCACTCCCCATAAGGGGGAGTGGTCCACCCAACGGGGGTGGGAAATGGGTCCCCATAAGGGGGCACCCCAACGATGTGGGGGGAAATGACGAGTGTGGACAGCTCAGTCCCATGGGGGCACTCATTATGAGCACTCCCATATCACTCCGGTTAAGCCGACTATCTTATCATAGCCGGGGGTTCCAGTAGCTTAGAAACCGCGAGGGCGCAGTCCGACAAGGTGGCTCGACCAAATCCGCACCACACTAGAGATCCCATTCCACGACGCCCTTCATGCGGCCAATGATCGGAGGCGTTAGCGGGACATTACAAGGAGTAAAATCATGTTGAAGTATAATGGTCACGACTGCATGGTCGAATGGTCAGCAGTGAGGAAACGACGCGAGGAGGATAAGATAGGCATGTAAGTTTGTGTTTTTTGTTATTTAAGGATATGACAGTGACTGTACTAATGCAATAAAGGCTTCTCATTCACTTCATATATAAAAGCTATTTACGTTGTAATGGCTATTATAGCCTTTATCGTTCATCGGCTGCTAGCTAAACGCCGGTCTTAGCTATTAAATAAGAATAAGACACATGATGTATTGACTGCTGTATAAATATAAATGCTGCTGTAATTATTACAGACAAATCTATTAGCGCTAACATTTTAATTTGTTGAAAGCTTCGTCATAAAACTATATATTACATATTATATACATATACTTGACTCCTCCTTTAGGAACAATTTCAAAGTCTGGACTTGATGGCGCTTGTAACTAGAAAACATCTCTCAGTACTAAAATATCTTAGACGTAAGACAGTTATTAATGTACATATTTACTTTCTACGATTACTATACTACTACCACCACTACTACTACCACCACCACCACTACTACTACTATTACTACCACTACGACTACCACTACTACTACCACTACTACCACTATACTACTACTACTATTCATTATATTATTTTGCATACTCATGTCTCGATGAATGCGTTAGCATTAATTTAGTCGTTCGTGAGCATGAAAATTGAAAAGTATTTGAAACATCTGTAATACGATAATGATAATAATAAAGGCGAAGTTACACCTAAAAGTAGGCTTAATGATAATATGCAAACTCTTTTAAGAGCAATATGCGTATTAAGCGGTAGGCAGCGGCTTGGCTCTGCCCCTGGCATTGCTGAAGTCCATGGGCGACGGTAACCACACACCATCAGGTGGGCCGTATGCTCGTCTGCCTACAAGGGCAATATAAAAAAAAAAAGATCTCTAATAATACTATAGACGGATGCCATTTGTACTCATACTTTATTTTGCAATGTGACATGTCCAAACTAATGTCAATGAAAGGTCACCCTCGGGTTAATTACCCTTAATTTTGCCTCAGAACTTTGTTTTTAACAACTATGAAAAATTTATGTTCAATTACTTGGTAATGTCACAATTCATTTATTTGATAGAAGTTTCTATCGACGTTCTATCGCAGTTGCTTATCGACGATTACATAAATTCAACGGGTATGCTGTTATTTGCATCAAGTTGAGAGGTAGGCAGCGGCTTGGCTCTGCCCCTGGCATTTCTGAAGTCCATGGGCGGCGGCAACCACTCACCATCAGCTGGGCCTTATGCTCGTCTGCCTACACGGGCAATAAATAAAAAGGCTTGGAAGCTGCGCTTTGTGTTTGGTGGTAGGCGATCGCTTTTGACACACGAAAAGAGGATGACTAGTTTGTCGAAGCTTTGCAGATTAGACAAGATACCAATTTTTGTGCCTCCAAAAAACGGTACTGTAAAGGAAAATAATAGGTTGGTCAAACAATAGAGTTAAAATCATGTTCAAAAATTCCGTTACATACTAACATACGTATGAAGCTAATAAAAACGTATTAATATGAAATTTGGTTTTGATCGTGTTCTTATTAATAACGCTGCTGTATTTTCCAATATTTACGTTTGTTTTCATTCGATTTACCGAGAACTATCTATAGAAGATTTCAATAAACCCTTCTATGAAATGAAAACCTGTGAAGCCTGGATAAACTCAAATAACCATTGTAAAAGCAACTGTATTCTTCGTTGCAGACGGATTTATTATTGATAAGAATAATAACGAATACGATTTTTTGTAACTTAATAAAAATATTTAATAATTCTCGTATTTACCTGAACACGCCGAGTAACTTTAGGCGGACCTTATTTGCGAGTAGCTTCTCGAAAACGCTAAATTCTTGTAGATAATTCGAATATTAGTTTACTCAGCGTATTTTTTATTGAGCAGCAATCACAACGTAAATGCTTATTGGTACTTGAGGTCTAGACAATTTTGTTAATGGTGATACTCCCATTGGGGAAACAGAGAAAAAGAATACATTACTACTACGTAATAGTGGCACTATTACGTTTTACGTTTTTTTCCAACTCATAGTTTCTCTTCGAATATATGAAACAAGTTTTTCGAACAATTCCTTTTCGGATAAATTTCACAAACAGAAATCCTAGTCATGCAGACACATTCCATCGGATCGCATCCGACGTATTCCCGCGTTTTATTTGTTTTAAAATTGGAATACACGTCTTGATAGTTTTTTGTTCACATTTTTTTTGTAAATTGAAACATACGTACGTTTCTTAGTGTCGGTCTAGTATTAACATTACTTGAATTTTAGTTTACGTAAAATTTAATCAAATTCACGGTCCTTTTATGGTTTGGTAACGGATATCGGTTTTAATAAAAAAAAACAAAATTGTACGTCAAAAAAAACACTGACTGTGATCAAATAACAAACCGAAATCAATCGAAAATCTCTGTGTGAAATTTTACGTTTGAATTAGTGTCGTATTAATTGACCAAAAGAATAAAAAATACTACCTTAAAAGATGAATATGAAAGTACTACGGAAAGTTAAAAATATATATTTTTTATTGCCATTGTAGGCATACGGCCCATCTGATGGTAAGTGGTTACCGTCGCCCATGGACTTCAGAAATGCCAGGCGCAGAGACAAGCCGCTGCCTACCTAAATGCTAACAATCGGTAAGCGCATAATTTGAGAATGAAGATTGCATTTCGGTATGACGGTCAGGACCAATATTATACAGCTCTACAGTTGAGACTTAGATTTCGCGCCTCACATTCACGTCAGCAGTCAATGGACTCTGATAACTTCTTAATCCAGAAATACTGTGAACCTATCTGCAGAAGGACCGATTTGGCTATGTTCAGAATTGATCCCTCGGAAATTCGAGAAAAAGAAATGAGTTAAATAAACTACGGAATATCAATAAAAGCTGTATATACACATAGAATATCTAATAAGAAAAACGTTTTCACATGATATATACTCAATACTCAGATATTTTTACATCCTATTCGTAAAGTCGAATGAATACATTTGGAACGAAAAGAATTATTTGTGCCGCCACATTCATTCTTCACGTTCAGAAAATTAATGGGCACATGAAACAAAAATAATTTATCGATCTTCATAAGGCGCACAAGGAAAAATTACTCTGAAATATGAGACCGTGTACACGACGGCAATTACAAGGAAAATTTAAATTAACTTTGAAATTATTCAAGTTTAGAATTAAACTAACTAATTTAAATGTTTCTTGTATATTTTTTCGGCATTGTCGAAGGATGAGCTAGTACGCGACACAGCTCGCTGCAAATAACTAAAGCTACTGCGACTTATTGTACATTTTTATACGTTCCTATCGTTTCGAATAATTTATAATCATCGAAATATTACGGTAAGCTTGGATCTGTGCAGAGTGGCTGGCAGGAATTGGATGAGAGAAGCCGAGGATCGTGCTCAGTGGCGAACAATTGGAGAGGCCTATGTCCAGAAGTGGACTGCTATAGGCTGATGATCATGATGATGTTGATCCCTCATAGTGCTTACATATCTAATAGCATCTCATATTAACTCAAATCTTATTGAAACGCTTAGAACAGTATATACGGTAAGCCTGGAAGAAAATTTTAATGCCTTGGGTTTCATTAAGTTTCATATTCAATGGACTACATATTTGTGGGTTGTTAGTAGATACATTCGTATATGGTTCTGTATTTGGTTGTATATTTAATATTTATAAAAATATAAAAAACATTGACAAAGAAAGAACATTTCAACTTTGACCGTTGTGATGTCTCTAATAATTTCAAGTTCCAATAAGTTGATACATAATCCGTGTAATCCTTCGTAGTTTTATTCGAACGGACAAGATGTCCTCGCAATACTTATCTCGAACATCAGCAAAAGCCACGGTCAATGGCTAAAACTTCAACCACAGAATAGTTGCACGAGAGAGTCTAGTAAAGGTCACTTAAATGCTGAAGCTATTTGGAATTAGCAAAATAGTCGATTACAAAAAAAATATTCTGTAACAGTTAAAGATAAAAGTGCTATATTGTTTCATTATATCTGCTTGATCCTCAGTCTGACTTACTGGTGGTGGTAAGACCTCTTGGGAGTCCGCACGGTAAGTACCGCCACCCTGCCTATTTCTGCCATGAAGCAGTAATGTGTTTCGGTTTAAATGGTGGGGCAGCTGCTGTAACTATACTGAGACCTTAAAACTTATATCTCAAGGTGGGTGGCGCATTTACGTTGTAGATGTCTATGGACTCCAGTAACCACTTAACACCAGGTTGGCTGTGAGGTCGTCCACTCAATTAAGCAATAAAAAAAAATAAAAAAACTTGGATAAGTCCGAAATCCTCAAGAATCGAACGCAGGTGGTGGTTGGTGAGCGACAGTGAGTTTAAATCGGTTCATTTCCAACATGCCGGCTTACCGCCCCCCACGCGCAAGTGGAAGTCCGGCGAAGCCCTCTGACCCAATAAAAATGTCTTTATGTATGTCTAAATGGAAAATATATTTCACTCACACTGTCATTGTTTCTGCAGATGCCAAATGTAAATAATATACGAGTATCCCTCACAGTGCTTACATATCCGATAGCATCTCATATTAATTCAACTCATATTGAAATTCGAAAAGTATATTTTTGGGTACAGAGCGCGGTAAAGATATGGTCAAACATAAATAAAAAAAATAGTTCATTTTTATTCATTTTTATCTTAATAAATTTTATTACACCAAATTTAACACAGATTTCATAAGCTGTGGATATGATGTTACCACGAAAGCTGTTAAGTTTTCAAATAATTTGGCACCGCCTTAATGTTGATTGTGGTATATAAGCTTATTTTTATATGGCGATGACGACAGTAACGTGACATAACTTCTTCTATATAGGTATATATAAAAATGAATTGCTTTTCGTTAGTCTCGCTAAAACTCGAGAACGACTGGACCGATTTGGCTAATTTTGATCTTGAATTAGTTGTGTTACTCCAGAGAAGGTTTAAAAGGTAGATAAATATGAAAATGCTCGGAATTAAATAAAAATAACAATTTTCTTTTTCCTTTGATGTGTCCCCCGTCGTGCCGTTTATTTTATACAAAAGCTAAGGTTTTTTATTTATCGATTGAGACACTACGAAGTCTGCCGGGTCAGCTAGTCATGACTAAATATTAAAAAAATTGCTATTAATTTCATACCGCCATGTAAAACGCCTTGATGGAAAATTCACTCATAATAACTTTTAGACATTTGTCGACGAGTAAGAAGTGTTCATTTATTATTTTAAAATATTTGCACATTCTGCATTGATTCATTCTACACCAAATAAGTAAAGATCTCAAAAGTATTAAGCTCTCCGATGAGCTGTAAATTCCATCCCGCAGCGGATCGTTCGATCCTCGCTAATGGATTTCTACAAAGAATAAAAAAGACGAATGCACGGACGCGAGTGCTCTTTGAATAATTTAATTCAAAATACATTCAAAGGTGGTGTACTTTAAGAATTTTAAATTCCTTCAATCTTTGTAATTACATTTTATTTTATGTTCGATTATTTTGATTTATTATTAAGCTTAATGAGATTCTGGAATAAAAATTACATGATAATTCACAAGGGATGTTTGGCCATCCGTTGTACATAAACATTTGTGAGACGTAAAGTAATCGTAAAAATAATTCAATTTTAAGTGAACAAAATATGTAAATTCCGAAAACCATCTCAACGTTTCCTGTTTCCAAACCGATGATACAGAAATCTCTTTGAATATGTATAATATAATAAATACGAGATTTTAGTGCACATCTCAATTTGGAGTGAAAATCACGCAAGTAAAATTATTTCGTAAGCTAAGCTCTTAAACCCCCATATATCCTTATTTAACAGCTTACGCTAACGTGTTAATGTTCCCTATACTAAATAAACGTATTAAAAGTTTCATGAGCTTTAAAAGGAGTGAAACATAAACTGCAAGCAAGGATAACAAAGAACGGGCGACGGGTTCCGCGTGACGTCATGAACGGCTCTGACGTCAGCGCTGCGTGCATATAGGTCAACAGAACGGGCCCGGGTATCCGGCAGCTCGATATAGGTCAGCCTAGGGTTAACGCTGTTCGAGCTATGCGTCTGAAACCTATACCGAATGTTTCAGCGCTCTTTGTTAACAAAGAATCGAGGCGGCTCTATGCGGTAATTGAGGGATTTGATGCCCGCACTGATTGATGACCTTGATTCCTCCGGTCTATAGAATTCTTTGTTTGTTACAATGATAAATTATAAATGAACAACTTTCTGTTTTGTAAGCGTGCTTGAACTTGTTTTTGCATATTATTTATCTCAAACAATAAGTCGATCGGCGTTATTATGATTTTTGTTATATTGTTCCGATTCCCAGGGAAAAAAAACCGTGACAAGGATAAGATTAGGCAGCGCACTCGTATCTAGCGATGCTAATACTGAAGAAATACTGTACGCAGGGACCAATTTATCTAAGGCAATACGAACTTAGCTTATGTTCACTGATAGCATTCACGATGAAGGAATAGCCCCATGTATTAAATTCCAATCCGTTAAATGAGTTCGATAGAACATCCTTAACTAATAATGAGCACTCATTATTTGTTTTAAAACGATTTATGTGAATAAAATATTTTCTTCACTTTTCGCTAGTCGTATATATAATTTAAAGTATTTTTACATTTTAATTGTATTTGTTATTGTCATTATACTATTAAAGACGAATCTTTTACACTTTTCGTAGTCATCCGTGACGGTTCAGACCGTTCAGAGCGTTCTATAACGGTTTAGAAGATTTTCATTCAATTTAACCAGATAAAGCTACACATATGAATAGTTTCATTCTCAAGGAAAAAAATGACATTTTTAGTACACGCTGGAAGGTTGAGGATGCATTTCTCCGTTGGCACTAACCTTAGTTGGTCATTACCCAAATTGTACAGATTTCGTTTTAGTTTAAGCTTGGCATATTTTGTATGTAGCATAATTTTGTATATTTTTTAAATATTTTTATTTCTTAGATGGGTGGACGAGCTCACAGCCCACCTGGTGTTAAGTGGTTACTGGAGTACATAGACATCTACAACGTAAATCCGCCACCCACCTTGAGATATAAGTTCTAGGATCTCAGTATGGTTACAACGGCTGCCCTGCCCTTCAAACCGAAACGCATTACTGCTTCACGGCAGAAATAGGCAAGGTGGTGGTATCTACCCGCGCGGACTCACAAGAAGTCCTACCACCGTGCTTTTTTATTTGGTAATCTGTGCCAGTATACTGTTCCATCCGTCACCGTAGACATCGTTTGGGAACATAGCTACGAAAATATTCAGACAAACGAATACAGAATCCGCTAACGAATCGCGGTACTGTCGCATGACAATTTGCTGTGAATTTTATTCATAGCCAAATTAAAATCAATAGATATCCCATGCGATGCTATCAGAGGTGACGTGATGAATAATTACCTTTTTTTTCCTACTTAAACTGATAGCCTTGAGACGCTATTTCAGCGTAACCTTAACTAGTAGGTGAGCTCACGGGGCTCAAACCTGACGACGTTGCTAACACGAACCCTAGTAAGAGCCGTGCTTCGCAGAATATACCACCGAATCGGAAACGCGACCCACTGAGAAGATCCGGCGAGAAACTCAGTGGGCTGTCTGTGGGTTAATTTACTCGTCGAGCCCTTCGTCGAAAGCGACGGGTTCAGCGAGAACGATGACCGGTGCTTGAGGTACCTAAAAGCACTGTTAGTGGATCGGGAGGATCCGAAATGACCTATAATAATCAACAAAGCGCTACTACACTAACAATAATTGTACACTTAACGCTTTTACTGCTGGGTATATTGTGAGCCCACAGCAGTAGCTATCAGTACGCACCATAAGAAAAACAAACGTATTGTGAATTTGAATTGAGATATATATTATAAAATTTATATTTCGAGCTGAGATGTGAAAACGGGTATGGGGAACCATCAAGAGCCGTGAGCTTTTTTACTTATCAAAAATATTAAAAACAAACAAAAAACATTATAAGACTTGATCAACAAAAGCAGGAACTAACAGAAGCTTAGAGTGCAAACCGACTTATTCAGAACCTAATTACCTTCTTATACTAGGAAGTTAGTGAACTGGAGCTAATCTTGTAAAGTACCAACTAAGTTTTGTTAAGAACTCTACTAAACGAGTTACGTAGTTACTTAATTATCTTAATGTGTAAATATCCCTTACAAGTTAATACTGAGTGGATTAAGTTTGCTTCTTCAAAGTAATCACAAGACAACGCTTTAGGGNGACTTATTCAGAACCTAATTACCTTCTTATACTAGGAAGTTAGTGAACTGGAGCTAATCTTGTAAAGTACCAACTAAGTTTTGTTAAGAACTCTACTAAACGAGTTACGTAGTTACTTAATTATCTTAATGTGTAAATATCCCTTACAAGTTAATACTGAGTGGATTAAGTTTGCTTCTTCAAAGTAATCACAAGACAACGCTTTAGGGCTAACTGACATACTCGTAATGTAATTAAAATTCAAAATACTTATTTTATTTGTTTTATTTTATTTTTTTACTTATTTTCTATACTAATATTATAAAGAGGAAAGATGTGTTTGTTTGTTTGTATTGAATAGGCTCCGAAACTACTGAACCGATTTGAAAAATTATTTCACTGTTTGAAAGCTACAGTATTCCCGCGTAACATAGGCTATAATATTAAAAAAAAAATTAGGGATCCTTACTAAAACTCCAATAATGTAACTCAAGATGTAAAAAAATTACCTAAAATATTCTTTACATCGCGTGCACTGCGAAAACTATTGATGATAGAATAAAATAATGTACTACGACTTAATAAAACACATTATTATTTACAAAAAGTGCCGTGACAGTTTATATCTATAGTAATGCCGCAATAAGTGTTCTTTTATTTAAAAAAATAAAACAACGTCAAACATCGTTGAAATTTTTGTTAAAGGCCCGAGCCGAGCCGGAGCGGGCTGCTAGTATTTTATATTTATGCTATGGTGTTTGGTAATCGTACGAGATTATGCTTATCACTACCGTATTGCTTATTAATGCCCCGAAACAGACATCCGTTTTGGCTCTAACGGTGAGACAGCCGTTAAGCTAAGTATAGCGAAAGCTATGATGGAAAAAAGCTTTCACCGAACATCTGTTTTTCTTTGGTAGACCGACGGCCCGAATGCTGCTGTCCAGAGCCTATATGTATCCAAGCTTATATTGATAATGTCATTATTGCGATTCAGGTTTTAGTTAATTAGCGTATGTTATATAATAAAATATTATAAAGCTGAAGAGTTTGTTTGTTTGAACGCGCTAATCTGAGGAACTACTGGTCTGATTTGAAAAATTCTTTCATTGTTAGGTTAGGTCATGCAACCGGAGCACCAATAAAGAATGTTTCAAAATCGGGGTTATTTTTACCATTTGAGAGCTTCTGCTGCGTGCGCTGCAGAAACGGTTAAAGTTTCGTTAAAATAATGTATGACAGAATTGCTCCCCTATAGAAAATAATTATAAAAAAAGTCCGCAACAGCATATGTCTATATGTTAAGGTTGGCTCACTATAACGTTTTTTATGCTAACCAAATTTATTTTAAAATNAGAATGTTTCAAAATCGGGGTTATTTTTACCATTTGAGAGCTTCTGCTGCGTGCGCTGCAGAAACGGTTAAAGTTTCGTTAAAATAATGTATGACAGAATTGCTCCCCTATAGAAAATAATTATAAAAAAAGTCCGCAACAGCATATGTCTATATGTTAAGGTTGGCTCACTATAACGTTTTTTATGCTAACCAAATTTATTTTAAAATAAAGCATTATGTGTGAACTATTCCACGCGGACGAAGTCGCGACCAAAAGCTAGTTATATAATAAATAGCTACCGCTACAATGCAGTTCAATTGAGATTTGGACTACGTGTCACTCGGTGAGATTCACGTCAGCCTCTGGTACCAGCTTGACACCAGATTCGCCATGCGATTGTTCACCTTAATCAAACTCATTTTAATAAAATAAAAAATTAGTCTTTATTCTATCTAGGCAAGTATGTTTGTAACAGCCATGCAGGAATATCAGGAACTCGATAAGTTAAGACTTATTTTTTTAATTTAATTTATTTCAATAATTATGTATATACTTATTTAGAAATTTATTAAATTCAACATAATTCTACTAGTTATTCTAAGATCACTCGAAGAACTTGAACATATAACGGAGATAGAAAATTCGTAAAGTCATGACTTGCTAATTTTTTGTTTGATAGCTTTATTACCACAATACATTGTGCGAACCAAGCATAGAAGAACGTTAAAGTACAAATTAACATTATATTTCAAAAAGACTGATTTGTATGTGAAAAGACCTTCAAGCAGTGAGGATAGATTACATTAACGAAAATTTCATGTTTTCATTCAACTTACGACAGACTCGTTTCCCTAAAATGTACTTTGACTATTACAGCTTAGCGCTGAAATTAGAGTAACGCGTTCAATGATATCTACTAAAAGAATATTTTGATACAATTCATATATTTTTTTCGCTAGAAGGAAAAAAGTAAGATTAATGCTATGAAATTACTCGTGAGACTTTATCGTGCGTAAGTACCGTGGAACGTAAATTAACATATTTGTTCCATTACCACGATGAACCATGGCTTATCAACGTTTTGAAGACAATTCCTGGATCACAGTTGTCTGACGACAATGCGAACATTATAATACCCTTCATTCAAGGGGTTGGATTTGGAACCGGCGGCAAGTTTAAATACAAATTTATCCTAATTAAAACAGTCAATCTTTAAATCGCTTTTAATTGAAGACAAATTTTAAGTAAATACTTTTCAAATCGACTACGTCGCATAAAAAGCCGGGATATGAAAAAGATTAATGCCTTTGAAATGTGGGTGTGGCGGAGGATGCTACGAATACCGTGGACTACCATGAGAACAAACGAGTCTATTCTAAGGCAGCTAGACATCCGAAAAAGGCTCTCTTCCATCTGCCGGGAACGTGTTATGAGCTTCTTCGGACACATCATGCGGTCCCCAGACATGAATTAGAGAAGCTAATAATTACGGGTCGCATAGAGGGCAAGCGTGCCGTGGGCAGAACACCAGCCAGATGGTCAGATCTAGCAAGAGAAGCACTCGGTGGTAGTCTGTACCATGCAGTCCATGCCACCCATGATCGAGCACATTGGAAGTACGTCGCATGTGGTCGCGATCCTCAGTAGTGAGGGAACGATATAGAAGAAGAACGTCGCTGGAAGTTCTTATATTTAGTTTAATAGTTTCTTTGGTTTTTGGTGAATCGTAGACGTAATCCTTGTACTGTTATACTGTTATAATGCTTCTACTGTTTGATGTCGCGTTCTTAGTTTCATTTAATAGATTTAGAATTAGTTAATAATAATGTCTCGTCACAAATAAATTAACAACAATAAAAATTCTCTGAACTAAAGGAAATTTTAATTATATTTCTAATTCTGGTCAAAGTTTGTGAATTCGACACGGTTTACTTGATTTATTTTAGAGGCTCGTGATAAAACAACAAAAGTATACTTACGAACAAGTTTTCTTGGAGTAGCGTGAACTTACTAACTAAATTAAAACAGATTACTTTATTATTGAACGCAATTTTTTTAAGAAATAATGAATCTAGACTATGATGTTACACCAGACAAAGGCCTATATATCGTTTGCAACTCTTTTAAAAAAGGAAATTCATATTTTATTTAAATAAAAAATCTGTTTCGTCCATGCATTTATAAATTTCCATGAATTACTTCCAATTAATTTTGAGTAGTTTTTATTGATGTTGACCGACATTTTTCTTATTAAGCTTTGTCATAGCTACACCAGATAGCCATTTCAAAACAAAAACTGTGCGTACCAAATCCTCTTGGGTCGTAAACGGTTCAAATTGTAATTTATAATACGTCCCCGTCTCGACCCAAATGTCTGTAATGGGTACACCCCGCCCCCTTTCTATATTTATAATCCTTTGCCCTTTTGTTAATCTGTTACTCATTAGAACAGGCTTTCATAGCATATATTGGTCATTGACATTTATAAAATATCACTGCCCTTTTTACTTTCATATGAGATTACAACGTCTAAGTTTGAAATGTTTAGATGTAAATTCACAGCTTACTAAAGCTTAATCATCTTAAAGGTTTTTGTTCTTGCTAATTTAGCATGGGACCAAACGCAGCTACAAGTATCTACAATCAAATTAATCACTAAGTCGACATACACCTACTTGTCTATTCGATCTTCCGGAAGCTACTATTCATTACGAATAGATATCCATCGAATTCTATTGTGATTGTATGACTGGCACGACGTATGAATATTATCCGTAGACGTGTAGTAAAATCCAAACGCTAAATTAGTTTGGTTACTATTTTCATATCTTTTAGATTATTCTAATTTACTCTTAATTATTGTTATAATTAATGTTGCGTAGTAAGTTCGCACGAGTTACGAATACCTTTTTACCGAGAAACACATTTGCTTTTCCATAATTCATTTTACGAGTAGATTTCAACGTCATATTTCAAAAAAGAGATAGGTGTTAATGTAATAAATATGTTCAGTTGTGCCTCCAAGGAGCACGTCAATAATGGAATACTAAGGATTTTTTTAGAATAACAGTTTTATTATAATAAAGGGCCCACGAAAATGGAGTGTATCATTGTTTCATTGTGAAAATAAGTATTAGAGTAAAACTAATTTGTATAGGCTCATAATATATACTAACAGTCGCTAACCCGTGTAGAAACCCCATGGACATATCGAAGTATATACCTATCGATATTGGAAAAAATTGTTTTTGAATACTGAAGACGTAACTAAGTGTTATTATTGTGAAATCATAGAATGACTCATAAACTCGGATCAGAATTATAAAACTAACATTTATACCGGTTACATTATCACAACAGCGACCATCGAAAGCTGCACAAAACGAAGCTCTGTGAAATAGTTTTACCATCAATCTTTCGCGTTAATTGAAATAGCGGGATTCACGAAAAAATACGATGAAAAAGACGTTTTATTCGTGGCTCAAAAATGTTACACTTTATAAATTTACGGCCGGAGCGCGAGGCCTATAAAAATGATTCAGCGTTATAAACCACTTCTGCTCGAGAGGAGTCTGCACAATATACGCGACGGAAGCGGGGGCTCGTAAATTGACGTTTTCAGACATTTACATAGAATATGTACAAGTAAAATACCTGTTTTGTTTGAGGTGAAGCCTCATAATATCTCGATGCTTCAAGATCGAGACAAAATAAACGGTGAAATATGTTATATTACCTCCTTTTTTTTTTTTTTTGTCAGGAAGACATCGCCGGACTCCCACCCTCCACTGGGGATGGAGGGTGGGGCATGTCGGAGTCGAACCGGCTAAAACCTCCTGTCGCTCAACAACCAACGTTCAACCCTCGCATGAGACAGAACTCATGAAAAGGCAAGGGGAGGAGAGTGAAGCGTTTAGTGCGGAGCACATCTCTCCCGTCACCCTCCCCCTCGGGACGCCGGGCCAGCGATCGTCGGCGCCACGACCACCAGCCCTCTCAGTCGGCAGGCTGTCCGAAGCCCGCCTAGATGGCGCCGGTTTGAATAGGTTATCCTACGAAATACCCCGCTGGGTCAGAACCAGCGTGGGTCGAGGATAGCCGGCCTTCCATCACCCGGATGCTCTTGCGTAAAACGCGTGCAGAGCAGCTTGCACGTCGTCTTCTTAGGCCCCCTTCGCCGGGCCCCAAACCGACATATGAGGGGGACCCGAAACACTTAGAGGGCCAGGGCTTGGGCGAGATCCGCCTCCCTGGCCCCCGCTCGACGGCGCGGCGGCGGCGGGATTGTGCGTCTCTCACGCGCCCCGCCGCCTCCTTCTGCGAGATGGTGCACTCGCAGAAGTCGAGCATCGCCTTCCACGACTCGTCGTCGCCGAGCATCGATGCCACAACACTCGGCAACATGTTATATTACCTACCCGGGAATATGGTTGTGGTAAGTGTCTTCTGTCTTTAGGCTTCGATTATTGATTATACTGGGCGTGAGCCCGTCTGCCCTTTACGGTGATAAAAATATAGGGTTCTTTAATTAAGAATTTGGTTTACATTTGCATTTGCATTTTATGGTCACCGAAACACGCTGCCACGCATTTTGAGGTATGAGATCAGAGTCTTTAATTTATTATTTATCAGCTGTTAAGCTACTGTGTGTGTTTACTTATAATGTCTACTGTATTTATTTAGGGCAGTGCTTCCCAACCTTTTCTGTGCTATGCCCTACTGTAGCATTTCTAAAATTATTATACTCCCCATACATAATTTTTAACATTAAAAATTGATTTGTTCACTTAAGAAACATAAATGATAGGTTTAAGGAAGAAATCACTATGAAATTGTTATCAAAACATAGTAAGTGATATTTTAAAACATACAATAAAAAACTGAAATTCAAATTCAAAATAATTTTAATATAAGTTTTCTATATTAATTTAGTGCGTTTGGCCCCCTTAATTATCAAATTGCCCCTTGTGGGGCGTAGGCCCTACGTTGGGAAACACCGGCTTAGAGTGTTCTGAGAGCCCGTATGGGTAGGAACCACTACCCTCCCTTTTTTGCCGTGAACTAGTAATACGTTTCGGTAGCATGATATTATCATGAGGCGGCGAGCTCATCCACCCATTTAAGCAATAAAAAAATAGGACGCATGAGTATGCGGCATAAATGAGCAAATTGATAATTATCTAAAGGTTGATAAGCTCAAGTGAGCTCACAATACACCCCACACAAGTGATTTCCACATTTATTTATTTATTATTCCTTTACAGTAAAGGTCATAAAAATGTAATAGGATTTATTTCGTGATTGGTTTTCCTTCTGTTCAACCAATTAATTAAGGTGACAAAGAAAAAGTGCGCCACAACAGACCGTAGCGCACTCCAATAAGGTACAATTACAGTTACACAAACTGTAACAGATACAAGTAATAACAAAACGCAAACAAAAGACGTTCTAATCTAAAAGGACGGCGTAACAAAAACAAAAGGAATCTGTCCCGAGATTTGAATGAGACAATCCGGCTGAAGCATTCACATCAAGAAAACTTTCAGCTGTTCCACTTCTGCTCAGTGTTAACTGTTATTACGAAACTTGGGGCCAGGGCCGGCACGGCATAAGAACCTTTTTTTTAGATGCAATTTATTGGATCATATTAAATTTAATCTATATATAAGTATATATAAATGAATTGCTGTTCGTTAGTCTCGCTAAAACTCGAGAACGGCTGGACCGATTTGGCTAATTTTGGTCTTGAATTATTCGTGGAAGTCCAGAGAAGGTTTAAAAGATAGATAAATATGAAAATGCTCGGAATTAAATAAAAATAACAATTTTGTTTTTCCTTTGATGTGTCCCCGTCGGACGGATTCCTTTTTTTTGTTTTAAGTTTATTTTATACAAAGGCTTAGGTCTTTTATTTATCGATTGAGGCACTACGAAGTCTGCCGGGTCAGCTAGTTAATAATTATCAACATTTTTAAAACAACAAAACAACATTAGAAAATGCTTATAACTATATTATATTGGTAGTGTTAAAATAAAATGCGCATGTAAAACGAAATATGTCTTTGTAATATGGAAATGAAATAGAATCTACAAAAAACATTTTTCGAGACAGCTATGCCGACGATGAACTTTTTTTAATACAAATAGGGATTAAATTGCAACAACTGCTGCAATGCGGTGCAATAGGAGAATTATTGGTGAAGTTACTTATTTCGTATTTATGTATATACGGGGGAGGCGTAAGGAGTCTAATATCGAAAAGAAAAACGACTATTTCAACTCCAAACCTTAGCTAGCCAAGGTTCAATGTTGGCGTTTTATTATTGAATTCCTATTTTGTGAGCCAAAAATATTAAAAATATAAAGCAAAGGTAGCTGGCGTGGTACCTCCCGTGTTTCCATTCCATCACGAACTTATCAGTTTTGTTTTTGTTACATAGCGTGCTATCCAAACTTACATTATTAAATTAGTTTGTCGGTAGTAATATTTTTATGTAAATGATACTCATAGCTTTTGTTTAAGAATAAGCAGTTGTCAAAAATACAGTGATGCCTGTCTCGACGATGGCCCTTCATATATTATATATAAACACGTACGATTGACCAAAATACCAATACATTAATTTCCACTAAGATATTTTCATAAACATTTCGTGTTTATTATTTTCATTGTGTTATTCGACAAATAAACAACTAAGCCATCCGTGCTCGCGACATTTGTGACAATATATTCGAATCGTCAGTAATAATGATAATATTAATTATGATAATAACAAATGCGAAGTGAGTCGTCAAGGTAGTCGAATTATCTCAAAGTAAGTCAAATCTCGAAAATATTACATTGTAGGCATCATGATAGGCAGCGGCTTGGCCATGGTAGGCAGCGGCTTGGCTCTGCTCCTGGTATTGCTGACGTCTATGAGCGACGGTGACAACTTACCATCAGGTGGGCCGTATGCTCGTCTGCCTACAATGACAATAAAAAAAAAACGTGTGGCACTCGGGAACTGCCGCAGTAAAGCTATTGCATAGCATTTTTTATCAACTTATGCAATTATAATTAGACAACGATAATTTAATATTAAAACAATAATAAAACAAGACTACGCTATATTAAACATTTATAAAAGCTAAATCTTAACTGTCCCCTTCACACTCATAAGCTAGACCGCGCGAGAGAAAGATGGGCAGACTTTTCATGATGCGCATGCAGTGTGACGTAACGCCACGCGCTTATTCACAAACACTACACAAGCGCAACGTGTGAATGTGTTGAACGCGAGCTACATGGTAGGCGGAGTGAGGGGTGTTAGGTTTTTCGTTACGGAATTTCATGATTCGGTCGCCGCGCTCAAGGCCCGCGATAAAACCTATGCAATAGCTTAAAAAAAATCACATTCATCACAAACATCACACATATCACAAACGCTTAAAGTAACTTTAACGCCAACCCTACACAACAATGGACGAATTTTATTTAGTAAGCCGTCTTTATGAATCGCAGCCTCACAAGGCCCGAGTTTGCTTATATGGGTCGCGAAACTCACGAAGCAATTCTGGGCAAACTTCCTATTTAGGACATTTGAGATTTTCTCGGAATATTTGAAAGGGTCCTTTGATCCCCCTAAGTGGTTCGCTTTGAGTAAATAATACGTAGTACTTTTCCGTAATGACGTATGTCTTCTTTCCATTACAGCACTTTAAAGAGGTTTAGTTGACGTATTCACATCACGGACATGTTTCTTGAATAGATTACTGTGATTAGACCCAGTGTACTTAAGAAAAATTTGTAGCGCACTATGTTGAAAAATTACGATTCCATTTTAAAAACTGGTATTTTTTGTTACCCAATTTAAATTAGTTACATTAAATTCAATCACCACCAATTTGATTCAAATTACAGAAAATTTGACCTGATTTTTCCACGGATATCCATTCTGTGTCGGTTTTGGACTTGCTACCTTGACCTAGATTCACCCCTAATATCACCTCTCGACGACTTTCTGCGACATTTTCTACCCGTAAATATTTATGTGCACACATGCTAAACTTTACTTTAGTGAGATTTATAGCCTCTTCATGTTGTTATTATTATTATTATTATTATTTTTAATTTGTAAATTCTAATAACGTCTTAAGTCGTAAATCTTGTTCGCGATACACGCGAAATACGACCCGTGTACAATCCGGGAGAAAATCCGTGCTCAGCCTCGTTATTACTACCGTACCTGTACCGGCTATTTCTGATTAGTAGAATTGATAAATAATGAATTAGAATAGTAAAACACTAAGATCATTTATTTTATTGAGAGTATAAAGCTATAACTAAATACTGTTGAAGGCCATGAAACAGAGAGCAATTTTTTATTATATCCGCGTTGAATGAACTTGCAAAATTATAGGCCATGAAAAAGTTTTAAGCGATATTTACGTAATGATTGTGGAAGACGAAGTTGTTCTCGGCGTACTTACTGGCTTACTCAAATTTTTATGACCTTTAGATATTCAGCTATTAATTCATCAGTGTTAAAGTTGTGCATCATATCGTTTTATCTATGGGCTTAACATTGGATGAACAAACTTGAAATCCGTATAGTTTGTTGTTACCCTAGTAGCTATTTTAATTGTGTTTTATTGGTCTGAAAATTTTAAGCATGTTTTACTGCGGAGCGTATTTTATCAATGCCAAAATAGTTACAACAATTTTCGGTATTCGCAAGTTTACGTTTTAAACTAACAAAACAATAGTAAATTTTCTAACAAATATGAACACAACAGAACAGAAACTCGATTACGGGTATTGTTTTACAAGGCTTTCGAGGAATTCGGAGGGTACAGATGCTGTTTATCGAGTAAATAAGGCCGTTGGTACATCGACCACAATAATTAATGAATTAGCCAAAAAATATTTTACTGTAGAATGGCGATTAATGTTTTTTTGTTATTGCTTAGGTGCGTGGACGAGCTCACAGCCCACTCGGTGTTAAGTAGTTACTGGGGCCCATAGACATCTACAATGTAAACGCCGCAATCAACCTTGAGATATAAGTTCTAAGGTCTCAGTATAGTTACAACGACCGCCCCACCATTCAAATCGAAACACATTACTGCTTCACGGCAAAAATAGGCGCGGTGGTGGTACCTACCCGTGCGGACTCATAAGAGGTCCTACCACCAGTAATTACGCAAATTATAAATGATTAATAATATATTGTTATTGTGTGGGAAAGGGAATGACTTGGTGGTATTTACCAGGTCATCCTCATAATGGGTTGCTCTTGCCAGAGCAGTCGTGGTCATGTGGAATTCTTGCTTATTAAAGCTTTGATAGATGTTTTCCATAGTTTGCGAACCGAGGATTGGCGCACGCACTCGTTAAGTGGGGTTTCAGTAAGGTCTTTCACCTGATCAGTCCAGCGCCTGGGGATTCGTCACGAGATCTCTTTCCATTGATCCTACCCTGAACAACAAGTTTCTCGATAGACTCCGCTGGCCGTCGCAATACGTGTCCAAAATATCGAAGAATCCTGGATTGCACTGTTCACGACAACCTTTGAGAGATATTTAGTTCTTTTAGGATCGAGGCGTTGGTGCAAAATAGCAAATCTAAAACAATTATCGTAAATCATGCACGTAAACTTTTCTTCACGAGCCGTTATGTAATTAAACCTTTAATAAACAACACCGAAACAGCTTTCGAAGTGACTGCACGTGATCTCACCACACTGGGCTCTCTCTAATTTCGTTAATAGCCCTTTCTCGGCTGTTAATTTCCGTAATAAATTAAAATTATCAGCTAAACAACGAGACGTTATTCAAGTGAAATTGTTTTAATAAGTATTAAGAAGAATAACGTAGGCTTATAGTATAAGCCCAATAAAACCACCCGGTTTTATGCAAATAACGTAAGGTAAATCCTCTTGGTAATTTTTTTACGGTTTTCATACTGAGAAATTTCGGCTTATTTGAGGCGTTAATTTTTGATTATATAGTGTTGTTACCCTGATTTTTTTTTTCATAGAATATTTGAGCAGACGCTTTCATGTCCCAACCGATACACCTAATATCAAGTAAGTAACGGACCTGATAGAAATTACAATTGGAATATTCTGCTAGCTCTGACCAAAAATATTACAAGTATACTAGCCGTACTCGCCCGCTTCCCTGGGCATTTAAAATTAACATTATTATTTATTGGCATTATTATTAGGGAGTCCAACACTCTTATAAATATTAGCCTATCCATTAAGTACATGTATTTTCTACATGGATACCATGTTTCAAGTCAATCGGATGCATGGTTCAGTAGTTATAACCGAACATCCGTAAAAACCACTGTAGATTTACATATTAGTAGAGATGATACATAATGCTAAAACTAGTAATAATCCATACGAACTAATATGCACCATTACCGCTTACTGTTACCATTATTTTGCTCATTACTGCCGCAAGCCGGTTATCCGGCTCGTAGGATGGGACAGCCTTTATACGATACTTTGACCTCGCGGCTCAAAGTGGCTGGGCCTTGAGCTCATTTACTTATCAAATGCAATGAAAACGTGATTCGTCTGTTCGAGAATGTGTAAATTTCTTATCATCGAAGAGTGAACCGTTCCATCTCCATCAATAAAGAGGACGAGCGTTGATAAACTTCAGTTTCGATCACGTCTAGACGGGACGTCGGGTAACGACCATCAAATATTTTATTCAGACACATACATTACTGGGTATTGCTTTTAGGCTTTTGTTACTAAACAATTTGTCAGGAGAGTAGGCTCCGCGTCAATGGCGGCGAACTATTTTATGTTTGTACGTAAATAAAATTTGCTGCCACGAACAAAGGAGGCCCGATTTTGGAAACGTAACTTGTAGGTTAGATTATTTATTTAATTTTTGCTAATCGTGTTGTTTGTTTGCTTTGTTTTGTTCAATGCTCAAAAATGGTACAGAACTTCATTTGACTCCGACTTGCATAACGAAAAGTGAATGATAACAAAATCAGAATTCTATAATAATTTAAATGAAACTAGATATCTGAGGTAATTTTCTACGAGGTTTGCCGTTATGTAATAAATTGCTTTCTTCTTTTCAATAACTTGGTAGCTAGTCGAGCAGATATACCACAAGATGGTGAGTGGTCACAGTCGCTCAGAGATGTGAGCAATGCTGGGGGGTACCTATATCAATTTTCCGCCTACAGCTAAGTACTCTCCGTAAATCTCGTTTAAAAGAGCACATGTCTTAGCGCTCAGGAAAAATTGTGCAGATCAGTTCATTCCAAGCCCAGGTGGTGCGTGGCAAAAAGATCCCTGGAAACGAATCGTGGAGTAGTACTTCCCACAAAAATATTACGTAGTCCTCAATTGTTATATCTCTGTGTGATATCTTTAACTATAAATTAAATGTACGTATTATCCAATTCCATTCGAAACATAATGATATAATATGTACTCTCTGTCTTATTTTTCTAGGAACAAAATGCAAACGCGATATTAGAATATACCTAGTCAGGTCATAAATTCTGTCACATGTTTAATGTAAAATAATTGAAACAAGTTTATTCATTATGTAACCATTCATACACCAAAATGAACTTAACAAAACATAGATTCTTATGACACTAAAGTTTATACAAAATGACCTCCGTGATTTTGAATACAGGCCTTCAATCTGCGCGGCCAGTCGTCTATCGCAGCACGAACGAGGTCCATTTCGATGCAACGCAATAACTGCACCACGGTCTTCTTTAAGCGTCCACTCCATATTTAAAAATGAGTAAAATTCTAAAAGTATACATTTTTATTTTCATGAACAATTCGAAATTCGAATTCAATAAACTTTTTTGTGGCCAGCATTCTAAAAGAAAAGTTTTTATTGTGTGACAATACTTATGACCTGACTAGGTATTATGTCGATATTCAATATAACTCCGTAACTCATCTCGAACTATTTACATTGTGTAAACGTTATTGATCGATTGCAATGCGATGAAGGGTTTCGCAACAGGTCCAGTGCATTGAGCTGAAATTTACGACATTATCTTTTCATCTTTATTCCAGGGATTTAAAGTTCAAATTTTCATAACATTTTATTTAGGTCCTAGGAATCTAGGTTTCCCCGGGACTAAAGAGAGAGAGAGACGGATAGCACAAACAACATCCTTCCTTGTTCGGTTAAGGAAATTGGCACGTCACGAATGATACGTTAAAATTTAAAAATGGAATCTAGAAAGTTCTTTATTGTTACATTTATTTATGTCAAGAGTTTTAATGTTGCATTTATTTTATTTGTACATATATCAAGGTTTTGCTATTTTTGTTTAATAATGCTTACTTGAAGTTCAGCGAAAACCTAAGGCCTTAGGGGAGTATTGTATTTCATTAAAATTGATACTATGTGTAACAACTTTATTCTCTATTTCATTAATTTTGTTTTCCTCGTGTATAAAACGGCGTAATTACTTAAATTTTTGGCTCTTACCTACAATATTTCATAATTTGGCGAAAAAATATGAATATAATTAAAATAAGATTTTTTTTTCATTTCCTTAAAATATTATTTTACTATGAATATAGAATTTCTTATAGCCTCCGCCCTGTAAATTGTATATCATGCTTTTTTTTTCAAACATATCCATACAATAATTAGAATGATAAAAAATATCTTTGAGGTTAGAACCTCACGGAGATTTTTAATAGAAATTTGATACTTTACGATAAAGTAAAAAAAAAAAGAAATTCGTATTTTCAGCCATTAAACAGTTCGTTAAAAATCCACTAATTTATCGTGAATAAGCAAAAAAAAATCGTACTTTATTATCAAACCCCAACTATATGTTTCCGGAAGTTGGAGTACTTCGTTTCGATTGATTCGAGTTTTAAATATCGTAGTAGGGGTCGATCCGGGCAGGCTAAAAATAGATTCGCAAGCTGCATTCACCTCTGCACTTTGCGTGGCTGTAGTAAATCCTGGACGAGCGTATTGATTTTCTGTACTCTGACACAGATAACATGAAGTACAGGAAACAGCGATCTTTGAACTTATTTGACCTGTGTTCCTTTGAAGTTAGGATGGAAAGAAAGTAATTGCAACCCGAATTTACACACAGCACTTTGACGTAGATTTAAACTTGTTTGTTTGTGTCGTAACTTTGATGTAGAAGTATTAGGATCCGGTCTTACGAAGACTTTTGCGAAAAAATGGTATTCGCATTTTTGCTTTTTTGAAAATTATTCCACATTTTTTTTTAATGAAGTGATTTCATTTTGTGTAAAGCTAATTAAAACTAGAAGAAGCTAGTATGTACATATTAATTAAAATTGAAGTTGCTGTGTGTATTTTTCTGTTTGTCAGCTTTGGGTTCGTTTCACTGACAGAGGTAAAACTTTTTGTATCCAATGGCACTTTGTGTGAAAAATTCTGATATAGTATTATAATAATATTATGTAAGAGAAGAGTCCTTATCAACAGATAGCGGCTTGGCTATAAAATACATACAATAGAAGAATATTGTAAACAACTAAATAATTTCAACGGTACGCTGCGGCTTGGCCCCTGGTATTGCTGACGTCCATGGGCGACGGTAACCACTCACCATCAGGTGGGCCGTATGCTCACAAAGACAATAAAAAACTGGGCTTTTCCTTAACAGATATAGTATTGTTGATGATCACAATTGACAGTCGATAGTAAAATAATGTAAAGCAATAGATAACAAAGAAGGAAAATATAAATTCCAGAGAACTCTAATTGTGATGAAATCGAGGTGTACTTTCTCACCCCTGACTCGCTCGTGTGGAAACTGATGACATTAAACCTCTGTACTAAATAAAACAACACAGTTTCGCGTTATAACCTTTGTTTGCAACGTTCGTTTAATTCGTATAGTAAAGTTTTAAATAGAGTACGATTAAAACCAACGAATCGTAACCTAAGTTGTTTGGTTGTACCTGACAGGCGACAAAAACGAATAAAGCTTTTGAATCCTGTTCTGTTGTTTCGTGAGGTGAAAATTTCGCGACAAACTGATTCCTTTTTTATTTATATATGTAATTCGTAAGCAGAACAAGTAGCTTTATTGTGTATGTTTTACGAGTCCATACGGATAGACGTTTTTGGCAAGCATACATATTATATTCTGATTTGAAATCTGACCCGTTTTAACATAACTGACTTGTGAAGGATTAGGTTAATGATTCTGGCATAATAACTAAAATAAATTTATTCATTTTAAGTGGTAAGCGAGTGATACACTGTGTGTCTTTGGAAATTTGCTGAGCTCTTTTATTGCACTTATATCTACGTGTTTGTGCACATAAACTAGTTTGTGTGTGTGTGTGTGTGTGTGTGCGTGTGCGTGTGCGTGCGCATGCGCGTGTTCGTGTGCGTGTGCATGTGTGTGTGTGTGTGTGTGTGTATGTAAAACAACAGTTTTGAATTTATTGATTCCAGAGCTGTTTATCGAAAACTGGTTCATAAAACGAAATTTTAATCAAGTAAGGACTATGTTGATGTGTGGTTTGTATGTATGTGTGCAACTCACATTACATTATTCTGTATTTCCTATCTGGTACCGCAAATAATTTTCCGACACAGTGAATGAGCTTACGTTCCGGCTGAGTGATTGTTGTTTTATCGAATACGAATAAGGTTAGGGGGAAAGTATTTTTATTCTCATATTCCTAAATTAAGAAAGATAGGACTGGTAAGGTTGAACGTTGGAACAAAACTTTTTTCTATTATATGTTAGCGCAGCACTCCTATAAGGTTAGGAACTTAAGTTAACTGTTATAAATCCAAATTATTAACAATTGCTTAAAACGGTGTTCAGAATAACCCCACACAAACAAACAACCCGTCTTGAACAAACTACTCCCACTGTTCTACTATGTATAAATACGAATTGCTATTGTTGCACAACACGTCCCTAAACACGTCATTACGGATCCTCCCGATCCATTAACGGTGCTTTTAGGTACCTCAAGCATCGGTCACCGTCTTCGGCGAACCCGTCGCTTACGACGAAAGGCTCGACGAGTAAATTAACCCACAGACACAGCCCACTGACTTTCTCGCCGGATCTTCTCAGTGGGTCGCGTTTCCGACCCGGTGGTAGATTCTGCGAAGCACTGCTCTTGTTAGGGCCAGTGTTAGCAACACCCCGGTTTGAGACCCGTGAGCTCACCTACATGTCAAGGAGAAGCTGAAATAGCCTCTTAAAGCTCAGCATAGGTAGGCAAAAAAAACGCACAACACATTCCGGCTCGAGCAGCCGAACGGTGTGGAGCTCTATGTTGTACACTTGAAATTCAATAAAAGGAATTGTTTGGAAAAGTAAGTTTTAATTATTGTCACTATGGAAGGTAATGATAATAATTAAGAGAATGGTGTAGGCGTCGCTGACGTCATCATTTGTAATAACAACACGGGCTAGTCCCTGCGTCATATACTTTCGCATCTACTACGATACTGCTACGACAAAACAAAGAACAGCGTGGTATAAAATAATACATCTTTCTTGTTCTTATTTTTTTAAGATGGGCGACTACGTTTGGTATGTTATATCTGTGTACTCTTCGAAGCTGGCTCAACTAGTATTAAACAGTTCCAGTCCATGTAAACTTCAAACCGTTGATTGGCGACTAATTTCAAGAAACCGGTTTTGACAGCGACCACAGTTTGCCGAAGGCAAAAACTAACAAACAAATGTATTTAAAATGGTAATAACACTACATTAGTCCGCTTCGTGGAACACAAAACTGAAAATTTCTAAATATAGAACGAAATTAAATTAATGACACTGCGGTTATTTAAACTTTGATTTCACTGAAAATTTCCGTCGAATAGTTTAAGTCAACAAGTTCATAACAAGTGGGTAGGGTAGAGCAACAATCTGAAATGCGGAAACAAGGTTCTAGAAACACAGAGATACAATTACTAATTATTGTAATTACAAGAAACCTCCCCGAATATTGATTTTAACTTAATAGTGCATCAGAGTTTGAACTAAATTATGTAACTGTGTCTTAATCGGTAGTGCTTCTCGTATCTTATACCTTTAAACGAGCAATTCTTGTATATATATAATCTGAATCTCGGAAACGGCTCCAACGATTTTCAAAAAATTTAGTATACAGGGGATTTCGGGGGCGATAAATCGATCTAGCTACGATTTATTTTCAGAAAATGTTGTTTTATTCGTGTTTTCAATAATCAACTCTTCCCGACATCTATTGACGAATATTATTACTATTTTTCTTAATTGAGAGCAACTAAGCGCTTTAAAGACAAGATGTAGATATAACAAGATGGCGTTCTAAAAAAAAAAATACCGGTCATCATCTAGTGGGTAATAAAGAAATAAGATTACTTTTAAGTATTAGTACAAATACATTTAAATTAATCACGACAGTTGCATGCATAGGCTACATCCAAAAGTCACGCAGAGCACGATAACGATTTGTGTTTCAAAGTGTGTGTACTCTATACTTTAAATTTTCTTTCAGATTACCCATACTATTATTACAAGTAATATACTAGGTGTATTTAGGAATATTTCTTCAAGCACACTCTAAACTAAGCCGGTAGGTTTAATTTAAAATATCGGTATACTAATTAGAAGAGCCCTTTATAAGTAGATCTGAATCAGCGAAACAATTTATTAGGTAAAAATTGCTCACAAACGTTTGACGTCAGAAGAGTTGAACATGTACTATTTTAGATGTTGCCGTGGATACCGAACCGAACCTTCGAAATCGAAGTTTTAAATAATTTTTTTTAGTCTTCTCTATTGAAACTGGAACGTAAGAATACTTTATAACATAATTTGCATGATTTCGGTATACGCGGGGGATAAAAATACGCCGTAGCAGCAGATATAACAATAATAAACTTGAATCAACTGAGAACTGCATGTAATATGTACTTTTATTGTATTTTTACTGTACTTAGGCTTAAGGAAGCAAATGTATATATGTTTGAACGTGTCACGCATGCTCCAGTTTCCGTTCCTTATATTATTATTCTACGTTTACTACGGAACCCGTCCCTCACCGTGAACAGAGTACTGTCTTTCATTTAATGTCAGGGGTCGTGCGATCGATGTAGCCACCGCCTACGCCGCCCGCGTTCGCATCGCGTACTTTATTGTAAATGTAATTGATAGACTTTAGCGGAAGAGTTTTATGAAAAATATTATCAACGACTAAAATAATAGATAAATCAGTTAATATTTGCGGACAAATCGCACACGGCCACCTGGACGCAAACTAGGATTCCTTGTACAATGGGAACTACTGACTAATTACCTACTTATAAATTTATGTATTAATATTTATTATATTAAAGACCAACATGTTTTGTCGTTTAATATTTATTTTAGTGCTCTAAATAACTTAAATCGGTGATTCGATGACTTTTAAATATGGATACAGTACTTTTAAGCATAGTAAGCTGAAGTGGTAATGGGCTGGCAATATTAGCTAGAGAACTAATACCGTTGGGGTAAGATTATTAATGAGTGGAGACCGCGGATTGGCAAAGGTAGTGCAGGACCCCATCAGCCTCAGTGTAGTGATGATCTATGCAGACTGGCTGGCAAGAGATGTATGAGAGAAACCGAGGATCGTGCTCAATGACGCGCTGAGGGAGAGGCTTATCTATAGCAGTGGACCGCTATAAACTGAAAATGATGATGATGAAAAGCCATACTTTTGACCAATTTTTTAAAACGCGTTCGCCTACAAATTGAGGCGCATTCCAGTGAGCTAGCACCCGGTACAGGCATAGCTGAATGGGTCAAATAGCTGTAGAACTAGAGCTTGGCGTGTGCGTTGAAGGCATTCGAACATGAACGGAGTTGAAGGAACATTGTATTCCAGATGTCCGCGATTGAACGGAGGATCACACGTCTCGTGATGCGCGAAATCTGTTTGAACCAGATTTCCTTTCACGAAAACGTTTTTATTGATTTCAGGAATGTAAGAAACGTGTGTTTATCTGAAGAAATGAAGATGATATCAGAAATCGAATACTACTTATAACTTATTCTTTTTTTTTGTTTGTAAGATTTTTTTGTGGATCACTTTTTAAACTTATTTTCAAGTAGCAAAGTTTTTCACTTTTTCCAATAATATTGTAAATAAGTGTAATTTTAAAACTTCCAAACTTTTCACTTACCAATTGCTATGGTGAAATATTACCTCAAATTCATTTTTGGCCTTTTAATTAGAAGGAATTTTTGGTGAATTTTATATGAATCAACCTTCCGAACATTGAGAAAAGACGAGTGAGTCGCGACTATAATAAATCAATTCCCAATAGTCTTTAACAGAACTTACAAATTATATACTGTCACTCACCTCTGAATTTAGAGGTAGAAGATTACTTGCCAGTATTTAAAATGCGCTCAGTAATTTAAATTCACCTAAAAATTCTAAGAATTGGCGATTGCTCGCGAGGCACATAACATCTGCCCACAGCAATGATACAGAATGACGACCACGAACGCTCTGACAAGAGTGATATGACAAAGAATAAAAATTCTAAATCTTAGTTTTGTTTTAGACATGCATCAGAAATATCAGTTTTATTCAGAGTTATTCATTGGATAGACAGGCGAAAGTGCTCATTCCCAGATTGTTAGTAATTTTTTGCCAGAGGCCATAACCATCGCAACTTATCTGTGAACCTAAATCCTTATTTGACGTCACTTCGTTGATTTTCGTTTTAGCTTATCCTAAAAATGTACTTAATAATTCTTTATTTTTTGTCCATTCGGCTATTGACAGATAAAGTGTAATTCATTCATCCAGAATTCGTTATTGAGTTTTGCCTAAATCTTTCTTGTGCTCAAAGGCTATAGTGTTACTTAGTAGTCTATTGCTGTCTCATACCGTCGTGGTCTAGAATGTTCTACCTTTTTTTGTGTTCCATGCTTTGAAATGCGAATCTCTGTAAGCACTGGGCCATAAGCTTTTCTGCCTTCCTTATCAATAAAGAAACTTTAACTGTTACGTATTTTTGTCTATTTAAATACTAAAATTTATAGCTTGGTATGAATTTTCGACAAGCATTTCAAAAGTTCTGGAGTAATAGAAATCTGCGTATTTCCCAAGAATAGAATAACCACAAGGGCGATGATAAGCACTTTAAATTGTGTGAGCTATTCGTTAGTCTGTCTTCAATAGCAATAATGATGATAAAACATATACATAGATATAAGATAAGACACCCCACCTCCACCTTGTGTTAAATTCACCCGGGCGCTCAGACATCATTGTGAATGTCTGATATCGATAACTATTTATTCAACATCAGAACTTACAATTAAATTTAAAGGGCAAAGGTACTTACTACTCGTAAGTGTGGAGCGGAGGAATTCAGAATAGCATATTAAAGAACGTAAGCATCGGTTGGATAGCATAAAAGTGTCGTGTACCCGGTGGATTTTATGCTTTAAGCAGCTTGTGGAGGCAATAAAGCTTGGGTACCTGTCGTCCCAGTTTATCCGAGTTATAGACCCGGACTTTTTAGAATAATTTTAGGAGATATAATATTAAGTTTAAGTCGAGTAAAGTACTTTAAAAAGTGTTTTACGTTTCTGTTTTTTTTTTTTGTGTCCCCTTTATAAAAATAAAATATTATGTGGCTCTGTTTTCTTCCATTTGAAATGTTGCATACTGTTATTATATATTAATTGAGGCTTATAGATATTACAAAGTGAGTGCCGCTTCTGAAATTTAAATGAATGAAACTGCGATCGTGATTGTGGTCCAAACAGGAACATATTAGTGCTTAGATAAGCAGGGTCTATCTATCTACTCATACGGTCTCACATGTTTTTTCAAATGGTTACTGGAGCTCATAGATATCTACAACGTAAATGCCGCCAACCACCTTGAGATATAAGTTCTAAGGTCTCAAGTATAGTTACAACGGCTGCCCCGCCCTTCAAACCGAAACGCATTACTGCTTCACGATAGAAATAGGCAGGGTGGTGGTACCTACCCGTGCAGGCTCACAAGAGATCCTATCACCAGTCAATGTATGCATAACAGTTATTTAAAGTAATTTCAAGGCGTTGTAGACTGAAGAGCCTATCCTTTAGACTCGGTGTACTCGAGCGATGCGACATTATCAGCGTTAAAATCCCACTTTCAGGTGCATGCAATCCTTTGAAAAAAGACGTGGACCACGGGTCCTTCTTTTTTTAGGAGGAACTTGTAGCCCGGAGGTTTTTCCAGTAGTTTCAACAGGAAGAGGGGTCAGTGATTTATTTCTAGTCATAGTTAAATATATTTGTTAACTGCTCTCTGTGTGTACATGATTTTGTCTCACACGGTATATTAGTTAATTACAACTACATACAATAACAGTTTTTTTTTATCTGCGAATTTAATCCTCGGAACTAAAATTTAAGAATCTCTTAAATTTGGAAAGTCTTCGATTTCGGTTTATGTATGCACGATGCCTAGACGGTGAAGAGTTATTAATTAAAACTATATGAAAGGAGCCGACGGGTTTGAGTCTTGAGTTTTCCACGCTAACTGGGTTAACAAGCGACAGACTCAGTCCGCACTAATTACTCGCGGAACTGTGTACCGAGATGTAAGCAAAAACGATGTAAAATAAAACTAAAGTTGATAGAGTTTATGCCATTTAAAATTAAATGAATTACTAGAATATAAAACTAGCCAAAAATAAAATATAGGTCGGTAATGAACATTTTTGGAATTAGTTTTTAATCTCCTTTAACATCTATACTAATATTATAAAGAGGAAAGATTTGTTTGTTTGTTTGTTTCGAATAGGCTCCGAAACTACTGGACCGATTTGAAAAATTCTTTTTCCATTAGAAGCCGACATTGTCCCTGATGAACATAGGCTACTTTTTTTTTTTTTTTTTTTGGTTTCAATGGTGTTTTAATGTTTCCGAAGCGAAGCGAGGGCGGGTCGCTAGTTATGCATAAAATGAATGAATGAATCTCGAGGAGCCGTCTTTTTACAAATTAGTGACAACGACGTAATTAGTGAAGTACTTGTATAGGACATAGAAAAACAGACATATGACAAATACCACGCATATATGTAATATGGCATATAATCCTCTTACCTTTAAAAGATAAACTTGCATACATACCAGTGTGCTTAGTGCGAGTTTTTTAACGCTCTCGATAGCGTGAAAGTTGGAACAGCGCCCTTACCGGCAAACGTAGGCATACGTTCCAACTTCATACAAATTTGAGTTAACTTTAACGCTATCGAGAACGTTAAAAAACTCGCACTAAGCATACAGAGCTGAACAATAACATGGAGACATTCTCGGTAGAAATAAGTCAAATGGTGGTTCGACCTACGAGCTCCTAATATCCTTTGACAATTGAAATATATCATACGATAACTACCTAAAAAACTGATTTAGGCTTATCAATTGGCAATCAGATAGTTTTAAGGCAGTTAATCCGAAAAGTCATTAAACAAAAAAGGCCTAACAAAGTTTTCTTTCTACATAATTCAACGAAGCATTATAAAAAATGGTCCAAAAACTTCTCAAAACTCATTAATTTACGTCTCCCGTTTTTAATTGGATGTCTTTTAAGAGTTTGCTCTTTCTGCCCCAGTTCCGCCGCGAGTCCTGTGGGCGTAAACAAATAAATCACAATCAAACAGCTGAGGCCGATTATAACTAGTGCGAATAATGTGAATTTGTTTGTTCTATCTATCTTATTAAAATTGGGGTTGGCATTTAGCGGTAGGCAGCGGCTTGGCTCTGCCCCTGGCACTGCTGAAGTCCATGGGCGACGGTAACCACTCACCATCAGGCGGGCCGTATGCTCGTCTGCCTATAAGGGATATAAAAAAAAAACTTTACATTCTTATAACGTTGTGATTAGGAAACTTTTTTAAGCTCTTATAATTTTTACGTCATATCGGTGTCCCGATTACGGTCATCTCACCAGGGATTGTAGAGGCAGAGGCAGAGGCTGGTCATTAACAGTGTCGAGTAACTTATTGTGGGCAACAAATTAAAAATTCATATTAAGAATATATTTTTAGGGATTTTATGAATACTAAGCGTATACTGATAGTGTGTAGTGTTGTTACTCTACTGTCAGTATATTGTTATCCCGTTTGAAAGTTGACATATCCGTATTTGCGTTGAACATCAAAATAATTAATTTTAGGGCAACAAATTAAACTTTTAAAGTTCAAACGATTTCAAAACAAAAGAGCAACGCAAAACAAATTAAACCACCAGTCCATAATTTCTGAGTTTCCTCTTGAGACATAAATAACATTTTATCTCGAATGCTATTGAATTCTATTACATTATCTTTAAGGTCGTAAATACAGCAAAATGTGAAAATGTCAGTTACCAGGTGCGAGAGCCATTGTATAAAAAACAGGAGATATCAGAGACAACAGTTCATTTATCTCAGCTTTTGTTCTCAAATCTGGGACAAAGGGAAATGTACTTGTCCTATATAACACCGGCTCGGTTACAGCCTACTTCCTTATGGTACTCAGTAAACAAACTAATCTCCATCTAGATAATGAATTTGCGTCATAAAAGTGTTATAGAATTAAGTACAATTTTTTTTTTCTTCGTGTTTTTCCTGCCTCGAGAACCTACTGTAATCTGAAGTTATGATCGTAGTTATGACTTTGTTTATGTACAAACATTTTGTCACGTATTAAAACAAAAACGAATCGTGTAGGTTTAATTCAACAGGGATAAGTTTCACGCTGTTTCACCATACTATATTCTATTTTACTAGAACAGAGGTTTGGGGACACAAAATGTCGAAAATATAATTACCTCATTGTCTATAAGGTTGTGTTGTTTATTATTATGTATCAATGTTACATCGATGATTAAGACAATATGTGATTTCGACAAATGTGAAAATGGTATTATACAAAAATGTATTTTATTCTTGCTACTTGCTTTGGTGCTCAATGACACTGTGATTTCAGAAATTATTTCTGCTAGTGAAACAAAAGAAAATCCACTACGGTGTTACCTTAGAGTTTTGACATGTTATTATTTAAGACAAGTTTGAGGAGAGTTATTAGAGGTAAACATCGACTATTTAAAATACTCCTTCAATTTAGTTAATCCATTTAAGTTGAAATATTTCGACCAACTTTCTCAAAACGTACTCCGATGTTTATTTAAAACCATATCTTCTATATTTTAGTGTTCTATTTCGAACACAGTATAAAATATTTGAGGGGAGAATTTACTTTAATATTTCTCGGCAGCAAAAATATTAACAGGGTAGATGTTTTTTGAGAAAAATGCTTTCAAAATTTTTCTACGTAAATAATTGAGGAAATAATCCCTTTGAAACAATGAGAATCAAAGTAGGTAACAAAAGCTTTTGTGGAGTTCCTAAAGCGGATCTCCTTGGAAAAAGCAGTCCTTTTTCGACAACAAAAGATATTTTTGTAAGGTCAATTAAACTTCTTGAAATCGTTACGAAGAGTTCTTTTTAATTATAAAAGGTTATCGTTATATTTATGAAGTTTTTTAATGGGTGTTCAAATTTTTAACGTGTTTTCTGCTGTTGCTGAATATTTTCCCTACAAAGTGTTAATAAAATAATATGTAAAAGATATTAACATTACAGAGACATGAAAATGTCTTTATACATATATTCCTACAACCGTATTGTATTGGCTATTTACAATATTTTATCTTCGAGAATGGAAGGAAAGCCGTAGTAGTCTCAAGTCGATTTTCCTCGAACCTCCTTTTACACAAATAATAAAGTTACTGTGTGTAGGAAAAGATTTCTTTGGTTGGCTTTCTTCCGTAAAGGTGAAATGTCAGTAAATTCAATAAAGTGGTAATAAGTAGATTTCTCGAGCGGAATCATATTTTCTTCAATTCGAGAAATGAAGACTTTTATTAAATAATATTTCGAGATATATTCTCGTGCGGCGAAGAAAGTAAAACGTTTTATAGCGGTTTTAAGGAATAGCTGTTTGAAGCTAATCTACACAAAATTACCGGCTTGTAATTTTGTTGATTTGATCCAGTAACACGAGAATACGGGGGCTCAAATTCTCTGGCAGGTACAAATTTATTAAACGAAAACAGAACCTTACACTTGTGCAGACACAACATTCAAGATGAAGAAAAATATAAACATCGTGTAACAAAGTGGAAATAACCATGTTTATAAATTTGCGTAGTTACTGGTCGCAGCATTTTGTAAGCCTGCAGGTACCCTATTCGCTACCGTTTTCCATATTTTTATAAATTCATCAACTTTCACATGTGCCGGACCCATGATGGCTAACTTTTTTTGTTAATTGTCACTGTTCCTATTTTAAAATCTCGTGTGATGTACTCATTACTGAAAACAGCAGTGATTGAGAGCCATTTAAATATCAATGTCTTGAAGATTCTAAGCACGTGTTGTGTCTTCTTCTTCTTTGTCTCCACCTTATTCCACTAGGTGGGCTCGGCACAGCTAATTTTTCTCTTCCATTCTCTTCTATCAGCCGTCTTCTCAACACCTCTCTTTCTCTCATATCGTCATTCACACACTCATCCATGTCTTCTTCGGTCGACCTCTTCCCCCTCTACCTTGCACTACCATTTCCATACATATCCTAGCCACATGCATCTTCTTTCTACGCATTACATGTCCATACCACGCTAACCATACCATACCGTTCTAAACTAGTGTTTATATATAACTAATCAAAACTCCGGAATTTCTTAAGGCCATTACATGCATGTGAAGCCATTTCCTATATACATCGTTGCGGGAATAAAGCCACGTAACATTTGGCACTCGGCCAAAGATTCACTCAGTAAGTACGAAACTTGTGAGTGTCGCCTTGCTGTGTTTTTTTTTGTTTTAGACGCTTTTTTGTGCATTTTTATGTATATTTAGACACACGGTGCATCTGGTATTAGTGAATACTAAAGCAAATAATTGCCACAGTGTGTGAAGATCTTGACATATTAGTTTAAAGTCTCAAATATATTGCATTATAGCTACTCTATCGTTCTTAGCATTCTATTGCATTAATATCCAGAATAGTACGTGAGACCATGACGGCTCAGCGACTTTTTTGTACGAGTCACAAGAATTGGAATTCCATACCCAAATCTATTTATTATAATTTAAAATCTACTGATGTATGCAAATCTTGGAAAACTTTCACGTATTTCTGTGTGCATTATCTTGTTTAATGATTTCATTTATATTCCGGCATAATGCCAATTATTGCAGCACCACTATCGACGAAAAGCTTTATGCGTAGGCTATTTTACTGCATATTGGGAACATGAATTCATTAATGATAATGATGATGTATATCATAAAATTTTAGCTGTGGATCGAAGCCAAGCTGGAAAAGTTTCTTAAACAAAGGCAGAGCACTAATCACAATTAAGAATATAGGATCCTGAATGTATGGTCATAAAAGTAAATAAATAAAGATGAGTTGAATAGTTCTCGGCTTATATGATTAACGAGAAAGTAAGTAATTTTTTTTATTTATTGCTTAGATGGGTGGACGAGCTCACAGCTCACCTGGTGTTAAGTGGTTACTGGAGCCCATAGACATCTACGACGTAAATGCGCCACCCCTAAGGTCTCAAGTATAGTTACAACGGCTGCCCCACCCTTCAAATCGAAACGTATTACTGCTTCACGGCAGAAATAGGCAGGGCGGTGGTACCTACCCGCGCGGACTCACAAGAGGTCCTACCACCAGTTATTGTCGTTTCTTGACAGCAATTTCAGTGGTACTGTCAAGTCGGCGTCTAGTGCCACTTGGGCTCGACATATAAATTAGCATAATAACTAACTCAATACGACTGTTATGTAAAAAATCGTACAACTTTCCTGCAACACATCAGAATCCCACAGTCAGTACTTTGTTAAATGTAGTATTCAGTAAAAGGTAGGCGTCGGGAAAAGGTCAGGTGGTAGCAATAAAATGGAAAACAAACGAAGCGTACATTGAGAACGTCGCAGTAAAACTATTGGAAGAAAACAGTGGACCGGCGTGTGAATCGGATATGTAGCAACGAGACTTTGAAATTGGGTACACTATTAATGTATTATAAGTGTAACTAGAGCTTCTTTGCTGTTGCGTACTATGTTAGCTATTGAATTTTTTATTTCAATACTTGGACAGATAATTTTGAAACATGGCATGGCTGTATAAATAGGATTGCGATATAACCTACCATTCCGACTAAAACCTAAAAATGCGACAGAAACAATCAAGATGATAGATACTCATTAAGGGAAGATTTCGAGAAAATAAGTATTTTTTGCATTGGATACTTTACTGTGCGCGAGTTGAAAGAGTTTACTGGTGGTAGGACCTCTTGTGAGTCCGCGCGGGTAGGTACCACCACCTATGCCTATTTCTGCCGTGAAGCAGTAATGCGTTTCGGTTTGAAGGGCGGGGCAGCCGTTGTAACTATACTGAAACCTTAGAACTGATATTTAAAGGTGGGTGGCGCAGTTACGTCGTAGATGTCTATGGGCTCCAGTAACCACTTAATACCAGGTGGGCTGTAAGCTCGTCCACCCATCCAAGCAATAATAAAAGCCTCTTATCTTCCAATGAACAATCCAGCAAATGTGTATATTTACAACTGTTACTAGCTTATTTTGGTGTAGATATATTAAATAGTTCAGTAAACAACTATTATGACTAGTGCTGTAGTAATGTAGAAATTGACCAGAACCAGAATCTTACTTTATAACCTGAAGACTTCTGTTTCATAAGTCTGTCAGTAACCTCTCAGTAGGTACGTAATCTTCTTGTTATTGGGGTATTAGAATGTTTTACATTTGACAAAATAGAGATAAAACTTTTTCGGGTTTTGTCCCAAATAAAATTCCGTAGCCTCTGGGAGAAATTAGTTCATATCCCAGGATAGGCTATAAAAACGAACTAGTGTTGGGAACGTCGTAATAAAACTTTCATTTAAAAGCATGCGGCTCTGTACAGTTTTCATAACGTGCTTGCGATCGACGTTGTATGCGATTCCAAGCCGAATACAATGCAATAACAATTGGCCATGTTCCAAATGTTCCCATGTAGGCAAATCGATTGGGCCGCGGTCGCTACTCACGGATGAAAACACACGCTTATACTATCTTTTTAGATATTTATACTAATAAAATATCTCTGTACCTTTTTATTGGTGTTGTTGGTATAAGTAAGTAAGTAAGGAGAATTATTGCCGAAGCCCATAGATATGATATGACATGGGTTGATTACTATTATTAAAACTGGTAGGAGATAATATTAAGGTACTCCTGCTGAGATGTTTATAGACTCCATCATCCGATATGTGAATTGGTCTGTAATATCCAGAAGATGGTAGGAAGAGACCTGGTCGCCCTGTACACACTTGGCCACGAGCCGTAAGAGCGAGATGAGGACTTGTAAAATTCTTTTTGACAGCTTACTGTCTAAGACCGAAGTACCATTCCAAACATGTCGATTTTATACATAGCCGCAGGGTAACATCGTTAGGATATTTACTCTTCAATTTTTCCTGGAAATACCAAAGGTTGTTTCAGTTAAGATAAAATTGAACAAAATTATTACGTATATCCATGCCCGACGACGTGTTCTACACGCACGGACTGTTTCACGGCATAATAAATTCTGGCATCGACCCAAATAACCTCAGCCTAATGTACACAAAATTTGTCAACATCCATGAAAGAGTTGTTGATTTTTGCATACTACGCTTATTCTAAGCATGTGCGTCATAGGGTGTTTTCGAATTCAATAATATGTATATGAAACAAAATTATGCTTGTACTTGTATAACATGGAAAATAGTGGAATAATTCTAAGATGTCTAACAAAAATGTTTACTGTATGCACTAGGTTTGTGTCCCTAATTTTTCCTTGCTTTTGCGGGCCTACGCGAAGAGATTTCAACATGAAATAAGTAGTGCCCTTGTACTCTGTATCCTTATTGTCGTGTTTCTTCTAACAGCTGTGTGTACAAAATATATTCAATAATTAAAAAAACAACACAGTACACAAACTTCTAAGTATCGGTAATCAAGTTTACAATAACTTAGGACTTCGTAGCAGTAGCTCAGAAGTTTTTTTTTATTGCTTATATGGGTGGACGAGCTTACAGCCCACCTGGTATTAAGTGGTTACTGAAGCCCCATACATCTACAACGTAAATGCGCCACCCATCTTGAGATATAAGTTCTAAGGTCTCAGTATAGTTGCAACGGCTGCCCCACCCTTCAAACCGAAACGCATTACTGCTTCACGGCAGAAATAAGCAGGGTGGTAGTACCTACCCGTGCGGACTAACAAGAGGTCCTACTACCAGTAAAAAATCCAGAGATATGATCCATCAAAAAGAATGGAAGATACAATTTAGATTATTACTAACAACACAAAAATTCAATTGAATGTCAACGGCGGCTCCTAAAATTTAATTAAAACGTAGAACAAAAATACACATACTCTTCTCATACAGTGCTGCGAGGGAACGTCTCGTCCATTATATATTTCAATTAAACCCTTTCATGTTTGTGGACTCGCCTGCAGTATAAGCCTCGCATTCCTCATATGTTTTACATGTGCCGCGCTCTGAATTCTAACATCTATAAAATTCAGTTACACGAATTCAGATAGTACTATGTGTATGTTTGGAATTCAAAGTGTATTTATCCACTGACATTCACGAACATTTTGAACAAGTAATTCTCTTTACAAAATTGCCGAATTCCACACATCGTTTTTCTTCAAAACCCGTCTTATGTTATAAAATATTTGCTTTAGTTTACTTGGTTAAGTATCGTTTACATTGAGGTAGTTACCTAACCCAAAAAAAAGGGTCATAGTAACTGGTTGTGATTGCGAGTAGTTTTTACGATTTTTACTAGAGGCTAGAGCATCTTTGAACTCTTGCCTCGAGGCAGGTGGTGGTAGTTTATGGGTTACGCTAAACAATTCATACCACGTATGTCAATAACTCGTGTACATCAAATGTGGTAAAAATTAAACTCATCTCAATGTCGTATAGGACGCATGCTTAATGCCACATGCTGTTACAGTCTACTTTTGTCCATCGCCATATTCATTAGGTAGCTGTCAATATTACTACTATCGATATTGACATTAATTTTTTAGCAAAGTCCTAAGTAATAGGCAAGATAGCAATATAATAAGAATATGTGACGAACATAACGAGTAACACAATAACTAATGGATTTTATCATAAATATCATCATAATTTATCATGAAAATAATGCGCCTACAATATTTAAGTTTAAATTGAGAACATTGGTGCTAAAGAGTTTTGTTACGCCACACTGCTATAGGCATATGTATATAAGCCGTTGGGCGTAAATTTTGTACCTTTTTGTTTGTAAAACAGTCGCGTACTTAATCGATTTGTTTTGTCACAGTAATACGAGAGTTGTAGTAAGTAACTGTATCAGTCTCTCTTGAAAAATGTTACTCATTTAATCCTAAAGCTGTCTCAGCTAACTGACTGTTTGTTACACGCCTAACTTCTGTTAATAGATTTCAATAATGATCTGATTTATATTACGTAACTCTATTTATGACAATTTTAGAAGAAACTCAACTTGAAGCTAATGGTCGTTATTGGCCACAAAAGCGATCCATCTATAATCCAGTATTAAGTGGAAACCCATAAATATCACAACGGGAATTCTACTAGAACAGTTCGGTTCGGTCACACTTCGCTTTCAATAAATTATATCTTATTCCTAGAACTAGATGTCCCGCACTAGTCGAAATTCGACTATAATCAATTGGAATTGTAAGTTTGTACACTATTATGATTGTATTTATACTTCTATAATCACAAATTTCGCCAAGACTACACTATAAAAAATATTAACAAAGACAAACAATATTTAATCTATTCTCAATTTGACAACAGACGTCAAGAACAAAAGTTTGACAATAAATAGTATGCATGCGTGTGTGCGTCAAATACATGGTCTGTAGTGTGTGTAATGTTTTCTTTATTGATATAATGTATCTTTTATGCGTTATTTAAAAAAAAATTAGCATTGTGCACTTCTTCTCTATATTCTCTATAAGTGTGGAAAATTTCATACTTCTCCGTCCCCGCAATTTTCGTAAAAAGGGATACAAAGTTTTTGCTTCACGTATTAATATATAGATACCTTTTGCCTTCGTCATTGAAATCATTAAATGTTGTTATTTATTTATTTAGACACACCAACAGCAATACACACAAAACATTCAAGCTTAAAATTAACATGTATAAAATTAAGTACTGGTATGTAAGCCAGTTACAGGCATGTACAGCAATCTCTTATAACACACTATGACATGTTACAGCAATTTTACAAATAGTTATCTTACTCATACACTTCAGTATGTGCATATATAAATAATTACCGACCAAATAGTGCTTCAAATATTGTTATGAGAAAAGGACATATCGGCTAATACCTTGGAGGGAAGCTCTTTTTATTCAGATTAAATGACTCAATGAGACTGAGTTAAAAAAATGAGTTGTCGTACACAAAAAGATAAACACAAAATGGCCGGTTCCAAAATGATGTGGTTTTATTCGATTTCAATACATCCGACTTTTTCAACAACCACGATTTTATGTCTCGAAGTGGGTAGCAGCATTGATGTCGTGGTTAATGATCACTCAACACATTTCAGCAAACTCATCCGTATATGACAAAATAAAACCAAATTCGATGTGCATTTAACTCATATTTTTGTAGCAATGTAGCGAGCACATAATTGAAAATCAACTGATCCGATGCTGAGAGAAACCTGTGAAACATTGAAAATTTAAATATACAAAACAGCGAAACGATATCAAATTACTACAAAAGCTTAATTACATGAACAGTGAATTGAGTTTTGTTAATTACGTTTGTTATAAACAGTACCTCTATTTAAACGTAGCGGAATTTTTTGCTATTCTCAAACTTTTACAAAGTTATAAAATACAGGCGTTCTCTATCCTAGTCATCGACGTAGGCCAAAGCCTTTATGGAGTCGTAGCACGAATGGTAGTTCGTGCCTAGAATCGATACAGATTTACGTGTCCCACTTTTGCTAGACACGTTTCTGGATTTTATAGTAAATTTATTATATATAACTAGCCGTACTCGCCCGCTTCGCTGGGCATTTAAAATTAACATTATTATTGTCATTATTATTAAGGAGTCCAACACTAATATAAATATTAACCTTTCCATTAAGTGCATGTATTTTCTACATGGATACCAAGTTTCAAGTCAACCGGATGTATGGTTCAGTAGTTATAACGGAACATCCGTAAAAACCACTGTAGATTTATATATGAGTATAGATTTAGGATATCTTATTGTAATTTTTTTTGCAATCCATTGTATACAATGCCACTGCGAACGTTACGATGTGATGTGGAATTTTAACAGTACCTCAGAAGGTACAGTAGCTCAGAAGTTACAGATAATACGGGTTTTCTCATTTTCAAAACGGAATATTTGCTTTTCCGTAAAACTGAGTAAGATTGGTTAGTGATCCGTGTGGATCGTACCTCCAGTAAAATCAGGGACGGATGAATTGCTTCCTCTCTTCTAATAAAAGTTGATTAAGGATAAGACTACTGCTATTACGAATAAGTTATAAGAATATATTTGCAATGGTATGGACATGTGATGAGACGAAATGAAAATGAAGTTGGTAAGAGAATGTTAATTATGAATGTGGAAGGATATAGAGGAAGAGGTAGACCTAAGAAGAAATGGATGTATTGCGTGAAAGACGATATGGGTGAGAGGGGAGTGAGCGAAGAAATGGTATATGATAGAAGAGTATGGAAGGAGAAAACATGTTGCGCCGACCCCAGGTGACTGGGAGAAGGGCAGGATAATGATGGTTGTACGATAGCTCAGTTTTATGAAATTTAAAGTTTTAAAAAATTACGGACTTACCGTCAACTGCTCAAGATTTCACAACTCCTGTTTTAAATGTTGCACAGACTGCGGCAACACGTAGCGCTAGTGTCGCATTCAGTAGATTGCGCGGGTACCGGGCAAGTTGGCGGGAGATTTCAAAATGTGAACCCCCCAAATCGAACAGTGGTCAGCCGAGGTAATTTATTCGTGCCCTCTGATTAATACACCCATATTCATGTTATAACGCAAAAAATGGAATACTTTGAATTACATAAGAATAAATTTAAAACCCCGTTTATTTAAGCTTTTATATAGTATGTAATAAATATTTTTAGAAAGAATGAAAAATGTATGCTAGAATCGCAAGCCGTACTTTAAATTGTTTTTTTTCCATTTTGCTGATACTGGTTAGGTTATTCAACTAAAGTAATAAAAATATTGTCTTGTCATCGCTCCTTAAATCATGTGCTCAAAGCTGATCGGATATCTTGATGTTGGTGAAAATTACGTTGAAAGACTCCATTACATAGATAAATACAGATCAAGCTAATGAAAGCTGTTTTAAAATCGGTTTCGACTATCCCATTCAATATTAGTTATTTTATTATTCCTTAAATATATATTTTTTACTTTTAATTAAACGGCCCGCTAAAACAAATAGATCTAAGCTTCGAACATTAGTCAAGACAGCTTCGAGATTGATACCTGGATTTCGCTAAAAATTTATCTAACACACAGTACGAGGCTTTATTCAATCTTCTTTGAAATTTATTTGGGCCTCGGCAACTGTCTAGGTCGCAAAGGTTTTTCTTATTTTGTAAATTGAAAGTATACTGCTTACCTGGGAAAGACTGATACAACCCTATCCCTTCTTGAATTGTAGGATACGTTTATTGAACTAAAAATATCATAAATAAATAAATAAATATTTATTAACAGTCACGCCACGTTAACTGGTCCCGTGATAAGTTCGTAAAGAACTTGTGTTACGGGTACCAGATAACGGAAATAAATGTAAGATTTTTATTATACACATACACATATTTAATATACATCCATAATCCTGGAAAAGACATTAATATTTTTATCATACAAATATCTTCCTTTGGCGGGATTCGAACCCGCGACCCCCTTGTGTAGTGACCATGTAACTTACCACTACACCAGATGGCCGTATCATAAGATAAGATATCAATGCGTGAGGCGGTGAAGTATATTTTTTTTAGTACTTAAATGGATGGACGAGCTCACTATCTACTTAGTGTTGAGTGGTTACCAGAGCCCATTGTACTTGCTTTCACCCATCTTGAACCATGAGTCCGAAGCTCTCTGTTTTTACCCCACCCTTCAAATCCAAAACGCACTACTGCTTCGCGACAGAAATAGGCAGAGTGGTGGTACCTACCCGTGCGGCCTTACAAGACGTTTTAACACCAGGAATTACGTAAATTATAATTTTGAGGGTTTGATTTTTATGATACTATGTTATTTCTTCACCGCAGAAGTCAATCATGAACATTTGTTAAGTATTATTTCATTACAAAAACTAGTATCTGCCTGCAGAATTCGAACATCGCTTTATCGCTTGATACGAATGCACCGGGCGTCTTATCCTTTAGACTACGACTACTTCTAAACTCATGATATAGCCTGCGTTGAGATTCTAGCAGGTAAATTATTCAGTATTTATGTATGGTTGTGCGTGCTCTAGTAAATACTTAAAAACAGCTGGGACGCAACCCTTAATTTTACTGGTTCACAAAAAAAATATGTCCGAACATTAAAACGATATAAAGAATTTATTAATACAGACATTAAAAAGTTCATCAACATTAGAAATGTTATTTGAATTACAATAACGAAAACACTCCTAACTACAGTTGAACATAATAAACAATTAATAACACAAAGCTTTACACTTGAAATGTAAATTTGTTTTCCTTTCTGAAGCACATCCCGGTCTTTGTGTTCGTAATTAACGAAAACGAATCCTTTTGTTTTGTATCGTGACCTTTGACTTTAATATTAGCATAGAGCGCAAGCTCATGTCCGCAAGCGCTTACCTACCAAGTTGAGTGTCATCGTCCTATTTTGAGATATCAGGTTTCTATAGCATTAGTGTGACAGCTCCCGTACCCTGTAAACCGGAAAGATTTCTTCGCAGCAACTATAAGAAGAACAGTGCGGACTCATCATGACATATCTATAGCCAATTTTAAAGATAAGAATTAAAGTAGTAGTTCGGAATTAAAAACATGAGGCATGTACTACATTAAAAATGGCTGATAAATCTTCATTATGCTGATCAATTTAGTATCAAATACGTGACAGTCAATACCAAAACAATAATAAAATATAGTCAACATTAGTTATTCATCTTCATCAATATATTATAATAATATCCTGTAACGATAGCTATCATAGAATTAAAGAAAATCTGTAAAAATCGAATCGCGCCAAAGACATTTTCAAGATGTGTTTGAATATACAAGTTCCAAATGGGTGTAACACACATTAATAGTAACTAGTGTTCGCCCAGCGGTCGAAATTCAACTATAATTAATTTAAATTATAATTTTAAACTTTGTTTAGATTCTATTGTCAAAGATTTATACTTCTTTTATCACAGATTTCGCCAGACTACACTATAGATAAATAATATTAAAGACAAACAATATAAATCTATTCTCAATTTGACAGACTTTAACTTTAAGCAAAAGACTATAAATACATATGTGTAAAATACATGGTATGCAATGTGTGTAATGTTTTTATTTATTTATTGAATGTGTTTTTCAGGCATAATTAAAAAAAAAATTAACATTCTGCATTTCTTCTCTATAAGTGTGAGAAATTTTATACTCCTCTGTCTGCGCAATTTTGGTAAAAAGCGGTACAAAGTTTTTGCTTCACGTATTAATATAGGTATAGAATGTAGGCGAAACGNTAATCTTCCTTTATCACAAACAATTTTCAATTTTAAACAATAATTACATTTAGACGCGGGCGCACGCTATTCACACTCAAAACGGAAGCGCCCGGAACATAGATTATACACTGTTGAAAAGATCGACATAGATGCTAACTATGTATAGCGAGCGGGCATACGGCCGCGAGAGTGACGTACCGGTCGGTTTGCTACAATTATAATTTTGAACTTTGTATAGATAGAAGAAGATACTTCTTTTATCACAGATTTCGCCCACTTTCGCTAGACTACACTATAGACAAATAATATTATAGACAAACAATATAAATCTATTCTCAATTTGACCACAGACTTTAGCATTAAGCAAAAGACTATAAATACATATGTGTAAAATACATGGTATGCAATGTGTGTAATGTTTTTATTTATTTATTGAATGTGTTTTACGGGTATAATTAAAAAAAAAATTAACATTCTGCATTCCTTCTCTATAAGTGTGAGAAATTTTATACTCCTCTGTCCGCACAATTTTGGTAAAAAAGGGTACAAAGTTTTTGCTTCACGTAATATAGGTATAGATTGTAGGCGAAACGTCCTTAAGAACATTACAATAAGCTAAGTTGGGACGCTCAATACTTAATGGGTGGATGAATTTCAATAGTGGAATATAATTTGTAATGGGAGCTGACGTCATTGATCAGTCTTTGAATTAAACAACATTATCTTTGAAATAACGAGTTACGCCAACGCTATTTCTTATTTTTGAGTTTGAATATGTATTTACTTATCAAACTTAAAACTTTTGTTTAACAAGAAGACGTCTTTGAAACTTTCTTTTTATCAAACGAAACTTAACCTGTATAGTAATATTCCTGTACATTATATAAGTTTCTTGTCTCCCGTACTTCTGACTTCTTCAAGAAGGGCATTGAAAAATTACCACTTAGCTGGCAGAGATACCATGATCGATACCATGTGTCATATTTCGATGGATCGAGATAATTTTAAATACTTTAATAAATTACTTTTAATTACTTTAATTTTCTGTATACGGCAATTTCGTAAGTAGAGACCTAGAATATTGATTTCAAAAAAGTCTGGCATACTCATATAGACGTCACAGTTATTAAAACACGGTCAAAATTTGTTTGTCAGTTCAAATGACATAATTAGATTTCAATTAGCTTACATTTTATGCCTCCATCGTTTTTCGTACCTAATTGCATTTATTTGTATGACTCTTTCGGAGTGGTGACGTCTTTATGTGATGATGAGCAATTAATGTTATGCCAACAGAATTATTTTTGATAACAGAAGGCTCTAGAATAAAACTTATGTACAAAAAACTAAGTTGTAAGGTTTCTAAAGCATTATAATATAATATTTTGACTTTTGATATTGTTTTAGGAAAATTTATCTTTTCATAGAACTTTATTGATTTCATTTTGTTACTCATATAAAATGAGCAAATAATACAGTAAAAGATTATTGAAAACATTTTTAATATACGCCGGAATTTCACATCATTCATCATAACTTTTAACAAACAGAATTATATTCGCATTCAAATTTATTGGCTTTCACCATAACAAACATTGAATTTTTAGAAACGTAACAAATAATAAAGATGTTTTAGGCACACAAAAATTAATGTAAAAAATTTATGAAATCCATAATTTGTATTTTGATTCATAAATTATTCATCTAACGGACGGTCCTTTACTAGATATAGAGGAAAAATTGCTTCCCTTGTCAACAATATAATTTTGAAATAATTTATAACGGACTGTTTGCGTACGTTTGGGGAAATGAATGTTGTTACAAAAATCGAGGTTACAGCGTATTTTAAGGAGTATTAATAGGATTGTTTTTAAAATAACATAAACTTCACAGAATACAATCCAATCATAGCTTACCTCAAGACTGCGAATGACATGCGACTGACGAGTAAAACAAATCAGACTAGACAATGTGAGGTGTGTCTGGATATCCTGATGCATTAGGTTATTAGGTTATAAAATCAGAACTAATAAAAGACTGGAGCTAAATAAAGCGACAATGGCGCAACTAGGCGAATGCCGGTACATCCGGGAACGCGGGCGGGTCAAGGTCACGGCCCGCGGATCGATGCAGCTACGCCGCCCGGGCTACGCCCCGCTACGCCGCACGTACCCCTCTACGCTGGCACGACGCTACGCCCGAATCCGCAAACTTTTTAATTCCGCCTTATGACGTCAGAACGTATTGGATCGGGAGTACGGGAGTACTTTTATAATTTATTTTCTTTAATAAAACCTACGCTATTACCGCGAGCGTTCGATTAAATTGATCGGGGACTGGAACTGAAGTGGAAACGTATTAGAAAACCTTATTTATCTTTAATATTTGAACGGAAATGAAAATGTTCGACTGAATTATTTTTACATTCTTTTAAATAAACAATTTTTTTTTGCTAGTTATTTTTTTAATTTTACTAGGTTCGCTTGTGTCTTTCTTGAAATGTTAAGTAAAATCTAAAACTTGTAAATTCTATTGCATTATAATTATATTTCCAGTTATTGGATGTTTCCCTTAAAATGACGCTTTTTTTTAAACTAAACTCGATGGTCAATTATTTAGTTTAAAAATCGTTTTTAATAGTTACAAACCAAGAATTTCCCATAAAAAAATAATTAGGGCACTTATTTTAAGAAAAAAATAGGACTTTGATAGAAATGTTGCCAGACCATTGTTTATCTTCAAGGCGGCGCCAAGTAAGTCATGGCATTAGGTCATGAGACCGTCGAGATTCTGTCTAGGTTTCGACTAGATTGAGGTTACATTTTAGGTTGAAACGAAAGACATAAAATGAGAAAGACCTTTGTTTTATTCAAAATTATACATTGAAATGAAAAAAGGCATTTCTTTGTTGAATGTCGTTACTTTTATACTCGTGATTTTGTTTATAACTCTAGTAGTTGAATTTTTTAATTAAAATCCGTTTAGGCTACGTCATACTGCCGAATTTCTCGCCGTTAAAGCTAAAACGAAATTAACCAAAACTTTTGATATATGGCCGCCTATTACGGAAATGACTTTCGTAAACAAAAACTCGTGTTACTAATGGCCTTACGTCGAAAACGCCCAAGAAAAAAACCAATAAAACGTAGAAAGTAAATAGTATTGGAACCGAAAGCTTTCCGTCTGTATTACCTTTATTTTTATTCANGCCGAATTTCTCGCCGTTAAAGCTAAAACGAAATTAACCAAAACTTTTGATATATGGCCGCCTATTACGGAAATGACTTTCGTAAACAAAAACTCGTGTTACTAATGGCCTTACGTCGAAAACGCCCAAGAAAAAAACCAATAAAACGTAGAAAGTAAATAGTATTGGAACCGAAAGCTTTCCGTCTGTATTACCTTTATTTTTATTCATAAATTTATATTATAAATATATCTCATCACGTAGACTAGCCAAATTTTGAAATGGAACAGACTATGCATAAATTGTATTTTTGACGTATAGTAGTTACGTGGCCATCAAAACCACAACCGAGCCGCGTGTGAGATAGGCATGTCATAGACATATCGTAGCGCTTAGGTAACACCGAAGAGGGAAGCTCATAGTTTTTGGTCAACCGTTTCTATAGATAGAGATATAGTTTCTATTTACTGTTGGTAGGACCTCTTGTGAGTCCGCGCGGGTAGGTACCACCGCCCCGCCTAGTTCTGCCGTGAAGCAGCAATGCGTTTCGGTTTGAAGGGTGGGGCAGCCGTTGTAACTATATACTTGAGACTTTAGAGCTTATCTCAAGGTGGGTGGCGCATTTATGTTGTAGATGTCAATGGGCTTCAGTAACCACTTAACACCAGGTGGGCTGTGATAAAAATAAAATAAAAAAAGACTAAGATCTAACTTACTTAAGTAGTTTTAGTTAAATAACTAAGGAAACGTTTTATTCAAATCACATTTAGTTTTCCAGCGAGGCCTATTCTTTCATTTATCATGGTTGTTAACTTTCACAAAACAAATTCGCAACGAACACTAAAGCAATAAGTTAATGCTCTCAAACAACTACGGAAAAGAAATGTAACGAGCTCTTCTGGATGTTTATCTAGGGCCTTAATTGTTTTAGTTTCTGCTTAAATCACAAAATATTCTACCATCCGAATCTGTACTGAATTAGTAATTTATCTGTCCGACTGACAGATAAAAATGTTTTTATTGCCCTCGATGAATAAATCTCGAACTGGCGTTAAGTTGTTTCTGTACTCTACAGACATTACAAAAACGATTCTCAAGGTTGAATAGATTAATAAATGGCTCATTAATGAAGCAGTGCTGAAGAAATATGAGTCTTAGAGCGCCTTTTTTGAATCATCTCTAGACGGCAAGAAACAGTTACACGAATAAAACACAATTTAATCACGCATTTATTATTTAATTATTATTGCCGTGTTAATAGTTGAGGTCGAGTTTGTCGACATTTCAACCTCTTAGACGTCGGTAAACATGAAAACTATTCCAGCATTATAATGCAATACTAGAAAAGAACTACTACTAATATAAATATATAATTTGTCGGAAATATATTATATATAAAACTCGTTACTAAACTGTAAAAAACTGTAAATATTTTCAATCACACTATTATTCGAATCGGAAACATATGTAATTAAACTATTTAAGCACGATAATATTTTTATCGTTCTTTTAGATGCATTAGAATAAAAAGGATAAATTGAATTAGTGAAAAATTTGGTATGCACACTGTTTTTTCTTTGAAACTGTACCATGCAAAAGCAAAAATAAAAGCTTTTATATTTTTATTTTATTTATTTATTATTAAGCTGTTAACGTAGGTTTAATTACGTCGATGACTCAAGAAAGTCGAAGAAAATCCTGTGGACATTCTGACATGAATACAGCAATCCACCATGAGCCATGATGTCGGCTGTTCCACTCTGCGAACTGGAACACGTGAATGCTTCGCGCTTGTGACAAAGACAGCCCGGATGGTGGCAAATTTACAAACATAGACAGCTTAAATTTTAATGCGATGCTGTACCATAGTCGTGAAGGTCATTGGTGAATACGTGTTGGGTACGTAGCTACTTACTTAACAATGTTATTTAAAACATTAAGGACGTAATTACTTTTAGACGAAATGCTTACGTAACACACAAACTAACATGCTTAATACGTAGATCTTGTAAACGTAGATTACCCATGCAAATTAAATTACGTATGCGTGCTGTAGGTAGTAGATTCTATCTGAATACGTAATGAGGAAAACCCTTCAAGTAAAATATCCTCGATATCTACAGGTATGTTTTCTCTTCTACCTTAATTGCGGAAGCAGTATTTTATGAAATGGCTTCGCATGTCAAATGCTATGATATGCCCTTGTCAACGTCTTTATTACCAGCTTTATAGACTACTAAGCATACGGTCAGGGTCATAGTGCGACCTCAAGAGACGACCGCTCACCTCCGATAACGGCGGTCGAATGGCCTTTCACACGACAAGCTACCGAGAGAGGAGGTAAATGTTTACCCTCCACCTCCTACGCCGTACCAGCTGAGCAGCGGCACGCTATATTTAGGTTGCGCTGTAAATATTCGGTCCAAGTACGGAAAGGGGTGTCCCCCTACCGCGGTGGTCGGTTGGGGGGCGGCGGCCACACTATAAGCGAGTAAAAGTTGAAAGTTCACCAACGTCCCGCACATGAGTTCGCGCTGTTAGAGAGCGCTTCTTTATTTAAATTCTAAAGAACTTGTTCGCTATTGTAACCTCCGCTGAATTCGGAATGCCCAATTTAATTTTTCAATGTTGCTCAAGTACGATTTTTGTCGAAAAGTCGTTCAATTGTTTTTTTCTGGTTTTTCAATTTGCCGATTGTCGTTACGAGCCTTTATTATATGCTCTTAACGATTATCGCGGCTATGAATTCAAAGTTCATTTGCGAATTGTGATTGGAATCGTCATAATCTGCTGTAACGCAACTAAAGCGAAACAAGTTCGAACGTCATTAATGTAAATTTGAAATGGTATACAATATTCAGTGATGTTCTGTTCGCGTGTCAAAGAGAATATTCCCATATCATACATTCATTACCTTCGAAGTACAGAGCTGAAAATAGCAATTTAATTCTTACAGTAAATAAAAAGAAAAAAAAAGAATATTCTGTGCCAATAAACATATTTATTTTGTTAAAAGTTGTTTAAAAAAAAAATCAATCTCACATAAAATCTTCGTCGCGTAATATGATACTTTCCTTGTATTCGATATCAATTTCTTCTTCGTGATATGTCTGCTTCTCGTGCTTAGGATCATGGAAACTCGCAATGTTAAACACTGGGGCAGTTCCACCGAAGGCTACCCTCTCACCGTGGCTAGCTACAGCCAGGACAGTGCCGGAGGCTGGATAAGAACATGAAATATATCGGTTGTGTAGATTGATCACTTCCAGGCAATTCGTTCCGCTGCCACCGACAATGGCATATTTCCCTTTACGATTGTACTGAAACCAAATATTAGGAGGTATTATTATAATGAAATGTCTGGGATTCATTTCTGCGTTTGACAACCACAGTAATGAGACGATATGATGCCCTGCGGATATCTATGATATCTATATCTACACTTACGTATGTAATATAAAAATGAATTGCTGTTCGTTAGTCTCGCTAAAACTCGAGAACGGCTGGACCGATTTGGCTAATTTTGGTCTGGAATTATTTGTGGAAGTCCAGAGAAGGTTTAAAAGATAGATAAATAGGAAAATGCTCCGTCGGTATGATTTCTTTTGTTTGTTTTAAGTTTATTTTATACAAAAGTTTAGGTCTTTTATTTATCGATTGAGGCACTACGAACTCAGCCGGGTCATCTAGTTTGAAATAAAAAATACTTTTGCTATTGTATTATTCATCTAATCTTTTTTTTTAAATGCTATACATACGCAGACTATGACTTCACATTTCAAGGTGCGTAGCGTAATTCAGACTACAATGTAATCATATAATAACAAGTAAATCGTTAGCTAATCCACGCGTCTATAAGAGTAATAATTTTGCAAGTTTTTCCGTGTAGATAAAATATAAATTCCCAAAATTAGTACTATATCGAAATAAGGGCCCTCACAGAGTAAATCTAATGTTCGGCGCTTTAGACAGCTCGTTCCAGTAATGCCGAACCTTTTAGATTCATTGCAGTCTCCCGGGTATCATTTGCTCTTGACAGTTCAAGTAATGTTAGGCTTTACTTCGCCGTAAAGGTGTTCCAAACTTTATTATGGTACTGAAATTCAGTACTCGATATTAAAAACATTGACTAGTTTCGCTGTTATTTGAAACATCCCTGGGCTTCTGGCTAAGACATCTAGTAACTCTTGTGAAGAGTAGGATAACTGTTTGTTGCTTAAATTTAAATTTCGATCTCAACTCTAATAAGATTTGATAGCTATTTAACATGAAGAGTTCCGTAAGCTACTTTACCTAGCTCAAGCAATAAAAATAAGCTCCTAAATAGTCAGCGAGGTAAAAGTTTTTTTTTTTATTAGCTTTGTAGGCAGACGAACATACGGCCCAACTGATGGTGAGTGGTTACCGTCGCCCATGGACTTCAGCAATGCCAGGGACAGAGCCAAGCCGCTGCCTAACGTGAAGTACTCTCCACAAGCCTCGTTTGAAAAAGGACATCTCATAGCGCTCGGGAAACACCGTGGAGGGGAGTTCATTCCAAAGCCGAATGGTACGTGGCAAAAAAGATCTCTAGAAACGCACTGTGGATGAACGCAGTGGCTCCAGGTAGTATGGATAAACTCTACTCCGGTAGCGGACGGTGCGATGGTAAAAACGAGATGATGGGATCATCTCAAACAATTCCTCAGGGCACTCCCCATGGCACAACATACGGTACAAAATACAAAGAGATGAAAGGTCCCTCCGCAGACCCAGAGGTTCCACACAAGAATAAATAAATCTTCTTCTAAATTTTATATTCTTTAAAAAAACTCACCTCCGAAGAATTCCAGTATCTACACGCGTAAATGTACTCGCCGTCCACGTCTTGTCGACGATTCTGCACCCTTATTACATTCATTCTCTTCCGTGCTACTAAATCCCACACTGTCAACGCTTCCGTCGCTTGCCAGCTGCCGGCTATGCAGTGGTCCCTCTGAAAAATTAGCTCGTGGAATGAACTAGAAACGTGAAATTACAAAATATTCACAATCTAGAATGTACTAGAATACTAAAGAATATTATACTAATTTTTTTACTGGTGGTAGGACCTCTTGTGAGTCCGCGCGGGTAGGTACCACCGTCCTGCCTATTTCTGCCGTGAAGCAGTAATGCGTTTCGGTTTGAAGGGTGGGGCAGCCGTTGTAACTATACTGAGATCTTAGAACTTATATCTCAAGGTGGATGGCGCATTTACGTTGTAGATGTCCATGGGCTCTAGTAACCACTTAACACCAGGTGGGCTGTGAGCTCGTCCAACCATCTAAGCAATAAAAAAAAAGATAACAATTGAGTTGCGTGGTAACGATTAAATTCAAAAATATATCTCAACCAACTTGTTTTTTTTGTTTTATGCAACACGAGAAATGTATTACAAGTTTTGTTTGCCAATTAGATCGTCGGATAACCATGTTGAAAATTTGAATTAAAAACTTTTTTATTTTACAGCTTAGTTTCGCGTTTATTGTTTTTATTTTATTCTTCCGAATGCTATAGAGTTATTTTTGCTTTACTTTAAATTTACTTTACTTATTTACGTTTGACATAGTATTCAGGTCAAAGAGGTCGTTGTCCCCAAAATAACTAAATATCAGTAACAATTCAGCAGAACTCTGCCCAGTGACTGTTTTACTATTGAGAGACCTTTAAACTATTCACGTTCTTTTTTTTTACGAAAAATTTAACTATAGAACTCTCAATCAATGCCCTATTTCACGTAATATCAAAACCTCATAATATTTACAACGACATTTTTCAAAAAAAAAATATAATGCATTTTTTAACTGCTTAGTTGGGTGGTCAAGCTCACAGACCACCTGGTGTTAAGTGGTTACTGGAGCTCATGGACATCAACTACGTTAATGCCGCTGCCCATCTTGAGATATTAAAATTCTAACTCTCGGTTTTTACAGTACAACGGCAGCCCCGCCTTTCAAGCTGAAACGCACTACTATCTCACGGCAGAAATAAGTAGGGCATTGATACCTACTCGCGCGAGCTCACAAATTGTCCTATCACCAGTAATTACGCAAATTATATTTTTTGCGGGTTTGATTTTTATTACACGATGTTACGTCCTTCACCTACATCCCTATTTGTTAAGTACGTATTTCATTTAAAAGATCGGTACCTTCCGATGTAATACGATAACGGGCACAATCGCATCGCTCTATATCGCACTGGGCATCTTATCCATTAGGCCACGATGACTTCATAATATTTCGACGTTTCACGTAAATTAAAAAAAAAATATTAATCGTATCATTAGATCAAAACGTTAAATCTAAAACTTGTGAATACTACGGTAAATACGACTATCAAATGTTAGTCAACTTAAACAATTCCGTGCCTGTTTTACTTACTAAAAATATCTCGAAAATTTCGGTGACCGTGAAAATTAAACAGGACGACAAAAATATGACAGTGAAAACGAAAACCAAAATAATTCACGATCCGTTCGAAGGCCAACAGAAATAGAAACATTTTAATCCGCGTTAAATCTGAATGAATTGAAACGGAAAATTCATTTCACTCTGGGCGTTCGTTTTAAAATCGAGACTTGTGTTTCAATAGAAATAGCGGAATTCGTATATTCGAAAACGTATTTTTGCAGCACAACACTGATGGATTTTAACTGGTTCGAAGCTAGCAAGACAGCACACGCTTAGCTGTGACTCACTCTAAATAAATCCTGATTTACAAAGTACTCAATACGAGCGACTGGTTTTACAGTAACAGTACTATATCAGGAAACTTCCCTGAACTACTATTACTAGCTGTAAAAAATATGAACATAAAACAAGTATGAATAAACAAAGATAATTCTAAACCAAAATGCATTCGCGTTTTACGCAAGAGCATCCGGGTGATGGAAGGCCGGCTATCCTCGACCACGCTGGTTCTGACCCAGCGGGGTATTCCGTAGGATAGGTCACTCTAACAGGCGCCATCTAGGCGGGCTCTGGATGGCCTGCCGACCGAGAGGGCTGGTGGTCGTGGCGCCGACGACCGCCAGTCCGGCGTCCCCAGGGGGAGGGTGATGGGAGAGATGTGCTCCGCACTAAACACTTCACTTTCCCCCCTTTGCCTTTTCATGAGTTCTGTCCCATGTGAGGTTTGGACGTTGGTTGGTGAGCGACAGGAGGTTTTAGTCGGTTCGACTCCGACATGCTCCGTCCGCCGTCCCCAGTGGAGAGCGGAAGTCCGGCGATTTCCTCCTGACCAAAAAAAAAAACCAAAATGCATTAGATTGTATTTTTAATGATCAACTTTCAACGTCGCCGTGCTTGGTTGTTCGCTTGTACTATGAATACCGGATACACATGTACGACATAGGAATCAGCAGACTCGGGACTCGAATAGCAAAAATCTTTATTCAAGATACTGATTTCTACCCTGAATCAAGACCGGAATCCTTGCTACATTAGTCAGAATCAGTAAGCACTAAGGCATCAACGTGATTAATGCGGTAGAAATTAGTTTATTTAAAATTCCAAACTTCTTAATTTTCGCTAACATAATATAGATGTTTCATCGAGAATGAATCAACAAGGAAACTCTACATATTTTCAAACTAGACTAAAGAAGAGTGGTTTTATCGCAGTTAGTGCCACATTCAGAGATCATCATCAATTGTGATAAATTTTCTTCTTTTTTTCCATTAATTTACCATAAAACGCCGCTCGGAGTTTCCATCACCCCATTATATTTTCTTCAAATGAGGTTTGAAAAGCATTACTGATGTTAAAGAGTGACGATGACTACTTAGTATCAGGTGGACTGGTTGTCGTCTGCTTAAAATTGCAATAAAAAAAGATTCCTTGGATATTGATTGGGCTGCAGACTCTTGTGTGCCTTCCTTTTTTTTACTATACTCAACTTGTAAAAGCCAAGGTAATTTACATGATCAAAAGTCTGTGTTTCTATGCTAGTCCTCTAAGCTATGTAGAAACTTGGAAGAAGTCTTTTGGTACTTCAAGAAAAGTTTTTGTTATAGTACCATCAACGTACGATATGTGACGCGCGACTATTTTCAAGAAATTATTTTTCATACAATTATACTGGTGGTAGGACCTCTTGTGAGTCCGCGCGGGGTGGTACCACCGCCCTACTTGTTTCTGCCGTGAAGCAGTAATGCGTTTCGGTTTGAAGGGTGGGGCAGCCGTTGTAACTATACTGAAATCTTAGAACTTATATCTCAAGGTGGGTGGCGGATTTATGTTGTAGATGTCTATGGACTCTAGTAACCACTTAACACCAGGTGGGCTGTGAGTTCGTCCACCCATCTAAGCAATAAACCAAAAATTATAGTTACAGCAACGCATAACCGGGATCCAGTAGTTACTATAAAACTTTTTTATCAGATAACCCTAATCTCTTCTGCCTTCATTGGCAATAAGAAGCGGAAAATATTCAAGTGATTTACAGAACTACTTCTTAGAAGGGACTTATATCATTTCTCGACCTTGAAGATATTGAAAGCGAATTATTGATACGAAAAATTGACTTCTTTGCTTCGTAGTCACAGTAGAAATAAATATACAAAATGTTTCACAAAAATACAATCAACTTGTTCAGAATACTGTGAACAACTTAGAATGAATACCGTGTATTAGAACCAAACGATTCTTAGTCGAAATAAAAAAGATTTCAGAATTGAACTACTAAAATACGCACTGATGTAATGTTTATGTGGTATCATTTTATTTAGCGCACATAAGCTAACTAGCTTACGGTCGACCTGAGGTTAAGTGATTATGGTAGTAGCCGCTGTGGACTCACAAGTTCTTTCATTAGTATCGACAAATTAAGAACTTAGTATGACCAAGAAAACGATTATAATATTGTTACGCCGGTAAGAGTAACGCCATCTATCGCCGAATAGTCGAACGAATATCGAAGGATCTAGTAGCACCTAGAACGCTCGAGAATTACAACGCCATCTATTGTCAGATAGCGGAAACACAATACTCGAAATGTGCGGAATATTCTCGATAACTCTAGGGATGTGGTATGGGCTATAAAAGCGTTACAGAGATGGCACGCAGTCAATCACTAATCGGAACTACTCGAAGCGAAACAGCGAACGCATCACCTGAAGTGAAGCGGAAGAAGCGATTTGAGAATTTTAAAGTGTTTGTTGAGTGTTTTAAGTCTTCAAAGTGCTAATACAGTGTTAACTTGTACTTCGGTAGAATTTTTTATTTATCCCGAACCCCAGCGCGTAACAATATTCATGATAAAATATACCTACCGAACTCAATTAGTCTCAATCAAATATACTCAAATTTGTAATCTCTAATCTCTAAAAATTAGCTGCCTCTTTCTTTCAGCCTGCAGACGTCCACTGCTGGATATAGGCCTCCCGCAAGCCTCGCTCCAAGAACCGGTCCTGAGCTGCCTGCATTCAACCGATTGCCGCGACCTTCAAGAGGTCGTCGGTATCGTTGTATCGTTGGTCGGACGTAATTTTTTGGGAGGACCACTCACGCTACGTCCTCCGGTACGCGGTCACCACTCGAGAACCTTTGAGCAACCTTCAATGACACAATCATTTCGCCCATGTCGGCTATCATGGATCTTCTACGAATTTTCATCATATTGTGAAAAACATATAAGTAGCTATTATACTATAATATAAACACAAGAAAATCGTCAATCTTAATCTTCAACTAAGCATTAAATAGCCCGCATCTTTCAGCACACGGTAAAGTTAAAGCATTCAGCAGCTAAAAATACGAAGCACAATAATATTCATCAAAGGAGTGAGACTCATAGCGAGGCGACGTAAAACTTCGTAACGAGGTACGCTCGAGGTTTGAAACACCGACTTTAGAAGACATNAATATAAACACAAGAAAATCGTCAATCTTAATCTTCAACTAAGCATTAAATAGCCCGCATCTTTCAGCACACGGTAAAGTTAAAGCATTCAGCAGCTAAAAATACGAAGCACAATAATATTCATCAAAGGAGTGAGACTCATAGCGAGGCGACGTAAAACTTCGTAACGAGGTACGCTCGAGGTTTGAAACACCGACTTTAGAAGACATGACAACGGTAAGTTTTAATTAAAAATTGCACTCTAACCCCGAGAACGTACCGGGGGTTTGTTGTTAAAAAAATATTAAAACAAAAAGTATACTCTGTATAAAAAAAAATTTAGTACGAGAGATAACAAAGGCTGAAACTTTATTATTGTTCAAATACTGTAAAGTTTCGCAACGAACTTTAAGTGGTTAGCGAACGCTTTGTAACAAATTTCGTACGACTTAAAGTTTATTTGAACTTTTACGAGAAGACAAATGTATTGACAAAATCTAACATAGACGGTATATCTAATTTATGGCTTCCATGTTACTGTTGGCTTAAAAATACTCCTATCTATTCCGGTAGGCTATCTTTTATAAGCTAAACTTTATAGATTTATTTGCTTTTTCTTTGTTGAAATTGCAACGGTGCTGACTTTTCACGTCAAAATGCAATTGAGAATTTGATCACGATTCGCTTGGGGCTTCGAATCTACGAATAAGCAAAGTGATATTTTTGTTTTATCTCATACTAGCTGACCCGGCAGGCTTCGTAGTGCCTCAATCGATAAATAAAATACCTAAGCTTTTGTATAAAATAAACTTAAAACAAACAAAAGGAATCCGTCCGACGGGAACACAAAATTTTTATTTTTATTAAATTCCGAGCATTTTCATATTTATCTAGCTTTTTAACCTTCTCTGGACTTCCACAAATAATTCAAGATCAAAATTAGCCAAATCGGTCCAGCCGCTCTCGAGTTTTAGCGAGACTAACGAACAGCAATTCATTTTTATATATATATATATCTATATATGCTATGTAGGAGGTGACCTTAGGAATTGTTAAAAATAATCCTGTTATCTGAAGTCGTTTTGGCTTAACGGATAAGACGTCCGGTGTACTTGTCTCGAGCGAAGCGACTTAGCCGGGATCTAAATTCTAAATCTCGCAGGCAGGTAGGTATTTACCAGTTTTTAGAATGAAAAAAGTCATCACCATTTATTAAAATTCAATACCGAAAAAATTGTAACTTGCGTAATTCCTAAGCCGTTTGGAAGATAGACTTCAAGTCTCAAGGAGGATAGCGGTATTCACGTTATGATGTCTATGGACTCCGGTAATCACTTAGCACCAGATGGACAGTGAGCTTGTTCACCCGTGTAAACAATAAAAAATATCTCCTTTAAACTGCGAACCACCCACAGAGAGAAAAACATTTTTTGCTACATAATACATTTCTGCTTTGAAATGAACTCCCCTCGGCGGTACCGAAGTGATATGTAGCAGAAAGAGAAAAGAGGCTCGAAAAGAATATGTAAAGGTAGATAGCCGCTTAGCTGCGCCCCTGATTTATTTTTTATTTTTTATTGCTTAGATCGGTGGACGAGCTCACAGCCCACTTGGTTTTAAGTGGTTACTGGAGCCCATAAATATTTACAACGTAAATGCCGCCACCCACCTTGAGATATGAGTTCTAAGCTCTAACGATGGCTGCCCCACCCTTCGAACCGAAAGGCATTACTGCTTCACGACAGAAATAGGCTGGGTGGTGGTACCTACCCGTGCGGCCTCACAAGAGGTCCTACCACCAGTAATTACGCAAATTATATTTTTTGCGGGTTTTATTTTTATTATCCTATGTTATTCCTTCACTGTGGAAGTCAATCGTGAACATTTGTTAAGTACGTATTTCATTAGAAAAATTGGTACCTGTCTGCGGGATTCGAACACTGGTGCATCACTAGATACGAATGCACCGGACGTCTTATCCTTTAGGCCACGACAACTTGGCATTAAAACAATGTCAAGGTAAGCAGTCACGTTGTAGAATAGCGAGTAGGCTGTATAGTCGTGTTAACAAAACCATGTGATCTATACTAATATTATAAAGAGGAAAGATTTGTTTGTTTGTTTGTTTCGAATAGGCTCCGAAACTACTGGACCGATTTGAAAAATTCTTTTTCCATTAGAAGCTGACATTGTCCCTGATGAACATAGGCTACTTTTTTTTAATTTTTTTTTTTATTTTTTTTTTTTGGTACCATGTGTGTTTTAATGTTTCCGAAGCGAAGCGAGGGCGGGTCGCTAGTTATTAATATATTTGGAAAAAACAATAGCTTATTGTTGCCGAAATCACCTAGTATTTAATATAAACAAAAAGCAAGCAGACGGAAACATGAAAACATAACTTATTATTGGGAATGTTTACGTGTACATTTTGTTTCAAATTTATAAGTCTTTACCGTGAAATTACGAATAAACTTATAATTTAACTCGTTTCGGCAACTCATAATTTCATAAACTTCAGCAACAAAATTTTATTCGAAGTTCTCCAACAGTAAATGTTCCTGGTATTCTGTTTCACGGTAGTGGGTCGATTTACAACGGAACGAAACTTAACTAAATTCAGCTTGAGCTAAATTAATATTTTAAAGAAGTATAGGTAATCTTATACCTATAAACGAGCAATTCTTGTATATTAATATATATGTATATAATCTGAATCTCGGAAACGGCTCCAACGATTTTCAGAAAATTTAGTATACAGGGGATTTTGGGGGCGATAAATCGATTTATTTTCAGAAAATGTTGTTTTATTCGTGCTTTCAATAATCAACTCTTCCCGACATCTATTGGCGAATAATAATAATACTATTTTTCTTAATTGAGGGCAACTAACCGCTTTAAAGAAACAACAAGATGGCGTTATAAAAAAAACCGAGCAAAGCTCGGTCATCGTCCAATATTATATTTATTTTAAATAGCTTAAATATTCTCCGTTCGTAATATAGATAAAAGTTATCGTAAAATCTGAATACAGGTCAGGGATGATCGTATATATCGTTATGATTGCTATCAGAAGTCGTCGTGGCCTAAAGGTTACCACCACAACCAATGCATATGTATCGAGCGGCATTGGCAGTGTTCGGATCCCGCAGATAGGTACCACATTTTTTTTTTATTGCTTAGATGGGTGGACGAGCTCACAGCCCACCTGGTGTTAAGTGGTTACTGGAGCCCATAGAAATCCACAACGTAAATGCGCCACCCACCTTGAGATACAAGTTCTAAGGTCTCAAGTATAGTTACAACGGCTGCCCCACCCTTCAAACCGAAACGCATTACTACTTCACGGCAGAAATAGGCGGGGCGGTGTACCTACCCGTGCGGACTCACAAGAGGTCCTACCACTAGTAATTACGCAAATTATAATTTTGCGGGTTTGATTTTTATTGCACGATGTTATTCCTTCACCGTGGAAGTCAATCATGAACATTTGTTGAGTACGTATTTCATTAGAAAAATTGGTACCCGCCAGCGCGATTCGAACACCGGTGCATCGCTCGATACGAATGCACCGGACGTCTTATCCGTTAGGCCACGATGACTTCAAAGGTACCAGATTTTCTAATGAAATACAAAATTAGCAAATTTTTCATAAGTAACATATCTATATATAGTCTCAATATATTTTCTCTATTACTATTTTTATTTTATAATTATTTTTTATTATATTTAGTAGAAATACTTCGTATCTTAATGACGCCCACTTTCTTTGTTGAATTCGATTTTAATTAAACAGTATTGTGCTCCAAGGAAATACCTGTCTACTTGTGAAAACTACATGAAAATCCATTCGGTAGTACCGGAGATGTACACGAATAAAAATCAGACTGACAAACTAAAGAAAGAAAAGAAATATCAAAGAATGTCTGTTATTTTTATTAATTTCTTTCTGTTACTCCATTTCGATTTTTACTACCTTTTTTTTTACACTGGATACACTACAGTTTTATTGTATTCATTGATGATATTAATAAATAGATGATAGATTGATAACTCCGTAGTCCTTCCTTTGTAAAACTGACCGGTAAGCAGTAAGTAATCTGGTTGAAACATCTCCATTACCTTTGATCAGCGACTTGACTTTGTAATTTGGCGCAGAATTCGAAGAACGCTCGTTGATGGTGCTTTGAAGTTGATAAATCGACTAAATTAAAGTCGATCTCGGGACCACTGACGTCAATGCGATTGACAGAATTTTTAGCGGTCAAGTAAAGCGTTATCAAGTGAAAGCGAATTCTTTATTTTTTTTATTGCTTAGATGAATGGACGAGCTCACAGTTCACCTGATGTTAAGTGGTTACTGGAGCCCATAGACATCTACAACGTAAATGCGCCACACATCTCGAGATATAAGTTCTAAGGTCTCAGTATAGTTACAACGGCTACCCCACCCTTCGAACCGAAACGCATTACTGCTTCACGGCGGAAATAGGCGGGGTGATGGTACCTACCCGTGTGGACTCCCAAGATGTTCTACCACCAGTGATTACGCAAATTATAATTTTGCGGTTTTGATTTTTATTACACGATGCTATTCCTTCACCATGGAAGTCAATCGTGAACATTTATTGAGTACGTATTTCATTAGAAAAATTGGTACCCGCCTGCGGGATTCAAACACCGGTGCATCGCTACATACGAATGCACCGGACGTTTTATCCTTTAGGCCACGACGACTACAAATTCTTAGCATTAATATACAATTAAAATTATAATGAGCGAACAGTTTGTACAATATTTGGATTTTGGATTCGATTAATGAACAGATTAAATTAAAAATATCTTAAAAAGCAACCCACGCTTTTTTTAAAATAAAATATATTTTACACTATTTTCAATTTAAATTTATTAAATTTTATTTTCTATTTTTTAGTTAATTTTATTATAAAGCGTGTTTTTTAGTATTTTAAACTATTATTTATTTTTTTATTTTAGTTAAATTTTCTATAAAAGCGTATTTTTAAAACTATTAAGTACTTTAACATCAATTCCTGCCTCATCGACTATAGATAAAAATTATATAAATTGGCAAAAATCTTATTTTGCAAATTGAATAATGGAATAATCTTATCAAATTAGTGTATTGTCATTGGTCCTCGATAAATCTACAAAGTTTGAATGAAATCTGGCCGTTTAAAGTGAGTCAAAATCGCGTCTAAAGGAGTCAGTTACAAACATACAAACATACAGATAAGTGAAGCTAATATAAAGCATGTAAAAAACGAATATTCCACTTACATTTAGATCGATACTGTCACTGCATATGTCAACGCCTTCGAACGTCATAACGCAGCCGACTTGACACCTTATATCCCAAATCTAAGCAAAAGAACATAAATAGAAGAATCAATCTCTTAAGTGCTTCCATTCGAATTGCTAAGGAAGATACAAGAGTTTATTTCGCCAATTGATAGGTTTCGCCACTTTTTTTTTTATTGCTTAGATGGGTGGACGAGCTCACAACCCACCTGGTGTTAAGTGGTTACCGGAGCCCATAGACATCTATAATTTAAATGCGCCACCCGCCTTGAGATATAAGTTCTGAGGACTCAATTATGCCCCATCCTTCAAACCGAAACGCATTATTGCTTTACGGCAGAAATAGGCGGGGTGGTGGTACCTACCCGTGCGGAGGTCCTACCACCAGTAATTACGAAAATTAATTTTTTTACCTTTGCTAAGGTTAAAACAGTTCACACTCTTTTGTCAGCCCCCTAGTTCGAAGTATCAGTTGCATTTAAACAGCTAACACGTCATTCAGCAACGCGTGTACACTCCGTAGAAAAAATAACAGTTAACAACATGAAGCGCATTACAACAAACACCTTCTTATGCACTATGTTACCACATCCTTTTGCCTTTTCGAGTATCAGCCGAGCGATGAAAGTTATTATTATGCAATCAACTTCAATCAATTATATTTATTCATAACTAAAATTACTGTTACGATTTACGATCACGAAACTGTTAAGTCGTCCCTGACCAGGAAAATCCTAAAGTACCTATTCGAATAATAGAAAATAATATAAAGACTATTAAAAACGCGGATCAAACCGTAAAAGTAAAGTTAATTGTGTCTACGAAACCGAAGAAAGTAATACACATTTATTCGCATACGTTAATATCGCTAATCCGTATTCGATAATTCCTTCACACAAATTAAATCCCTATTTCGGTACAAAGTATACAATTTAAACCCCAGCTTATAACGTTCATTGTCAGTAACCAGAGATATCTTTAGCTTGTTGCAAAATAAAAATGGCTTTACTGTGACGTCCATGAGAGCCATCAGGCTGGCCAGGGGCCATAGGCCATAGGCCATGGCCTCGTTTGCCTAATAGGCAATAATAAAATAATACAACAAATCAACTTCGACTAATACCATTCAGGCGTCATACATAAAAAAGAAAATATACCCGGGGTCTTAACTAATGATTCGAAATTCTTAAAGAAGGTATAACAGGAAAAAATATATACTCCCTACAATAACAGTATTCGAATAGATAGGGAGGCACGCTTTTACGGTTCATTAAGTAAAACGGCGAAGTTGTTACCTAAACATAAGACGAGAATTATTTAATTCATTCAAGGTTTTTTTTTGCGATCAATAAAATATGCGACATTGTGAATGTTTCTTTCTGTCTACCGCGTTGCGATCTTGTCGTGTGCGAAATTTTGTATATTATTGGTGGTTGAGCCAATTGTGAGCTCTATTTTTTTAATTGCTTTGATGGGTGGACGAGGTTATAGCCCACCTGGTGCTAAGTGGTTACTGGAGCCCATAGACATCTACAACGTAAATGCGCCACTCACCTTGAGATATAAGTTCTAAGATCTCAGTATAGTTATAACGGCTGCACTACGCTTCAGAGCGAAACGCATTACTGCTTCACGGCAGAAATAGGCAGGGCGGTGGTACCTACCCGCGCGAACTCACAAGAGGTCCTACCACAGGCAGGGCGGTGGTACCTACCCACGCGGACTTACAAGAGATCCTACCACCAATAACTACGCAAATTATAATTTTGCGGGTTTGATTTTTATTACACGATGTTATTCCTTCACCGTGGAAGTCAATCGTGAACATTTGTTAGTAAGTATTTCATTAGAAAAATTGGTACTCGCCTGGGATTCGAACATCGGTGCATCGCTCAATACGAATGCACCGGACGTCTTATCCTTTAGGCCACGACAACTTCCACACAGTTAGATAGCACCAGTTTGACTATATCTGAAGTACCCGTAAGTTCCGTTCAGAATGTGGGAAAGGCGATATTCAATGTAATTGAGACTTTGTTCAAACTTTTCATTAAAGGGCATTATTCATACAATACATTGTCAATCTGTTTAATTCGTGTTAGGGCATTTTTTCTAATTATTGCCTATGTAAAAAACTTTGCATTTATAATGTAACTTTGCATATATTTATTTATTTCCTTAGATAATTCTTGTCCACCTGATGGAACTCGATAAGAGACCGAGAAAAGCACACACATTCACCTGGCCCCAAGCTGGGATCCCAAATACGTTTAAATATATAAATTTATAGATACTAAGCATTCCGACAACAAGCAAACAAACTTGTTTATTGTTTGCCTGACGTGGGAATCACACAGACGACCCTCAGCCCAGAAACCAGGAACGCTAATTACTGGACCACTGATTTAGTTACATTCTGTTTTGACACAATTAATTAAAAAAAATTAAGAAGGCTATTTTAATTACAATTTCATTTTGTTTAGCGGTCAGCGGTTTTCTTTTACTGTATTTACAACTCACGTTCACAAACGTCCGAAATTTAAACGTATTTAGACCGCAATGTGTTTTTGTGCATATCTGTACTACGAACAGACTGGAAAGGCTTAACTATAACGTCAGGCCTCGAAATATTCGTACAAAAAGCCTTTGAAGAGCAGGCATTTTATCACTGTGACGTATCCTCAAAGCAGAATTACGTTAAAAGAATTTCAGACGCTCTTTCCGTTCGTTCTCGACAATTTAAACCTCCACATTTGACATTATACCGTATCTCTACAACGCGAATGGTTTTATCAGAACACTACTGGAGAAATTTTCAATTTAATAACTCAAAATTCTTTTGTGCTTAAATTAAGGTTCTTCAAATAACAATTTTCATGTTTAACCTCAAAGAGAAATGTTTTAATCTCGACAAAGTCAGCGTGAGTGTATTCGCGGTCGTTGTCCGCTATCTATTATTCAAGGTGTGTTAGAAAGTTTAGTGTTTAGCAACTTGCTTCACGTACTCAAACGGAATAATGGAAAAGTGCACTTTTTTTTTTAAAACGTAAACTGTTATTTAATTTTGTTACTATAATAAAACTTTTGTAGAATATTATTTGGATATATTTCAGTTTTAACGTAACTTTGATGTTACTTGTAGATAATATCTCCTCGAAGATGTCTTATTTTTTTTAAGGGATTTTATGACCTGGTAACTAAGACCTTTAAGTCCTGTCTTATTTTAGTTTTTATTCTTATTTTTATGAAAAATGACAAAATGGAGTGAAATGCAATGAATATGATTAATTTGAGACATTAATCAACTGGGATGAAATTAAATGACGAGATGATATGGGATGAAATATAAGTTCATTCGATTCACATCTATCTGATTTTTTCATTATTTCTGATCTGAAACTACACGCTCAGTTTTGAACTCAGCCATTTTCTGGTATAAAGAAAGACACGATCCGAGGGATATAGTAGTGGTGTTTACGTTAACGAGAACTCAGCCATTTTCTGGAATAAAAACACGATCCGAGGGATATAGTAGTGGTGTTTACGTTAACGATTGCCTGCGTGTGATGAATTCACGAGTGCAAGCTGCACAACATCTAAAATTCATTATTTTTCCCATTATAAGAATTTTACTACTATATTAATTGAAATAAATTACAATTGATAATAAAAAATTAATAATAAATTAAAATAAATTATAATTTGCGTAATTACTGGTGGTAGGAGCTCTTGTGAATCCGCACCGGTAGGTACCACCACCCTGCCTATTTCTGCCAGCATTTACGTTGCAGATGTCTGTGGGCTCCAATAACCACTTAATACCAAGTGGGCGATGAGCTCGTCCACCCGTCTAAGCAATAAAAAAAAGACATATAGGTTTTTTCTAGTGTAAGTCATCTTTATTCTGTGTAAAGTATACGTTTAATAATATTAGGGGTTAAAGTATGAAATTGCCGATTTGTACTGAAAAATTGAAATTCGTTTATTTTTCATTTAACATATTTATTTCATCAAAATATCTACCGTTATTATCTGTACATTGCTGCCATTAATAGGAAGGTAATTTATGCCTTTGCGACATAACTCTGGTGATTTGGTCTGAAGGGTAGGGCAGCCGTTATAAGTTGTAACTTACTTGAGACCTTTGAACTTACATCTCAAGGTGGGTGGCGCATTTATGTTGTGGATGTCTATGGGCTCCAGTAACCACTTGACACCAGGTGGGCTGTGTGCTAGTCCACCCAACTAAGCAATAAAAAAAAATTAAAGTCGATAGGCGAATATTGCACATTTTTTAAAGGAAGAATCACCATTTTTTCAAAAGTTTCACTCAATAATCTCAAACCGTGAAGGTTCTATGTCAATTCGAAGTACCTATTACAAAACGGCAATTTCATACTTTAACCCCTTTTATATACATACGTATATATGTATATTTAAATTTTGTGTGATGTCCGTAGCTATATTTGGAAAAGAACAAACACTGAGTTTCTTACTGATTCTTTTCAGTGGTAATACTTCATTCTAAATCCGCAGTAAAGTTATAATGCTTTCAAAGTGCCTCTGAAGATAGACTTCAATAAAAAACTTTTTGATTTCGTTTAACTTATTTAATATTTTAAATCTAATTAGAATATCTCTTAGAAAATAATTTCATTTAAAATACGCATTTATGTTTTATTCTAACTCAATATCCAAAATGGAGTAGCTTAAACAGAATACAATCTTGTTCGTTCGGTTTAAGATTTCTTTATTGATTCTTAACCGGAAAACACATCTTGCGTCGAATCTTCAGTATTAATTTCAGTCTTAAATAGATTTTTTTTTATTGCTTAGATGTGTGGACGATTTCACAGCCCTCCTGGTGTTAAGTGGTCACTGGAGCCCATAGACATCTACAACGTAAATGCGCCACACACCTTGAGATAAGGTTCTAAGGTCTCAGTATAGTCACAACGGCTGCCCCACCCTTCAAACCGAAACGCATTATGCTTCACGGCAGAAATAGGCGGGGCGGTGGTACCTACCCGTGCGGACTCACAAGAGGTCCTACCACCAGTATAATTGTTGTAGATCGTCGAATGTATTATAAAAAAAATATACACTGGATTTTCTAACATATTTATTTGTCACAACCGTACGTATGATTACGAGCACTGCAATTAATTACCCGATGAAAACAAAACAGTCCTTAGGGTATATTGTTCGGCCTCCCCCCGGTGAAGGTCAAGGGGCGACCTGAGGGGGTGAGGCCGCGCGGCGCGCTACCAGCACTCTAGCGCGCTGCCGTGGAGTGAATAGAGCGACCGGTCGACGGTGTATCGCGTCCCGACCCGGCAGGCTGGTTCTGGTCCAGCGGGGTATTCCGGGACACCAGCGGCACCGTCTGGGCGGCCCGACGGGCTGCCGTACCGAGACGGCCGACGTTTCAGAGCCTTCGATTCGCCTCGAAGGCTCCGTCGGCTGGGCGTCCTTGGGGTGAGCCGCGCCGTCTGGTTGTAGTGTTGACCGCGGTAGCCCCCCTACCTCATCCGGGTTCTGACCTCGGAGGGGATCGGACGTCGGGTGTAAGAGTGCAGAGGAGTCGTTTAGTGGGTGGGCTCTAAAATCCTTGGGCCCGCGGTCTGCTCACAACACCATGCAGATCGTTGAGTCTCACATACCCCGCGCGCCCCTTTTGCGCGGGGACCTCGTAGGAGGTTCGGCTCTCTACCCGAAAAAAAAAAAAAAAAAAAAAAAAGGGTATATTGTTTGTTTCTTAGCAGCATTAAAATTGCAGCACTTATTCGTCTAAACAAACAAGCTAGTCATTGCATGCACCTGACAAAAAGAATAAATGCTAAATACCGACAACGGTCTGTATTTTGTCGACTGCATTGTATTTTTAGTTTGCGTACCTTAACTTTGTGTTGTCGGCGGATAATTAAGTAAATTGTTTAGTATTTTGCCGTTTGCTCAAAGGGACTTTGAGAATATTCAAATCTGCGCCTTCAGTTAAGTTCATAAGGTATTTAATCGTGCTTAATATTTTATTTCACGAACAAGACCGAAGCTACGTGGTTTTCAAACGAAAGCTCCTTTTGTGAATAAAATAATACTTTTAAGAGCCGCTACCAAAAATCCTAATTACTACTTAGCGAATCATTAGCAAAGTTGTATTAAAATCACATCTCAATTTTAATTTATTATTGAAATATCAATCTCACTGTGTCAATTTTTATGTCGATACCTATGAGTGACGGGGACATTTTTGTTTCATTTATGTTTACCTGATGTTGAGTGATTACCGGTATCCATAAAATATGAATAGCTATTCTTGTTATTGGCCTATGTCTCAATCATATCGCCTTACTTAACCCTTCAAAACGGCATTCCAGGCTGTTCGTAGATAGAAATGGACAGTAATAGTACCCTAACCGTGCGCAATGTATAATTTTTGCGAATGTGTTTTTTATTACACGATGTTCTTTCATCGCGGAATCTATTTATTTAAATGTTATGTAATTAAATACGTTTAATATTAGATAAAAATAAATGTGACCGCGGGATTTGAGCACTGGCATAGTAAAAACCATCGCACTTGTACACAGAGTCTTATTTTTTTAGCCACGATGACTTCATTCGTCCACGTCCAGTCCAGTCACGTGCTCACACATACATTACTAATTTTATTTTACTTTCACTAAGGAAACATAGAGCTGGATACCAGGTGACATACAGCTGCCTTGAAATGCACTATCGTTCAATTAATTGATTAAATTTATTACGAAAGTGACTGATTAATAATTAAAGACTTACTAACTCTCAAAGTTTTGTCCCAGGCAGCACTCGCGAACATGTAGGGCCTATCCTTGTGGCATCTCAAAGCGCAAACTTGACCGAAGTGCATTCTCTGTAACTTCTTCGGTATAAACTGAAGACGGAGTTTGTGAACTTTGTACGTCTGCTCTGTCTACGAAAACGTTTTCTAGTTAAGTTTATTAATAGTTTATTTTTAGGTAGTAAAATAAGTATTTCAAAATTATGACAACATCAGAACGTTTTTTTGAAAGAGTGGCGCGTCATGATAACTATCTTAACGCCGTCGTTCATAACATGTCGGAACCTCCGAGTACACTCTCGGTACTATTATGCTCTCCAAGCACCGATCATTTTCGTATTCGACAATTTCTATCTTTGCTCGATTGTACAACCTACTGAATTTCTCGCCAGAACTTCTCGTGTTAACAAATTCTCTCAGGTTGAGCCTATTAATTCATAGACCCTTAGGCTATCAGTGATTACTTATCAGCCTAAGCCTCGCCACAAGGACCGGTCCTGCGCTGCCCAACCATCTAGCGGATCCCCGCGAACTTCAATAGACGGTCGGCCTACCCACGGTACGTCTTCCGGTATGCGATCGCCACTCAAGAACTCACTGGCTCCAACGGCCATCCGTTATACGAGCAATATGCCCTGCTCACTGTCACTTCAACGTCGCAATCCTTATTAACAGTGATTAGGTAGCGGGAAAAATCGAAATTACGTAGGCAAGGCTCAATTCTGTATCTATCATTGCTGACGTCCATGAGTATTGGACCTCGTACCATCTCGTGTGACGTACACGTCGACGGGTGAAATTGAATGGCTATTTGGCTTAAGCGACATTTTTGTAACTTTACAGGAGAGCATTTGAAAATTAAAATTTGGAAAAAATATTATGAAAAAAAAATCTTCAGTTATTTGAATGTTGGTAAACATAATTGAAGTTCATATAAAAACAGCGAATTTTTTATACTAGTTAATATAAAATTAAACAAGCCTTTAATTACAAAGATAAATGTGGCATATTAACCGAAATGTCGCTTAAACCAAATAGCCTTTTACCCCTCTATACGTATAATCGTCTGCATATGAAGGTAACAAAAATGCATTTTTTTAAATAAATGTCTTTGTTCTTGTTGCAGTAGAATTGTTTTATTTATTTACTTGGTTGATATAAACCCATATTTATTTAATGAGATTTGATATTTCCCATGTCTCAAACACTTCGTGGTTAATGTAGCAAAGTCGAATTAATTACCTAAGTACCTGTGGTGAAAGTTTCAACTTGAGATGAAATCCGAAAGAAGGATAGCTATTTAAGTTATATATAATGTTATCAATATTAGTTATAAATATTCATTATAATGACTAATCGTAATTTTTTTTGTTATCAGTCATTAGTTACCTACTTAATCTTTCAACACTATGATTACTTTTACGATATTGTCACATAATAAACCGCATTACTGCTTTAAAGCTATTAGTAACTAATTATTTTATTACTACGCACTATTACATATTTCTGATGACTAGTACACTAGTGGTAGGACCTCTTGTGAGTCCGCACGGGTAGGTACCACCGCCCCGCCTATTTCTGCCGTGAAGCAGTAATGCGTTTCGGCTTGAAGGGTGGGGCAACCGTTGTAACTATACTGAGACCTTAGAACTTATATCTTAAGGTGTGTGGCGCATTTACGTTGTAGATGTCTATGGGTTCCAGTAACCACTTAACACCAGGTGGGCTGTGAGCTTGTCCACACACCTAGGCAATAAAAAAAAATTAAAAAAAAATAGTAGCAGCTGATATTCCGAACCAATTGTGACATTATCTTCATGTCTAAAGGCGGCATTTAGGTTTTGGTATCACTGGGCTCCAGTAACCGCCTAACATCAGATGGGTCGTCTACACGTTAGTTCATTTACAATAATGTAATAAAATCTTCACTTATCGCTGGGATTGCATTGCCTAATGTGATAACTCCAAGGTTGTAATGACAATAGCAGTCGAAAAAAACCCAAAACTAATTGTAAGAAAGAATCCTGGACCAGAGTCCCGAATTCAAATGATCTAGGGCTCGTAAAATTGCAGCTATGTAAAATTTATTTGAGCAATAAACCGAGATTGGACCGTAACATTTTATTCGCGGTTTCGTCTATGCCTTCACGGTATTATATATGGTTCAAGCGGTCCCGAATTATACAGATTTATCTTTCGTTAGGCCTTTTGTCACTGGGCTTTTGATTATTATCAAGCAGCGTTGTGCGTACTGCAATTCGTGAGATGAAACCGTACATTATGTTGTCTGGGACCGCCCAGGTTAGGATAACTTAACGAGTTCGAATGAATGGATGTCACAGATAAAAATGCGAACTCATTTTTAATATTAATGGTATTAAAATTCACGAAATCAAGACAAAAATATGTCACAAAAAGGAGACAGCCTTTGCAGTAAAAAGCGGATCACTGAGTGTCTTTATTGCAATGGTTATTACCATTACAAAGCGACAGTTGCAATTATTACCTATCCTGAACTACATATGTTAGACTCAAACAACGAATAGAACTCTAAGGATTTAAATCGAATTATTTCATTTAAAGTAAATTTAGTATTATACTATATAATAATAAGGTTGTATGTTCCTCAGAAATGTGGAGTTCGTAGGATATTAAATGCCAAGGATCAACATAACCGTACATGTACAGCCTTAGGGAATATTTCCTTAAGAAAAACGTGAATATATCTGGATGTCGTTTGAGTCAACGAGGGACTCACTCCACTATCCTTGGCTAACGGAAGTTGGAAGGCTGTGAGTATTTAGAATCGCATAGCCGTCAGAAAGAGCATGCAGTTACACGATAAGTTCTACCGGCTCTCACAGGGCCTGATGCAGACCAATTAGCTTCCGCGGCCTGATTACGATTCAGTAGCTTCTTTGAAGAAACTAAAGGCTTGGTTTTTGCAATTACGGACGAACTTATCATGATGAACAACTACCGGAAATATACATACATGTATTAAAAGATGGGATGGTCGACATTTGTCGGGCATGTCACCGTCCAGATCAATATATTAGACATATCGTTTCTGGTTGTTCTCGTTTTCCTAATGACCAGTACTTGCTTAGACAGTGGCTAGGATTATTTATCAACAAATTGCCCTGAAATATGGTTTTGTTGATTCTGTTGTACCAATCTCAACCAGTTCTTAAAAATATATTAGCTATTACGCTCTACTGGGACATTGATTACGGCTAGGTCTATTGTTGCCAATAAGCTTGATATTGTGATATGGCGCGTATTGTGATGAGATTTCTCACTCCGAAGCCCTAACCACTGGTGGCTTATGTCGTAGACCAGCCGCAATCTATTTTATAGTGGTTTTAAGAATAAATATTTCAATAATGTCTTTTTTATATAATTTAATTTTAATTTTTAAATTTAAATTAATGAATTTTTTTTTTTTTTAAATATAATAATAATAAGTATAGTGTAATAATCATACATTTAATGCATGATATTGGCTCGACTACACCAAACAAATACAAACCTAAAACATTCACTATTTATAAATATCAGATAAAGGACAAACAAAAAACAAAAACATTACTTACTTCTTGAGTCTCCATATCGTATACTTTTATTGAACTATCTCCGTAACCGACCGCCATTTTAGTTTGATCAGCGGTCAGACCGAGAGAAAGCGCAGGGGATCGCTCTGTCACAAGAAAAACTAGTTAATTCTTGGATAAGTGTCACACGTTGTAACAAAGTTTTTAACAATATTGTGTATTATATCAAAACTTATAACAAAACCGATGTAGGTACCTACACAATAACATACTTCAATTTTTCTGATACGATTACCAGAATTTACTTTGTATCAAATGCCTTGAACCAAACATTGGAATTTTGAAATGTTTCAAACGTTTCGAGATTGTTCAATTTTATTAATAAATACAGTAACAATAAATTTTAATAAATTTGAATTAAAAATAGTGTAAGAAAAATGATTTTATTGTAAGAAATCGTGGGCTGCTTTTCAGGATATTATCAAAATAACCCTTCTACTCATATCTGTTCATAAAATATTTATAACTACTGATACCATGCACCTCACGCTTTTTTTACAATAAAATCATTTTTTCTTACACAATTTTTTATTCAAATTTATTAAAATTTATTTTAAATTTTTTAGTTGGATTTTCTATAAAAGCGTATTTTGTTAGTTTTTTTAAACTATTATTTATTTTTCATTTTTTACTTGTATTTAAGCTAATGAAGCTAATGAAGCTAATGAAGCTAATAAAAGCGTATTAAAAATATAAACGTAAATATGTATTTACATAACTATCGGAGGGTGAGATTATTTTTAGCTTTTCTACAATGAAACTCTCATGTCCTAGTATATTATAACATAATATAAATCTATTACATTATTCATCAAAAGAATTGCTCTTACGGGTGATGAATGGTGTGGAATAAGATGATATCCCAGGACTTCCATAGAATTGCATGTTGAACGATTCTAGAGCAGGATCGGCTCTAATACAGAATAGTGGAGGTTCCTCTATCGGCGCCACAACCTACGATTAGGTAGACGTATCAGATTTTGATTTCAGTAGATTCACCCTGCGGTTCTAATAGCGTTAAATTTGCTATTCACAAATTAAATAAACACGTTGCATTTTACCGGGATATAGATATGTTAACGGCCGTCTGGTGTAGTGGTTAGTGACATGGTCATTACACAAGGGGGTCGCGGGTTCGAATCCCGCCAAGGGAAGACATTTGTATGATAAATATAAATGTCTTTTCCAGGGTTATGGATGTATATTAAATATATGTATGTGTATAATAAAAATCTTACATTTATTTCCGTTATCTAGTACCTGTAACACAAGTTCTTTACGAACTTATCACGGGACCAGTTAACGTGGCGTGATTGTTAGTAAATATTTATATTTATTTATATTTATAAGCTGTCGCAGACTAAGAAGCTGTCGCAGACTATGTTACTCTCTTGTCTATAAGCTAACATTGGATTTGTGGAACCGTTGGTATGTTAAATCACGGACCAGCAAAAATACCGCCGTATTTATATCACAAGCCTTAAAACCAGCGTTGTACGAATCATGTCATATACATTCAAGTATGTAGAATTGATGTAAATTTATTCCTAATTGAGAAAAATATTAATGTACACGTATTACGTAATTTTTAGTAATAATACATACATATTCGTACCTTAGACTTAGATTTAAAGCAAAGCAATAATGTTAAATTTACCGGCAACATTTAAAAACTAACTTTCAAATATTCAGATGAACGTAATAAGTTTCATTGACAATATTTTTGTGAACTGCGAATAAAGCTGAGAGTTTCGCTTGCGATAAATAATTCAATTCTGCATTCGACGGAATGAAATTACTTCAGAGAAGTACGAGAGGACTGAGTGGATCTAGCTAGAGCTTTGTTGGTGAACGATTCCCGATGGACCTAAGTGGTAAATTCATTTTACTTAGTTTCATACATAGAGCTCGTGGCGCTAAGATACTGAAGACATCAAAAGAGTTCGCAAATATTTTATTTTTAACATGTAGATACATTTTTGTTCAATATACGAATAAACAAAATCTTTGATAGCAACTTTACGAAACATCGGGAGAATTTCGAATAAATAAAAAAATCATCGAATATTTAATTGTGAGCTTTGGTGTTTCTCGACCATGGAACTGCCGTCGTTTTTTTTTTTTGTTGTTTAAATGTGTGGACGAGCTTACAGTCTACCTGGTGTTAAGTGGTAACTGGAGCCCATAGACATCTACAACGTAAATGCGCCACTCACCTTGAGATATAAGTTCTAAGATCTCGGTATAGTTACAACGGCTGCCCTACCCTTCAAACCGAAACGCATTACTGCTTCACGGCAGAAATAGGCGAGTTGGTGGTGCCTACCCGCGCGGACTCACAAGAGGTCCTACCACTAGTAATTACTAAATTATAATTTGGCGGGTTTCATTTTTATTACACGATATTATTCCTTCACTGTGAAAGTCAGTCGTGAACATTTGTTGTACTCAACAAATGTTCACGACTTTACAATTTCATTAGAAAAATTGATACCGGACTGAGATTCCACAACCACCACCAATCAAAAACTTATGACGTACGTTGGGTATTTCGATCCTGTAAATTGCACCGTCCATACAAGCAGCGTAGCAAACTCTTTCTTCGACCATGCTGTATTCAATGGCGTACACCGGTTTGGGCGGAAACTGCACATTTCTCAATGTACATAGCACTGTACCTGTACTACCATGGCGCATCTATAATTAGTAAATTACTAAAATTAAAAACGGAACAAATAACATATTGTACATTTTGCTTCGTGGAATTTGTGTCATTAGCCACGAATCAGCAACATTCCTAATATAAAGAAGAAGGGTGTAACAATCCTAAGGTACATAATAATAAATTAATTTATGCTGAGGTTTCGCATTTGACAGTGATTTTATGGATAGACTCATTAGATGTTCTCATTATCTCTATTTGATAAAAAACACCGTTCAACTCTTACGCACTTACGCTTTCCTTGTTAATCACACATATTATTATAATAACTTAAACATCTATTTGTAAAAACATATCTGTTAGTTTTGGGCAGACTCCTAGTTGGGCACAGTAGTTTACTACTACTGCATTGTAGATAAAAATATGTGAAATGAGAGCTCGTCTCGCCCAGGCTTCTGTCCAATTATGCTTAGTCTGGACAGAATTAAAGGAATTTTCATTTCATTTTTCACTTCTGCAGCTGAGCGCATAGGTCTTGTTATTTCTATCTCCCAATTTAACACACTCCGAAGAACAGTGTATGATCGCCTATGATGCTAATGCATGCCTTCGTCAGTAGAACCTAGCGGTATAGCTTCTAATTCCAAAGCTGTTGATCCACGGTAATTATCGGCAGTGGACATGTCACAAGTACGCACGAGCATTTTAACTGAATCTACCGTAACAATAATGGATTCACTTGAAAGGTGAAGTAGCTTCTGTGTCAATGTAATTGAGAATTCAATCTTCACTGAAATCCATTGAAAGAATTACGTCATGTTTATCTTGTACTCCAGTGGTAACTTAACTTCGGGTGAGTAAGTAAAGTCGTATGACTATCTTAAAAAAAACGCTACAGTACAAATACAATGACAATGGAAATTGAACTAAAAAAAAACTCAAGGTAAATTTTGTTCTAATGCATAATTTTCTACGCATAAAGGAATTCTGAATACCTGAATTAAGCCTGATGAATGTCCTACAATAACATGAGATCCGCTTGGAGAATACTGTAGAGTCGTAATATAGCCATTTTCCGTGAAGTACCATCTATTATAAGTAATATTATTCGCGGTACCTTTTAAAAATTTAGCAAAATTATCTTGAATCCAAGCGTAGACTTTCTTTTCTTTTAATCTCGTTTTATGAAAAAGTGGATACCAAATTAGGGGATTTTCTTCATTTTTATAATGATATTTAATGTTTTTAATGTATTCCGAAAGAACTTCATTTTTTTCCTCCATGTGTTTGTACCGCAGCCTACTAGATTCACTGATTTTCGTTCTACAGTTTTTGTTTAAAAATATACGTATTATAGACATTTTATGTATCTAGTTTCTGTTGTGCCTTACGCGATATTCAGCTATTTTTAATATCACATTTATTTTTGAGCCATTATGTATTTAGCAATTTAATCGATGGTCGTGCCACATAGTGTCCATGTAAGTACTTATTTATTAGGTACACTTCGAATAATATCAACTCACAATTTCCAATAATGGTAATTAGAGATTCTTTACCTGAATTAATCCAGACGAATGACCGATAATCACGAAATCTCCCTCCGGCGAAAACTCCATACAAAAAATATAACCACATTCTGATAAATAGTCCAGTTTCACCAATGTCTTGTTTTCCGTGCCCTTGAAGAATCTATCTCGATTGTCTTGTAACCACGTTAGGTCGGTTATACTGAGCCCTTTCTGAACAAACGAAATAAACGAAGACTTCGGCGGCTCTTCTTCTCGTGCCAATTGCCTTTTTATGCGTTTTCTATATTCGTCTACGAAAACGGGTATATCAGATTCGCTTTCGGATAAATTGAAACGGCTGTACGTTGATATATTGTATAAACTGCTGGCCATTTTAGGTGATACTAATTTATTGATTCCGTAAAATAATAATGAAGACTTTATACAGCACGTATTTATTCGAGGTTTTCTTGCTTCACAACGGTCGGTGTTATTGAAATACCATAAAAAATATGCACAAATCATCCATTTGAGTCTACAATTTGACAGGTGCTTCTTTTAAACGAACTTTGAAAAAAGTCCCGTTAAGCAGAAGATCGTGGCAATTTCAATCCATAATAATACTATTCAATGCGAAAGTGGGATTGGTGGTTTGTTGCGCTTTCATGTTTTAACTACCCCAGCTGGTCAAGACAAAATTTTTCGTACAAATTGTAAGATTACAAAATAACAAAAGGAAACTTAACTCGGAGAAATCACACATGTTCAGTTGGCCCCAAACTAGATAAATAAATACCTATACCTTTAAAAGTACGTTTGAAACATTTAAAATGGTTCAATACTTTCATTCATTTATACGGATATGAACATCTAAACAAATTTTAATAGTACCTAAACAAATCTGTTCATCACACTAATGTTTACCTGATCTGGGAATCAAACCCACGATATTTTTTTGCTTTTGATGCCACCAAAAATCCGAAAGTAATATCGCCATCGCATTCATGGCCACGGAACTTCTATGACATTATTACGTGCATTGATCTTGGAGCAGGATTCTGCCTACTGTGTTGCTTCGAAATAATTTTGTACCTAGAAATATTTTCACATAAGTTAATAAAGATACCTGATAAAATCAACCTTAAATCTACAAACTTAAATATTAGCTAGTAACCAATAGAGACCTACTCTACCTTAAGGATCTAGACAAAGTGTCCTCTTAAATAGTAAGTATATTATCTGTGAATGTACTAGCGTTAATGTGATTATTAGATATGTAAATACAGAAGTACCGTATTTATTATACCTATTTATTATGGAATTGACATAATAATTGCTAACGAAACGTCACGTGGTCTAACTTATGTCAATCCCTTAAAATCATACCCGTCCGGGCATAGCTGGAATAACCCCTCAGGTACCTTGAGACAGAGAGTAGACTCAGTGCTCAAGGCTCAGGTACATCAGGTTTTTTAAAACTAGGTCATTTAATATAATAATATGACGTAACAATTATGTAAAATTATTATCTGCTGTATAAAAAAGTTACAAATCAATTAGGCATCATTACAAAAATACAAATCTGCGTGCCACGAATCGTATTGTTTACAATTTTTCCCTGGACTTTATGTTGGCACCCCGAGCCTTTGAAGAAAAAATGAGATAAAAGCATATGCAATACCTTAGAGCGAACGAAGTAGCAATACTAGTGTCAGCTGCATTTGAAAGTAAACGAAATTCGACGAGTCTCCGCCATGTTGTTGTATGAATCGAGTGACGGTGGGTCGGATATTGTGCATTTATTTTGTAAAAATTATTTAAAAGTCGTGAAAATATTAACTGTTTGGCTTGCACGGCCAAGGTAAGTTTTATTCGCATTAATTTTAATTAAATAATGATATAAGTCACCTTAATATCTCAACCAGTACAAGTAATTTTATGGGGTCGGGTGTGGTGTTCGGTATTTAGTTCATGGTGCACTTATTTGTTTTGTTTTCCGCTGTTCCAAAATTATTTCCTAGTCGGAAGCATTAAATAAATGCAAATGTTTATGTGATCAAGTTCTAATGTGAACCATGCTTTAATTCTTATGAATCGATCGATAACGTACAAAGCGGGAGACATGTTTTATGGTATTTTTTACAACAGGGGACGGGTGCATCGTCGCATCGTCTAAATCATGAGTTATCAAATTCCATCATCGCAAAGTCGCACAAGTAAGTAATTTATATTGATTCTTTTGTAAATGTAAATTTATCATATCATTGCCATTCAAAAAGTTTGAGTACTTACTTACTGAACGCTGTTCAAACCACTTACTTCGATACAATTGAATGAATCGGTTTGTGTCTATCGTGACTCATGCATATGGCATTACTTGAACGATAAATTTATAAATGAACTTTAACTTTTCTGTATCTCAGTACATTCTCTGCTAAGTAGCAAAAGAAAAAGAAATCCTAAAACACGAAAACATTGGAATTGAAACTGAGAGAAAAAATTACATTTTGAATCATACATTCTCAGTTCATTTATTTGAAAACAATTTTTAAACAAATTGCAAATAAATTAGATTAAAAGGAAATTTGAAATATAATTTGTTATGATTTGAGAACTCTCAAAAAGGTTCTTCAATTATTGAAAATACAGGTATAACAAGATTAGGATTCAACATAATTGAAACTTCAATCTCTTGTCAAAAGACGTGGAGTTCACATTAATGGCATAAAGTAACCACTTTATTTTAGTTTAAGTTTAGCTCCTGCAACTACTTACTAATTCTCTTTATGTTCGCTTGAAATTAAACCCATACTACTCCTTACATTCCTACAGAAATATATATATATCTCTCTGTTTTGTGTGAATAAAAAACGAGAAAACATCATTATTTTACAGTGTCGCACAGCAGCTATGTTGCTTCTGATGTGCCAATGGCACCAAACAAAGAGCAGCAGACATTGATGTGGCAGCAAAACTCCTATTTAGTGGACTCTGGAATCAACTCTGGAGCTGCTACCCAGGTAATGTTATCAGGCTGTCTATTATAAAATACAGCAGTGATTAAAATAAAATACGGCTTGTCTTCTTAATTTAACATAATTTTGGGAGGGACACAACTGGAAATCTAACTTTATCAATACAACAACATAAGTCATTCAATATACAAAATAATGATGAGGTTTGATTAAAATTTTTATTATGATGATAATTCATAATATGATATACCTGAACTACGGGTGCTCTAAACCTTGCTGATTTTATCATGGAACTTTTAACTGTTAAACATAGAATGATCTAAAGAAAAAGAAAAAACATTTTCTCTCATTTAGTTGTGACTGAACCATACAAACTAGCAGTTAGAAAATTACTTCTGCATACTAAATAGATTTTGAATTGAACTGAGCAGTACTTTCATTAGTGAAATCTGTTATGGTATTTCATTAATTTTATCTGGCCTGTATTCTTTAAGTAAGGACAGTAAATATGAGCAAAACACCATCCATTATAGTGTGAAGATATTCTTGCATTTTAGTTTTTAGAGTACACGTCAAGCCTCGTGTACCTCTTAATAGTTGTTTAAGCACTGTGAAACTAAAATCTTAGTATACAGTTCGAAAAGTAATATAAAATATCATAAAAATGCACAAAAGATCAGCTGTAGTCATAATTGCTAACTTTTATTTGATATTTAAAAATTATTCTTCATTCCCAAAAGTACAAAAGATTTTTTATGAGAATACATAACTGTACCTTTGTAACTTGACTGAGAGTGATAATCAGATGACTCCTACCTTTTTGAATAGTCGCATCAATTTATTTTAGTTAAATGTATGATTCTCTTCAGGTTCCATCACTAACTGGCAAGGAAGATGATGAGATGGAAGGTGACCAACTTATGTTTGACCTTGATCAGGGTTTTGCTCAGGGATTCACTCAAGAACAAGTCGATGGTGAGTTGTTTCCCCATTGCATTTAGAAATGTTTGAATGTACAATATAGAAATAATTTTACACAAAAATTCTTATGAAAATACAAGCTGTTTGGGTTGTAGTATTCAATATCATATGACTTACTTTCAGATATGAATCAACAGCTTTCTCAAACTAGATCTCAAAGAGTCCGTGCGGCTATGTTTCCTGAAACGCTGGAGGAAGGAATTGAAATTCCATCGACACAGCTGGATCCCGCTCAACCAACTGCTGTCCAGCGTTTAGCTGAACCTTCCCAGATGTTAAAGCATGCTGTGGTGAACCTCATCAATTATCAAGATGATGCTGATTTGGCTACCAGGTATAATTATGTAATATAATAGCCTAACACCAGGTATTGCCAGGTAACAACGGCCGTCTGGTGTAGTGGTAAGTGACATGGTCACTACACAAGGGGGTCGCGGGTTCGAATCCCGCCAAGGGAAGATGTTTGTATGATAAATATAAATGTCTTTTCCAGGGTTATGGATGTATATTAAATATATGTATAATAAAAATCTTACATTTATATCCGTTATCTGGTACCTGTAACACAAGCTCTTTACGAACTTATCACGGGACCAGTTAACGTGGCGTGATTGTTAGTAAATATTTATATTTATATTTATTTATTATTTTATCAGATCATCAGGCAACAAGCATGAAAAAAAGAAACATTACACTATTATTATTCATTTCTTCTATTCCTATTGATTTAAAATTTGTTTCAGAGCTATTCCAGAGTTGATAAAGCTACTGAATGATGAAGATCAAGTAGTAGTATCCCAAGCTGCCATGATGGTGCATCAGCTCTCTAAGAAGGAAGCATCGCGTCACGCCATTATGAACTCGCCACAAATGGTGGCTGCGTTGGTTCGCGCAATTTCCAACAGCAATGATCTAGAAACTACTAAGGGGGCAGTTGGCACCTTACACAATTTATCTCACCATCGTCAAGGTCTGCTTGCCATCTTCAAGAGTGGTGGAATTCCAGCATTAGTGAAACTACTCAGCTCTCCAGTTGAAGCTGTGCTCTTTTATGCTATTACAACACTGCATAACTTATTGTTGCATCAAGACGGTTCAAAGATGGCTGTTCGTCTAGCTGGAGGTCTACAAAAAATGGTGGCATTACTACAAAGGAACAATGTCAAGTTTCTAGCTATTGTGACTGACTGCCTTCAGATTTTGGCCTACGGGAATCAAGAATCGAAATTGATTATTCTAGCATCTCAGGGCCCAATCGAATTAGTTCGCATTATGCGTTCTTACGATTACGAAAAGTTGCTGTGGACAACTTCGAGAGTTCTTAAGGTCAGCTAGTTTCTAATTAAAACTATACACAAATTTACTTCAATTTTTTAACATACTTGATACTTAAAATGCAGGCTTTTTTCAAATATTGAAGCAATTATAGTGCTTGGTATTAAAACATTAACAATGCAAAACTTTAATAATTGTATCAGGTATTGTCGGTATGCTCAAGCAACAAGCCAGCTATAGTGGAAGCTGGTGGCATGCAAGCTCTGGCCATGCATCTAGGCAACCCGAGCGGCCGTCTCGTCCAGAACTGCCTTTGGACTCTGAGGAATCTGTCTGATGCTGCTACCAAAGTAAGAGATAGTTCTTTAACTGCACTAATTTTGTTTATATAGGTACATATTAAAATAGTTTTAATACCTAATATTGAAGTGTAATGGTACTGCAGATACTGAAAAGGTAACAATCTACTAAACTATCAATTATATAAAATTTAAATATTTAATTATCTGTGCATAAAATATTTTCTAGTGCTATTGTGTACTCACTGGTCCTAGTACCGTTTTAGATAATAGTTCCTGTAAAGCAGGTATTAAAAGAAACCTGTATTAAATATATAGAAATTTGATTACAATTAAGTTAGGCATTTATCTACATTTAGTTTCGCTATGTTACTTTATAATTACACTCAAAAAATTAATGCGAGCACCAATAATTAGATATCAAATAAAATAATCTGCAGGTGGAAGGCCTGGAGGCATTGCTGCAAAGCCTCGTGCAAGTTCTAGCTTCGACTGATGTCAACATCGTGACCTGTGCTGCTGGAATTCTCTCCAATCTGACCTGCAACAACCAACGCAATAAGGTACTGTATCGTTTTTTTCCTGTCTGAAGTATTTCAAATATAATAACATGAAATTATAACCTGATTGTCAAATTATTAACTGATGTGATATTTATAATATCCTAATAAAGTAATTGTCCAAATGTAAGATTATTTGGAGGAGGGCGTCTTGTGAGCCCGCATGTGTCAGTACTAATGAAAATTGATGACGATATTTTTGATGTTGATGTCTATGCCCATAGACTTACTGGAGCCCTCCAGTAACCACCAAATACCAGTTGGACCGTGAGGTCGCTCAACCGCATACTAAATTAAAATAAATAAATCTATCTTCTATCTATATACATAAAAATGAATTGCTGTTCGTTAGTCTCGCTAAAACTCGAGAACGGCTGGACTGATTTGGCTAATTTTGGTCTTGAATTATTTGTAGAAGTCCAGAGAAGGTTTAAAAGGTAGATAAATATGAAAATGCTCGGAATTAAATAAAAATAACAATTTTGTTTTTCCTGTGATGTGTCCCCCGTCGGATGGATTCCTTTTGTTTGTTTTAAGTTTATTTTATACAAAAGTTTAGGTATTTTATTTATCGATTGAAGCACTACAAAGTCTGCTGGGTCAGCTAGTGTGAAATAAACATTAATGTTATATTGGTTTGTGCAGATGACGGTATGCCAGGTAGGCGGCGTGGACGCGCTGGTCCGCACGGTGGTGTCGGCCGGGGACCGCGAGGAGATCACGGAGCCCGCCATCTGTGCGCTGCGACACCTCACCTCCAGGCATGACGACAGTGAGATGGCGCAGAATGCAGTGCGCCTGCATTATGGATTGCCGGTCAGTAGTTACTTTTGGTTAAATTAGTGAAGCCTTGTCTTAGTTTGCTGTTACTATTACTACTGTGCTGGCGCTAGGACCCCAAAATGGGTCTTAGTCTCCGACAATAAACGTCGCCATTCATCCCGGCGCTGCGCAACACCTTGTCAGTCCGACACTTGGAGCTCACGTATCCGGCGACAAACTCAGTGGGCTATGTCTATGGGTTAATTTACTCGCCGAGCCCTTCGTCGCAAGCGACGGGTTCGATGAGAACGATGACCGGTGCTTGGGGTACCTAAAAGCACCGTTAATGGATCGGGAGGATCTGAGATGACTGGTTTTGGGCGACGTCGACTGTTTACCATTTGGTCCGCGGGATCGGATGAGAGGGTTCTCGTGTCGTGCCGCTTTATCAAAATGGCGCATTGATGCTGACTGTAGATACTTACTGATGGACGCTAGGTCCAGGTCGTCGTGAAGGTCGACGTTCCTGACGAACCACGGGGCTCTGACGGATATCCTGCAAAAACTGGATTGAATAGTTTGAAGGGGTTTCAAGTTTGTACGGGCCGCATGAGCAAACACTACACTTGCATAGGTCATGAATGGCCAATGGTATTTTCTTCTTTCTTCAAGACCTTGTGTCTTAACTAATGTCTTAACCACTGTTAATAGTATACTTCAGGTATAAAACATATTGTAAAATTTCCCATCTCACTTCGAGTGTTATAAAACTTATATGCCAATTGTTATTTGAAATTCTGCAGGTGATCGTGAAGCTGCTACAGCCTCCTTCTCGCTGGCCTCTAGTGAAGGCCGTCGTGGGCTTGGTACGCAACCTGGCGCTCTGTTCCGCCAACTACGCTCCGTTGCGGGAACATGGCGCCGTTCATCATCTGGTGCGCCTGCTGATGCGTGCCTACAACGACACCCAGAGAGTAAGTCAGTCAGGAGAGAGAGATATATGCAAAAAAGTGCAATTGGCGGTCTTATCGCTAAGAACGATCTCTTCCAGACAACCATCAGGTGGACAAAAATCATTTGGAAACGAACTACGCGCGGTGTACCAATTCAGTGAAACATTTATACATGTATACATACATATACACACATGTATACATACATATACACACACATATATCCGTAAATACACATACAATTAATACACAATATAATATGATAATAATTATTAAAATTTTTGCTTCTTTACACATAAATAAGAATAAGCAATTTACATATAAAAGATACTTAAAATACCTTTGAAACATATACAATTGTAGTTGAAGTTGAAGAAAGAAAGAAGACATAAACAAGATTAAAGCCCGCCAGTTGTTAGCATTCACTGAAACTAGATACAATATGAATCTAAGTAGAGATAATGAAGAAGATAGTGTCAACTCATTCATGGTCGTAAAGATCACACCCTATCTTATAAACCTTTCTGCTACCTACTAGAATAAATTTGTGAACACAATAAATTTAAAAAAAAACCTGCCTCAGATTCTACCATTCCACCCAAGACTTCACCACCCCGGCTGTATTAACGATAAATGCACTCACTTTTTTATTTTATTGCTTAGATGCGTTTTTATTTTATTGCTTAGGTGCTCACAGCTCACCTGGCGTTAAGTGGTTACCGGAGCCTATAGACATCTACAACGTAAATGCGCCACCCACCTTGAGATATAAGTTCTAAAGTCTCAGTATAGTTACAACGGCTGCCCCACCCTTCAAACCGAAACGCATTACTGCTTCACGGCAGAAATAGGCAGGGTAGTGGTACCTACCCGTGCGGACAAGAGGTCCTACCACCAGTAAATATTTACTTATATTCAATTATTATTTACCAATATAGCAACGCAGCTCTTCGGGCGGTGGAGCCAATACTGCTTACGCTGACGGCGTTCGTATGGAGGAGATCGTGGAAGGCGCCGTTGGAGCCTTGCATATTTTAGCCAAAGAAAGCCACAACAGACAACTGATCCGACAGCAGAATGTCATTCCGATATTCGTGCAACTGTTGTTCAATGAGATTGAAAATATTCAGGTTCGTGTTATTCTCCTATTGGAAACTTTTAAAACTAAATTTGAAATAATATTAATAATATAACACTTTATTTAACACCATAATATGTACAGAGTAAGCATATAAAACAAATAATAGTCGGTGACATAAATTGGCGGCCTTATCGCTGAAAGTGATCTCTTCCAGGCAATCTAGCAGGGAGAGGAATAAGCGAACTGGACGGTGCTATATCTTAATAAACTTACATAAAAATATATACTTTTATACACATGAAATGTGGTACTTATACTCATATGAACTTTGTAAACAGCGCGTTGCCGCCGGCGTGCTCTGTGAATTGGCCGTAGAGAAGGAAGGAGCAGAAATGATCGAAGCCGAAGGGGCAACCGCTCCGCTCACTGAATTGCTGCATTCAAGAAATGAAGGTTGGAAATTAGTGTAATATGTATAATAACACGCTTTTCAGCAGAAAAATTGCGGATGTTTCGCGTAGATGCTAGTTTATTTATTTGGACACCAACAGCAATACACAAACCATTCAAGCTTAAAATTAACATGTCAATTAATGCACATATTTGGTTATATTCACTACAAATCTTTGATAAAGGGGAATATTTATGGAGCTTTGTTCTACTTTGGGGGAATATGGAAAATTTTAGTGATAGGATGCCGTGGACAGTGGTATGGAATACTAAAGTTGATTTTCTGAAGTAAGTGGTTACAATCTATCCGTCGGAAATCAGTTTTCTTAGGAACATGATATTAATTATTCTACGACGGTTGTTGAGCGATATCATTTTAAAATGTTAGTTCAATGAATATGTATTCGCTCTCGATTTCGAAGCGAAACTATGGGCTTGTCAGAATAGAATGCTTGTGATTTAAGCCTTAGCATAGTGTTAAAATCTTAGATATTTCCATAGACCACATACTCCCTTTAAATTATTTTCTCATACATTTAGGTACATGTCTTATGAATATGTAGTAATAATAGAAAACACCAGATAGTAACCAATTTTTATTTTATACTGGACAATCCCGCATATGAACGTTGTATGTTATCGATGAAGTTCTAAACTATATGTAATATTGTTAACATATCTCTGAAGGAGTTGATGTGTGAATATTTCAGGGGTCGCCACGTACGCTGCAGCCGTTCTGTTCCGCATGTCCGAAGACAAGCCCCACGATTACAAGAAGAGACTCTCTATGGAATTGACTAATTCGTTGTTCCGCGACGATCACCAGATGTGGTCCAATGACCTTCCGATACAATCCGATATACAGGTGAGTTTGGTCGGTTATAACTGATATTGGTGCTTAAGTGTTGCCTTGTCGAGTTTTTCGATGTCTATGAACTAAGTCTACGCTTGAAAGGCAAACATGACTAAGTGACTTTAGCAGTAGGCAGCGGCTTGGCTCTGCTCCTGGCATTGCTGAAGTCCATGGGCGACGGTAACCACTTACCATCAGGTGGGCCGTACGCTCATCTGCCTACAAAGGCAATAAAAAAAAAACGACAATGGGTGAACTTTACAGTAGACTAATTTAAAGTTGAAATACCTGAAAAATAATCTATTTTAACGAATCTAGCTGTAGGATTGAAATTATTTTAATAGACCTAGAAATATATGTTTTTGCGCATCGAATACGTACGGTTATTGCCTATCATTTATGCACAAACAGTTATTGTCGCTTAGTCACGTTTGCCTTTCATGCGTCGAAGTAAACTATTATCTTTATTTGATGATTTTATTTATAGTATTTATTACAATTCAAAATTTATTAAATAAAACTAAATGTTATTTGCTTATTAGTTCAGAGGTTATAGAGAAATTTCTTTTTATTTTCACAAAAAAAACTCAATCGATATCTATTTATGATTTGCACCATTTTACAAGTTTATTTTCACCGTTTGCTTGATATAATTTTTAATGGGAATCTCCACTAGGACATGCTCGGGCCAGAGCAGGGTTACGAGGGCCTGTATGGGACCAGACCATCCTTTCACCAACAAGGTAAGCCTTTTGACGTCATCAATTTCGATAGTTTTAAAACTAACAGCGCCTGTAGGTAGTTAATAGATATCACATTATCTAGAGTGTGTGATCTAAGGTCATTTATAATTTTGTACGGAAATCATATGACATATTATTTGTCATAGCAATAGTAATGTATACACATATTTTGTGCATGTCTTATGTACAACTTGGAAATAATGATACGAGCTTTATTTCCATATTCCATAATTATTAATAAAAATTGGTGCGCCAATTTTGATTTTAGATAAATCATTATGTGTATAAAAGTTTCCAAGCTGCGTCAAGTTTGTTATTATGAAAAAAATGAAGATAAGAGAATTCTGTCCTATAAGTAAATAAGTATATTAATTATTTTATAATGAAAAGTATATATTATTTGTCTAATAGTTTTGCACTTGCATTTGCTAACAGCATATTCAATGCAATGATTGGTAGTGTAACACACAAACACAATTCTAAATATTACAAAAAGTTATCAATAGTCTTCAATTCAATATACGTACATATTTATTTCATCTAATAGATTCTGTGATATCTAAATATTGAGAATTATTCATGTTGAATATTGTCCTTTCTTAAAAAAACGAATTTTTAAATTTACTCTTTATGTTGTTAAACTCTTACAGAAAATAGTTTGATCTACCGTGAATAGTTCTCATAAATATGAAAATTGAATAGAAAAAGCACACTTGTAATATAAAAATGATGATGTATAAACAATTTTTTCTCTCTTCTTACACGCAGCTTAACCCGGGATCTATTTATCATTAAATTCAGGTGATGGGTCTGTTATTTACTATGTTTTGTGTTTGTATTATAAATTTACTAGACTTCTAATTCGTGTGAAAGTGTTATTTTTTATTTAATATCGAGTAACACAATATCGCTAATACCTCCATACTAAAAATTAGCTTTTAAAATAAATCTAATAAACAGCACAGTAGTTGATTTCAATACGATTTTAGATATTCATCAGCTTATCGAAATTGGAAAAAAATTATACAAATCAAATGCAATTTGTATCGATAATTATAGTAAATGCTTTGCATTTTAAATCAGAGTTTGCTTCAAAAAACTATGCGGTCATAGAAAGTTTTTATATGTGCCTAATCCCAATAATACAAAGCTAAATTGTTCAACCCAAAAACACATTGGAAACTTGAACCTTCAGCTAAACCAAGTTGTAAAAAAAAACTCAAATTTTCTTAATATAAGTAGATGGGCAGACTGATGCTTATGTTATTACTTAGCCCAGAGACAGTTATAATGTACCGTCTTGGTTGTCTGAGGTAGAAATCTCAACCGTCAAGATGTGAGACTTGATTGCTTCACTGCAGAAATAGGCCATAAGCTTCTACCAAGTCGTATAGACACTTCACTATAACCCCATTCAAACTCTACCACAAACAAGCATTAATAATAACACTATGGATAGCCACGTTGTTACTACATCTCAAGTCGGACTGGCAGTTGTTAATTTCTTATATTTTTTTAATGTGTCATGTAATCATGATTTTCATAATGTCAAGTGCCCATCAATCACATCCCTATTGTGAACTAGTTTTGTGTTTTATCATGCCCGAAACCATTTTGTTCCATACTGAATGATGAAATAATTGAAGCAATTTCAGTTGTAACCGTAATGAATTACGTCTCAAACGCCGCTTATCCTTGGTTTTTTTTTATTATCCCTCATGTTATTTTTTTTTTCTTTGCTACAAAAAACGTATTATTCTTCTTCTTTATTTTTTGGCTACGGCACGGTTTGTGCATTAGCCAGCGTCAAGTAATAAGATTTTTATAATTCGCCGTTGTAATTATTTACAGTTTATGAATAATAAAAAACGAAGGAAACTTACATTGACTTACAAACTACTTATCAATTGACATTACATTAAATGAAATGAGATGATATGATATGGATAGGGGATGAAATATAATCTCAGTAAAATGGTGGTCGTTTACTGAGATTTTTTCAGTGGACTTTTTGGAGGATCCCGAGAAGTTACGTTCAGCGGCCTTATTTAATTTTCCCACATTTGTGCACTTTCACAGTAAACTAAGCAGTTAATAAACCACTGTTACTACACATTTAAACCTGAACAAACACTAAATCGACAAAACAAATATCACACAACTTCTGGACTCTTTTTGCCTCGGTAGGCAGCGGCTTGGCTCTGCCCCTGGCATTGCTGAAGTACATGGTCGACGGTATCCACTCACCATCAGGTGGGCCGTATGCTCGTCTGCCTACTCGGGCAATTTAAAAAAATAAAAACTGCGCTCCTCGCGTTCCCGCCAAAAAGTCATAACGTATTATTTCAGGCTACGATCAAATACCGATAGATTCGATGCAGGGGCTTGAGATCGGTAGCGGTTTTGGTATGGACATGGACATTGGCGAGGCGGAAGGCGCGGGCGCGGCGTCAGCTGATCTGGCCTTCCCCGAGCCACCCCACGACAACAACAATGTGGCAGCCTGGTACGACACAGACCTTTAAACAAATCGAACGTTTCAAATTTAATTTTATTGTATGTAACTCGATTCACAATTGTAATTCACATGTAATTCGTCTTCTAGCAATAAAACTGTATAATCTCAAAACTTACTAATTTTACAGGAAAGTGTTTTAAAGGCTTAATATGTAAAAAATTTACTATTAATCATATTTGCAAATTTTTTTTACCTGTTACATATCTGTCTTTTAATTTAATTTTGTTAATAGTAAAAAAAACTAGAACACGCTCTTTTGACCATATTTATGAGAAAAATACTGGTGATACCAAATGTTTATGCATATCAACTCCATTCCGGATATTTTTGGAAATTGTACACTTTTAATGCGAAAAGGCGAATTGTAATACATCATATGTATCGTCCGTGCTAAATTGTGTCATAGTACATAAATGCAATAGGGTGGGTATTTGACTGCATTACGAAAATCAGTACAAATTGTTCGTTATTGTCTATTCTCAGACTATTCAGTATTAAAATACGGTTATTTTGATATGATAAGTAATCACAAACTATCATAGTACGATTGATTTGTGACGTCATAAGATAGTGAATTTTATTTCCGTAACTAAACTGATAAATATCGTTCAATGCAAAATTCGATATACAGATTAGTTTCGCCGTAATCGCGACATTAAACTTAACACGTTTTTCTTGATTCAGTCAAATACCCTATTTATTAATACATACGTCTCAATGGTCATTGCAATAACAATATTTTGCTTGAACAACTAAATTTCAATCTTATTCATAATTTTTTTCAAAGTGAAGACATTTCGAAATACAACAAAATTTGTTTTAATAATGACCGTGACGTCATTTGCCTTTTATCACAGACCGAACGATACAAAAATACCTACTTTTGTGTTTAGTTTAATATCATACTAAATTATTACACGATGCAATTTTTTGTTTTTTAAATATTGTATTGTGTTACAGAACATTTCTTCGTATTTTAGTTAGCCAGCCATACCTCCGGCATTATATGAGCTATGGATTCCATTCTTGCTAAGTTAATTCTTAGTGCAGTGTGGAGACCATCAAAAATTGGTAGTACAAATTGTAGAATGTTGGTGTTGATAATTTTAAAACTGGTATACTCGCGAAATAATTTCATTGCTACATTACATGCATTTATATGTAGTTTGCCAAAATTATATATTATTATATTATTACATAATTTTTTAACATAACAATCAACAAATATTAAATGAAAATGCATTTTAAAAACTAACCAGTGAAATTATGTTGCAAGAGATAAACGATACAGAATGTAATTAAAACCTGTCTATTTAAAAAAAAAAAATTAACCTTCCATGATTTCTTACTTAGACAGTTCCGACTACAATCTTGCATATACATAATATAATATATTATCATGATATTATGTTTATGAATTTAGGAATTAAAATTTTCACACCAACATCTGCTTTGAGACGACAGAACAAAACTGTGATTCTAAAATAACAGCTAACAAAAAAAAAACATTTATTTTATTGTTATATTAATTTGTGTATTTGTTTTATTCAAAATATAAAAAAAATTGGTGCTGCTCGAGAAATTATTGAATAAACGTTTCATTGTGATTTTAGGTTTCTGTAATAATAATAATAAACATGGACTTCCAAACGGGTTAAAATTCTTGCTGAAAATGAGAATGTTATTATTTGTTATCTTATAAATATTACCAACAACTCTGCATTATTTACGTCGACTCTAATAAGCGTACTTACGGAATTCGTATACGCGTTAATTAGGATACATACGATAAGATTTCTTTTGAATAGGCTTTAAATATAACATTTCCTGGGCACTATTACATAATGCAAGTGTGTGATGCATTTAAAAATATAGGTTTTTTTTTTTTAAATAGATTGTTCATTCGTGAATTTTCCTTTGACATTTTTTTTTAATAGTTATTTATGGATAAGACTGCTCGTACGAGTGAGGCATGTATTTCGTAACGTTATTTTTTAAATATTTGACTGCCATTGTTGTTTTTCGAAGTCGCGTGCAAGCTACGTTGTGTCGCGTTTGGTATTCAAAACTGCGAATGTGGTTTCTTGTCGTATACAATAAATGAAGAATTAAACATACGCGGCTATGAATACTGAACGAGTTGAGTGTTTTGGTTCAATTAATAAATCGTTTCTAAGTGATCGTGAAAGTGTGATTGGTTCTCATGTGTTAGTGTAAGTTCAATATGTTTTTGTTTCACAATCGCCTTAATAATATCTCTTTGTCAGCGGTAATGCAAAGGTCAGTTTATCGGACCCTATTTTTATCGGCCATTGTGAAACATGCCCATATGATCCACGTAATCGATAGAAAACCGTAATTCTGTAATGACGTAATCATAGAATTCCTTAAATAAAAAAAGCACACCATTTAGTGAATGCACTCTTAGAACGTTCTAGAACGTAGTAATCGTAGTAGTTTTAAGAATATTAATTTAAAAGTAAAAACATCCTCTAGGGATATCTTTATGATTTTTTTTTCTATTTGTATTTAAAAATCGATTTACCGATTTTTTTTTGTATTGAATCGTGACATTACTCAAATACGTTTTGAAATCCATGTGTATGGATAATAAAGTTAAGTACTTTAAATAATGTTTTGTTTTATTTCATCGTGTTGTTGAAGATTAAATAATGTTGATGTAAATCGCTTATAGTAATCTCAGCTGTCAACTGGATCGACTCTTGCAGTTACCTGTACCACGTGCTGCCATTTTAAACAATAATAAATAGGTACAAGTATGTTCACAAATCCGTGCACGATAGATGAACAAAAATTACTTTTGTTGGTATCTTAAAAGACGAAATAAAACGTAAATCATTCTCTCTTTGAAACTATAGTAAGGTATGGAAATAATTGGCTCTGTGTCATTGGCATGGTAGTATCTGCTATGAAATAGTCAAGATGCTCCCGCTTTTTTATAGAAAACGCCGTTCGTGCGACCTGTGCCAATCTACCAGTGCTAACTCTTGGAGAAAGTACGCAATCGATAGGATTGATATTAATTACACCACGTGACCCCGTTTACTAACTGTTAATGCAAGACTTTCAGAATCTTCACAAGCTTAGACTGTAGGCAGAAGCTTGGCTCTGCCCCTGGCATTGCCGACGGCCATGTGTGACGGTAACCACTCACCATTAGGTGGGCCGTATGCTCGTCAGACTGACTATACGGCGATAAAAAAAAAGCTGAATGTATCTTGTCTAGCCACCCTGAACTACTATGATCATCCTCAATACATTTCCAGAGAACGTATTTGGTGCGAACCGTCACTGGAATGAACTCGCACCTCATATCCCACGCGCAAAAACATGTCTTTCTCAAACGAGGTTTCAACTTTTAAACATAAAGCTATCTATGGTTTCAACGGGGCTCTCGGCGGTAGGTAGCGGTTTGTTTTTTTTCCTAATATATTTGATTACCTGATTATGATTTTCATGTTAAAATCAGGTAGCTATTTTTCCTTCCACACCGTGCTTGCATCTAACAGGAATTCGGCGCACCGTAATAATACCAATAAATCGCATTAAATTATGTTACATACAATATCAGATAGGTACGCTGGATGCGCAAGGGACCTGCGATATTTAATGGTGTGAGATTGTTCAAATTAGTTTTTTTAGGAACTTTCCCTACAACCTTTTTTCTTAGAACTAATCATACAAAATTTCATGGCTAACTTTAGCCGCCTTCGCGTCATCACATACTAACAGGTCCACAATATGAAAGACAAGATTTAAAATCCTTTAAATTCAATATCGATTTTGACTAAACCTCGTCTCAAGAGATCACAAGCATCACGGCATCACTCACCCAATATTGCTGTAAGACAATCTGATTTAAGAAATTTCCAAGAATCGAGACTTCAATAACAATTAGAACTTTAGTACAAGACATATCAGCAAAGCATACTTGGCTAAACCGCAAATTGTTACCGTAGGTGGGTGAGGCCACAAACCGCGAGCCAAGTTCACCTTATGTTCCGACGGTTATTATGCACAATTAGGACTTAGAGGCATGCAGCACTAATCTCGCAACGTATTCCAAGTCGCTCGGCTCGTAGCGAAATAGTTTCCGCTCAATAATTACAAACATCAACTACGAAATTCCTCATGAATGAAAGTTCGTCGATAGATGTTGGTTTTTGCTAAATGTATTTACGATCTGGGACTTATTGGTTTTATATCGTTTTAACTGTGGGTAATCTAGACGTTCTTGTCTAACTTGCGGTATGGGGAAACTTTTGCCACTTTTTTTGGGCCACAAAAAGAAATCGGATTTTTTTTTATATTATAGCCCAAAATGGTAATTATATTATAATATTTTTATTAATGGTGATAGATCTTTACGATAAGTCAACAAGCTTACGACAGTATGGCTTTGCGTGGTAGAAATTTTGATAGTCCTGTCTATTTCTCACGTGTGACAGCCATTATACAATACAATTGAAACTTCAATCTTATATTTCAAGGTGGATGGCGGCATTGATTTTTTTTTTTTTCCTACCTAAGCTGAGAGCCTTAAGTGGCTATTTCAGCGTAACCCTAACGTTTGTAGGTGAGCTCACGGGGCTCAAACCTGATGACGTTGCTAACACGAACCCTAGCAAGAGCCGTGCTTCGCAGAATCTACCACCGGATCGGAAACGCGACCCACTGAGAAGATCCGGCGAGAAACTCAGTGGGCTGCGGCATTGAATTGTGACGTCTATGAGCTTGTATGCAATAAATAACTCAAACTTTCCAAGTCAGGAGGTCGTATTAGAAGATATTTATGTACTACAGTGTTCGATACCTAATAAATTAAGAAAAATATACGACTCGTAACGATTAGTAAAACAGCTTTTACGCAGTCCTCAAACAATTCTAAGGGCTCGGAAACCCCAAAAGAGCGTAAACTAATACCAGCAATTACCCGATGGTCTATAAGTATTACACTTTTAAATCTACGGCAATTAATAAGTTAAACGATAATTAGCAATTTGTGAACAGTAAATTCGAATTCCCCAAATCACAGCACGAAGTCAGCAATCAAGAAACTCGACTCATGCATGTTTGATTTACATTAAACGGTTTTCGGTCTTTTCCCACGTGACCGTCAGTAATTAGCCTGACGTTTGATCGAAAACTTTTATTGAATACAGGGTGTTCCATTTTAATTTTAAAAATGTATTATAATCCATATTATTCGATTTGTTCATAAGTTAGACGATTGTATTGTCTTGTGTTCGCATTTTTTCTGGCTGTTACACTACAGTACCTTTATAGTGCGATTTATAGCACACGAGTATTTTTAATAAATGTTTTATATGATTTGCATTTATTAGGTGCCCGTGAAGCGTGACAGTGATTGATAGGAAATTATTATACAAAAGCAAGAGCTTTCACCGAGCTATTGAATATAGGCTCAGTAGACTATCTGATCAATCTGAGTTTCTACTTATCTATTCAATATTTTTGTGAGAAATTTGCCTACCACCCTACAACTATATATTGAAATGAGTAGTAGTACTATGTTGCAATAATAGCAGAAAATGGGGCTTAAAAACAAGATGTATAAGAATCGCTATAAAATTTCTAAAGAAATAAAATTCAAAAATTCCTAAAAAAGTCTAAATTCTATTGAGCTAAACTGCGCAAAGATACTGGTGGTAGGACCTCTTGAGAGTCCGCGCGGGTAGGTACCACCACCTTGCCTATTTCTGCCGTTTCGGTTTGAAGGATGGGGCAGCCGTTATAACTACACTTGAGACCTTAGAACTTATATCTCAAGGTGGGTGACGCATTTACGTCGTAATGTCTGTGGGCTCCAGTAACCACTTAACACCAGGTGGGCTGTGAGCTCGTCCACCCATCTAAGCAAAAAAAAGGTCTAAGAATCGTTTCACAATATCTTTGAACCGTGTCGCAATGTTTAATTTCATAATAAATTCACCCTAAAAAGCAAGACAAGTGTTAGTCACATCACATGACGTATTTTCTTGTGGCGACACCCTGTAATTATTGAGGAGTGAACTGTTGTCGATAATTACTGTTCGTGAATATAAACCTATCGGTACCTACGGAACGAATGCTATGAGTAAGTTATGAACTTAGAATACGAAAATAACTGGCTATTGTTCTGAGCAATGAAATGATTTATTTACGTCGCGTGTTCGGTTCGAATACCTANCATCACATGACGTATTTTCTTGTGGCGACACCCTGTAATTATTGAGGAGTGAACTGTTGTCGATAATTACTGTTCGTGAATATAAACCTATCGGTACCTACGGAACGAATGCTATGAGTAAGTTATGAACTTAGAATACGAAAATAACTGGCTATTGTTCTGAGCAATGAAATGATTTATTTACGTCGCGTGTTCGGTTCGAATACCTACATGTTCTTTTGCATAATTTGAAAGGGTTCAAAACTTATTGTTCGTTCTGAATCGGTATTTATTTTTAGTTTAAATTAACAATAATATGAAAATCGACGATAAATTAATGTTAAATGTATATTTATTTATTTATTGGGTACCAACATGTTATACCTCAGCACAGAACATTACAGGTATCATATACATTGATTTCACACTAAATGCTAACACAATTACAGGTACCGACTGCATGCAAAATATTCTTTCGTCAAAGCACTAAATCAACACTTTGTTATGTCTAATTTAAGTAATTTAAAAAAGATCGTTAGTAGTGTAGCAGAACCGTGGCGTAGTTCATTCCAGAGTCTGATACCTTGTAGTTCAAATTATCACGGAATCCACCATCCTGCTTACTTTTGCGATTTAATCCTGTGCTGCGTTCAGAAGGGTGGGATTTAATCGCTGATAATAGATAATTCGACCTCATGTCTCAAGCTTGGGATCAAAATTCACATTGTGATGTATACGGTCACAACAAATACACAAAAGAAAATAAGTTCACTCTATGAAAGAAAAAATATATACCTATTTATAACGATGGATGGAAATTGAAAAGTTTTTGCCTGAAATCAAAAACTTGATAGAAGATAATCTGTGGACTTCGAAGCCTAAAAACAATATTACGTACAACCTCAACTCGGAAATTATTCAGAAAGTCTTATAAGAAACTGAAAGCCATTACTCTAATTGAAATTTCAGAAGCTCTGATATTACTTAGATGAGTTTTATTTTTCATTTTTATAATCGTCATAATGTGTGTAGTGATTGATAATTTGTTTTTGCAACTTCTACGATGAAGGTACAGCTGTAGCGTCCAATGAAATGATAATTTTAAATAGCGTATTTCGGTTTCAGAGCTACGATATCCGTCTGCCTCTTGAATGCCGTGAAGCATCCGCTCGTCCTAGTTTCAAGGTACAGCTATTATTACAATAAAGTTGAAACTTTTATGTCATGCCAGAGTTCACGGGGCAACGATTTATTTACATGCTTTATCACTGCCTTGGTCTACACATCCACAGAAATTAATAAAAAGATGTGTGATGTCGTGGGACACCGGATAGGAACGAAGTCCCTTATTATAAAAATATTAATTTTAAGTTCTATTCGAGGTATAAAGAAAACAAAGTGGAGGTTTCGCAACAACCCACGGTCAATCGGTAATGTGCGAACTTATTGTGGTATACTTCATTCAGGGTTGTTTGCATGAGAGTTAGTGTATTGCGCAAACGAACGCTCTGAGATCGTAGTCAATGAATAATAAAAAAATATGCTATTTTTTATACGTTATTACAAAGTTAAGTCGTACACTGTGTGCATTACTAATAAAAATCTTACGTTACGGACGTTTTTTCCCGGTTAGGGCACCCCTCCGCATCGTCCCATAAGGAATTTTGTTCTTAAAAATAAAACGCAGATTCTTCCTTCGAAGTCACTTATGGAAAGGTATATTCAGGATTCTGTTTTTATGTCTGTGTGCCCAAAACTCGATCAAAATTATCTGAGTCATAAAACGAGTCTGGTGTACATTTTGTATGAGCGTACATTTTAAGGGTCGTTTCGTTGAAAAGTCGTTGGCTAGCGTGCGGTTTCCCCGGGATTCACAGTTTACGATTGCTTAATAAAGAACCAGTAGATAATGAACGCTACGCAGTGGATCTCCGAGATTAAAGTTTTCTATACGATATTTTATGTCGTGTTTTGATGCCAGAAAAGCATATAATTTTTTATTCTGTAATTTAAACCATAACATTTTGTGTTTCATATTTAAATGAAATGGACGGTATCACACCACCTTTTTAATTATCGATTATCACGATAATTTTGCGTCACGGCTTAATAATCTAGATTTTCGCGCAAAAAATTCACATGCTGCCGGCCGCCAATTCGATAATTTATTTGTTACGGTAAAAGTGAATGATTAATCGGAATGAATCCGGTAATTTTATAGTATTTCATGCCAAACGAATAAAAATTTCCACGCCGAAGCCAAGTCACGTTTTTCTTCTCTGATATATAAGTCAAATGATATCTGGGTGCAGTATTCAAATATGGAAGTAAGACACAAAACGTAATTTGACTCTGAATTTGGATAAACCAAAACTGTCCGTATGTACGCTGCCTTTAAGTACAATTTACGATTTCCTCCTATCGTTTTGGTACCTACTGGCTTTCTAATTATTAAAGTAACACGCTTTCAGCGTCAAATTCTTGGTAATTACATATTTTCTTTTGAACTCCTTTACAAACCAAGTAAACAATTTGAAATGGAAGTTTCGTGAAAACTTTCTTCATTATTTTAATATAAGACGGAACGTTATCGCTCCTTGTACCTGCCAACTGTTACAGGATTAATGTTTGAGTTTTTACTGCTTTTTAAAAGCCGTGGAGGCCGACATCCGCCGTTTTTACGTTCCCCCGTGATTATGGGTTCTTTAAAAGTGTTTCGGTCTGCATACTTCGTTTACATATGACTATGTTGAATTATTTTATACAAAAAATCACATTGATTTCAAATTAAACAACTAAAATGCACTTTAATAAATAAATAAATCAATTTAAACAATACAAACACTAATTTCCTAACGAAAGAATAAAATAAATAGTAGTTTAAAAAAACTAACAAAATACTCTTTTATAGAAAATCCAACTAAAAAATAGAAAATAGGGTTGCATGGTACCGTAGGGTTATAAATATTTTACAAACAGATATGAGTAGAAAGGTTATTTTGATAGTATCCTGAAAAATACCTCACGGTTTTTTACAATAAAATCATTTTTTCTTACACTATTTTTAATTCAAATTTATTTTCTATTTTTTGTTGGATTTTCTATAAAAGCGTATTTTATTAGTTTTTTAAATTATTATTTATTTTTCATTTTTTAGTTGAATTTCAATTTTTCCAATATATATTTTTTAATATTGAATTGTCATCGGTCCTTAATAAGTATACCAAATTTCGATTTAATCCGACGTTTTGCAGGGGGTCAAAATCATGTTCAAAGATTCCGTTACATACTAACATACATACGTCTGAAGCTAATAAAAGCGTATTAATTTTAAAGTTTTCTAAAGCCGTATTCAGAATTCGTTTTCAAACGACTCACGCATCAATTGCAATGCTCCCGACCCTGTCCAGATTTGATGAAATTACTGCACAGTCTAAAATTGTGTAAAATGTTTTGGTCGTGCCCAAGCGACGGGTGACCGTGCTGTTGGTGACAGCCCACAATTAGAACCCCAGTGTCCGACGGTCGCCGCTTTCGCCTCGGAACGTTAATTAAATTCCTCCGCTACGAAAGATTGAACAAAGTTTTCCTATTCACCATTTATAGTGTTATTCTTTTAGTTTCAAGCGCTTGACTTTTAATTAGTTTTATTTGATTATTTCATCGTATTGCTAATCACTAGAATCAATCGATGCTTCATTTCAATTACAAATTGTTTTTTTGTTGGAACGAAGTTCCTTATGGGACGTTGCGGAGGGTTTTTTTTTTTTTTTTTTTTTTTTTTCGGGCCGGGGGCCGAACCTCCTACGAGGTCCCCGCGCCTAGGTGGCGCGCGGGGTATGTGAGACTCAACGATCTGCAGGTGTTGAACAGAAATGTAGTAAAATTTTTGGAACGAAGTTCCTTATGGGACGATGCGGAGGGGTACCCTAACTGGGAAATACGTCCGTAACGTAAGATTTTTATTATTTATGTATAGTCTTTGTATGATAGCTATACAGTGTGTAATGTATAGTCTACGTGATGACGGTTATTATTATTTCTATGATAGAACATAATTAGGCTTAATTATTATTATTCATATAAATAGCTGTTTATATTATTATTACATATTTTTTATAAATCATTGTGAATAAAATGAAGTTGATAACTTCGTAAAGTAGTTTTAGTTTTATTTTTATCAATAAAAAAATCATAATAAAAAATGTATAACCGAATAATTATTTTCTTTATACCTCGAATAGAACTTAAAATTAATATTTCTATACTAAGGAACTTTGTTCCTATCCGGTGTCCCACGACACCACACATTTAGTTTTTTTTTTTTACTGAGATAATGGTATTTATACAAATAATAAGGTTTGCTGCTTTGTGTTAATAAAGATTTTCATTACCGATAACTCATGTTACGCAACAAAAACATCTCTTGTGATCGTTTTTTATATGTCTGTCGACAAATAAGCTTTGAAAAGTGGTCAACTTACCCTCGTTATTGTTAATGTACCGACTCTTAATTGGCTGTGCCGCAGGCAATTCTGTTTTAATTTGCAATAAAAACACTTAAGCGATTAATTCAGTGACACATGTTTATTGCTGAGTTTTTGTTAATAGTTGTTAATAATAATATAAAAAACAACACATACGAATTCATAATTACAGTGGTTTAAATGAAATAATTCAATTGTTTCAATTACATAATATTCAGTATTAATGTGACAATAAATATCATCGAAAATATAAAACAATTATAACTACGCTCTGAGAATACCAATTAAACGTGGTCCTATTTATTCTCTAGTACGTTTTTTTTTTTATAGCTTAGGTGGGTGGACGAGCTCACAGCCCAGATGTTAAGTGGTTACAGGAGCCCATGGACATCTACAATGTAAATGCGCCACCTACCTTGAGATAGAAGTTCTAAGATCTCAGTATAGTTACAACGGCTGCCCCACCCTTCAAACCGAAACGCATTATTGCTTCACGGCAGAAATAGGCGGGGCGGTGGTACCTACCCGCGCGGACTCACAAGCGGTCCTACCACCAATAAAAGTGAGTGATGCTTTCATCATTATCATCATTAATAGCCTATTTTAGTTCACTGTTGGACAAAGGCTGTCAACGATTATGATGATGTGTGAGTGGTGGTTAAATAGTTTGAATTTTACGTTATGAATTAATTGAATGAATTATGAAATATAGTTACGTTTTCTTAATGCGATTGTTACTAGTCGAATATACGTCTACCTGATGGTGTGGGATCACTGTAGTACATAGACATAATCGATGCCATGGGCACAGGCAAGCCGCAGACTACTGGAGATAAGAAATATTTTCTTAATGATGAAGAAAACTAACCAACATATCAACTGTACATCACTGAAAGCAGTGAACTCACGGTCTGTTTTAATATCTTCGTAATTTAGATCAAACAAAATTACAATTACTTAAAATTTTACCTACCGAATTTCGTGAAATATTTTCACATGTAAATCTTCAATATTCAAATGAATTCAGCGAACAGGCAACAAGACGCAGCAGCCGCGGGCTACTGTGTCGGAACCACTCTTTTCTTGAGGAATTCGAATAGAGGAAGAAAAAGGCAGTTGCGAAGCCATTGTTTTAATGAATTTTAGAATAACTTGTTTACTGGTGGTAGGACCTCTCGTGAGTCCGCACGGGTAGGTACCGCCGCCTTGCTTATTTCTGCCGTGAAATAGTAATGCGTTTCGGTTTGAAGGATGGGGCAGCGGCTATAACTATACTGAGACCTTAGAACTTATATCTCAAGGTGGGTGGCGCATTAACGTCATAGATGTCTATGGGCTCCAGTAATCACTTAACACCAGGTGGGTTGTGAGCTCGTCCAACCATCTAAGCAATAAATAAATAAAATGGTGAACAAAACAAAAGCCATCATTATTTTGTATTAATCCTCAATGAACTCGGTATCAACATACCGATGCTAATACCAATATACCCACTTTCGTCAATAGCACAGTTACTAACCAACTTTAAAGTTCTTTGTTTCAAATCTCCAAAAAAGGGGACTCTATAGAAAGTCTAGTGGTTCAATACCAGGCGGGAGGCAAGAGATCACGCCGCCAATCATCAACCCACTTTAATGACCTAGTAAAGAATGCAACTAAATCCACCGTTTTCCAGTGTAGGTACTCGAAACACTTAGAGCCACCACATCTGGAAGTACATCGCAGGAGGGCAATTGTCGCAATCATGGGAGACTTAACGGATGCTTCTATGTGTACTTCATCAGCGCCATGACCGCTTTGGCAAGAGTGCTCGACTAAGAAGAAGATCATTATTTTATCACTATTCTTCTGGATTTTACTACTATTCCTTGCCTTATTATTTCTTCTGGGGATTTTATTCATGATTTTCGTGAAGTAAATAATTAATCAATACGACCGGAAGCAAAAGTGGCAAACCAGCGGGCCGCAGAAGTCGTGGCAGGCCCAAACTCCGTTGGTTATATGGCATAGGGCACGACCTCAAAGCTATTAGTATCAGGAACTGGAATGAGAAAGTCCTGAACAGAGCAGTCTTGAGAGACACTCTGGACCAGACTAAGGCCCAACCTGGGCTGTATGGCCTACAAAAAAAAAGGAAGTAAAATAATACATCTTTAATGCTGTTTTGATGGTTCGATTCTGTTGCAAATTTCTGCCACTAAGTAAATATTCGTTCTGGTTCAGAGTGTGGAACAGCTACTATAAAATGCAATTAAGATTTCAACCTCATGTGTCACGATGGGTAATGGTATGGATGTGGTAAATGGATGTCTATAGATTCCGGTTTTCACTTAATACAAGTCTATGAGCTCGTCTTTGTATCTGAATGAGTTAAATAAATGTGTATGCTTAATGAGAATCGTTTAATAAATACGATAAGTTTTTAAAACTGCTTTATAGATCAATGCTATCCTTAAATTTATGTTTTTTTTACGAAGGAGCCTACTAACTACCTAGTGTTAAATACCTACCCACACAAACCACAAAATGAAGGTAGCCGATTGCGTTTTTCCGACCGAAGACTAATCACTTCATGAATTAGTTTAGATATATTAAAAAGTGTGTTGTGCGTGCAACCTCGATATAACAAATCAGAATGTTATATCAAGTAATTCGGTAAACTGAGGTTTGTTATATTAAGTTTAGGTTGGTCTACTATTTATTATAACGAGGTAAAAAAATAGATTTATTCCCCTCAACATAATCTTGTCATAGCGAACAACTTCTACTAATAAAAATGATAACACAGTTTTTATTAAATTACTTTAGGTACATATATCTTAAAAATCATAACAAAAACGGTCGTCTCTACTCATTTTTTGTCCGATTCAAAGAGCAATTTAAGGGTGATTATTTTAAAACGTTATTCCTGCTCCTTATTTATAACATTTTATCTCATTCCATATAAATTACGACGGAAACAAGAGTAGGTCCTGTCGCCCTGAGGTGTAATAGCCAAAGCTTAATTTTCTTGAAATTAAAAGCAGAAAACTCCTAACTTTATTTTAAAAAAGTTTAATTTTTCTCGCAACATTTCAGTTCAAATTTTCGCAACGACATTCATAATTTAGCTCGGTGCAAAACAATGTGTCTTTTTTAGATATTCAGTTGAAATATTTCCCATATTTCACTCGTTCATACGTGTACAGTCAAATACAATACAATTTCGTCTGTAGCTTTCAGGATCGTATGAATATAAGATAACAGCCGGAATCAATCGCTGGCAGTTCGTTGATCGTTGAAAAATATATCACATTACAATATTAGAAAATACTGCATGAGAAACGCGGATGTAGGTCACACGCGATGCAAGCTAAGTTTAATGCAATGACTACTAAGTTTTTGTATCTATTTCATAAATTTATTGGAAATAAATATATGTTCATATCCTTATTATTGAAATTGAAATAAGTCTTCCCACAAGACCACACATAAGTAAGGCTAAATTCCNAAAAATATATCACATTACAATATTAGAAAATACTGCATGAGAAACGCGGATGTAGGTCACACGCGATGCAAGCTAAGTTTAATGCAATGACTACTAAGTTTTTGTATCTATTTCATAAATTTATTGGAAATAAATATATGTTCATATCCTTATTATTGAAATTGAAATAAGTCTTCCCACAAGACCACACATAAGTAAGGCTAAATTCCACAATCCTGCTTTAATTTGGCGCCTAATGATGTTATTACGCTTTTAAAGGGTTTAAATAAAGTTTGTAAATTTATAAGGCGTATTGGTTGCCTGAAGGTATAGGTACCATTATCTATCTATTTCTGTCACGAAGCAGCCATTCGCATACTAAGTGTATTATCTATGGTCATTCGTTCTGATTTCTTAAATGTGGACTTTTTGGCGGGAATGCGAGGAGTGGAGTTGTGTTATTTCTTTTATTTTGTCTATCATCTCATCTCATTTCATTTCACTTCATTTCATACCATGTTTCATATTAATCAACTTCATTTCATTTCACTTCATATTATCATTTTTCTTATAAATAAGAATATAAAATAAAATAAGACTTGACCTAAAGATTTTAGTTACCAGGTCATAAATTCGCTTAAAAAAAATTTATCATAAAAGTTAACGCAATTAGTGAATTGACTTCAATCTCATATGTCAATATGAATGACTTTAATTTTGTGATGACATTTGACTGCTGTCACCGCCATAGATAATAAATACACATAATATGTCACCACTGTGCATCAACTTCTAGGTGAAGAAAAATACATCGGCTATTTTACATCAAGCTATGAGCGGTGCTGTCGACTCCCAATCCATTCTCAATTAATTCTCTTTGAAGGTGCCATCCAGGTTACCTCGTCGCCCCGTTGCTCTTTTCAGCACCCGCTTTAGCAGAACCAATTTAGGCAAGCACTCACCTGCTCCTCGTCTAACTAACCTTTATAATAATCTAGTCAGTAAAGCTGAAAACCTTGACATATTTGGCGATTCCCTTCCAATATTCAGGAACAAAACTATAAAAAGTTGTTGTTGAACCTCAGCCTCAGCCTTGGTCTGAGTACTCGGGTATTACTGTCCTTGTTGTCTTTTTTTTTTTAATTATTATTATTGTTAAATCTCTGTTGATATACCTATAATGTAATGCATGCTGTGATTGCCTCTAATTAGAGTTGCAGTTATCAATTGCTCTATACAAGTCAATGTTATTTTATGTCTTACTGTAAACCCTGTTGGCAAATCTTAAATAAATATATAAATAAATAAATAAATTTAATTATAATTAATCTTCGTTCAAGGTAAGAAAAAACTTGATTAAACCAACGATTCCCTTGTTTACATCGCAGCCAGCTAGTAGTTAAAATTATCCGCTCTCTTGAATCATAACTGCATAACACTCAATTCAAATTAGGCACAGTGCAATAAAGGAAAATGAGATTTTTTTTATGAACAGAAAAGTGTTGTTTTTATTGGCAAAGGGAAATGCTTCCGTTCTGCCCTCTCGACGCTGATTAGTTCATTTATTCGAGGGTGGATTTATTATGATTTCTTTCTCGTTTATTTGTTTCCTGATAAGTTTTTTATAATAATATGATTTATTACTTTGAATGACTCAAAAGTATTTTCTTTACGGTACAATGTATTTGTGTGTTATATTCGTAACGCCGTGGTAGCTTATTAACCTTGGTAGTTTTTAATATCACTTAATCGACTTACTGACGAACACGATTGAACGAAATTGATTAAGCAACTTGTTAACTAAAATTCTCATTGTATAATAAATAGCATCACCATATTTTATTACATAGGTCCATTTTGCATGTCGTCGCACTACCAGTCTATACTTTAGAAGCCATGAAAGCTTTCTAATGCATAGATAATAGATACCTAAATGAGAAATAAAAACAATGTTATTTAACTGCGAAACATCTTAATCACGAAATTCCCCTAATCTCGTAACGTACAATAAAACAAAAGAGAAGCACTCAATCAAAGAGTAATGAACTATAAGATTAGATAAAACGTTAACAGAAGCTAATAAGTCGAGACAAGCACCAATAAATCTCTCCCGGCAATTACATGTATGATTGCGGAGTGTCAGAGTTCGGGAATCGAAACTGCAAGACAATGGGACGTTAGGGAAATGTACCAAGACCGGGGTCGAAATGGACCCGGTTGGTATGGGTTACGAACGCCGCCGTGGACGGAATCGAATTGACCCTGTTCGCACGGGTTAAAATGTAGCCGTTCGGAATACAACATCATGAATGTTATTTTATGATAATACTAGCGACCCGCACTCACTTCGCTTCGGAAACTGTTATTTATTACTGATTTCTCCACTATTTAATGGATGTTATTATGCATATTATTATTAACTTTTTTCTTCAATCACTCTATTAAAAAAACCGCATCAAAATCCGTTGCGTAGTTTTAAAGATTTAAACATACATAGGGACAGATATAGGGACAGAGAAAGCGACTTTGTTTTATACTATATAGTGATGGTATGCCGCTTCATTTTCAGTTATAATCATGTATTAAAGTATGTTTTCCTGTATATTTTACTACAGTAGTTGAGGAAATGATATGAATTGACTTGGCTCTGAACTGGAAAAAAATTTTTTAAGCTAAGATTTATTTTAATTTCAGTTTAATTTATTTATTGCGTAGATAGGTTATAGAACCGACGGCTCACCTAGTGATTAGCAGTTTCAGAAGCCTTTAGATAGAAAAACGTGAATGCCTACTTAGGGACACGAGGTTCTAGAACAAGAATTATATTGTTTTACACTTGAAATGACTATTCGCGGCAGAAATAGGGAAGATGATTGTACAAACCCGTGCTGCCTTATGGCATATGCGACCCCAAGTAATTGCCGATTGGTAATCGCTGTTCGCATTCCGGTAAATCTCTTTGCACTTAACGGCACCTACGGAATGGAATGGTCTGGTTCTAGGCTACAGAGACTAAAGTTTATAGAAGATATGCAAATGTATGTTGATCGTGTGAATAGAATATGGCTTGGTTGCCGAGTGTATGAGGTATTACAAAGTCGCTGAGGCCTCTAGGATAAGATGCGCATCGTGCACTAGCGGATCAATCATTTTCGTTTAAATGTTGCGATAGTCGTAGTACGCTTGGGACTTTCATGCCTCACGGAGGGTTGCGGTATTTCCGATATTATGTCTATGGGTTACGCGGTACTAGTTCTGGATTTGACTCGTAGACAAATCATGGTTTCAAGCCGGTTTCGGTCACGGCGACCAAAATTTTCTGTTTTATAATTTAAGAGCAAGGAAAAGTCGAGGGCCGAAAGATCTCGCGGACGATTTCCAACACGATGGACCGACCTCATAAAATCTGTGACTCACTCCAACATAAATTATTGCTCTCTGCGAAACACCGTGCCACATGGCGTCGCATCGCGAGAGCATCGGTATCGCAGGATCCGACTGATGCATGACCACGACCACTCTGTCAAGAGTGTACGACTCAGAAGAAGAACCTTAAGAGCTAATGTCCGCGCCTCTCATGCGCCAGAATATGGCTATGATAACCTATCTTGTTCTTAAATGTGCGCAAATAGAAGCTACACGTAAGAACACAATCCACGAAGTTGTAAAAAATGGTGGAAGACGATCTATTTTTCAATTTATCTCGTCTGTCGTCCAGTTCGCGCCTCCTATCGTTTTCAAAGACATGCACGCTTTGCTGCACCATATATTGCATAGCATACAAAATACACGCTATAGCATATATATATGGTGGCGTCTATTGTGAATATCTATTTTATATATAAGCTTCTTTAAAAACGTAATTACTATCATCATCATATCATCATGATATAAATAAAATTAAAGTCTAATAGATATATTAATTTTGTAATGACATTGTTTTAATAATGAAAGCTTTTCTTTTGAAATAACGTTTGTACCTGCTTCGGTCCTCAAACGTGAGAGGCGAATTAAATACACTTAGTAACGTATTTAGGACGATATTATTTTATTAGTATTATTTTTATTAAAAGTATTTATTATATAAATTATATATAGTAGGTATAGCGTTTAATATTATTAGAATAGATTGGATTATGTCGTTAATGTAACAAATTCTCTACGTAAATACGATATAATAGGATAGGACGTATTCGTTTTTTTCCCTTTCAAATAATTTGCTTGCTTGTTTATTTTTTGTTTAATACAAAACGAAATTATCTCTCAAATTAGTTTAATGCATGTTTTAATAACCTTGTGATCCATCTGACCTTAAGTGTTCATTTATGTAGATATCACAATGCTAATACTGCTACCTTAAGACATCGGGTTGAATGTTATATTGGTGCTCCACTCTTAAAATCGATATGCATAACAGCTTAGTGACAGAAATACGCCACGTCTTACCCATTGGACCATGTTTCTTCTTCTTTTTGCTCTTATCCCACACTATCTGGGGTCAGCGTGGCATAACTGTTATCACGCTGCATAATAATTTGGTATGAGTTTTACGATATATCTCACTCTGGGTTGTCTGGGTTATATCTCAAGTAGCAAATCTATTGCAATATGTCATAAGGAATATTCTGTCTCTTGCATGCATTTTTGGTCGGCACTATCTAGATCTGCCGCGTAGTTATCACATTTTTTAGTACGCTTGTAGTATCGTATAAACCTGAATATAATTTTAATTTCTATCACATGTCCTGATTTCGCTCACTTTCGTGATTTCGCTCACACTAATCTTAACTGTCAGATGGGCTGTGAGCTCGTTTTTTCAATTAAAGCAATCAAAAACTTAATAAAACAAACAAAAGCCTCGAAAAAATTGAGCTTATTATAACCGGCAGTCTGTGTAAATGATTCTCTGAGTTCGACCTCTGTACTTAGCGAACAAAGTTTTAAGTTATTCGTTAGAGGGCCCGGAGGCTTTGCAACTTAGTTAAGTCTTGCGGTCGCACTGGCCGCACCAAAAATACTCGTTCCCTTTATGAAACATCTTAATACGATTGTCAAGGAAGTAGTGCGTTGCGGCTCAATTTGTGGCCGGAGAAAGGTTAAATAATAGCCGAAGAACATTATTTAAAATCTCGTGTAAATGAATGACAATTTAGATTCCTATTAGGGAAGAATTCATTGTTATACCTAGAAACACTATCATCACACATTCATCCATATTTCGTTTCTCACTGGTGGTAGGACCTCTTGAGAGTCCGCACGGGTAGGTGCCACCACCCCGCCTATTTCCGCCTTGAAGCAGTAGTGCGTTTCGGTTCGAAGGGTGGGGTAGCCGTTGTGACTATACTGAGATCTTAGAACTTATCTCAAGGTGTGAGGCGCATTTACGTTGTAGATGTCTATGGGCTCCAGTAACCACCTAACATCAGGTGGGCTGTGAGCTCGTCCACACAAATAAGCAATAAAAAAAAAAGTTAGTATAGAATAAAATTTATCAACACGATTATTTCAATTTTATTGGTTTTTTATAAAAAACGATTGTGTAGGCTATTGTCATTGCTGCAGTTAGTATTTAACTAGAACTTTATTGCTTTTCACAGCATGGATTCCTACAACATCATTAAATTCCCTCTCACGTCTGAAGCAGCAATGAAAAAGATTGAAGATAACAACACCTTGGTCGTTATTGTTCACACAAGTGCAAACAAGCACCATATCAAGGCTGCAGTCAAAAAAGTGAAGCAGAAAGAAAGAAGTCAAATTCGTATTGGGGAAGAATTCATTGTCATACCTAGAAACACTATCATCACACATTCATCCACATTTCGTTTATCATAGAGATCATTTTTGCTTAATATTATTTTCTAATACCATTACCAATATACAAAACAGTCGTTTGCGTTTGCCCACCGAAGAATGTATCCTTATTAGCATGTATTGTTTTTTCGGTTGTCTGATCACTTCAGTGTTAAATCTTACTCATGAGTAACGATTTAGCTAGTATATGGATTATTTTAAATTTTACGGATTGATTATAGTCACTATCGAGCATTGAAACACTACAGACGTGTGTGTGTTCATCGGGGTATTCTTAACGCACACATTATTACCTGTGATAGTATGATAATATCTATGACATGTGAAGAATTGCCAGTTTTTTCCCCTACCAAAAAGCGTTCAACGCGGCTGAAGAAGTTTTCACTTCAAAAATATGCAAATTAAAAACTTTACACATAACAATTTATAAAGCTGCTTTTTTCAACTCCTACAGCGATTTTACAAAACAGTTCAAAAGAATTCTGTGAACGAATTTTCATTATATATCATGCTAGCTTGAAAATTTATATATCAGAGGAATCCGTTCTACAACAAAGCCGTATATCTGATGAAATAAATATAGTCATAGCACAGATCTAGTTTTAAGAAACAAAGAAAAAGTATTGTCAAGAAAAATTCTTGCTATTTCAAAACGTATTGCAGGCTTTCAGAAAACGCGTTCGTCAATAACATCTCTGCCGAGACGCGAAACAATTTGTTTACCAGCCGCCGTTCCAAAAGGCATCCCAACTTTATAATTGGTGCTGATATAATTACGTGATCTTAACAATAAGAACAATGCTCGTACGTGAAAACGGAACACGTTAAATAAATGCTATTATTGAGTTTACATGAATACATTTTGCTTGAAACTCGGAACGATTTTAGGGTTTGACAGATGTGTTTAAAATTAAATTTAAGATTTGAATTATTTTACATATTTCACTCACGTACAACGTTATATATCTTACTATATTCAAAAGATTAATTGATGAATAAAAAATATTGTTCTTTGGATTCAAAGTCTGAAGTCGTCGTGGCCTAACGGATAAGACGTCCGGTGCATTCGTGTTTTACGATGCACCGGTGTTCGAATCCCGCAGGCGGGTACCAATTTTTCTAATGAAATACGTACTCAACAAATGCTCACGATTGATTTCCACGGTGAAGGAATAACATCGTGTAATAAAAATGAAACCCGCAAAATTATAATTTGCGTAATTACTGGTGGTAGGACCTCTTGTGAGTCCGCGCGTGGGTACCACCACCCTGCCTATTTCTGCCGTGAAGCAGTAATGCGTTTCGGTTTGAAGGGTGGGGCAGCCGTTGTAACTATAATTGAGACCTTAGAACTTATATCTCAAGGTGGGTGGCGCATTTACGTTGTAGATGTCTATGGGCTCCAGTAACCACTTAACACCAAGTTGGTCTGTGAGCTCGTCCACTCAACTAAGCTATAAAAAAAAAAAAAAAACTTAGACGTTTCATAGTATTCATGAATTATCGTTATAGCAGCAAGAGCGTACAAATGTTTGCAACAGTGAGTTTTAAATCATAAAAGATGTTACGTAAGTTTTACATAATTCTTTATCAAACATTAATTAAAGCGCGCCTAATTAACTTTTCAGATTCAACGTCGGAAACGGAAAGTCGTGACCGCGCCGCTACACTTCATATTAAGAGTAAATCCTTTTAAATACATAAATAATTTAGCTGACGCCGGATTAGAGCCGTCATGATTCACACTGAAGCGGGAAATGAAATTTGAATATTTTCTTTTTTTTTTGTTTACAGACAATTATTAGCTTTTTGGGATTTGTGAAAATTTTAGGACGTACCGTTCAAAATGTTTGAGAGATGTTAATAAAGACAATTTGTTCAGTATTTTAATAAAGAGAACGTTGTAGATTGTTTATTATGTATATTGTATAGGAGTTATGAAAAAATGTAAAGATTACAAATCAAATATGCATTTAAATACTTTTCTTGCAATAAACACACTTTTTGCTTTGCCTACACTTTTCTAGAGGAAAAAAAACTTAAAGGAAATATTTCATAGACTGTATTATTAATGCTATTTTTATAAATTAATAATAATTCGCACTAAAAATCTAAAAATAGAGTGCTTAAAACAAACATACTTTTCCGATAATCGCAAGGATACACTTGTAAACAAAAAAATAGTCTTTGTTATTAACTTACTAATGTTATTAACTTAAATACTATAAATAAAACGTTGTGTTGTTTTATAAAACGTTAACATCGGTGTGAATGTCTCTCATGCACGAGACGTTGATACGACCCTCGTCTTCGGGGTTGCAACTCGTAATCCTCTTAATAGATTCCGTATAGTCATCCAGACTACTGCCAACATTTCTACATGCACTCAATTATACGCCATTCATTTGTGATGTACTAAAAAGGATTTTAGATTTTTGTATGTAATTAGTGCCTCGTTTTTAGTTAAAAAAAAGAGTAATCAATACAATAAATGATAAGTTTCATTCAACATAAAAATCATATAGATAATATGTTAAGCTATAGCGTGTTTAATTTTTTATCTGTTAATTATGATTATAGACGCGATGTAATAAATGATAAGTATTAAATTTAAATAAATATGACGGAGAGGAGATTTGCAGCGGCAATGAAAAACAACCTCTAAATTTAATTTTTTCTTAATTCATTGTAAACGTGAGATAGTTGTTAAAACGCATGCTTGCTACGGCACTGAGGTTTGTAATCTCGCGTCTTCAATTAATTCAATTAAATTCAATTAATGCTCGGTAGGACCGCCGCCGGCGCCGACCCACCTTAATCTGTGAAACCAAATTTGTATACAAAAATATTAAACTGACAGTTAAACGTGTGATCTTTGAGTTTCTACTGTGAATAGTCACATTAATTACATAAAAATTAAATTTCCGTTGTTACTCGTGACAATATGCCTGATTATGAACGATATATCTATTTCTAACTTGGAGACCGCCTATTACTGGTGGTAGGACCTGTTGTGAGTCCGCACGGGTAGGTATCACCATTCTACCTATATCTGCCGTGAAGCAGTCATTCGTTTCGGTTTGAAGGGTGGGGCAGCCGTTGTAACTATACTGAGACCTTAGAACTCATATCTCATGGTGGGTGGCGGCATTTACGTTGTAGATGTCTATGGGCTCCAGTAACCACTTAACACCAGGTGGGATGTGAGCTCGTCTATCCATCTAAGCAATAAAAAAAAGAAGAGCAGTCACGTGTTCGGATTTCACGCAAGTCACGGTTCGAAGTCTAGGATTAATTTTAAACAATATAATTGTCAGTTCAAGTTGATGTTTGAAGGTGGCTGATGTGTATTGGCTCCAGTACTATTTCGACTTTAGACTAAACTGAATATCGGCAGGCTACCCTTCAAAAGACGAACTTAAGTGGGTTAGAATCCACGTGCCTAAGGTACAGACAGCTACAGACTCACTAAAAATCGTACCGCTCTAAAAGGTATATCACTATGCATTCTAGATTACTTAATTTTATTACTTATAGATTTTTTTGGTCTTTTTGGCATTTTTGGTCTACACACAGCTTATTAGCATATGTAATTGACATTGACAAAATACATTTACCATTGACGCTGTATGTACCTGATTCCTGTTTTTACTTGTCCAAAATAAAATAAAACAAATCAAGTCTAAAATCACTTCACAGCGTAATCGAAAATACTTTCAACGTTTGAATAAATAAAACCGTTTCTATTTACGCCGATCCCTTCCCAGCCCGTAAATACATAATTAATTGACATTTTAAAGAATATATTTTTGAAACGAAATAATTTAATACGGTCCGTGAAAGGGTAGAAGATTTTCTGTTGTCATGCCGTGAAATGGGGTACGAATGACTTAATAATTGATATAAAAAGTTAAAACGTGTTCAATTTATTATTAAAATACGAAAGCGTCGGGAAAATTTGTGGACTAATTAATTTTAAATGAAATATTTAAGAATACAGGTTTTTGTATTAATTTATCAACAACAATTGCATATATAGCTTGTTTTTGTTTACTTTGAGGAGGTGTGCAAATTAACAAATTGTAAGTTATTATACAAATGGCTACGTATAAGTTTCATGTTCATGAAAAAAATAAATTATATTTAAAATAATTCTAGAAATAGATTTATACATATTTGAAGATAAAATATATTATTATTTATTTAATTTATAAAGAACGTCATGTGGTTTCAGTCTCGTTTAATTAGTAATTAAAATGTTGAAATATTTTGAATTTCCTCGGGACATAAAAATCCCAGAGATCATCGGATAGTCTGAGACTAAAAATGCCTGCACATTAATCATTATTGTTTGACCATTCGTTCACCATTCAGGCGATTTGGTTGTGGAATGCACTGCCGGCAGTAAAGAGAAGTGCTTCAACAAAGCAATTTACATTTTCTTTAAAATAATCATGAAGGAACATTACCTATCTGCGTTGTGTTGTTTGCTTGTACACAATTAGCGGTAGGCAGCGGCTTGGCTCTGCCCCTGGCATTGCTGAAGTCCATGGGCGACGGTAACCACTCATCAGGTGGGCCGTATGCTCGTCCGCCTACAGAGGCAATAAAAAATAAAAATAAACTTACGATTTCCATACTGTTGATTTATTATGTGTATATAAGTATGTTAGTATATTGGTATGTAAATTATATCGCTAGTTCATAAATATAATGTAAATTGTAAATATTTATTTATTATCTATATGTATTTTTTTCAAGAATGTACGTTATGGGTTGGTGTATCATAATAGACCTCCCTAAATATTATTAATAATAGTATACCCACAACATATTTGCTGTATCTTATTCAGAATTTCTGTAAATAAAACGCTGAGAATCTGAGAGGTGATCTCTCAGATTTTAGCGATAAGACCTCCTATTGTACAATTACCTATTCCTTTTTTTCTGAGCCGGGGGTCAAACCTCCTATACGGCCCCCCGCTTAGGGGACGCGTGGGGTATGTGGGACTGAACGGTCCGCAGATGCTGGGAGCGGACAGCGGGCCCAAGAATGGTATTTAGGGCCCTATTCATTAAGTCCCCTTGCACTCTCGCCTAAACATCCGATCACTCCGAAGTCAAAACCTGGGTGAGATAAAGGGTTATGGCGGTCAAAACTGTAACCAGTCGCGCGACTCACCCCAAGGACGCTCGGCCGATGAGAGTCTACGAGGTGAAACGAAGGGTCTAGAACTTGACCGGCCGGCTGTGCGGTACCGCTAGTATCCCGCTAAGTTGGGACGCAATACGCCGCCAACGGGTCGCTCTTATGACGTCACTACAGAGCAACGCGCTAGAGTGCTGGTAGCACACCCCGGGGCCTGGTCCCCTTCAGGTCGCCCCGTGACTGTACAATTATACCTGCCTGTTGACTGTTTATTGTGTATTCTATCTCTCTCTGTCTCTCACATAAAAATAATAAAACAACTGTATAGGCCGTAAAACTTTCAAGTATTCGAAACGACAAAAATAATAAAATGAAAATGATAAACGACGCCAAAAGGAAAAAACTAACCCGTAAAAATAGTTTAAACTATCTCCATGTGAAAACGAAATAACGTACTAAATATAAATTTATTTAATCTGTTGAAGTAACGGATGTAATTTAGAACATTTTCAGATTGCTTTCTATGTTATATGTATTATGATAGATCATATTTTCCAAATATTAAATGTGCAAACGAATTCTATTAGGTACGTAATGTAATTTTAATTAGTTGAAACCCGAGTACGTTTGTGGGAACTGTTTATCTCATCATAATAAAAAAAAATATCACTCAATTCTCGCAAAAAGAATTCGAAATTTTGAGAGTCGATTAAATTGGTAAACTTTACATTGAAACAAAAGTTTTAGGGAGTAGATTACCAAGTCAGTTTCGAGAAATAATTTCTATGATGTATTTTCAAGTAATGTACTAATTTTACTGGTGGTAGGACCTCTTGTGAGGTCCGCGCGGGTAGGTATCACCGCTCTGCCTATTTCTGCCGTGAAGCAGTAATGCATTTCGGTTTGAAGGGTGGGGCAGCCGTTGTAACTATACTGAGATCTTAGAACTTATATCTCACGGTGGGTGGCGCATTTACGTTGTAGATGTCCATGGGCTCAAGTAACCACTTAACACTAGGTGGGCTGTGAGCTCGTCCAACCACTTGAGCAATAAAAAAAATAAAAAAAAATCAACAAAATAAAAATAAGGCATTAATTAAAAAATAGTGTTGTTTAATACCAATGTTACATACAATACAATATTAATCTTACCATGCGATCGTGATATCGTGAACGAAATCACTAGCTATTAGGCATAGCTAGTTTTTGTTTACAAACAAATGATAAGTAATGGCTGGTGACAGTGATTAATTAGACTAGATTCATTTTTAATGTCACAACAGCTCTTAGATTAGCAGTAGAATTAGCTATGAGAATTGTTTAATTTTTTAGGGGTTCATGAGCCCAAAAAATGAACACTTGATTGATGATTGTGTCTTGTTTGTGTCACTGGAACTGCTGCTTGAAGATCAAATTTTTCAAGTTTCGCAAAATATGCTTCGTAGGATTTATGAACTAATTTAAAATTTTTGAAGCCTTGATGTTTCGCGAGTCGTAGATATAATTAGGACTACTGTTACGGTTTCATTCCGAATTGATTAATTTCATTTTACTATATTCGGTTTCCAATAATTGTTATTAACAGTTCGTCAAATCAAGACAACAGTGGAGTATTCTAACGTAATAGTTAGTTTTAATTAAATTGCAAAAATCAACATTACAATTAATCAAAATATGTTTTGATTGATACGTAAATGAGACCATTTTTAATAAATGAACATCAACAATACCAGAGACGCATGACAAAAATATCTGATGCGTAGTGAATGAAGCTAGTGACGCTGTCAAAGAGATTAACAATCAACAAATTTTCAAATGGAAACCGAAGCCTGGATAATCCTAGGAATAAACCGAACGATTAGAATAAACTGGAGGAGATCTTAGCGTGAATGAATTTTTAGGTTCTAGTAACCAACAAGAATTCCCTAAGTAAGTTCTAACCCGTTATTTTCTTATGCTAACAATCTCACGACCCTCCAGATTTAAAATGCGGAGCGCATACCTATTTAGAGATATGAGCTCGAGGTTAATTGTATTTGTATAACGCAGCTATGATCTTCTCATGTAGACTTCCAATACGACCCAGTATCAGCGGTTATGTATATTTAACTATTTTGACGGGACTTAATTTCCAAAAGCACTTATTAAATTTTATTCTTAAATACTAATTAAATGAATCACTTATTTTTTGATAAAAGTTGGTACTTGCCTGCGAGATTTGAAGACTGGCATAGTCTTATCCTTTAGGTCATAAGGTCTTTTGCAGCGGCCACGAACTACAGTAATGTCGGCCGCTATGCAATATATTTTACTTACAACGGAAATATTGGATGTAGTAGAACTGTGACTATATCACATAGTTCTCTCATAGTTAAGATGGACTGGGAACACACTTTGTGGAACATCAGATGGAACAAAACCCAGTCAGCTCTTCTACGCTAGTCACTACAGAGTATAAAACAAAGTCGCTTTCTCTGTCCCTATATCCCTATGTATGCTTAAATCTTTAGCAACGGATTTTGATGCGGTTTTTTAATAGATAAAGTGATTGAAGAGGAAGGTTTATATGTATAATAACATCCATTAAATAGTGGAGAAATCAATAATAAATTACAGTTTCCAGATTCCATTACGAATACATGAAACATTAAGTTTTGTCCGACAAGAAGATGTCCGAGGATCAATTATTTTGGTTAGACAAGGGTGGCTAAGATGCTGCTACCACCCCCATAACAGTAGAATCAGTCCTCATCAATCTGCTTTAGTAGCAATTTTCCAACTCACTAGTTCCTATTTGGAGTACTAGTAGGAAGAAATGGTAGCAAGCTAACACGTATTAATATATACAAAACTTGTCTATTTTGACCGAAAAGCAACTAAAGTGTTTCGGTCCAAAGAGCAGAATGGCCGATGTGCCAATTATATTGAAACGTGAAACTTATGACTCTGGATTAGCCGTAAAGTTTAAGGAGCGATGTCAATGAGCTTCGGTAACTACTTAAATCGTGTGTAGCTTATTTTTAGCCCAACCTGGTAAAAATAAATAGATTTTAGGACAATTATTCATGTTGCAGCGACCTAGTTTCTGTTGACTTAGTTTAAAATAATAATTCGATGTTGAATTTTTAATATTAACATAGGGATGTAGTGCACAGGACCAAATTGTTTTATTTATCTTTCTCCCAAAATACGCATACATGTTTAACCCTTATATTTTTATGTCTTCTTAGTCTCTTTCTAGCTATTATAGCCGTATTTCTTCTTTTATAATTTTAGTAAGAAGCTACGGGACTGTCAAATTTACCGACAAATTCGATAGGGACTTAAAATAACTTTTGAATTTTCTTTAAGACTGACGCTCATTGAAATCATCAATAACAATTCCATAGCTAAATCGTTTAAGCTATCTATTAAGATTACATTCAAATATCGTTTCAAGGATAACATGGTATCACGTGTTTATTAGAGAGCATAGTGCAGAGTAATTTAGTCCGGAGACGGAAGGCACTTAATGGCTCTAATAAAATTTCCGGGAACAGTTTGAGGATGAACTTTTCTCCGGCGGCAGGTGGTGTGATGGTGAACCGGTGATGATGAGATCCTCAAACTATTTATCAGAACACTTCCTATGGAATATACAACGATATTTAATACAAAGAGAACTGAAATGTATTTGTTATACATATTTTATAATCAGTTGTAGTTGTTTCTCCTTAATGAAAATTAACCAAATATGCGATGAGAATGAAGTGCGGCATATAGTTAATTTGTGTGGTCTAGTTTGTCACGAAATTGGCTTTTACAGATGTTTGGACGTAATTGAAGTCGTCGTGGCCTAAAGGATAAGACGTCCAGTGCATTCGTATGTAGCGATGCACCGGTGTTCGAATCCCGCAGGCGGGTACCAATTTTTCTAATGAAATACGTACTTAAAAAAAATTCACGATTGATTTCCATGGTGAATAAATAACATCGTGTAGTAAAAATCAAACCCGCAAAATTATAATTTCCGTAATTACTGGTGGTAGGACGTCTTGCGAGCTCGCACGGGTAGATAGCGCCACTCTACCTATTCCTGCCGTGAAGCAGTAATGCGTTTCGGATTGAAGTGCGGGGCAGCCGTCGTAACTATACTGAGACCTTAGAACTGATATCTCAAGGTGGTTGGCGGCATTTACTTGTAGATGTCTATGGGCTCCAGTAAACAGTTAACACCAGGTGGGCTGTGATCTCGTCCACCCATCTAATCAATAAAAAACTGAGCAACCCAAAAACTCAATAAGTCAACAGCAAACTATAATTGTAACAAGGCCAGTATCTTAATATCTGTTATTTATTGTGAATCACTTATTTGCCGTCTGCTATGAAACCTAACTCCTGGAGCGGCTTGCTAGCCACATCACGCAGTATTCGCAATTCGATTCATTGCCTGAGTATTGTTGATAAACATATTTGAAATACTTGATTTGGATGTAGTTATTCGTATCGTGTTAAATCGTCTATATATCACGTAACCGTATTACAGGGCAAGATTTTAATTTAGAACTACCTTGTAGCTTAATAATCTATACTAATATTATAAAGAGGAAAGATTTGTTTGTTTGCTTGTATTGAATAGGCTCCGAAACTACTGAACCGATTTGAAAAATTCTTTCACTGTTTAGAAGCTACACTATTCCCGAGCGACATAGGCTATACCTAATAATTTTTTAAAAAAATTAGGGATCCTTACTAAAACTCCAATAATGTAATTCAAAGATAACTATTCTTTACATCACGTGCCCTGCGAAAACTATTGATGATAGAATAAAATAATGTACTACGACTTTGTAGAACACATTATTATATACAAAAAGTGTCAAGTGACAGGATATGTCTAACTATTATAGTTATGCCGCAATAAGTGTTATTTTTGGTAAAGACCCGAGCGGAGCCGGAGCGGGCCGCTAGTATATAATAAATAGATTCATATTAAAAAATTAGAGTAAGCTGAAATCCATCAAACTTCATAGAATAAAATTGTTCTGTAAAACTTTTATTCAAGCGTAATAATGTCATTTGAAAATTTAAACTAAAACATATTCTTCATATAATACTAAAATAATAGACGTTAAAGTAATATACTTAAAACATCGAATCGAGCTTAGTCAATATCCTTCTAAAAATAAATACAAAATACGGAGTCTTGCGTAGGCCGAGAATGGGCTGATAAAAGATATGTATGTAACCTCTATACGATTAATCCGAAAAGAGGTTAATATGCTATTTATAACATTCTTCTTTAGATAACATAAATAGAATTTCGATTATTGAAACATTAGAACATTAGACATATAAAGAGCATTTTTGCAATATTAAAATATAAAAATATATAAAAATAACGGTGAAGCAATAGCTTTAAATGTTGTTTCTCTTCATAAGAGCAACTCAATTTGTGCTATAGTTTTACTAAGCTAAACTGTATTTTGATATAAATAAAATAATACATTATATGTATATGTAATGTGTGTTGTCAATATAGAAATACTTTATCTAAATAAGCTACGTTTTAAGGAATTTGTTGATAGTTAGATTGTGAACCGTTTTTAATCCGTTGTTATAAGAATGTCTTTCAAAAAACCTGCCTTATCAAACAAACTTTGATGAAAATTAAACATGTTTTAAACAAACAAACTGTCATCAATTATTCGCTAATCATATGGAGGGCGGTTCCAAGTAAACTGACTTGCACTGTGTTTATTCAAAATAGTTATGTAACTTTCCAAACAAACACTGAACAACTAAACCATTAGTGGACCGCGCGTACATAACAACCTAGAAACATCATAAGCTATAAAACAAAGTTCCCAAACTTGACCAACATATTTGCAATAAAGTTGTACTTTGTAAGCAGAACAGGGAGTTGTCTTCACAGTATACAACCACACTTCTTCGTAAGAACACCTCACAAAAGTTTATCGCAAGAAAACTCTTCAAAGTAACCAAGTCGGTCGCCAGTCGCCGGAGACGCTGCCCGCTTGTCGCTGGCTTCCCAACTCGTCCGTACATAACCCCCGCTCTCAGATCAACGTCGAACCGCCTCTGACAAACAAACGGACAAGTTTTAATGTTTTGCTCACAAAGTGTATGATTAAACGCGGAGAGCGGCGGAGAGAGTCGGCCGTAAGTTATTGATTTTCCCCAACCGTGGCCCTGTCGACTACGCGGCTCGCGGTCTGGTACGAGAGCGCGACGAGTTTTCAACGTTTATTAATACTTTTTAAACAGCTCGAAAAGTAATTTTGAACGGAGAACAGAAACAGTTATAACTTTTTAAAATGTGACCTAAAATATCTCGTTCGAAAATGGTAGATGGAGTACTTTTCGAAGTGATTAAGTGCCGGAAAAGTTAGAGTTGCTTTGCTACAATACCGCGAGCCATTCAAGTCGCGCACCCTACAACTTCACGTCGCTCTACGTTCCGAAGTTAACGCAAAGTTCCGCCATTTTGGAACATGCTCACAACCCACTTGTTTTATAAAGAAACTTTTTATTAATTCCTGTGGGCCGCGGAGTGTCTGTTAGATGTTTTGAGGTTATGCTAAAATACGAAACAGTGTTTTGTGACTAGATAATTACGTTCTAATTGACCCTGTGACTGTGCTACCTTGAAAAAGTATTGTTTATGTGAATAAAACGTAATGTTTTGAAATGTAACTCTTGTGTGACATTTGGAATATGCTGTTGTAGATTGTGTTTACTTCTCTGGACGTTAAGAAGCGAAGGCTGGAAGTACTTCTTGACCTTGCCTGCTGCCCGGGTTCGAGGTTAGATGACAGGTAATAAGTGTTGAAGTTAGTTTGAATAGTTTTGACGGCCCGTAAAAAGTTGTGTCCGTGAAAAGTTTCCGTCAAAAAGTAATAATGAGTTGTCGATGTGTATACGTATGTGTGCTGTTACGAAAGTGTGTCACATTCGCGGTATTTATGTCGCTACCCGCTACGAATTTAGTTCCGTTTTAACTTTTTGTGCCCTATATGTTCAGTGTCATGAATATTTGTCCTTTATTATATTCAATTGTTTAGTTCATCTTATTGCACAGCGGTATGCATCTCAATTAGAGTTGAAATGAAGACTGCAAAATTTGAAATCCCAAGAAAAATTGATTTCGTGCTTATTTCAATGAAGTGAGCGATTTATGGATTTTTATTTTATATTCAAATAGTTAATTAGAGAGTTTTCTCTAAGCGCAATCTCTCTAAAACGATTGTTAAAATACAAGCTTATAAGTGCTTAGTATTAACAAGCGCAAAAAGGGGAGGTTATTAAGTTAAATCGCGACAAAGAAATTTCCCTAATTGAAAAAGAAAATGAAGTTAGTTTTTTAATGTGTTCCACAGTTTGAAGCACTGAGTTTAGCTCGTTAAAACTTATACTGACTAAAATCAGAGATGTAGAGGCGCGTTATAATGGTCTCAAAAGCGAACAGCCTTTGTTTTCGTTTTTACGTAGCTAATGTTATTTAAGTTTCCTCATTTAATTACGCTCCAATTTGATTTCGAACACGTCAATGGGTTTCAAAGAGGATTAGCTCAACTGTTCTAACAAAAATATGCATTTACTTTTGCATATAGTTCCTATCAAACTAGCTTATGAATAAAGTAAAAAGCCCGCGTTATTGGGTCGTTTTATTGAGAACGCTATTGCAAAGTCATTTTTGGGGCCCGGCCCTGTCTCAGTCCATTGTAGAAGGAAAATCTTTCTACAGTCACGGCTCTCGATGGGATAACGCTGACAGTGCTCAACTACAAAAGAACGTAAAGCCAAGCCAACTTTGAAACGTTATTAGTTCTAATCACAATAGCAGAAAGCGCATTTTCGTAAACCGGGAGGGAAAGCTATGAAACTTTGTTAAATAACTTTTCAGATAACTTGAACTCGGCGTATTTGCGGAAAGTTGTAAGCGGAATTCCACCGCGGGCTAATTCAATCTGTACCCGTTTGTAATAAATGTTGTTTTCGCGTAATGCCAATTGGGAAGTTAAGTGCACTTCGCCGAGAGAAAAGTTCTGGACTTCACGAAGCAAAACGCGAACTTTTGTAGAACATTTCAGTGTAGTTAGTACAATGTTATAATGGAAATAAGCACTTCAAAATGGCGTCTTCTGCCGCAGTTATAGATGTGTGCCTATCGATTCAGGGATGTTTCTGTATGATGGATGCTATACTTTGGACATTGTTTGATTGGAAAACTTTTGAAGTGAAATTATTTTGTTTCCATAAAAACATGTTACTGGATAAACGTCCTTTGGAATTTATGTTAACATTGTTTTCAACGGTACCTCTTAATTTATGTTCATAATAATTTACATTTTCATTATCGTACAAGACTCTGCATAAAACTGTTTGTAATAAAGTTGATCATATTCATATCGTTGCAAAGTATCAAAACATGTTGATAAAACAGAATAAAATAGCGTATCATTAACTCCATTATGCATCGCAATGCAATTTGAAAATGGAATCGATAACCACATTTGCTCAGAACTCCGTATAACCAGGCAAACGTTACTGTGCAGTGGCTGCATTGTAATTTGAACTTTAAAGCTAGGCTGATAAAGTTCGATTTGATTTGCTTTCAATTAATATCTCGAAACCAAATTGGCAAGTAAAACAAGCCGGTTAAATCATACTATTATTAAATTTCAACGTTGATTAATTAAATTTGTTTTATTTCGTTACGTAAATCTTGCAGTAAAGATTAGTGATTATAAAAGACAGAATTAGTATTAATTTAATTTAATGTTCACAAAGAGTTCTTGTGATTCCAACAGCGTTCCGCGTATTTCCCACGTACCAAGAGCAATTTTCTCCTTTTTAGCTTCACATTATGAAATGAAATTCTAAGCATTTTCATTCAAAAAATTTATCTAAATTGTTTTTGGGAAAATTACGTGGATGAAAACAATGTGACCGATTCAGTTCTTTCGGAAATCACAAAGAGACAGTAGACAAAAAATAAAAACTCATAAAATGGTTTATAGTATAGAACAAAAAACTGTATATATTTCGTAAAACATTATCGAAATTAAATGCATACATTTTAGTTTGATTTATTAGTAAATATAACATAAGTTGTTCTTACTTGCAAACTAGTATCCCATGAAATTAAATTTAGAACAAGAAAATAACTGTTTGCAAAAAAAAGCGATTATTCTGAAACCACAAACCCACAATTTATTCATTCAATAACAAATTATTGAAACAACATTGTCAGACCAAACAAAAGTAATAATGTAATAGGAACATCTTAGTTACCAAATCAAAATTTACGGACAAAACCGAATTTCGGCCCGTCATAACTTTGGTTTATATCAGAAACACGCCCCGAGGGTTTTGTTAGTAGATTGTAAGATAAACAGCGAACAGTGAAACCGAATATGAATACAAAAATACACATGAACCACTTACATCTCCGAATATCGATTTAATAATTATTTCGAACCTGATTATTGAAGTTCTTAAAGAACAATACTTTTGTAATATGTAGTGTTTTTCTTAGAACTAGAGGTTCCGCAGCCGTCGAAATTCGACTATAATTAATTGGAATTGTAAGTTTGATCACTATTATGATTGTATTTTACACTTATATAATCACAAATTTCGCCAACACTACACTATAAAAAATATGAACAAAGGCAAATATTTAATCTATTCTCAATTTGACAACAGACGCCAAGAACAAAAGTTTGACAATAAATAGTATGCATGCGTGTGCGTCAAATACATGGTATGTAGTGTGTGTAATGTTTTCTTTATTGATTTAATGTATCTCTTATGCATTATTTTAAAAAAACATTTGCATTGTGCACTTGTTCTCTATATTCTCTATAAGTGTGGAAAATTTCATACTCCTCCGTCCGCGCAATTTTCGAAAAAAGGTATACAAAGTTTTTGCTTCACGTATTTAATATATAGATACAAACCATTGTGTTCACTAGCTTCAAATTAATATAATTTTAAACGTTTTATTAAAAACTATTCAAATCAAATCGTCTTTAATCTGGTTAGAGGATCCGTGAAGCAAAAATCTTAGTGCTCGAATTTCAAGTTTTTATTTCGTGCAATGAAAATTCAACCTTCGCCACTGTTTCTTAATGTTGAAAATCGTTTGTTTGCATCTTAAGTTAAGGCCTTACGAACCGAACGTGCATAAATGTGACGTTATTGTACCATAGTTTAGTTAGTTATCAAATTTACTCGGAAAATAATGTTGTTTTTTTTTCCGTAGATACTACTGAGTACACGAATGTATGTAAATAATTAAATGGATCCGGGAAATCTGCGAAACGAAAATAGCTTTGTATTCAGCGGGATTCACTGAAACGAAGTAATTTGAGTTAAAATAAATCGACAAAAGATATTATTTTTGAAATCATCATTTTGAATGGTGCGTTAGAGCGTAATGTTATATTGCGGATTAACAATCACAGTGAGATTATTTGATCTACGCTCCAGTGAATTAATTCGAAAAAAATTATCATAATGTCTTCGAAGGTAGGAAATCAATATAGTGGAAATAAATGGGAGAATCTACACGTCCTCGGCTTATGTACGACTTAATACCGCATAGGTCACGCTATATTTATCGGTGCCAAGAAAAATAAATCGTTAAAATAAACTCAATGATATTTTTCTAAAACGATAGTTTGAGCTCACGGCTCAATAATAATTACCAAAGCCTATAAACATCCACCACCTTTAGATAACAGATCAAAGTCCAAATTTCACTGTGCCACGACTGTTCTACCCTTCGAACCGGAAACTATGACTAGATCTGGCGGTAGGCAGCGGCTTGGCTCTGCCCCTGACATTGCTGAAGTCCATAGGCGACGATAACCACTCACCATCAGGTGGGCCGTATGCTCGTCTGCCTACAAGGGCAATAAAAAATAAATAAATAAAAGATCGCAGTGGAAACGGGCAGTATTCTACCGGCCTCCGGCGTCTACTCATGCGAGCTTACAATACACCCAAGCAGTAAGAACACAATTTTAATTACTCAACGAACAAGATTTCATTTGACCAGTGTTCGCCCAATAATTGAAACTCGACCGTAAACATGTCATTAGTATTGCGACTTGAATATTGAAATAAGAATAGACTAGTTCTTTTATTGGTAACACTAGCGACCCGCCCTCGCTTCGCTTCGGAAACATTAAAACACACATGAAACCAAAAAAAATAAATAAAAAAAAAATAAAAAAAAGTAGCCTATGTTCATCAGGGATAATGTCGGCTTCTAATGGAAAAGTAATTTTTCAAATCGGTCCAGTAGTTTCGGAGCCTATTCGAAACAAACAAACAAACAAATCTTTCCTCTTTATAATATTAGTATAGATATAGATGAATCACTGATACTCATTTTCATATTCATTTTCATTTTGCATAATCAATTTTGTGTTTAGTATTGCAACTTAAACATTGAAATAAGAATAGACTAATTATTTTATTGATAACTAGCGACCGGGCCTCGCTTCGCTTCAAAAACTGTAATTTATTATTGATTTCTCCGCTATTTAATGGATGTTATTATACACATAAACCTTCCTCTTCAATCACTCTATCTATTAAAAAAAACCGCATCAAAATCCGTTGCGTAGTTTTAAAGATTTAAGCATACATAGGGATATAGGGACAGAGAAAGCGACTTTGTTTTATACTATATAGTGATAGTGATATAAAACAAGTCAATACCTTCAACGAAAATATAGATAAAGAAAATTGGCTTAGAAACAGAGCAGAAAATTCTAAATCTAGCTCAGTATCTAAGTGATGTGACTATACAGTGAATTTATTTAACAAGACATGCATTACATTATCTAACAAAGTCACGTGTTATTACGTCACGGCAACTCAGCTATTTAATTGTCCAACATTGTACATTCAAGCACACTCAAATTTACTAGCTTCTGGATTAAACTCAAACAACTACGAATTATTAAAAGGACGCTACATCGCTATACTTTGCTTAGGAAATTTCAGCTCTAATTTATCCTGGACAGAGAGGTATTTCGTGTGCAGCTACCTTCGTGAAAAGACGTTTTCAATTTGTAACAGTATATTTTCTTCTATTCCTTTTATTTGCTTTGAACAATAAATGATTGTCGGGTACTCAAGTGCTTTATATACGTGACTTGGGGTTATTATAGGAATGTAAACAAGCTTCGATTTTATTGGATAATTCATGGGTCGGTTATAAAACTTCGACTTTGCATATTATAAGGTCAGAGGAACCCTAAAAACTGGTGGATAGAGTAATAAAATGCAACGGAAATTTTCATGATCGGAATATAAAAATATATTTTCCTTTAGCAAAAGCGGCCTTTCTAGGAAGGTGAGGTACGTGAATTCAGAGTTATATTTTCAGTTTGTTCGCTCAAATATAACTTGATAAATGAGATCTTAATGTTGTTGAAAGAAACTCGTTTTGTTTTCTGTAGATTAATCTTGGAAATCATACGATTGTAGATTAGTTAAAATGTTAATTTTACGTTATTCATAAGTAGAACTTTGTATAGATTTGTTATAACTTTAAATGATACAGGCTTGACATATTGACATAGTTTATGAAAGCAGATATTCAGTCTGGCTTATGTCCAGCAGTGAACGAGCATAGGCTGAAATGTTGATGATTTCATAAAGTTGTCAAAGAAATTTTAACAGTAAAATTTGAAAATACGCAATTTTTAGTACGCATCGCTATAAGCTATTTTTGGAAAATGGCTTTGATTTTTTTTCGTATGTCTATAAAAAAACAGGACGGAAACTTACCTTATGGTTGTTGACTGTGAAACGCCTTTTTAATATAATCTTAGAACACGTGCTCTCAACGCCTACGATTTATCCTGAGTTGCTACATCAACTACACATTGTTATTATAAACTAAACTCATTTACAAGTAGCTTAAGTTCAGTTTCCCTCGAAACGAATTCAAAAAATCTCAAATCATAATATCAAGGGAAATTCAAATTTATCTCTATGCTGCAAAGTTGATTTTTGTTGTCCTTTTGATACATACAAAGCTTTATCGTTCTTAATGAATATAAATCAAGGAAAAATATTACTCGTAGCGTTTTTTTTAAGTATATTATTGACGATCACGAATAAAAGAGAATCGATCAGCATTGAGGAAACTGGGAAAACATGTTTACTTTTTTTTGGAATATAATTCTTCAGGAACGTCTTTCTTTACCTTACAGTTACAAATACAAATGTAATGTACTACTATCTAAAGGTCGGCTTAGAAAAAAAAGATAAGTGATAGTTCTTGTGGTTTCTGACACGGTAATAGATTTTCGCAATGGTTTTCTTGAAAGCAATGTGATACAAATACAATCGGAATAATGATATGCTTTAGATTGCTTAACACGAGCTAAAAACTTGCTGAAATGATCAGCATGCGTGTTTATTTAGTAGTTAAAACTCTATGATAGCTTTTAACACATAAGGTTTAAAATCTTTTTTTTTGCTTTTGTATTCACATTTTGCTTATCAATGTGGTAAAAAATTGTATTGCTCTTTGAAGCACTCATCAATGGACACTAAACAAAATCATGAAATTAGTTGACAAACAAAAGAAGTAAGTTTGTTTGACTGAACTCTTTGTCTTTCCTTATGTAGTGATTTTTATAATTCATAAAGTTATTCATTCATGACGGGGTTCAAAGACTTTAGTACAAAGTTTTGGCTTCAAAAACAGGAGCTCAACAAACTCTGTTAAGCTATTTTTATCAATAAATTGTGGAAAGTTAATGAGCGCAAATCAGTTTGTAGTCGTTGATCTTATTGCTACGAAAGTTCGTAGGCCCGTAGCACACTTACTACGACTGTAGATACATACGTAGCATCAGTGTTTGTCGAGTTCCGACCGGAATCCATTGCATATTTATTTCTGTTTTACTAACGTTACGTGCGTTACGTAACCGGTGACCGTATCTTTATTTATAAAAGTGACTTACATAAAAGTAGTAAAATGTGATATTATCTATCATGTCGTTGCTTCGACCTTTGCAATAAAAAATACTTTTTCTTTTCTAAAAATGAAAGTGGTTAATTAAAAAAATCATTAATTAAATTTGAATTTTAATCAAAGGTTTTCCAAGCTACTAGTACCCTTTACTTAAATATTACTAGAATGAGTTTTCATGAAGCCACCCGTTATATTTCTAAAGTACCAGTTTGTTAATTTTTTTTTTTGAATAATTGCATTTATATTTAGCCAGAGGGTTTTCAGTCGAAAATTAATCTACACATATAATAGTATTAATAGTTATAAAAACTGAAATCAAGAGCGGAAGATAATTTCTTTTATTTTTGTTTTTTTTTTTTGGTCAAATCATATACTACTTCTGTAGAGGCAAAGAGTAACATAAAAAAAACAAAAAAACATGAATTAAATAAATCCAATATGGCGTCGTGCTGTTCATGTCATTATGTCATTTCTCTGTAGCTAACTATATTATTATGTGAAGCAAATATTTTGTACCCCTTTTTACGAAAATTGCGCAGACGGAGCAGTATAAAAATTTCCACACTGATAGAGAATATAGAGAAGGAGTAAAGAATTATAATATTTGATATAATTATGGATATAAAATACATTAAATCAATAAAAAAAACATTACACACACTACCATGTATTTGACACACACACACGCATATATAATCTTTTGTTTATTGTTAAAATCTATCTATCTACTGTTAATATTATTTGTCTATAGTGTATGTAGGTACTATGTAGGACCTTGGCGAAATCTATGATTATAGAAGTATAAGTTGAGAATAAAATTTCAACCACTGGTCGATCATATGAAATTTTTTTTTATTGCTTAGATGGGTGGACGAGCTCATAGCCCACCTGGTGTTAAGTGGTTACTGGAGCCTATAGACATCTACAACGTAAATGCGCCACCCACCTCGAGATATAATAAGTTCTACGGTCTCAGTGTAGTTACAACGGCTACCCCACCCTTCGAACCGAAACGCATTACTGCTTCACGGCGAAAATAGGCGGGGTGGTAGTACTTACCCGTGCGGACTCCCAAGAGGTCCTACCACCAGTGATTACGCAAATTATAATTTTGCGGGTTTGATTTTTATTACACGATGTTATTTCTTCACCGTGGAAGTCAATCGTGAACATTTGTTGAGTACGTATTTCATTAGAAAAATTGGTACACGCCTGCGGGATTCGAACACCGGTGCATCGCTACATACGAATACACCGGACTTCTTATCCTTTAGGCCACGACGACTACGAAATCAAACCAATGTGAAAATTAAGGAAGTAAATTAATGTTCTTCGCTTTCGTTTACCCGCAGGATGTCACGCAAGGCCCGTCAGGGGTACAGCATACGTCACTTGCTCCAGTTGCCGAATGCACCGCGCAGTCCCCCCGCGCCGTCGCACCCGCCCGCACCCTGTATCAAGGTCAGTGTTGTGTATTACGGGGTCAATACCCTCTAGTTCACTAGGTGTTTTCTATCTAGAGCGTATAGCCGACCGTTGTTATATCGTGAATGTAATCTATCAATGTTTCCTATACTACGAATTACAGCCAGGATAGACATCTGAGGAATTGCATCGCTAAGCATCAGATGTAAGGTCAAAATCCAACAACCAGGTCAACATGTTGACTGATTATTGATTGTTTATATGAAAAATATTCTAAATACGAAATGTTTAAAAAAAAACAAGAGAAATCAAGAATACAATATTTCATGACGTCACTTGCGATTAATTGTGCCTGAACTCTTCCTTATAAATATTAAATGCTACCTCAATATATATTAATAAAAATTCCAATTAGTCATAATAAAATATTTCTTTACAACTTTTTTCTGTTGTTTCGGATGAATTAATGTTTCTCCAAACTCAAAGAAATATCTTCTAATAAACAATAAGATTGCATACCAATATCCTCTACACTCGTATTACTCCACACCCGATCCCATAACGAGCGAACGGATTTATTAAATTGGAATCCATTGCTGCTTTATTTACGTTAACGTCTACAAATATTGATTCAACCGAATTGTTTGCGAACACGTTTTTGACTAAATATTTGTTTTTCGGTTTCTATTTTTAAACCAATATTGGACAATACTTTTTTTTTAACCAATATTGGACGTTAGCATCGTCTTTGCATGTGGATGCACAGCACATGTAAGGTTCATTATCGCGAAAGCCGTAATGTATTCGAAACCTCAAAAATCATAAAAAGAATGTAAAATACGAGATTAAACTGTAAAGTCCTTTTAATTTTTCTTTCAATGTTTAATTGTTCACAAATTCAAATTCGAACTCAGTACAATTCTTCGTTTTAGGTGATACCAATTTTTATTCTTTGATTTCCTAAGTCTTCGATTGTTTCTATCTATTGTATAAAAAGTATGATATCATTTAAATAAATATGTCTATACTAATATTATAAAGAGGAAAGATTTGTTTGTTTGTTTGTTTCGAATAGGCTCCGAAACTACTGGACCGATTTGAAAAAATCTTTTTCCATTAGAAGCCGACATTGTCCCTGATGAACATAGGCTACTTTTTTAAATTTTTTTTTTTTAATATTTTTGGTTTCATGTGTGTTTTAATGTTTCCGAAGCGAAGCGAGGGCGGGTCGCTATATTATATAAGCCGATTGCTCTTGTAAATGATCATAGAGTAGAAAGCTTGTAAAGGCATGAATGACACTTACTTTCGAATTGAATCCTTATTCCATTGGTATAGAGTCGAAGCGTCTTGTTTTTTACATTAGATGGGTAGAGCTCTCGGCTCGCGGTGCCGTAGACACTCGATGTGCTCTTAAAGTCCAAATTATATAATTTATTATTTTTGGTATAATAAAAAAATGCGATGTGAAGAACGAACAAGGGTAAGTAGCAGTCAATATTTATGCATATGCACTTTTTCAATGCACAGACCAATGAGTGAACGAGTTCACGGCTTACCACGTAGTAAGTGGCTACCAGAGTCCATAGACTACTTCTAGTCCATAGGCCACTTCATAATTTATGACCTATTCAGGCTTCAGGAACACTTCGGTGAACATTTGCGTTTTTACTCCATCGGCTTTATGAATATCTTTTTTTTAAATATTTGTGCGATCCTTACGTTTATTACCGTTTTTCCTTCAAAAATAAGTTTTTTTTTATCTTATGGCACTAGACTAGACCTATCGACAACTAAACATTTGAATTAATTGTTGGGAGATCGGACGTGTTATGAAAATTATAAAACTAACAAATGATTGTAAAGCTCTACTTTAACATTTTATTCACACTCGAAAGTGGCGCCTCTAGTGGCGACAACACTCCCACTTCTTATTTCAAATGTTCGAAACGAACCACGTTGTTGAGAAAATTTAAGATTTGCACCGTCTCTCAGACAAGGAAAATTCCCGGAAAATGAACTTTCAAGCAGTTCCCTTGCTTTATACTAGGTGGCGCTGTTTTCAAACATTTTACTACGATTTTGCGTTCCAAATTATTAAAAAAATGTGTTGTCGTTTTAATTTTAATCTTACTATTGTTATCGAAATATTATAATGTAATACATTAAAAACATTCCTATATCAACTTATTAAAGATTTTCTGGTTCTATTGATGGGGATTTGAGTATGTGGAATTATACATAATTTATTTTAAGTATGTACGCCAGCTATGAACAGCTATAAGCTTAAGTTATTAGTAAGCTGCTGAAATTCGTGTTTTTTTTTTTATTGCTTAGATGGGTAGACGAGCTCACAGCCCACCTGATGTTAAGTGGTTACTGGAGCCCATAGACATCCACAACGTAAATGCGCCACCCACCTTGAGATACAAGTTCTAAGGTCTCAAGTGTAGTAACTACGGCTGCCCCACCCTTCAAACCGAAACGCATTACTGCTTCACGGCAGAAATAGGCAGAGTGGTGGTACCCACCCGCGCGGACTCACAAGAGGTCCTACCACCAGTACAGTATCGTAATTTTTCTAGAAAAATACGTTAACGACATGCGTAAATTGACAAATGATTCAGGCTTGGATATAAAAAAAAAACTGAGATCTCACATTATCTTTCAAGACCTATCTAAATTGCAGAGAGTACTATATGCTAAGCAAGGCTTGGATCTGCCCCTGCTCGTCATTGTTGATGTCCATGAGCGACGGCACTTACCATCAAAGACAATAAAAAAAATCTTTGTACACTAGAACTTGTTTTATGACAGCTACGTAATAATATTATGAACTGCTTTTTATTTTTTTATACTCGGTTTTGATCGTTATTTTGTAAATGCATTTCTCAAATTATCACTAATCTAATTACAGGTTTATTGCTATTATTTAAAAAAAAATTAATAGATGATCTCGCACACATTTCTAAGTGCATGCCATCTTGAAATATGAGATTGCGGATTCATATTATTTCCTTGACAGCGACATTCGTTCGTGATATTTTCACTAAGTACATTTCACTGAAGTATATGGTACATTTTCGTTAAGTTCTTTGCTAAATTTGTCACCACACTTCATACGAATTGACATCAGATTTATTGTCCTTTAAGCCACGACAACTTGAATATCATACCGCCAATCCTAATCTGATTTATATAAACGGGAAATAAGCAATACGAACGGGCAGACAAATGAATAGAAAGTTGGAAAGAAATATAAATATTTCAGCTTTTCTTTAGCGTCTATTGATTTTCAGTCTTATCGGGTAAGGTAAATTGACACTCCGCCGTCTAACCCACATTTTGGGTTATCCATATAACAAAATTTTAACGCGTGTGACATCAAGCCTTATAAAAATTTCTTAGGCTTGTGATTGAACACAATTCTAGGATAATCTCAAGATGGAAACAGATTGCCCCTTATCACTAATTAATTTACCAAAGTGAATAAATAATATCATCCTAATATCATCTTACCAAAGACACCACGTCAATTGTCATAAATAATTCAAAACGAAAGGGACCCAAAGAAAACTTTTCGTGTGACATCACGGAAGTTGGCCAACCAAATAGGTTCAATAAATTGTCCGAACAAACAAATAAATCAATCAATCCGAAAGGGTAAGAATTCCTATCCAAACGTGTTTAGTTCCCGTTAGTTAGACGGTGGCTCCCCTTGCGCATTCCTGCCGGAAGTATGCGAGGCCATCTTCCAGTATTTATTTACAAAGCAAATAAACTATTTATTTATTGGCCGATCGCTTTGATCGTCCAATGGCCATCGTAAACATGCGATTGTCGATTCGGAAAAGGTCAGGCCAGAATTAATGTGGATGTCTAACATGAGATCTTTAAAATTATTTTTTGCTCTCTTAGCAAATTTAAAATGTTTTTAATATACTTTTTTATGCTTGGTTTTAGATTTTCTTTGAAGGATAAAATCACTAATCAACAAAATTATGTATGTTTAAATGTATACATATATAGATAATAAACACCCAGACAAAGAGGAAACAAACGTGTTCATCACACAATGTTTGCCGGATGTGGGAATCGAACCCAGGATCCGCGGGGCAACAGCCAGAACCGCTAACTACTTCACCACCGAGTCAGTCTGGAGAAACATAATAAGTGAAAATTCTAAAATGCCCTAATTTGCCATATCCATGTTATACTATCATTTGGTGAAAGGGTTTCTTTTCACGAAACGTCTTATCGCGTGTACCTTGTAATAGGTACGGCTTCTGTTACGGTTTCGGTCCGCTGTCTTGTAAGAATCTCCCCTTTAGAAAACAACCTCTTGCTCACTTTTGTAGAGAAATTTATGTGTTATATTTTATACTAGCCTTTATGTACGTCTTCGCTCGCGTTAATCTAGAAAAAAAAACCTCTCGGGAACAGTATTTTTTTCATAGTTAAAAGGTACTCTGTGTATTTTTCTGTACTGACTATGTAAAAACTTTTATGATGGTCGATAGATAAGTTAAGACGTGAAAGCGTAATAAAGAAAAAACATACTTATGCATTTATAATATTTAGTAAGGATTTACATAATCTGTTATGTTGTTACGTTCAAAGACAATTATAAAGAATATGTAGCAAATCACATAATTGAAACTGCGACCTCATACCTCCAAGTGGGTTCACGTTTTAACGGGCATTCACCTTATGATGTCTATGACCTCTACAACTCTTAAGTAGTAAACATTACTATGGACATGGCAATCAATAACTAAAAAAACAAAACGATTTGTTCTGTTTAATATGTGAAAAATTATTGTCATATAAGATCTTTATGAGTAAATGTAAGTTGCAAATTGAAATAAATAAACAGTGAGATAAATTATAATAAAAAATTATCTTCTTCTATCTTCTATATATGTATATAAAAATGAATTGCTGTTTTTTAGTCTCGCTAAAACTCGAGAACGGCTGGACCGATTTGGGTAATTTTGGTCTTGAATTATTTGTGGAAGTCTAGAGAAGGTTTAAAGGGTAGATAAATATGAAAATGCTCGGAATTAAATAAAAATAACAATTTTGTTCTTCCATTGATGTGTCTCCCGTCGAACGGATTCATATTGTTTGTTTTTAGTGTATTTTATACAAAAGTTTAGGTCTTTTATTTATCGATTGAAGCACTACGAAGTCTGCTGGGTCAGCTAGTTAGTAATAAAAAATATTTTTTTAGAACCAATTTTTTCCAGTTATATTATATGATCATCGGTCATCAATAGTACTGAAAAAAAAAACACTAAGCCATACTCTGTATTGAGTTATTCAGTTAAATTAATCTCTTTTGGCTGTTTCTTTTATTTTTATATCAAATTAAGCAAGTGTTAAGTGATTAAGTACACAGCAGGAAGTCGGACGGGCTATTACACGAGGATTTGTTGAAAGTAACAAATACACGAATGCTAGTGATGCGAAGCAATTGTATCGATAAATTATTGACATTCTTATAAAAATAGAAAAACTTTCTCAATTAAGATTATATCTATTGTAATCCTAATTTTATATAGTGGAATTTATGTTGATTCTTCTAAAAATATATAGTATTATATCAGGATACTTTTATTGGTTTAGGAAGAAATAGGACCTTTGATTAATTAACTTGTGGAGCCCAAACATGACATTAATATCATTGTCCACTTGAAGACATAAATTCAAAGTTTTGGTTCTATTTAATGATGGGTTCTGGTAGGCAAAATAGGCTGGAAGGAAATAGGCTTGGCTTGAAAGGCTTTCCGGCTTAAGACTATAAAAAATAAAATGGAGTCTAACTCTTTTCATGCATCAATTCAAAAAGCCATTGGTGTTGTAATTTTAATGTCACCAGCTAATTTAAATTATGCAATAGAACTCTTTATTACTGTCTCTTCCACAGTACATTGTGTTCAAACATTACTTCTTTAATTCACAATTTAGATTGTAATCACCAAGGTAAGAGTTGTAAATAAATTTAGTGTAATGCACACATGTATTTCAAATTACAAATACTATTAAAATTTATCAGTGAAGTTCGTCAAATTTAATCGTTATTGATAGCAGTACTCTGACATACAAATTGTTCTTAAATTAAATTCGGTACATACAGTATTTCTGGAAAATTTAAATTATCGATAGCTTACCGCCGTCGCTAGCTACAACGCTAACCGGAACAAATTCAGTGGCGTGTTGACGGCTATATTTCTTAGTGTCGACCAGGCAAGCCCCTTGTAGGACGGTAATTTACCGATTGACCGTGTAATGTACGACTGAACGATTGAATTCTTAGGACTGCGTGTTTTATAGACCTTTGACCAATGATTTAAGAGTATAAAAGTTCTGTCCGAGACTTGAAGTTTAAAAATGCAATTTGTATCGAAAATAAGAGAATTTTTTTCTTAATATAGATGATACGTACGTTTTCAGCATTATCGAAATGAAGTACATTGGTACAAAACCTAAGTCGAGCGTAGCGTGTTTGCAAATATTTTAGACTTGTTTTATTGAGTTTGTGCGTGTGTGTGTGAATTATATGTATTAGGTTTTTATTCCAGCGAGAGATCTGGAAGGTAGGACTTCGTGTAAATCCGCACGGGTAGCTACCACCACCTTGGCCTATTTCTGCCGTGAAGCGGTAATGTGTTTGGATTTGAAGAGTGGGGAGCCGTTGTAGTGTAAAAACTGACTTAACTTAGAATTCATGTCTCAAGATGGGTAACGGCGTTAATGTGGTTTGTGGTTGATTTCTATAGGCTCTGGTGTCCACTTAAAACCAGGTAGGCCGCGAGCTCGTCCAGCTACCTTAGGAATGAAACAATTAAACAGAAAAAACACACATAAAACAAATAGACAAATGCATGTACGTACATTATACAATGTATCGCGTGTAGAAGTCACCGTTCCGAAGCGCATTTTAGCGTTCTTTATTATCCCCGAGCGGGCACTTGACTGTAAACGCTCGTAAAACTTGCGAATCACGCTGAAATCGCTCGCAGCCAGTATCGACTACAGAAACGATATTTCGAATTAATTGTATGGGGCGTCGCGAATCGTTAAAATGGCCTGCTTGTGTTTGCTTTACAACCGTATGAAATAGCATCTAAAACTATTTGTTTCAATGTTGGAAGTTTAACGAAGATTTGAATGAGAACTTTTGTATGAGATTTTTGACATCCTGTTTATTTTAAAGCAGTCATGCGTTTCGTTTAGAAGGGGGTGGGTACATGTTTTCTGTAATGTAACCGAGACTTCGATCATAGGTCTCAAAGCGGTAGCATTCATACTGATACTCACACCTATGGACTCAACCCACAGACACAGCCCACTGAGTTTCTCGCCGGATCTTCTCAGTGGGTCGCGTTTCCGATCCGGTGGTAGATTCTGCGAAGCACTGCTCTTGCTAGGGTCAGTGTTAGCAACTCTCCGGTTTGAGCCCCGTGAGCTCACCTACAAACGTTAGGGCGAAGCTGAAATAGCCTCTTAAGGCTATCTATCAGCATAGGTAGGAAAAAAAAAAACTTAGAACTTATATCTCGAGGTAGGTGGCGGCATTTACATTATAGATGTCTATGGGCTACGGTAACCACATAACATCAGGTGGGTCGTGAACTCGTCCACCAACCTAAGTAAAAAAAACATGTCGTGAATCACGAGCTGCGTTCACGCCAAGCGGACAAATGAGCCCGTCTACGATTCTAATTAAATTAAAAAGATTTATTGTTTGTCCTACATTTTAACCAGGCAGATCAAAACATCATCAGACCTAATTTTAAACATGGATCTTTTCCCGTGCATAACATCAAAGATTTCCTAGTATTAAATAAACGATACGATACGGAATCACATTTTCGGATTTCACGTTTGCTGTTCCAAGTAAAAACTACTAAAGTTTGTAATTTCGTAATTTGTAATATAAATGTAAATGTGTGTGTATGTGAATGTGTATAACGATTTTCCTTTTGTTCCAATTTTAATTAAAAAAAAAAACATTTTTGTTTCGGATAGGTAATCAATGATTAAACTTTGTATATTAAATAGTACTAGAGGTCCCGCAGTAGTCGAAATTCGACTATAACTAATTGGAATTGTAAGTTTGTACACTATTATGATTGTATTTTATACTTCTATAATCACAAATTTCGCCAAGACTACACTATAAATAATATTAACAAACACAAACAATATTTAATCTATTCTCAATTTGACAACAGACGTCAAGAACAAAAGTTTGATAATAAATAGTATGCATGCGTGTGTGCGTCAAATACATGGTATGTAGTGTGTGTAATGTTTTCTTTATTGATCTACTGTATCTTTTATGCATTATTTTAAAAAAAAATTGGCATTGTGCACTTCTTCTCTATATTCACTATAAGTGTGGAAAATTTCATACTCCTCCGTCCGCGCAATTTTCGTAAAAAGGGATACAAAGTTTTTGCTTCACGTATTAATATATAGATTAAAAAGTCTAGTAAAAGCCGTACTTTCGTCGGTAGTGTAACCCTTTATTATATATTATTTCGCAAAACATTAACACTGTATTCGGTTTTATCGAAATATTTGCGCTTTAGTTCGCAATAGTTGTACCGTTTTGTCTCAAGTCGCTTGGATCGCGAGACGTGACCGTCCACCGCAGAATTCCAGCGTCCTAACGAGTTTTTGAAAAGACCCCCTTACAGGAAAACCATCTTAAAGCGATTTGCACTTTGTAACCATAATGTTTGTCTCCCAGAAACTAAATCGTTATAACATTGAAGTATATTCTTCATAACTTCAACACAATATTGTTATCGGACAATTTTTTTACTAATATCGACCTTAAAGCTTTCATACTACATATGTAATATGAATGTAAACTTAGATCCAGCAGTACAGTTATCCAAGTTAAAATTGTAAACAAAGACTTAAACGGATTAACTTGAATGAAGCGTCTCAGCACTCGCTATCCGCCGATGATCCGTCCATTAAGTATTCATCTCGCGACATTAGTGGCAGCCGTTATTAAAACCACCTGTAAATCCCACACTCCTCAGCGATGTGACTTGTCTACGCACCACACGTATAGACAAGGGGCCCGGGGGTCTGTCCCTNAAGTTAAAATTGTAAACAAAGACTTAAACGGATTAACTTGAATGAAGCGTCTCAGCACTCGCTATCCGCCGATGATCCGTCCATTAAGTATTCATCTCGCGACATTAGTGGCAGCCGTTATTAAAACCACCTGTAAATCCCACACTCCTCAGCGATGTGACTTGTCTACGCACCACACGTATAGACAAGGGGCCCGGGGGTCTGTCCCTTCCGCCTCCGTGACTTTTGTCTCGAATCTCAGCGCACGTCTTGGACATCGGGGACCCGTCTTACAGAATTAATAATAAGCCAAGGAGCCGGGTGCGGTTTGGGTCGCAATGTGCCGAAATTTCTAACCCTCATTAAGGGTCTTCTGCACTCACCGCGCGCCCCAAACTTCGGGCATTCGCGCTCGCGTTTGCCTGTTGTTTATCGGTGTTGCCAACATCTAGCTCCTTGCGGGTTTTAATAGGCGAATTAAGAATGTTTTCAGAGTCTGTGGTAATTTATTTTACTTTGTCACTTTATTTGCGTTCGCTTTGTTACGTGCTTGGCATCAGTAATTTTTATAACCACCATACAAGCAGCTAAACCGAACTGAAAGTCATTCAGGATTAGCTCAATTATAATATAACTTCGATTCTTTCCAAGCCATCGTGATACATACATATATCTGTGTCAAGAGGACTAGGAGATGGAGAGTTGGTGGTGATTAGAGTCCGTGCTAACGCGGTTTTTCCTCATTACTAATCTGTGCATTAGTCATCAAGGCCATGCAGCCTCGTCTCTAATGCATCAGTCAATTGTATTCTTTTTTTGTCCCACAATTCCTTGATATTCACTGACCTGGTCACATCTGATGGTCTTTTACTAATGGTTAGACGTGTTATGAGTCCATGGCTCAGCTTATTTTTGCAAAACAGTCATGTTCTCTGGTTTTAAAACATGTTATATAAGACAACTGAGAATGCATGTATTATGTTGGGTAATGGCTTTTATATGATGTCTATGAACCCCCACTCCAATATGTAGAGCCCAGCTCAGTTAGAACAAAACCTAACGACAATTTAAGAACTTTTTTGTTGGGGTTTCGTAACCAGATCATAAGAGAAAAATCACTCTCGTATATTTATATAAACCTTTTGCGATTTACACCTTGCTCAAGTTATTGGCTGCCAATATTCCTCAACAAAGTAAACATGTTAAAGCATAATACAGAAATACTCGATACGAACTAATTTATTTTTAGTATTTAATAATAATGGCCGACTTAAAATAAAAATAAAAAAATTTAAAAATCTCAAAATTTTGCTGTTTGTATTCATGTTGATGTATATGGCAATATCTACTTATCACTTATTGTAACAACATGTCGCTTCCAATATGTTACATGACATTTGACAATGAAATCATATTGTCATCAGTTATGTTGAGATTCGTGTCACTACGAGCCTCGGGCAAGAATACTGAACGAACAGCATTCAACACTTCGAGCAAAACTATTCGTATCAAAACCCCCTTCGAGGCTTAGCTCTGTTTCATCCATGTATGTTTGTATTCCAGTCGTTTATGAGTCAAGACTAGAGTTTTACTTTAATTAATTTATTCTTTGTAAATAAAATACTTATAAATTAAACTTTTATAAATACACAAAATATTATTTTAATAACCTAAAAGTACATGTTATTATTCGCAACACGCTTCGTCAGATTACAGAAATAGAGTTATCAGCAACATGCTTCGTCAAAAAGTACAATACTTTCTTTCAGCTGCAAGCGTCGTCATAAGTAACATATAGGTCCACGCTAACAGCAATGCGCGCGTAGGCATCGGCTAGTCAAACAAGCCACTCTGGATCGCACCCGGCCCGAAAGTACCCATTACGCTAGCAGCATTGCGACGCTGTATGGCAATGGATAATCTCTGAACCAGGTATTTCTTTAATTAACGGTGTAATTATTAGTTTTTTATCTATCACTCAATTCAACATCTAATAAAGTATTATTTTCATTCCTGTTATAGTTTCTTATGTTCTTATAATCCTCGTTTTGTTTATTAAACCAGTATTTTCTTTCACGACGAAAAGGGCTACCTTTATAGAATTTTTCACAATTTTTGCTTGGTTTATTTTATCAACTCTTACTTTATTATCGGTGTTATCTAATTAATTGTCATCGAAAATATTGTCAAGTTGTTTTTTCTTTCAAAGTATCAATCTTCTATCCCGTCCTTGCTCAGTGCAAAACTGATGGCCAAGGTATATATATATATCGAGAACAATATAATTCTAAGCTTCTTTCCGAATCCAATATTCGATTGCTTCTCTATTTCTAACGATTAATGACCATGGATACACAGGATCGAGGTTCCCGACGCCCGATTCAAAAATATAATATCGTTGTTAAATTTATTTTGGTACTAGACGTTCCGTTATATTTCCTTAAATAGCTGGTTAAAGGACAAACTAACAAAATAGGATGTTAAACAAATGAAAAATAGTCATCGACCAATTAGTGTGTAGCTGTTACTATAGTTAGTATGTTACTTTTGCGCTCCATGGAATGTAAGACTTCTTTTTCGTTACGCTATTTTCAAAGCAATCATGATCCTTATTACGGCTTGGTATCACCTGTATGCTGTATCTCGCCATCTGCTTCTATTTTAGGTCAATCTGCTACACTCATAAACAGGCCCTGACTCCTTACGCACTGATGACAGGTTGCTCAATGGAGTGACTTTCTCACCTTGAAATACGACCGAATAAGGTTAATACATGTAACAAATAGCTGAAAACCTGATGCTTAAAACTCCAGATGCTTATATTCCAAGCTAAGCACGATAACGATAAGCATTTAAAACGTAGTCAAGCCGTTTATTGTTACCTATCAAAAAGGTATATTAGATCCAGGCTACTGCTGCTTGGTTACCGGAGCCTATAGACACGTCATCACAAAGTGGATACCGCTCATCTCGATATTTGATGTGAGTATCAAAGGGCCCCAGAATTTCAACTTCGATTAACTCAAATCAAAATTTAAATGAAAGAGTAAACAGAAAACAAACAATTAGTCAAAGTACATTACGTTAACTATTTATATTTACGCGTACTTATAATAAAATAATACCACCATTTCCCCCCATTATCATCTCGATGCCTCCAATGAACACTACTCTAACTCAAAATTTCGAAATTTTCGTTTTTCTTGCAAATCGCTTCACTATGTTAAAAGTATTACAATTAATCATTATTGATGGGGTTCGAAGCAAGAATAAATCAGCTAGTTACACAAAAAAACCATAAATATATCTGCAATAATAAAGATTTTATCAACTTTTTTCGTTTAAACGCTCCTTCTGTAAATCTACGAATTTGGAGTTAGCGTAGTGTCCATTGGAGGCATCGATCTGTACTATTAAATGCCGTTAATAATGTTATTTTACTTATCTTTCAAAACACTTTTTTAGCTCCCTGTACATACATTATAACCTATAAATTATGATTGTGTGATGCGAGCACGTATTTTTTCTCCTTTTGTGTTTATAGATGTTTAACACGAAACGAAAACTTTTACGTTACGTGCACAATTTTCTTGGAGCATATAAGTAAGCAAGACACATACAGAACTCACTCGCCCTTTCGATTCGAAAGCGGAAAATCATAATAATTTCACGACGAGTTCGGGTTGAAATACATTTAGGTGAAATCAAAAGTTCATTTTAAATTTCAATTACTTATTCGTTCGACGCAGCACACTCACGTTTGGGGCTCCATAGGAAATGAAATAACACTTAAATATGATTTACGTTAGAAAATGTATTATAATTTCGTTATAAGACATTGTTTTCTTGGGTAGTATTAAGGCGTTTTGTACGAAGCCGGATCCCGGTTTGATGAATGGCTTTTAATTTTACAGTGAATGTATTTCGTATGCGGATGCATCACGAACATGATTTATTATAAGATTCCATAATATGTACTTTGATAACTATTTTTACTGAAGTTTTAAAACAAACCCCTCATTGTTGCCGGTGGCATAATTAAGCGGTTGTATTGTTGTATCTTAGAAACACGTGTATAAGCATATTTATGTTTACTAGAGTTCCCGCAGTAGTCGAAATTCGACTTTATTTAATTGGAATTGTAAGTTTGTACACTATTATCATTGTATTTTATACTTCTATAATCACAAATTTCGCCAAGACTACATTATAAAAAATATTAACAAAGACAAACAATATTTAATTTATTCTCAATTTGACCACAGACGTCAAGAACAACAGTTTGACAATAAATAGTATGCATGCGTGTGTGCGTCAAATACACGGTATGTAGGGTGTGTGTAATGTTTTCTTTATTGATTTACTGTATCTTTCATGCATTATTTAAAAGAAATATTAGCATTGTGCACTTCTTCTCTATATTCTCTATAAGTGTGGAAAATTTTATACTCCTCCGTCCGCTCAATTTTCGTAAAAAGGGATACAAAGTTTTTGCTTTACGTATTAATATATAGATTTCCTTACCCTTAAAATCAATATAGATTTATTTTTTAAATAAGAACTAAAGTAGAAGCACTATCATGTGGTCGTGTCTGGTAGATGAAGATATTATATTAGCGAAGCAAAACGTATGGGTATTTCATTTTTATGCTACTCTAAACGCATAAGAATTTTCCTCTTTATATTCTAACAATAGACACCATTTGATACTAGCTTCCCTTGACCAAGATTTACTTGACGAAGGAAATAAGCAACGAATTCATTTTTTAACAAGCATTTCTATAAACGTAAGTTTTTTTTTTTAATAACTAGCAGACCCAGTGGACTTCGTAGTGCCTCAATCGATAAATAAAGGACCTAAACTTTTGTATAAAATAAACTTAAAACAAACAAAAGAAATCCGTCCGACGGGGGACAAATCAAAGGAAAAACAAAATTGTTATTTTTATTTAATTCCGAGCATTTTCATATTTATCTACCTTTTAAACCTTCTCTGGACTTCCACAACTAATTCCAGACCAAAATTAGCCAAATCGGTCCAGCCGTTCTCGAGTTTTAGCGAGACTAACGAACAGCAATTAATTTTTATATATATATAGATAAATAAAATCACAAGCTCAAGATTAAGCTGAGTTCGACTTTGTACATGTATACTTATATTGGGTCATTTAATTTTAGTCTATGTGTAACAACAAAAATAAAGCCCTATAGTTATTTCAACTTTATAATTACATTCATTATGTAGATAAAATAAGTTTTATTCCATTTACAGGCATACTTTACGTAAACAGACCCTTAAGACTAGATTATTCCCTCCATTAGCTTTATTGTACATTTAATGGGCCTAATTACCGAAACGGTCCCGTCAAGTATCAAGTTTCTTCAAGAAACGTTCCCGAAACTCGGAAGTTTCATCGAATTAACTCAACGAAATCTCCGCGTATTATTTATAATAAATCACGTACGGCCTAAGAACGGCTGCATAACAAATTTTATTTCCTCTCAAAATCGTAGGTCCGAACAAAAACAGTACACGAAAGTTGGGCGTTACAAAGGCGTCCTCCCGTGAATTTATATCGCTCGGGAACAAGAAAACAAAAGTGGAGTCGCGCCAAAGGTACATTATCTTAACAAAGTACAGCAATTAGGTACACGTTCCACATCTGACTAATAATTTAAATATGATAAAACAAAGTAAGTCGCTGAGGCCAAGAATAAGGCGGGTCTCGGGTTAACTTATTTATAAATTCTAAGACGTTACGGAGAGGAGCGTCGGCTCGGTGTAACCCTCCCCCGTGTAATGCAATAAAAGGGGCCACTCATATAAGTATCGTCGCTTTACGTGCGCAGTGATAAAGGCTAATCCGCCGCTCTTCAAAAGCACTGATATTTGCTTATTAGATTTTCTCAACGTAATCGCATCAGAGGACGTCCTTCAGAGATATTTTGGAAAATTTCTGAAACCGCAAAACTTTTAGACAAATGTAAACAAAGAAACAGTTTACAGTCATCAATGAGCGACGAGCTCACAGCCCACCTGGTGTTAAGTGGTTACCGGAGGCCCATAGACATTACGACGTAAATGCGCCTCACCTTGAGATATAAGTTCTAAGGTCTCAGTATAGTTACAGTTACAACGGCTGCCCCACCCTTCAAGCCGAAACGCATTACTGCTTCACAGCAGAAATAGGCTGGGTGGTGGTACCCACCCGCGCGGACTCACAAGAGGTCCTACCACCAGTAATTACGCAAATTATAATTTTGCGGGTTTCATTTTTATTACACGATGTTATTCCTTCACCGTGGAAATCAATCGTGAACGTTTGTTGAGTACGTATTTCATTAGAAAAATTGGTACCCGCCTGAGATTCGAACACCGGTGCATCGCTCAACACTAATGCACCGGACGTCTTATCCATTAGGCCACGACGACTTCAAGGTCTCAAGTATAGTTACAACGGCTGCCCCACCCTTCAAACCGAAACGCATTACTGCTTGACGGCAGAAATAGGTAGGGTGGTGGTTGGTTGGTTGGTTGAACTGGTTGTGGGTCTGAGTTTCAGTCAGTTTCGGAAACCGACGAAAACTAACGAAATATCAACCTTTTTTAATACTAGATATTTCCTCATAGACAAATGATAACAGATTAATGATTTTTTTTGCTATAGCCTTTGTAAGTTTTATTTTTTATTTTTTTATTGCCCGTGTAGGCAGACGAGCTTACGGCCCACCTGATGGTGAGTCGTTACCATCTCCCATGGACATCAGCAATGCCAGGGGCAGAGCCAAGCCGCTGCCTACAAAAGGAATTTTTAGGAAACTCACAGATAAAAACGGCCGTCAAAAAATCGCCAAATCCTTCAGTCATTTACAAAATTTTATTTTAACCGCAATGTTTTTCATCCTGATCTTGTCCAGACCGTATATCTCGAGGACGACCATTGTTCCACGCCAAACCCATTATCAAGTTAACTCTCCGATCTGCGATATGAATTTGGCCATGCGCTCCTCCAAAGCCTTCAACTCGAACAAAAACACTCAACTCGGAGATCAATGGGCCACAATCCTGAAAGCGTAAGGAGCTGAGAGCACGTTCAAAGCTATAAAATTACAGATCAAAACTCTATCGACCCGGTGCCCTTTATTCAAAGTCAACGGAGCGCACTATCAAAGAAAGTCGTCTTAGGAGTTAGCGTCTTAGGACCAAGTTTGTCGGCAAGGGTTACAAGATGCGGGCACTGTGGGGTACGTTTTTGAATGTAAATAGTGGTGTTTTAGCCCTCGTATGAATTAAATTTAAGTAATTAATGGGTGCTGCGTTTCCTAGTTAGGAGAAATCGACGACCATTCCCAGTTCTAAACTTACTGTTCTATGTACAACGAACTTTCCTTTATAAATAAATATTTATATCGCTATTGCTGATTGTTTGTCGATTGTATTTGTTTTTTTTTTAGAAATACGTATCACCACCCTGCCTATTTCTGCCGTGAAGCAGTAATGTGTTTTGGTTTGAAGGGTGGGGCAGCCGTTGTAACTATACTTGAGACCTTAGAACTTATGTCTCAAGGTGGATGGCGCATTAACGTTATAGATGTCTGTGGGGTCCAGTAACCACTTAACACAAGGTGGGCTGTGAGCTCGTCCACCCATCTAATCAATAAATAAATAAATACACAAATAAACACAAGACACGTACACAAGAATGAAATACAAAGCTTACACATATGTACATACAGAAAACATAAATATGTTTATTCGCAAATTATGCTTCATTCCATTAATCTATGTATACAATGCGGAGAAAATATTTGAAAAACGAAAAAAGTTAGCACCGCTACGATGAAAGCGTTAATTTTATAATGAATATTTTTAATAGGCTTGTTCAATTTGAAATAAACAGGTGATAAATAGCCCTTTATTGTAACTTGACCTACTTGATTCGAACTCCCGAACATTAAGTGAAGATTATAATCTAAATAGGATTCATATTATTAACATTCCAATTACAAGTTTTTTGTTAAATGTAAACAAGTTCTAAATTCAAATGTAACATTTTTATTTTTGTTATTATGTTTATATTTACGGCCAAACTATGACACTTCAAAACGTGTGAACTTGATATACCTAATGATAATAAAACGTATTATAATTTAGATTATACGCAACGTGAATTTTCAGCGGTTCCCGCACTAATTTCGTATTAACCCTATTGCCAGCCCATGTGGCCTAAGGGACCGTACGGGTCATTATTAATTATAATGTGTGGAGCACCGTGGAGGCGCTGAGGGTTACAATTCTGAAGAAAGGGTCGCTATATTTTAAGACGTCGCCGTCATCTGGTCATAGAGGAATGCGAGATGTTTACGCACGTGCCTAAATTATTTATTACCATCAAATTGTACTTGTGCGTGGGTCTCGTGACAAATTATAGTCGTAAATAACGTGAACTGTTTTGTTTTCAAATTGAATTTAATATGGAGACATTTTAACTTCATGACTAATGTTGGAATAACGTTTATTCTATTATAATTATGTTAAAAATGGCAATAAATTATAATGTGAATAATTGTTTTATAGAGTTATATTATTGANTTATTACCATCAAATTGTACTTGTGCGTGGGTCTCGTGACAAATTATAGTCGTAAATAACGTGAACTGTTTTGTTTTCAAATTGAATTTAATATGGAGACATTTTAACTTCATGACTAATGTTGGAATAACGTTTATTCTATTATAATTATGTTAAAAATGGCAATAAATTATAATGTGAATAATTGTTTTATAGAGTTTTATTATTGATGTAAACGGACAGTCGAGTTCACAGTCTGGCTAACGTTAAAGGATATCTGAGCCAATAGATATCAAAGTGGATAGCATCACCCATCTTGATATCATGAAATCGAAGTATCAATTGTATTTTACAGTGGATTTCGCTCTCTTTAAACCCATGCATGACACAGCAAAAGCAAGCAAAACGATGTAATAGCCAATAGTAATTTTGCTATACTTCTTTTTCCGTCTTTATTAAATTCCCAGACGGATTATAAAGCTAAACTATCTTGTTCGAATTACCGGCGTACCTCGTGCTTACACTCTATTGTACAAGTTAGAGAGCCTCAAGGAAACCGAAGCCTCTAGAAACTGTAGATACGTCTATCGGCCGGTAACACGATCAAACCACCCCCGAGATCTGACTCTGTAATCGACGAGACGCCAAAGTTATCTTGCAAGGCGTTTCAGACTAGCGCTTGTTGTCGACCGATCGTAGTTTATATAAAGCGTAAAGTTAATCTTACAAGCTCTTATGCAAAAAGACAAGATCGTGACTAATAAATGTTGAATGTAGTTTTGAATGGTTAAACGGCCCACAAATTACATTCATCGAGTTAAGTTTGGTGGGATTTATAAAATTCATTTATATTCTTTAACATTCTAAATTTGAAACGAATGTTTTTTTTAAAGTTATGTCGACATATTTCGATAGTGAATACTTAGTGATAGAATCAATCCTTGTATACTCATTAAAACCGAGATAAAATCCAACCGTATATATCTATATATTAATACGTGAAGCAAAAACTTTGTATCCCTTTTTACGAAAATTGCGTGGACGGAGGAGTATGAAATTTTCTACACTTATAGAGAATATAGAGAAGAAGTGCACAATGCTAATATTGTTTTTAAATAATGCATAAAAGATACATTAAATCAATAAAGCAAACATTACACACACACTACATACCATGTATTTGACGCACACACGCATGCATACTATTTATTGTCAAACTTTTGTTCTTTTGCGTCTGTGGTCAAATTGAGAATAGATTAAATATAGTTTGTCTTTATTAATATTTTTTATAGTGTAACCTTGGCGAAATTTGTGATTATAGAAGTATAAAATACAATCATAATAGTGTACAAACTTACAATTCCAATTAATTATAGTCGAATTTCGACTACTGCCGGACCTCTAGTATATTGAATTCCATTATTATTCAAGTAATCCACCAGTCAATGTCAGTGCGAACCGGTTTTTGTTACGTATTAAATATTCAAAGAACAAGACGGGTCGTTTCAAGTCTCCCGGGTTGAAAAGACCGAGCGTGGGCACGACTAGGGTTAACCCGTGAGCATTCATGCGTCCCTAATTTCCGATTTGTCGACCGAAGGGTTGACTGATTAGCATCTGACTTGTCAAAAAGCATCAGTCTTGTCCGTGACGTCATATCTTGCATGAATATAATCAATAGTAAAATAAATGGCTAATATCAATGAACGCATAATTTACGTGCCGTGCCGTGAAGCAGTAATGCGTTTCGGTTTGAAGGGGGGGCAGCCGTTGTAACTTGTTGAGACCTTAGAACTTATATCTCAAGGTGGGTGGCGCATTTACGTTGTAGATGTCTATGGGCTCTAGTAACCACTTAACACCAGGTGGGCTGTGAGCTCGTCCACCCATCTAAGCAATAAATAAAAACCATGTTTGCCTAAATATAAGGATTTCTATTTTAATCGATGTAACCGACTGCAAAGTTTCACCTTCCGTACTCAGGAAGTAGCAAGGAATTTACTGCTTTGAATGTTATGAGAATTCATGAAGAAAAACTAGATTTTTTTGGAATCGGATTTGAAAAATGTGATTGGTATATTTATGGCCTTAATAAAAAATCTATATACAGAAGTAGTCGTGTTTTCCAATTTCAAGGGTAGGGCAGCCGATAAAACGAGGCTCGTGGAGATGAGCTACGGCAACCACTCACCATCAGGTGGGCCATTTGCTCATCTGTCTACAAGGGCAATAAATAAATAATAATGAAGACCTCGACCTCGTGTGTCGAGGAAGATGGACCCGTGGTTTAGACTCACAGCGCTCTGGTATCACAGTTAATGACTGTTATTGCCTGAAAGCAGTCAGTTGTTTCAGTCTGCTGTTGTTTTTTATGATTGAAGGATTACTGGTGGCCCTTAGGCCTTTCCAGTTTCACCAGGACAGGTGGGCGAGCAAACGCTCAGCCAGGAGGGGTGGGATTTGCTAACAGCTGGCCGAGCGCCTCTGAAGGAGACCTAAGAATTCAAGAGCAGTTCGCGAATGAATCTACTACCGGATCGGAATCGCGACCCCATGAGAAGATCCGGCGAGAAACTCAGCGAGATGATGCATGGGTTAGGTTGCACGTCGAACTCTTTGTCGATCGCGCTGTTGTGTTGTCTATCTATCGAATGCACTGATAGCATAGCTTGAGTACATAATAACTCGAACACCAATTAATTCTCATTAATGATTCTGTAAAATAATTTTAGAGGACATTGCGACATTTTTATTTCATTTAAAAAGTAGACATTCATTTCGTTCACATTACGCAATACCTACCTGTTATCCCAAAAACAAATTTCATTCGTGTATTTGGCGCAAACACGATATTTCCCACGCATTTTCTATTGGCGACATACGAAAAAGTTTTCGAAGTTATTAGTAATCTGATAGCTAGACGGAGCAATTGAATTTTTCAATATATTAAGCTTACGTGCTTCATAATTTACGACATTGTTAAAGTCGAGTTCATTCTTTTATTACTTTGACTTTTAAAAGTTGAACCGACAGTTACACCGTTTGAAATATAATGTTGAATTCGTTTACCATGTGGTTTATTTAAATTTAAGATATTTATATACATATATAATGTATTATCTTATTCATATAAAAATAAAGTTTAATAGGGTAAAACTTTAGCACAAATTGAGTTGCTCTATAAAGAGAAACAACATTTAAAGCTATTGCTTCACCAGTTTTTACGTTTTTTATATTTTACAATTTTAAAAATGTTTTTATATTTCTTATGTTCCTTCTTCTAATCTTTCAATATTCAAATTTACATTTATGTCACCTGTATAACGTATTATCTCTTTATGTCATAAATCATATGGAGGTTACATATATATAATTTAATAAGCATTAATATGTATTATTTAATATGGAATTTAACACGTATGGATTTGGATGAGTTAAAAAATAAATACTCGGCTCTTTTCACTTTAATGGAGTTGAACTCAGACTTTGACTATTTTACTCAATTTCTCCGATAAAAAAGATCATTAATATTGTTTAAAAGCAAGTACATTAGTATTTAAATCCCTTTCTAGGAAATATTTTTTATCTTTTTGAATCTCATGCTCTGTGAACTATTTGGTGTTTCCGCAACACTAGAGCAGTAAAGAAATAAATACTTTGAAAAAATTTAATTGATTCTGTTTTGAATTTTTTGTTTTTACTAAGAAGTTTTTAACACTAAAAATGTATTCGAATAGGATTAACATTAGGTGCTAGGGTTGTCAAAGAAGTAAAAACCACGAATCGATTTTACCACAAACAATGTTACAACAAGCATTACAAGAAAAATATTATGTTAGTCACTGAATTTTTTGCAGAAGATCAACACACCCTGCTTTTCCATTGCATTAGCTCCTTAACGACACGTGTAATCCAGGATGAACACCTCATGAATTTACCATTTATCATCGGAAATATCTTGTGCCAGCGTTGTCATTACTCTCTTTTAGTTTGGAACTGTTGTGGTGGTGTTTTTGTGCTACCTTAACGATTGTTGTTTGAGAAAATACAGCTACTTTTGAAACCTTAACGTATAAGTAAATAATTAACAAGTAATTTGTCAAAACTTTTTTGATTTCGAATATAAAACGGCCAAAAAAAGCAGTGAGTGTAAAGTCTAAAAATACTCAAAAATAGTAATGAAATTTGTCGGATACGATATTTTAAAATCATATTATTATGGCAAAATTTATCACTTTGGTTCGCACACCCAAAACGATCAATTAAAATGAAATCGTCACTATTTGCAATAGCTAAAGCTGCAAATGGGAGTTTTAGATAGAGGGAGCATGTTCTAATAAACTCAATTCGTTACTATAGATCATAGCTAATGTCGTGAAAATGATTACTACATAGGCGGCACTGAAAATTTCGGGAATTAACGAAGTGACAGAACATTACTATTTAAAAATGTATTTATTGCTTTTCGAAGTATTCTCCGCGAAATTTGACACATTTTTCCATACGATGGAACTGTTAATATTGTAACAAAATGTAAATGATTACTAGCGCCATCTGTCATCATCTGTCTGTATATAACTTTGACAATAAATAGTCAGTCTATCCTCAACCGCCATTTTATTAGGTTACGGGCCCAGAAAATCGCAGAAAATCAAAAAAATCCCAGTATTGAGTCGTTTTAACAAGATTTTGCAGTAAAGCAAGTGTTAAAAGACAGTATTCAGTGAGATTTAGTTGTGAACTGGACTGATCGTATTCATTATCGCAGTGTATTTGTGGAGAAATTGTTCGTCAAAATGGCTACCAACTACCTTATCAATGTACCGAAACTAAAAGGACGCGATAATTATTCAGAGTGGTGTTTCGCTGCAGAAAATTTTTTAATACTCGAAGGCATGAAGCATTGCATCAAGCCAGAACCGGGAAAAGAAATAGCAAGCACGGATGACGAAAAAACTAAAGCCAAATTGATCATGACCATCGACCCGTCGTTGTATGTACATGTCAAAACCGTTAAATCGTCGAAAGAATTGTGGGATAAACTAAGGCAATTATTCGATGATAGTGGCTTTTCACGAAGAATAAGTCTATTGAGAAATTTAATTTCAATCCGGCGAGATAATTGCAGTTCGATGACGTCATACGTGACGCAGATAATCGATACAGCGCAGAAATTAAGTGGAACGGGATTTGAAATAAACGAGGAATGGGTGGGATCATTGCTGTTGGCGGGGCTGCCAGAAAAGTTTGCCCCAATGATTATGGCAATAGAACATTCCGGGATTGCCATAAACTCTGATGTAATTAAAACAAAATTACTTGATATGAGTTCCGAGATCGGTGACCATGATCCGGAAGTTGCACTATGGTCGAAACCAAAAACGAGGGTAGATCAAAATTTCAATACAAAAGGCGAGAAACGAACATCAAATTATACGTCAAATGTTAAAAAAAAGGTTATAAAATGCTATAAATGTAAGCAAAATGGTCATTATAAAAATCAGTGTCCGAGTTTAGAAGCCGAAAAAAGAAAACAATCCAACGCCTTTAGTGCTATTTTCTTAAGTGGAAATTTCAACTGCGATAGTTGGTACATAGATAGCGGGGCCAGCAAACACATGACAGCAAAGAAAGAATACGTTGAGAGTCCATCATTTGAACATGAAATTAAAGAAATAATTGTGGCGAACAAAACATCCGTCCCGGTAGTGTGTTCTGGTGATGTAAACATAATCACAGTTGTGAATGGTGTAGAATATGACATCACAGTTTCAAATGTATTGTGCATACCGAGTTTAACAACAAACTTGCTTTCAGTGAGTCAGTTAATTGAGAATGGCAATAAGGTAATCTTTAAAGAGAAATTTTGCTATATTTACAATCAACAGAGAACTCTAGTTGGAAAGGCAGAATTAGTAGATGGTGTGTACAGATTATATACTAAGAAATCAGAACAGTTATTCGCAGCCACAGCTAAGGTGTCGAGTGAAACTTGGCATCGACGATTAGGGCATATCAACAGTACCAGCTTGAACAAAATGATTTTGTTAAGCGGAGATGTTAATATTGTAACAAAATGTAAATGATTACTAGCGCCATCTGTCATCATCTGTCTGTATATAACTTTGACAATAAATAGTCAGTCTATCCTCAACCGCCATTTTATTAGGAACCAATCATTGAAGTAACCATTCTATTCGGAAGTTGGGGTCTCCAAAATGGCCGTTTTGTAGGCGTTCACAGCTTCTTCAAGTGATGAAAATCTCTGTCCACGCAATTTATTCTTTATTTTAGGGAAAGTATAGAAATTATTAGGCCTTAGGTCGGGGCTGTACGGCGGATGGTCTAATAATTCTATGTTTTCTTGCTCTAAAAACTCTTTTGTTCTGTGTGCGGTGTGAGAACTCGCATTGTCGTGATGGAGGATGATGCGGCGGTTGCAGTTCTCTTTACGGAGTTCAGAAACGACCTGTGGCAAACAAATGCTAGCATACCATTCTGCATTAACCATTCTTTGTCCCTCAAGAGGAATAGTCGTAACATGGCCGGTTTTGGAGACAAAGTGGCCACAATTTTTTTTTTGCAACACTCCGTGAGCGAACAATTTTTGTTGGCTTTAACTCATTTTCGAACACCCAAACTCGTGACTGGTTTTTTGTTTCGGATTCGTACGCGTATATCCAGGATTCGTCACCTGATACAATGTTGTATACAGCATTTGAGGATCCTGCGTGGAATCTTTCGAGAATTCTGACGCACCAAGTAACGCGAGCCGCTTTTTGCTCTTCACAGAGCGAATGCGGTATCCATCGGGAAAACAACTTTTTTACACATAATTGTTCATGCAAGATTATTTGTATTTGACTCATGCCAATGTCTAAAGTTGTCTGAATTTCGCGGTATGTCACATGTCGATCTTCCTCAATCAGCTTACGCACAGCATCAACGTTTTCTTGGGTGACTGCAGTTTTTGGACGACCTAGACGGGGATCATCACTGAGCTTGACATGTCCACGTTGAAACTCAGCAAACCAGCGTTAAATTGTGGTTTTGGATGGGGCTTCATCACCAAATGCAGAAATCATCCGGTCAACACACTGTTTTTGTGTTAAACCACTTCGAAAGTCATAATAAATCATCGCTCTTGAATTTTCTCGAGTCAATTCCATTTTCTCAACGACTAAACAAGTTTGACAAAATCTCGTGACAAGACCGAGAATCTTTTTTTGAATAAATAAATGGTATTCGATTTTTAAAACCAAGGAGTTTTCAATTAAAAAGATTTTAATATGACAGGAACAGTGGAAATATTCCATTCCCGATACTTTTAGTGCAGCCCTCGTATGTACAATATCACTAATATTATTACTATTTCGATGTTATCCTAATTAGAGGTGGTATTGATGAGTCTAGATTGCAGGAGTGGAACTCGGTTGGCATACTGAACGAAGCTAGTGGCAGATTATCATTTTCTAAATTCTGAAATTATTAATAAAGCAAGTTCGCAGTGAATCTCTCGCCCGGTTACGCTGACATAGCCTCAAGGCTATAGGTAAAAAAAAAGCTACAAATCACTATATACTTCTTATGCAACCTTAAAGCTTCTGATTATTTAGCGCGACGAAAGAGTCTTATGCAAGTCCGGTTTCGGTCCGTCACCGTCCTCGCTGAACCCGTCGCTTGCGACGAAGAGCTCGACACAGCCTACTGAGTTTCTCGCCGCATCTTCTCAGTGGGTCGCGTTTCCGATCCGGTGGTAGATTCTGCGAAGTACTGCTCTTGCTAGGGCCAGTGTTAGCAACACTCCAGTTTGAGCCGCGTGAGCTCAACTACACGTCAAGGAGAAGCTGAAATAGCCTCTCAAGGCTATCAGCATAGGTAGGAAAAAAGTGGAAGACAAAATACATAACATATACAAAACAAAATACATTACGTTACATATTTATCAGTTTAAAGAAAACAAAAAATTGGTAAATGTCAGAAGGACATACATTGGAAAATTAAATAGTCCGGTGGCCGGCGACGTATCGGCTGTCACATTACCGCCCTGCCGGTCGGTTCTGTTATTATCAAACTTTTTGAAGGGTCTCCGGACGCCGGCGCGACGCCAACCCGCACCGACCCACGGAGATGGCCGTCAGGCTATCATAGAGACGACTTCCATAAAACGAACATTTTAAAATAAATTCTTTCATTCCACATTTATCTTGAACACACCCTTTTATTGCAATAATATCTATCTGACCGATATATACTATAATATTTTTCATTTGTACTCACTTAAAGTAGGACAGTTTCACCAAATACGTCACACAAAATATCTGGAATAGTTTTAATTGACTTATTTATCTATACATTTCAGTAGATATCATTAAGTTACAAATGTACAAAAGAGAAAATTTTGAGGGTAAGTTCATAGATAACACACATAAATTAGTTATAGATAAGCAACTCAAGCACTCAACAAAAATGTTTACGGGCGTCAGCAACTATATGGCTTCGCTTCGATTAGTTTCTCATTGCTTCTGTAGATAGCAGTAACATATGTCTTATCCTATAGGTATGTTATTTTTAATGAAGGATTTTGTAAATGATTAGAAACCGCAAATTGATAACTTGATAAATTTGTCTATAACAAATAAAGACTTCTAGGACTTATTATTTTTTTGTTTTCTGTGTTTAGCTGTACAATAATTAAGCGCCTTAACTTTAACAACATATAAGTTTAGGAGCATCTGCTACAAGATGTCGCTAGCTTCCATTACATAAAATATTTGTCATATAGTATCGCAGTTTCAGGGCCCTGGGAAAATCTTGTGTAGTCTTATAACCAAACATAGACAACAGCTTCAAATAATGACAGATATTTTTTAGATAAAACAAATAAAAAGAAAAGTCCTCTTCCACAAAAATCGAACCATCAAGCGCATAGCCTAGGAGGCGCATATGGTAATTTCTTATTCCAATAGGAAATAGAGGCGGTCACTCGCAATAATCCATCACGGTCGGTTATTTGTTTGTCCGGGACGTGTTTTATGTCGTTTTGTGTATTCCTTACAGGTTTTGATAAATATACGTCTCGTTCTAGTTTAGACGTTCAGGAATTGAATATCCGGTCAGTATGAGGGTTACGTGATTGGCACGGGTCCGAAAATTTTGGATTTGTTTTGTTTCATACCGCCGTTTCGTGTTATAGTTTCATATTCAAATGTGTATTCATTTTGTATCTTTATAGTGGCATAGTATTTTCGGTTTTCCTGATCAGTAGACATAGGTAATTAAAACTATTTTAATGTTGACCGACTGACCATGTTTTTGTGGATTCCATAAACTGCGTGCTCACAGAAACTATAGAGCTTTAAGGAAGTTGGCCATAATAAATGCGATATAAAACTAGATTATAATAATATAGTGGTGGATCTTAAATATAAAAAAGTGATTAATACTAAGTATTGCGTTAGCTCTTTCACCCTTATATGCAAAAAATAAATGCTTAGAGCTGTGAACGAGTTCACAGTCCACTTAATGTAAAATAAATCTAAAGCGAGTCAATTTATTTATTGCATTGATTAACATCAAAGCCGTCAGACAATTTCACATAAAAAATAATCTAAAATACTTTTAACTCCACCGTAAAACTGCGTGAGTATTCTCCTGAGCGATCACGTCATTACCGCGGCTTTCCAGAGTCAAGGATCGCATGCATACAAAATCGGCCTCATCAGCTATGCATAATGTGGAGACCCCAAAGGTGGGCAAAATATTTCAGTGCCCGCGACGACAAACTTACCATACAGGCTGTTCGTTTATCAAATAAAGAACAGTAAGATCATTCGGCAAGATTTTTTAACTTATTTGGAAAAAAGTAGGTTGAAAACTTCAAACAACCTTACGAAATATATCATGTTAAACATCTCACGCCAATTTTCTACCAACTCAAAATCTCAGTTAGATTGTAATTACTATTGCGCTATGTAGAGACTCCTCTTTAGAGGTAGAACGCATCATGATTTTGTATCGGTAAACACCAGTTTTCCGTCTTTAATTGTCCTGAAGTATTCCAGTATGGAGGCTAAAAGCTTACATTTCAGCTGAGACTTAGATCTCACGGTTATCATTGACAGATACACATATCTTTCCCGGTAGCCATTTAAGTCACAATCGTGAGCTCGCTGCATCATTTTTACGGTTAATTTACAAACACTCTGTATACGATCTAAGACGATGGCTATAATAATACTCAACGAGTACTGGTAAAATATACCTATGACATTTTATCATTAATCCAAATACAGCAGGTATTTGGATTAATCTAGGACCGAAAACACAACAATTATACGTTGTCTTTGAATTTGAAATATCAACAATACTATTATGAAATATAAAAATATATTTTAGAGGTTGCACTAAGATTGAGGGTTTTTATTTAATTAATCAAACTGTACCACTTGGGGTCATAGTAGTTCCTTTGACAGCTGAGTTCGTGGTTCGTAAATTCGATTCACACATAGTGTGACGGTTTCATTGATGTTTTGTTCTTTATTATCTATGAATTAAAATGTATTTAATTATGTTTGTATATAAAACATAAAGTGAGCCATAAAACAGTAAATTATAATTTAGGCTCCTATGACTTTGTGTGACCTTGAATATTTAAACAATGCAATATTAAAAAAAAAAAACAATCTATTATATTAGTAAACAGAGCATGGTATTTTTTATTTGTATTTTCTTCATATTTTTTATTTTTATTTTATAACAAAATCTCACAAAAAGGAGCAATCTCAGTAATAAAACTGTAATAGTACCTATTTCATACGCTTAATATGGCGTTATTTTCTTTTTAAATAATAGAAAAAGAAAATTTGAGAAATAGATGTGAGTTATCTTTTTAACATAACATGCTACATTTGGTCATCAAATTAAGGTACTCAATATTAAAATGATTGTGATGAGAGTAATTACTGCTGTATTTTAATAATGTTAATTTTAAAATCTTTTTACATCAAAAATGACCGTCAGATGCCTATTGAACTTTTTCAAGTAAATCACCCTTGTCGCGGATCGCTTACCAATTAACACCACCTCAGTTCGGTCTCATTATATTTTTAATTTGGGGGCGGAATCCTGAATTAAACCGGGCGACGTCAAAGGACAAACTCGACTGCTATTAGAGCTAAATAATTAAAGAATTCGATCGTCTTACAGCCGTTAGGAGACATTAGGAGGCGTCTCTTCTGCTTAAACTTTGTAATTTTGATTTAGGCTCAGGCTGTGAATTCTTTCCGACAAATTGTCAGTTGGATGTTGGGTACGGTAATGAACGAAGACAAAAAAAAAGCGTTACTCATTCGTTTTGAAATGGATTTAATTAATGAAACAGCGTGAGCCGTTACAAATTCGACCCCAGTGTTCTAATATTCGTTTTTGTCGTGCATTGAAATTGAACTATGCCAGGTCTTTTGTTTGACTTCAGAAACGACAAAGGCAAATTTAAACTTAAACAATTGTCTATAAAATCAAGTAGGCTTCGATAAACGTTAGCTCCCGCAGAGTAATAGTAACAAGGATGAGACACATTACTCTTAATTTTTTTTGGGACGGTTAGGACTAAAACGTATATTTTTCAATGTTGTCGTTGGTTAGCGACGATCAATAAATTGAATCTTATAGTTAACATTAATAGCTCTTCATGCATATTAGTACTTTATGGCAAATAAAAATCTTTACGGATTTTTTTAATACTGCAACATTTTCATTGATGCATGTTTAAAAAAAATCCTTAGGTATATATGAAATTTATGATACTAATCCCTTACATAAGAATGTGATTTACGGCTTAACAGCAGCTACCGCCGCAATGACCAGGCACGTCACTCTTTACATTGACAGTGTGTGGCGAACAAAACAAGTGGTAGTGACGCGTTATGCCGAAGCTTGAATCCCGCGAATGGGTACCAATTTTTCCTTTAAAAGTGCCTGACAGCAGAATGTCCACAATAAAGGAATCATACCGTGTAAGAGTATTCAGTGCTCGCTTTTGTTGTGAGAACGAGCCTTACCTGTCGCTTCCATACATTAATTTCATATAGCTACTAATTTTCGCTAGCGTTTCCACAGTGCCTTTCCAGCATCGACAGTGCGATTCCAAAGATATTTTTTGCCACTAACCATCCGGCTTTGAAATGAGCTCCCCTCCGCGGTGTTTCCCGAGCATTATGACATGCCCTTCTTCAAACGAGGCTTGGGGAGAATATTGAGCGATTGGCAGCGGTTTGGCTTTGCCCCTGGCATTGCTGAAATCCATGGGCAACGGTAACTACTCACCATCAGATGAGCCGTATGCTCGTCTGCCTACAAGGCCAATAAAAAAATATAATAGTAAAAATCCACTACTCACTTATGGACGTGACTATCGGCAGCTATAACATTAATGTAAGTAGAGTATTAAATGACTATTATGCATATTTAAAAATATAATTTAAAATTTTATATTTAAAAAAAAAAGTGTAAATTTAGATAAATAATATTAAATAATATTTTAACTTTTGTGCTACAATGATTCTATATAGTTCGAATCAAGAATATGTTATTTTTTTGAATTTATGGTAGCAGAAGTACAGGATTCAGTGAAAACCTCGTTCGTCCAAATGATGGCAATAAACATTATGAGTTGAACAAATAAACCAATAACATACTAATACATCTCGCCGATGTCTCGGTATTGTCTTATAGTAATAATAAATATATCATAGTTATACTCAAGGGACGAATAAAAGGGAAAATAAAGCAAATCGTTTTCTCTCGGAAGGGTCGAGAAAAGCGTTTAATATTAATTGAAATTGTTATTGGCTCCTTTATTGCGAAGGTTTTAATATTTTTATTGCTTTTATCGAAAGATTTCTAGTCCAACTTAATATATTTTGTTGAGTTAGAAGTTACTTTTAATAAAAATATAGTACGTTTATTTCTTAAATAGGTTTTATTTCTTTGATCCTACTTTAGAGATTGATAGGTCTTCTTTTTTTTATTGCTTAGATGGGCGGACGAGCTCACAGCCCACCTGACGTTAAGTGGTTACTGGAGCCCATACACATCTACAACGTAAATGCGCCATCCACCTTGATATATAAGTTCTAAGATCTCAGTATAGTTACATGCTCAATGATTTATTAACTTTATGAAATGATTTCCAACGCATATTATTACATCTAACAGTGGTGTATTTGCTAATTAAAAAGAAACATAGGTATCATAAAATTAATTGGAAACTCACAGTATAATACTCAATGGTAGGCAGCGGCTTGGCTCTGCCCCTGGCATCGCTGACATCCGTGAGCGACAGTAATCACTCACCAAGTGGGCCGTATGCTCGTCTGTCTGCAAAGACAACAAAAAAAAGCTGTAAGCTTAGCAATAATAATGACGTCACAGTACTTTCAATAACCACTTTGCTCTCGGTAACCTATTCAACAATAACAAGGCAATAGAAAAGAATATTAATGAAACGTACATATATGAAATTCTTTTATTTTTATGTTATTATTATAATATTGTGAAACTTTCTAAATAAATAATTAATCTATGCTTTTAATTGACGAAACCCAAAAGATTCAACCCTAATTTTTAACCTCGGTTCATTAATTTAGAATGAAAAAGTGTAATTATGTAAGAGCCTAGCACGTGAAATTATCCGTATAACGAGCGCTCTGTTTCACGACTTGTATTCTTGCATTAAAATGTAAACATTATCCCTTTCTCTCAAGTCACTGTAGGGACGAAATGTCATTTGTCTGCGGTACTGTGAAAGCAGACTGGCGTTTGTACCCAGCTGTTTTTGAAAGCTGCATACAAACGCTAATTATTGCTTGATAATGTGCAAAGCTCATACATACATATATACACGATTGGTTTTGGTTGTGTGAATAAGCACATGAACAAAAAACCACCGTATTTCCATTTGAATTTCTATAATCTTATTAATGAAGTCACTAAAGTTAAATGTAAAATATAGAGTATTTGCGTCTAACTAGCTGTAGACACGTTTAGTTTTTTTTACGTTACAGAGATTACTGGTGGCCTAGAGGACAGATGAGCGAGCAAGAGCTCAGCCAAGACAGGTGTGATTTGCTAACAGCTACTCGAGCGCTTCCACCTACCGGATTGGAATCGCAACCCGCTGAAAAGATCTAGCAAGAAACTCAGCGGGTGATGCTTAGATTGCACATCGAATTCTTTGCCGAGACTATTTTATTGATTCTTGAATATCCCATGTTTTGAATATCTTCGCAATTTTTGTCACACACACAAACAAGCACGATGCGCTGTAATGCATGAATTGCATTGTTAATATCTTAAAATATGTATATTTTAAATACCCAGAAAATCAACATTTTGTAGTTTTACAAACAATACAAAAGTTGTATGAATGCCTCATTTTTATGCAAAAAGTATATAAGTATTGTAAACGCAAAATAATATGTATTTATATTTTAAAAAATTTAAAATTAATTATAAAACACAATTTATCGTAGTAAAAAGTGTTTTTGTTTCAATCAAACGCAGACTCACCACAAATCATACATATTTTTTATATAGTTTAAGCTTATACCTGAAAAACAAAAACGCTGCGTTTGAAACGCTCGTGTGCAAGACATTCATAATAAGAGCATCTAATCTAAGTGTCGAGCGGTCATCTCAGCTGGGATGCGTCCCCGGGGTGCTCTAGACCCCGGGAACCGGGATTTATTCCGCCCGAATGCCCGTCCTCGTGCAAACGACACCTCCGCGATGAATGTTTTACAGTAAGGCGTGGAAATGACGCCGGATTACGGAAGGTGTGAAGGCTAACACAACTGAACTGCATTATATCATAAAACTTTTAATTAACTGATTCTATTGGTCGTATTTAGTGAAAACTGAAGTAAAATTCAACGTATTATACTTTATTTAATATTTTTTTTTATTTCATAATAGCGTCTAAATCAGAATGTGTCTAGAAATATTACAGTATTTTAATAGAATAGTTCACAGCGAAATGCTAATATTTAATTGTACTGATATCGATGAAACTGTTATCAAAGCCTATACATCAGATACGAGTATATATAGCATACGGTGTCATACAGTACAGTGAATGCTATTATAACCTATAGACGTAAGCAAAAGCGTCCTAATTGCTTTGATACCACGCCAGATTCACGTAAAAATATTGCCTGTCATTTTTTTATTAATACGCTTTTATTAGCTTCAGACGTATGTATGTTTGTAACAGAATCTTTGAGCATAATTTTGACCCCTCCAAAACGTCGGATTAACTCGAAATTTGGTATACTTATAAAGGACCGATGACAATACAATATTTGAAAAAAATATTGAAATTCAACTAAAAAATTAAAAATAAATAATAGGTTAAAAAAACTAACAAAATACGGTTTTATAGAAAATCCAACTAAAATAGAAAATAAATTTTAATACATTTGAATTAAAAATAGTGTAAGAAAAAATGATTTTATGGTAAAAAAGCGTGGGGTGCTTGCTTTTCAGGATATTATCAATATAACCCTTCTACTCATATCTGTTCATAAAATATTTATAACTGCTGATACCATGCACACCACGCTTTTTTTCCAATAAAATCATTTTTTCTTACACTATTTTTAATTTAAATTTATTAAAATTTATTAAATATGAATTGTCAAGGAGTTAGTTAGAAAAGAATGCTTTAGGGCTATGGCATGCAAGAGCTGACCATCATTAATTCTCTGTAGTTATACTTAGTACTTATATATATATCATATCATATCATGAACCTACAGTAGTCCACTGCTGGGTATAAGCCTCTCCAATTGCACACCGCTGAGAACGATCCTTAACTACTCTCATCCAGCTCTTGTCGGCCAACCTGCATAGATCGTCACTCCTTCGAGCCTGAGGGCGTCCTGCACTATGTTTGCCAATTCACAATCTCCACTCAAGTATCTACATGTTTACTACAACGGTTATCGGTTGTCCATCTAATATGACCAGCCACTTCAGCTTAATAATCCGCTGTGCTATGTCGATAACTGATTCTGATATTCGATCACTAACTAATCTAATCACTAGTTTAGTTAGACTGGAATTACCTTCATATACTCCACCTGGTAAGTATGTAAGGTTAATCTGTGCCATGTACAGTCAAGCCAGGACGAATGACGAAATGAAAATGAGGTTGATAAGAGAGTGTTAACTATGAATGTGGAAGGATATAGAAGAAGAGGTAGACCTAAGAAGAAATGGATAGATTGTGTGAAAGACGATATGGGTAAGAGAGGAGTGAGCGAAGAAATGGTATATGATGGAAGAGTATGGAAGGAAAAACATGTTGCGCCGACCCCAGGTGAGTGGGAGAAGGGCAGGATAGTGATGACCTTCATATACTCCACAAGATCCTCTGCAGTGAGTGTGTGCCTCTCGCTTTTATCGTTGGAGCGCTAAAAGTGTTTTCGTCGTTATATCTACAGCTTAAGCAGTATGTTACTGTAACTGGATTTATTCTGAGGTGTCATTTTAAATTTTGTCTTTTTATTTTTCTTCACAGATAGTTCACGTCACACTTATTTAAATTATGTGTTAAGAAAAACCTCTGTAGTTTAAAAATATTTGTCTTAGACAAGTTCGCTCACTTATATAATATATTAATGTTGTTTAAAAAAAAAATATTGTCCTTGTGGGCAGAAAAGCATACGGTCCACCGGGCCCACCTGATGGTGAGTGGTTACCGTCACCCATGGACGTCATCAATGCCAGGAGCGAAGCCAAACCACTGCCTACCTAGTACTCAAAACAGTACACGTACATATGTGTCGTAGTTATGTTTGTTCTAAAGTCGAGTCTTAAAGATATCGAAGGTAGTACTACATTTCTTTTCCTATGTAATATGTTCTATGTTCATGGAATATAGTTATGAATACACGCATCGTTAAAATTGTAATATTTGTAAAATTAAAATGTGTAAAATGTGTAAAAATGTGTAAAATTGTAAATTGACAATATTTAATTTAGAGACTAGTTTAGGCTATGGTTTATTTTATTACTAAACGTATAGCACGCTTCTGAAGATAGTTTATTTTTTTTATTTTTTATCTTAGATGGGTACACGAGCTCACAGCCCACCTGGTGTTAAGTGGTTATTGGAGCCCATAGACATCTACAACTAAGACGCGCCACCCACCTTGAGATACAAGTTCTAAAGTCTCAGTATAGTTACAACGGCTGCCCCACCCTTCAAACCGAAACGCATTACTGCTTCACGGCAGAAATAGGCAGGGCGGTGGTACCTACCCGCACGGACTCACAAGTGGTCCTACCACCAGTAAAAAATTCTCAATGTCATTACAATGAAAACGTATTTGACCGTTCATTAAAAATCGGAATTTCATATTCTTTTATTCGAGCATCGGTACGTCGCATAGTCGCCGTCGAACAAAGAACACCAACACAAAGGCTTTTTCGAAACGAAATAAACAGAAAAGAACAATCGAGAAAATTCAACATTGAAACATTTCAAACGTCGAAAATTCATCGGACGCGATAACCGATACAGGCAGCATTCACACTCTCAATCAATATCGGACAAAATGGAAGTAAACGAAAACCGGACCGGCTCCTGTGATGCGTCCCGGCTAACGATGAAACTGCGTTCTAATCACGGCACGTCAAAAATGGATATTGGAAATTGAATTCGCAAGCTGAATTTCTTTTTTTTTTTTGCTCAACATGCAAAGGGCGAGGGCGTACAAATGGCCAGATCAACTCAATAAGGGGTACCGTTGACGTGTTTACCCGGAACCCGCAAACTGTGCCTGTGGTTTTTTTTTACAATTTTTTNTTTTGCTCAACATGCAAAGGGCGAGGGCGTACAAATGGCCAGATCAACTCAATAAGGGGTACCGTTGACGTGTTTACCCGGAACCCGCAAACTGTGCCTGTGGTTTTTTTTTACAATTTTTTTTTGTTACGGAACGTTATTTGCGCGGTGTCGTGAAGGTATTGTGCGCTCCGACAATGGTCCGATATTTTGCGATTTCAATTTTTACGAAATCCGGTAACAAGTTGCGCTGGTATCAATGTTTTCAATTGTGAGATTTGACATTGTGTTCTATTCTAGATATCATTGCGACAGCTATAAGAATACCATGTCTTAAGAGGCTCCCGAATCCGATCGAAGTCCCCCGAATAATATCCTAAATAGTACACAAGAGTTCGTGCAACAATAATCCTTGAATGCTTCCGACGTATTGTTTTATTTCATAACCTTGTTTTCTCTTTCTACGCTGCTCACCAAATATATCGGATGTTAATAATTTATTTACACAATATGCTAATTAGTTAAAGTTCTTGAACTTAAATTTGTTCCAGTAGTGCCACTAAGCTATCGTATGTCTTAAAGGCGGCTTTGGAATGAGCTCCCCTCTACGGTGTTTCCCGAGCGGTATGACATGTCTCCAAACGAGGCTTGTGGAAAGTACTTACCGGTAAGCAATGATTTGGCTTTGCCCCTAGCATTGCTAGAGTCCATGGGTGACGTTAACTACTCATCATCAGGTGGGCCGTATGCTCGTCCGCCTACAAGGGCAATAAAAAAAACTACACAGACGGTTTTTTTTATTGCTTAGATGGGTGAACGAGCTCACGGCCCACCTGGTATTAAGTGTTTACTGGAGCCCATAGAGATCTACAACGCAAATGCCCAACTCACCTTGAAATATAAGTTCTAAGGTCTCAAGTATAGTTACAACGGCTGCCCCACCTTTCAAACCGAAACACATTACTGCAGAAATAGGCAGTTTGGTGGTACCTACCCGCGCGGACTCACAAGAGGTCCTACCACCTATCACCAGTAATTACGCAAATAAAAATTTGCGGGTTTCATTTTTATTACACGATGTTATTCCTTCACCGTGGAAGTCAATCGAGATCATTTGTTGAGTATGTATTTCATTAGAAAAATTGGTACCCGCCATTGGGATTTGAACACCGGTGCATCGCTCAACACGAATGCACCCGACGCCTTATCCTTTAGGCCACGAGACTTCAAAATTTTCGAGGCAAGATCATAAAGTTTCATTAATAACCTCATTCTCGTTTATTGTGATTACGACGGCGAACTCAATTATGTACCCGACCGACACCTGAGTTGGAGAGCTGACGTGGAAACTATTATAATGTTATTAAGTATACTATAGTGTCGTGTGTGCATGTCTTAGACTGGAGTAACCGCAGCGCCCTAAAGTGTTTATGTAAATGTCTTGCTTCCTCTATCTACGAGTATCTTGGAGTATGAAGCTATAGGTTAGTAATCACTTCGAGATAGGAAGCTCTAACGTTTTACTTGTAGGTAAGATGAAATTTATAATTATATTTTTGGTGGCCGTTGGTGGTAATTCAGTACCGAGTGTATTTAGTGTACTAGAACCCACAGATACCACAGCGTCCCGTCCAAGCGTAGCTAGAATAGCCTCTTAGGCTAGGTAGGATTTCTATTTTATTTTTTATTGCTTAGATGGGTGGACGAGCTCACAGCCCACCTGTTGTTAAGTGATTACTGGAGCCCATAGACATCTACAACGTGAATGCCGCCATCCTCCTTGAGATATGAGTTCTAAGGTCTCAGTATAGTTAAAGTATAGTCACATATATAACAACAACAAAAAAATGTTTTCTATGAACACATCTGAATAAGTTTGATAATTTCTGGAATAATAAAAGCGAATTCCGTCGTTTTGAATTCCCAAACGAAAATGTTGTTTGAAACGGTACGTGGATGCCTTCGTTCGATAGCTTTTGACTAATACCGTCCTGGCTTTAATAATAAAGAAGCAATAAAGTGCTTCGTCCTTACCCGTTTTCAATAAACACCTTTATCGATTATTCAGTCCGGCGCGGCGGCGTTCATACTTACAGGCTCGGAGCTCCGCCACAGACAGAGAGTTGGCAAACTAATTCACGACACAGGCATAGCTTGGCTCGGGTGGCTGTAGGTCGCCAGGCGATAGCCGGTGGTCGCGGGTGTAGGGGGTGCCCCGAGGGAGGAGGGGGGCGTGCTCACAGCTGGGCGGCACCGACCAATCGTCGCGCACCACCCCCTGACCCCGCCTACCTCACCTGCGCCACACCATTAAGCCCGCTTTCCTCGTACTTTTTACACGGACTTCGCATCCGTTGACTGTGCCGTCTTTATTTTATTTTCTCCTTTATACCTCCTTCCCGCCTCGCCTCCTATTTTACGCCCGTCGCCAGTATAGGTAGAAAAACCTTTTGTGAATACGAATGCTGAGCAGGCATTATTCTCCTTAGTTACGGCCTCTGATATGTAAAGTAAATAAAAGTATCTCCGGGCTTGTAACGAAGCTGTATTAGGATCGGCGTGTCAAGGATACTCTAGCGTCACGTGATTAAGGGATATCGAATTAAATCGCCTTCCCGAAGCCGAGTCGTAGTGAACCGCAGACAAAGTTCGGTTTACGAGCAGAGCCGGAGCGCAACGCTGCGCCCCGTAATAAACTTTTAACTTCCTTATCGATCGACGAAAAGTTATAGTCAAAAGTAATCTCATACAACCTTGGTCTACATTTTGTTTCAATGACTCGACGACGTCCGCAGTCGTATGCAAGTGTCCCGGCCGGGGTGAACGATCCCCGCATCGATGAAGTTTAAGTGAACTTTGAAAAAAAAAAAAAAAAAAACAAAAAAAAAAAAACTTGGCCTGGAACTTTGTTCGCGCCGCGTGATTAGGAAGACTTAGTTTTTGAAGTGAGCCGGGAACTGTTTTTTCAGTTTCGAAAGTGGGTGGCTCAGTTTATGATCCGGGTGAAAGTCACGGCGGATCGATGAACTCCGGCCGGGTCAACTCGGCTGATCAAAGTTTGCAAGACTAATAACCGAATTTAATACGCGANAAAAAAAAAAACTTGGCCTGGAACTTTGTTCGCGCCGCGTGATTAGGAAGACTTAGTTTTTGAAGTGAGCCGGGAACTGTTTTTTCAGTTTCGAAAGTGGGTGGCTCAGTTTATGATCCGGGTGAAAGTCACGGCGGATCGATGAACTCCGGCCGGGTCAACTCGGCTGATCAAAGTTTGCAAGACTAATAACCGAATTTAATACGCGAGGGGCCGCTGCACCGTGTCTACTGACTATGAAAAGCCGCCACGTGAACGCAACTAAATAAGACGCTTCGTGACTCATTGTTAGTTTGTTCGCAAAGGAACAAAGTAAGTTTTTAAAGCTTAAAATTTAAACAGTTAAGGCTATTTAAAATGTGCAGTCACATAATTCACGAAAACAATGAATAAACTGAAGCAAGCAATAAGATAAAAAAAAATTAGCTTACCACACTGAAATCGGACTCCAATACCTCCAATAATCATACACGGACTCGAAATTCGAAAAGTTTGGAATAAAACAACAGAGCACTTCTAACTGAATCATTTATTTTATCGTCGCCGTAGGATAAGATAAGCCGCGTTCGTTTCCCCGGGACAAGATGTCGCGTTACCTAATCGGGAACTACCCATAATGGAAGTAAAAGCTAACAGAGGGTAATGTATCATAAGGCTTCTTATTATTTTAAGCTACGTGTATCAATACAAATAATTGAACTCTCAAACTTCCTTTTTCAATTGATTCGGCTATAACTTAGCACATCCAAAGTGCTCATTGATTAAGCAAATCGACATAGAATAAACTATTTTGTATGGACATGAACTTATGTAAAACCGGTGGCACAAGCATTAAGTATTTTGGTTTTCTGTTTTTCTTATTTATTACTTAGATACAAATGCCCCGGACGTATTATCCTATAGGCTACGGCGAATACATTTTTCATTAAGAATATAAATGTTATGAACTTAAGCAGTGGTTTTTTTTTAATTCCTATCAATTCAGAAATATTTGAGTCATTTCATACTGAAAAGAGTTGTTTCATCATTTTTTATTTTAATGTTCGAATAGTTTATAGATTTCGTGGTACAAGATGAGTACCGTCGACATTTGTATGCTGGACTAACTATCGTATAGCTTTTTATTATTAACCAGGCGTACCTTAATTAGAATTAATTTATTTTCTTTAGCGATTATTTTGATTTACGAATCATTTTAGTTGTGTAAGACGAGAATTTATTCCTTTGCACTTATTGTAAGTAACCAAGATAGCCGCAGCACTGAGCTGCGAAAACTTTATTTAAAAGAACAGCTCTCTGAAAATGACGTGAATGACATAACAATAAAATGAAATCATGCATTTTAGGGATGAAAAGTATTTTATTAATCTTCTGAAAAATACGCTATTTTCCAATCAACCCATCATAGAAAAAGCAAGTTTATTTTTCACCTCGATACCTTAAAGCAGAAAGGTGATTAATTACATACACACAGCTTATGTATACATATACAATAATATTTAAAATGTTTCTTATTTCAACAATGTCAACAGCCCTACACCTAAAGTGCATAGTACTCACGAGCAGCGTACCGATAAGAAAACTCTCCCGTTGCCGCGTCAGCTGACCGCTTTCATAACATCAGATAACTTTGACATATTGCGACATTCGTTTTGTGTCGAACATTCTCGAACGGTGCGCGTGATTAATCAGTTTCGGAGATTAATATCGTGAATTGTATCCCTTTTATTGTGAATTACAGTCGTATTGTTGTTTTAAGCCGAACGCTGACAATTTATACGCAATCATCATCGATACCATAAACTGTATTAATACGCTATTTGTGTTTCTATCAACAGAGTCATAAGATTCTTAACCCATAGACACAGTCCATTGAGTTTCTCGCCGGATCTTCTCAGTGAGTCGCGTTTCCGGTCCGGTGGTAGATTCTGCGAAGCACTGCTCTTGCCAGGGTCAGTGTCAGCAATACTCCTGGTTAGAGTCCCGTGAGCTCACCCACACGTCAAGGAGAAGCCGAAATAGCCTCTCAAGGCTATCAGTATAGGTAAGGGGAAAAAAAGTAATAAATTCGTATTCGTAGTGAAATAATAAAGAAGAGACAGAGCAGTTGGAGCCTTCACAATGCTTGAAACGAAACCTTAGCGCAATCGATAACATAAGACCCGACCCCTAAAACAGAACGCTGCATAAATTCAACTAGTTACCCAACCTGGCCTCAACCTATCAGTATCACGTTCTATCAACATTGCTAAAAAGATAAAATGAACTGTTTAATAGATTAAGTGCAATAAGAAATTAAGCTGACTTAAGAGGGAAGAGGTCGACCGAAGAAGACTTGGATGGAGTGTGTGAATGACGATATGAGAGAGATATGAGAGTGACTGTTGAGCTGACGCCTGATAGAAGAGAACGGAAGAGAAAAAAATAGCTGTGCCAACCCCACCTAGTGGGTTAAGGTGAAGAAAAATAAGAGAAGAAGAAATTAAGCTGACTTGGACAATTATAGATACATTGAACAATGTGCACTTACAAATATATCAATGTAAAGCTTGAGACAAAACCACAACCTAAATTCACTATTCAATATTAGTCCGTTACTTGACCCTTTCTTGTTTTACAAACGTAAGTGAATGTCTCGATTTGAATAACACGAAGATTCAGAATGTTCTGGGCGGGCGGCGCACCGCCTTATAAAAGCTAATCAATTATTGAGAAGCCTTTCATCTGCATTGGACGCCAGATACGGATTGTGGTAAATCTGAGAAATAATATTTTATGAATATTTCTGCTTAAAAGCGGTTGGAAATATCATTTGCACTTAATATGAAATTTTGAAATTTTACTGGTGGTAGGACCTCTTGTGAGTCGGCACGGGTAGGTACCACCACCACGCCTATTTCTGCCGTGAATAAGTAATGCATTTCGGCTTAAAGGGTGGGGTAGCCGTTGTAACTATACTTGAAACCTTAGAACTTATATCTCAAGTTGGGTGGCGCATTTACGTTGTAGATGTCCATGGGCTCCAGTAACCACTTAACACCAGGTGAGCTGTGACCTAGTCTACCCATCTAAGCAATAAAAAAAAAACCTTTAGCTTACTGATATTGTTTTTGTATTCCGTACATGATAGTAAGATTTCTTGAAAATTAAGATTGAAAATTGAGATTTTTAACATAAAAATTACAATTATCTTTCTTTTATATTTCGTTCCAAATAAAATAAAATAAAAAATTATAGTATACAATAAAGCTGAACTGCTTAGAAATCGTTTAATTAGTGATAATAAGGAAGATGTTTTTGAGGAAATATAGAAATTTGCTTCAGTGTACCGTTTTCAAATAAAGTCACTTTGAAAGCATGTATTTATCCTGCGGAGCTATGAGTCTTTAGCAATCTCAATGAGAAAAGTTCTTCTTCTGAATTTACACTTCTTCGTTTTAAATGTTTTCGTTTAAAACAATTTGTCGGAATACCTCCCCTTGTTCGCAAGTCACCCGGTCTGTATGGGATCCGCAACATAAGTCTAAATTGTTGCTTTGAATATATTTCAATCAATTAGCGAGGGCTAGGTGTGCGGACTTGATAGTTTCGAATCATAATACCAGTCCGATCCCTCTGAATATTCATCTACTTGGTTATTGTAAAGTATTCGAACTGATCGAGAAAATGGCGCGTTAGTATCTGTGGTGTGATCTCAAATTTTCATTACCTGTGTAATGTGACTACGAGTATTTAAGTTTTTTTTAAATACTTTTAAATATGTTAAAGTATCGAAAATAATTTTGAAATGCACCAATGAAATGTCTTAAAACTCATATTTTGTGTCATTATAGAAAAACTCTCTTGCACTGTTTTTATAAAAAATAGGGTAGTATAAATATTTATGTCAATGATTTTTTTTACTAAAACTTAATCGAGAATGCCATTCAAATTGAATTAGCTATTGTATTGTTATTGACATTACATTATTCAGTTATATACGACCAAAAACTCATAAATCAAGTTTTTTTTTTCTAAAATAACCTTATAAATACAAAATTACTTCAACGACACAAACTGACGTAGAACACATGTTCACGAACATAAATTGTGCACACACAATAACTTAGAAGTTTCCAATTCATCTAATCTCCCGTAGAAACTTGCGAATACTCGATAAATCAAAGGGATAGTGCTGAGGTATCGTTTCTTATTAACCATTGTCTGGGAATCGAGTGGGTAATTAAACGGCAGGGACGATAACTATTACGGGCCCGTAGACCTCACCAGCTATATTGATCTAATAAATAATCTATATGTTACAAGGATTATTGTGAACCTATCGAGGTAAATAGTTTCGTAGTTGGACTGGTGAAATATGGACCAATATTGAATAATTGGCTCCAATGTTGTTTGCATGTGGACGGTTTACGCTACGGACCGCGGGAGAGGAAATAAATTGGGTTTTTTCTTTTCATACATAACTTTGACAGATTGGTATTCTGTTGATTGTGATTTAATTTGATTTCAGTTTTTTTCGTACTGTGAATGTGCAGGCGAGCGTGCCACTTAACACTAAGCGATTGCCATAATCAATGTTAACTTAATGGCCACCAAATCGCCCACTTTAAGACATCATGTTGAAGTCTCAATTACATACTAATAATGATATTCTTGTTCATCAAATTAAAGAGCATTTTATTTATTTATTGCTAGTTGGGTGGACGAGCTCACAGCCTACCTGGTGTTAAGTGGTAACTTGAGCCCATGGACATCTACGACGTAAATGCGCCACTTACCTTGAGATATAAGTTCTAAGGTCTCAAGTATAGTTACAACGGCTGCCCCACCCTTCAAACCAAAACGTATTACTGCTTCACGGCAGAAATAGGTAGGGCGATGGTACCTACCCGCGCGGACTCACAAGAGGTCCTACCACCAGCATGCCTCTTTTTAGCAGAAATAGTTAGGAAATCAATACTTATCTATCTTGCGGGCAAGTTTCAATACATTGCAAATCATTCTGAGTATAAAGGCCAGACTTTTTGTCATTAAATCTTTTGACCAAGACCAATTTTGCTCATCACTATATTCTATTCCAATTACGAAGTGCCATGAGACAGATGTTATTATCATGCTATTGTGTGTGTGAATTAATTATATAATGATTTAGATTGATTGTATATTTTTTAAATGATGTGTACGTCCATGAACTGCAAAAATGATTATTTCAATTTATGCGAAACGTGACGAGCTACGTTCTAAGAAGTGCCAAAAGGGACTTCGTAATTGGAATCTTATACCTGTGTGTGAAAATGTATTTTTATTCGTGTTTTCAATAATCAACTTTATGACTCTTCACGACATCTATTGGCGAATAATAGTACTATTTTTCATAATTGAGAGCAACTAACTGCTTTATAGACACAACAAGATGGCGTTATCAAAAAAAAACCGAGCTTTATTTAAATGCCTTAATAACTAATTTCCTGGTTCAGCTGAGCATATTTCAAAGGGGTAGATATGCATACATATACTTATCTGCGTTTTTAACACGGTTATATTAAGGGAACAATATCTTGCCATACCATGCAATCTCAGAATAGTCTAAAAATATCATCTAACAGAAATGGTAGCAGTAAAGCTATTGCAGCAGATGGCGCTGTTAGGCCACCCGAAGCCAATGAGTGTTTGGTTTAAAGTTAGACCAAGAAAATGAATTGTTTATTTATATTACTTGTGCATTTTTAACTCACGTGTTCACTTAAAAATGCCTAAACGATCTTGGAATAATTCATCATTTTATCAATATCTAATTCGTATTTAAATATAATTTCTAAAAAACACAATTTATCGAAAAAAAAATACCGAGCAAAGCTCGGTCATCGTCTAGTAGAGTAATTAAATATAGCTTTGTTTCTTGTGTCCCATTCGCACCATAGCGTGGTTTCCCGAAATAATCCCGCACCGCTGCATTGCAAAGCATAAAATCTTACATTAAAACTATCAAGAAATTCCTTTGCGGAATGCACGCCGTCCGAGCAGGAATTCCGAAGCGTCGTAAACGCGTTCTTACTTCGGATGTGTTCGCAGGCTGTATTCGTCTTCGCCGCCCACATTAGAGGCGCTAATTGCTTTACGCAAATGCCTGGCGGTCGGACGGAAGATGGGCAGCGGTGACCGTCTACAATGTTTTTGAATGAACCCTCCGAACAGGGTTACCAATGTAGAATAAAACTATTTTAACGCTTTAATTTCACATGTTTATTTCATTACTAGCGACCCGCCCTCGCTTCGCTTCGGAAACATTAAATTTTATTATTGATAGCTGAGTCCCGCGATGTAACCCGTGGTTATTTTCGTACCGCGGGTGCAGCCGCGAGGCGAAGCTAGCCTAAAGAAAGTAGCCTAAGTTACTTCTTATATCATCAGCTACCTATCAGTGAAAGTCCCGTAAAATCGGTCCAGCCGTTCCAGAGATTAGCCGGAACAAACAGACGGACAGACAGACAGACAAACAGAAAGATAGATAGACAGACCGACAGACAGACAGACAAAAATTGTAAAAAATGTTATTTTGGTGTATGTACCGTATATATAGTCATATGCATGTAGTAAAAAGCAGCTATTTCAATATTACAAACAGACACACCAATTTTATATATATTTATAGATAATAATATTATTTCAGATTTTTCAAATAGTTTACGCTTTTCGCGACTTTACATTAAGTTGTAACAGTAGTTTGATTATGTCTACGACTCGCCAAAACCGAAGATGATACATTTTTGTAGAAATTGTTTCATGATTCAATTCAGGCATTTCAGGAAAAAAACTTTAGATTGCAAGAATATAAAAAAAAAACAATAAATATGCCGAATCAAACATCTCTTTAAGTAAAATTTTCATGAATCACGAATATGCGTGAAACATACGATTTTTTTAATTTAAATCGATATTTTTGACATTTCGAATACCTTTCAAGATTTCGTGGTCCACCATGTGGAGGTTGATATAAGCTACAAAATGTTTAAATTGTAAAATCATTTTTTATTTAATGCAATGATGTTTTTTGTACGACAAATTACTAGTTTAGGTGATTATAATAATACATCATAGCTAATTAAACAAAAACAAGCTGAATTTGTAATTTTCTGTGGCCATTCTTGAGTTTCGCGACATCCCTACGCATGCCCAGAGGCTCTAACGCTGTAATGGGGCTCAGATTAAATGCGTTGAAGTTAGTAATGCCCCTCTAAAAGCGAATTGTAGTCGGCGCCGGTACTTTATAATATCGTTATCCCAATGTCCAGCTTAGATTAGAAGATACTTTTATTTGGGTGTTAAGTTCTAAGGGAACAAACATTAGCTTGGACATTGAAATGATGGTGAAAAAATCTTTTTTGTAATCTGATAATAGAAAATATATAAACATTTAAGACGCGTGTCACGCTCTTATTGTTTTATGATAATTAAATAAATATATACACGTTTCTACATTAAACGGCCTGAAGCCAAGATTTCCTTCGTTATGAAAAACGAAACATTATGAGTACACTCGCGAAACTATTTAAATAAAGACGTATCTTTGCTTGTAAAATTCATAAATTTCTAAATCAGTAGAATCCCTGGGGGATAAATGTTACTTTAGAATAGTTAAAGATTAATTAGTAGCTAATTGAAGATTGGTAACACACATTGGTAATTCTAATTAACTGTCAAATAGATATTATCTACATTGATGCTTATTTAACATGCTTTGAATGGAGTATGTTATAGAAATGTTGCTAAAGTTGTAGGCAGCATGTGTGGCGTTCGTTAGAAAACTTGCTCGCCAAGAGTGGCACGCCTAACTCGTTTCATTCATCGTCTTATAGTACGACTGAGGGTTTTTGATACTTGATTATTTAATACGTACTTGTTTTATATTTGAATAATCTTTTATTGATTACGTTTATGGATATTATTATATTTGGACAACTAAAGTGACGGATGAAAAGCGATTGCATGCAGCAGGGATGCGAATGTTGCGATGGAGGTGTGGAGTAACGAGAAAGGATAGAATACGTTAGAAGACGTTACGGAATGAATATGTTCGAGGAAATCTGAAAGTGGCACCTGTGACAGAGAAGCTGAGAAGTGCGCATTTGGGATAGTATGGACATGCGATGAGACGAAATGAAAATGAGGTTGGTAAGAGAATGTTAACTATGAATGTGAAATAATATAAAGTAAGAGGTAGACCTAAAAAGAAATGGATGGATTGCGTGAAAAACGATATAGGTAAGAGGGGAGTGAGCGAAGAAATGGTACACGATAGAAGAGTATGGAAGAAGAAAATATGTTGCGCCGACCCCAGGCGACTGGGAGAAGGACAGGATAATGATGATGATGATGATTGATATTATTATATTTATTTAAATCGTAATTTTTTACAGTCTTCTCATTACAAAGAAAACACCTAACGTGCGAACTTATTGTGGTACAATTCATTCACGGTTGTTTGCATAAGAGTTAGTGTATTACGCAAACGAACGCTCTGAGATCGTAGTCAATGAATGATAAAAAAAAAATGTTATTTTTTGTACGTCATTACAAAGTTAAGTCGTACACTGTGTGCATTACTAATAAAAATCTTACGTTACGGACGTTTTTTTCCGATTAGGGTACCCCTTCGCATCGTCCCATAAGGAAATTCGTTCCAAAAAGTCTCATTATTTCGTCAAATATCAAGATTATTTCGTCTTAGTATAAGTACAATCAGTTGTCGCATTACATGAAGATGTCCAATGCGGCGTGCGAGGCAGCCGCGGTTTGCGAGCGGGGAGGGGCTCAAATATGACATATCTGGGAGCCTTCAGCACCGCAACACTGTACCAGAACTTGGTCTGTGGCCAGCGCACATGTGTGCTCGTAACTAGTTTGAAATGTAAATATGGAGCTACATACGTGTATTATAATATTGTGTATTTGTTGTATCGGTTGTCTAAAAGTTTTTCAATGTCTGATGAATTCTGTAGCGTCAAATGTTTTGTTAAGTTTTTAATGTACGTAGTAGTTTAAGAATTTACGAAAGATATTGGTTATATCAAAACCATCTTTGAACTTTTTCATTACAGGAAAATTCTTATTTTTTTTTTAACACAACACCCACTAATCGATTACTTGGTTATCAATGTTATTTAGGCTTCTCTTTCATAAATGGCTTATGAGAGAAAACGGTTTAGAAAGTAAAGTATTCAAGATGGCAGTCACAGTTCGTAACCATATCTACATATTTCACGACATTTTCCATTCAATTTGTAATTCTTAAATTCTCACACGTCTATACAGGACGTTCAAAGTTTTCCGTTCCACCACCGAGGGAAAACGCCTCGAGGAACGTGTGTCTATACTCAGTTATTAGCGACCATTCAGACACGACTATTTACTTACTAAGGGTGTGATGGTTGATGTTCGGCTTTGCCCACTGGCGCTTGTTATGGCCTTCTTTGACGTGTAATATATTTTTTGCTCAATATTCAGAACTACGCCCGTGTTTTTTTGTAAATTAATAATTTTAATCTATCTTCTTCTTCTCTATATATATAAAAATGAATTGCTGTTCGTTAGTCTCGCTAAAACTCGTGAACGGCTGGAACGATTTGGCTAATTTTGGTCTTAAATTACTTGTGGAAGTCCAGAGAAGGTTTAAAAGGTAGATAACAATGAAAAGGCTCGGAATTAAATAAAAATAACAATTTTCTTTTCCCTTTGATTGATGAACATTTTCAATAACCACACGAGCTTTTCTTTATGCACCGCGTGCACAGTTTTGACGAATTGTATTACAATCACGTCACTGTCCCCGCTCAATGTTCAATAGCAAACATTTGCCCGCACGAAACTTTCAAATCAGATTTAAAATATGGATATTTTTATGTAGATTCGTCCCCTCGGACCGATGTTGGTGACAAGTGGGCATAGAATACTCGTAGCAAGGTCTCTATTGTGTGAAAGGTGCATTCAATATTCCATTCATTTTTCCGAAAACCTTTTCGTACTTATGTTTGAAAAGTTTTGAATGAAATAAACCAGATATTCTCTTTTAGAGAGAGATTTCAAATTTACACAAATAAAATAATTTACTCAATTATATATCACACAAAATTCTCAACAATTCCTTTTATCGATAAGACTGTCCATTGTTCATTACCAGAATTTTTTAATGTATTATTTCGGTTCGGTCGGTAATTCATTTATTGGTGGTAGGACCTCTTGTGAGTCCGCACGGGTAGATACCACCACCCTGCCTATTTCTGCCCTGAAGCAGTAATGCGTTTCAGTTTGAAGGGTGGGGCAGCCAGTTGTAACTATACTTGAGAGCTTAGAACTTGTATCTCAAGGTGGGTGGCGCATTTACGTTATAGATGTCTATGGGCTCCAGTAACCACTTAACACCAGGTGGGTCAATCGTCCACCGATCTAAGCAATAGGAAAAAAATGATAGAGCGTATTTATTATAAGCCTGCTCTCATAACTGGCTTGAAGCAGTAATACGTTTTGTTTTGAAGGATTAAATAATCGAATAACAATGCAATTTAAACGTTTACCTCATGTATCAACAAGGACAATGACAATGACAAGAAAATCTAGTGAACGTAATTTTTGTCACAGACGCAGTCATTTTGTTTAATTATGCATAATTTATATATGTATTTGGTTTATGAATGTCGATACATCCATTGATACTACCGCAAAGATAAAATGCTTAGCACGTCTACAAAGTAGTAAGTATCTATGTAATTTGCAAGAGTTCTAAAGAAAATAACAAAGTTTCCTCCCGAGGACCCTTCGGAAGGAAGGACCGATGATTCGAATTTATGCTTTATGCAGTGGAAAATGATAAATTTATGGGAGTCCAGTTCCTGTCACAATACACTTCGACGGCTCGAAGAAAGAATCTCAATTTTTACGACTTCGACATCGAGTTCGCCTACTGGTATTTTGTAATAGTTTAACTGTTTTATTTGAGTGCAAACAATTCATGCAATTTGTTGTGTAATTTTAATATCACAAAACAAGAATCAATTTTGTAATTATTTCGAGATGTAAATTCTCGCAAAATTCGCAATATACATAGATTTGGTATTAAGCATTTCGTTCATTTAAACTTTTTGAATGTGAATGTGAATATAGTCCATTTTATTTTGAACGTCTAAAACTTTTTAGAATACGCCTTTATCGACTCATAAGCGTAGAAACCCTGAACGCGAAGGAATAACTCGGAAAACTGATTATAAAATGAATGAACATTTAAAATGTAATGGGGGTGATATCTGAGACTGATTGACATTTGGTCTGGTCCAGTTTTTTTTGAGCTACCGTTTATCATAAACTTTAAATGTTACACCCTTTCTGTCAATTTCTGTTGCAAAGCAGACACGCAAAGACTAATAAAATTGTATAATACAATTTTGAATTTGACCTCGTATATTGAAGCAAGTGGTAGCATTCACGCCGTATTTCTATTTCCACGTCGCCCTAAAAACATCTTTACGGATCCTCTCGATCCATTAACGATGCTTTTAGGTACCACAAGCACCGGTCACCGTCCTGGTTGAACCCGTCGCTTGCGACGAAGGGCTCGACGAGTGAATTAAATCTTCTCAGTGGGTCGTGTTTCCGATCCGGTGGTAGACTCTGCGAAGCACTGCTCTTGCTAGGGCCAGTGTTAGCAACACATCCGGTTTGAGCACCGTGAGCTCACCTACACGTCAAGGAGAAACTGATTTAGCCTCTCAAGTCTATCAGCATAGGTAGGAAAAATATATATTTCTATAAGCCTATGGATCAATAAACGTATACTAATCAAAGTATTGATCGAAGCTATAAAAGTTTGTGACGACCAAACATTTTCATAAATCATGCACGTCTCAGAGAATACAGAAAATATTTTCTTTCTATTCAATAGATAAACAAATTTCGCTCGGCCGAAGACAGATGGCGCGGTGGATCACGTAAGACTCGTAGCCCTCAACCCTTCTCGGATAATATCTTTAAAAGTTTCCCGAAGCCCGCATTCATCCTCCGGGGGCTGCGAGCGATCTCTTTAAATTATTCTACCAATCAAATATTATTAGTATGAAATAAAACGGACCGAGGAAATGTCATGAATGTAATTATTTACGAATCTTCATTTCGGTATTTTATTTTGCCAACAGTTCTCTTTCTGGTATTATATTTATACGCATGTGATTGTAAGTAAATAATAAAACGTGTATTTCAAAATTTGAATCTACTTTAAATCACTGAAGAAAGCACTGTATATTTTTTTAGGTCTCTCATTGGTTCATTGGTACAGATTATTTAAAAAAGAAAAAAAAACTAAAGAAATTAGAGAGTGTAAAGATCTACAATCATCGAGCATCATAAGCTGGCTACCAACATTTCTTCCATTTTTTTTTATTGCTTAGATAGGTGGACGAGCTCACAGCCCATCTGGTATTAAATGGTTACTGGAGCCCATAGACATCTACAACGTAAATGCGCCACCTACCTTGAAATATAAGTTATAAGATCTCATTGTAGTTACAACGGCTGCCCTACCCTTCAAACCGAAACGCATTACTGCTTCACGGCAGAAATAGGCAGGGCGGTGGTACTTACCCGCGCGGGCGAATCAATTCCACTCAATTCTATCCTCGGTTCTTCTGAGATACAGCAATAACATATCATTCATTAGTATTTGCATCATTCAATTTCACGGTTAAATAAATCGAAATGTAGTTACAAACTAAACGAGGTCAGCTCCGCGTTAATATAGTATTTCACTATACCGATGAAGCATCAAAGACACCAACCATTCAACTTAATTTATTGATGATCCGTTTGTAGACGTCTTTGGACGAAATCCAATATAAGTTCCTCTGACATCTTAACTTTGTAAACATCTCAAATTGTATCCCAAAAGGCTATCGAGTTCAAAGCTACGTCTCGATTCGTTGGAGTATTTAATTCAAACTTAATTTCAGTGAAAAGATTATACACCACGGGCAAGGGATGANACCAACCATTCAACTTAATTTATTGATGATCCGTTTGTAGACGTCTTTGGACGAAATCCAATATAAGTTCCTCTGACATCTTAACTTTGTAAACATCTCAAATTGTATCCCAAAAGGCTATCGAGTTCAAAGCTACGTCTCGATTCGTTGGAGTATTTAATTCAAACTTAATTTCAGTGAAAAGATTATACACCACGGGTAAGGGATGATTGATTTAATTATTCTACTCTTGAAACGTGTCCTCTCTTATAATTATGCTTCATTACTTAAGCATCGTTTTATGCTGACTAATTACTTAATAGAAGTAAAGAGTTATTTCCCATCGCAAAGTTCATCCAGAGGAGTTGAATGTAATCAACTTTAAACGGTAAGCGAATTAATGACGAGAAATAAATAGGATCGAACGGAATCGCATTCGCCTCGCTTTGATGAGAGCTGGCTTTTGAATTTTTGTGCATAATTAAATTTTCGTTTTCTAGCCGTAATTCAAATTTAGAATGTAAATTTCGTACGATATCAAAGGTTTATGTACCTTTGATCAAAACTTTAAACTAACTTAAAACCTCAATGTGTTATAGTATTATAATATAGTTTTTTTTTTTTTTATGAAAATACATCAAATGTTTATTATAAGCATGTTTACTTATGATAAAATCTGAAGCTAATAAATACTACAAAAAACTACATAGTTTATGTGAAGTTATTTACGAACATAAAAATAATGATGAAAAATAGTATCATAAATAATGAAACACTAGTCTATGGTTCTTTATCTGTCAATAATTTCATAATCATGAGAAGAACAATCTATACTAACTAATATCTTCTCTAATCAAACCAATATTGAGTACATCCAATATTTTTTTGTATACATTTTGAAATCGTTTAAGTCAAAATATAGTTTTAAAATTCGAATGTGATTTATTCAATTTTGTCCCTTATTTTACATCCAAAAGCTTAATGATAAATAAGTTATACGTAAAAAATTTACAGTCATACTTTTGTGAAAAAAAATATATATTTTATTTAGGTATATATTCTGTTTCATTTACTGGTTAAGTTATATGTGAATATCGTTCCTTTACACAGAACACTTGCTTTACCTCTCTCCTCCGTGAATAATCTCAAGAAAAATAGGTCACAAAGCCCCCTTTGTCAGAAGGGACCGTGGCGATAAAACTTCTTGGAACAACTTTTGTTTTGAGTACCTCAGACGCGAGTGCGGGGTTGGATCGATTATTATTCTTATTTAAGATAACCGCTGCTATGTGCATGCGAGTCTATCGTGCTCCGTTGTCATTTTCTAAAATATCGAGTAAGTAATATTTTTTATTTCGAACTAGCTGACTCGGCAGACTTCGTAGTGCCTCAATCGATAAATAAAAGACACATCAAAGGGGAAAAAAAATATTGTTTTTATATAATTCCGAGCTTTTTTATATTTTGTCACCTTTTAAACCTTCCCTGGACTTCCACAAATAATTCAAGACCAAAAATAGCCAAATCGGTCCAGCCGTTCTCGAGTTTTAGCGAAACTAACGAACAGCAATTCATTTTTATATATAGAGATATTGTGATCGTGTATCTATTTTATATCTACAGCTATTTTACGTTTACGTTGTAACAAAAATTTTATGTATAAAATACGAAATTTTAAAAACTATGTTAGTAAAAGGTTTTACTTCGTTTTTCCTTTTAAAATCGAGATACGTACGTACACCTTCTTCGTATTTTTCACCTCGAACATTCTTTTTTTTTTGTAAACAAAACCAAATAGTCGGCTCAGGCAGTTGCAAGCAATCAGTTACTTTGTACCCCATGCCCAGTGGTTCGCAGCGCAAATAGGGGACATAAATGTGAATGGATGTTAACGTGTTTTTTACGACGCACGGGTCAACATATCGTTTTGTTTGCGGCCGGGCCAACGGTATCTTTATTCCCTGGTTTACCCCTGGAGTTCGCTGTTATTTTTTACTGTCGGATATTGTAATTTTACTGACTTATCAATCGTAGTGTTGTGACGCGCCGCTTGAATTTCGATCGTCGGTGACGTCATTCGATGTTTATGCACAGACTTCGAAAAGATAAGGGAAGTACTTGGTAAGACTAATGATTCAAAGCAACGATATAGGTTAGCGTGAAGTTGCAAATTATTGGCCTTGGTTTTAAAAAAAACAAGATATTTACCTTTGACTTTGTAAGATGAGAGTCGTTCGTATTGTCTATTGTCATCATCGTACATATCGCTTGGAAATTCTTGGATATCTTTAATATTTTTGTATCACATTGAAAAGGTTTATATATGGAAAGGTTTAATGTAAGTTTCAAAAAAAAGCTAAGTGATAGCGGCTTAACCTTACCCCTGAATGTCCATTAGTGACAAAGAACCACTAGATGAGTCGTCCGTTGATCTATCATTGAAAGTAATAAAGGATCAATAATTATTAGTTACCACGATATTTTTCTTTTTTAAATGAAAAGACTGAATCATTTTCTTTCGTTTAAAATATGTTACAATCGAAATATTTTATGTAAATCACTGCATTCTATTTAATCATATATACTAACTCACTATATATTAACTAATAGTTTTTTTTGTGAAGCATTTTTCAATACACTTTTTTCTGTTTAATTTTGTCATTTTTGCAAACGACTAAATATTTCATACCAACAAATAAGATCATAGTAGATTGACATCGGTAATTTATTTATACGGTTCTCTGCCGTCGCTCGCGTAGGGGTCGGAGAAAGTCAACATTGACTTTTTGTAGAAGTGTTTGCCCGGTAGGCACTGTGGTGGTTTTTTTTCTTTTTTTTTTTGGCGTTTACAGCTAATTAACGTTTTATTTTCCAAAATTGACTTAAAATTTATTAACGTCCATGAATAGCAGTTATCATAATTTTGCTTAAAAAAAAAAGAAGTTAGTCGATAGTTTAAAAATCGGGAGTTTGATCACCTCACTTCTTGACGTATGATCATATGAACTGTAAAATTTTCTACTTGTAAGCTTACGATTTTTTTTTATCTAAACCACCAGAATTGTGTTGAGTCATCAACGTGACCCAAATCACTTAATTAAAGCCACAGTAATTTCAGAATACATTCGTAAGTCATTAATATCTACTAATTTCAAATAGCGGTCAATAACAAAATGTATATGAATTCCATTACAAATCGTATAAAACGCTCAATAATTGTTTCGTCCCTGCGGGAGGAGGCCTCGGGCCTATTGTCATATCACATTAACGTGAATCGCATCATAACTCCCGATAATCCACGTTTATTGGCTTCCCTCGCTGGTTTATTACTTCATACATACATACATACATGCGTATGAAAACATATTACATTCTCAATTCTATTTTTGTACACATATTATTAGCATAGCATTGAAGTTTCGATGTACGTACATCTGTTTTTAGTTACAGAGTACAAATTCAAATATTTTAATCTAGAGCTTAAAATGTTTATAGAAGAGGTTGTAAGAATCAAATAATTTTAGTTTGACAGCAACGTATTTTGTATAACTTCAGTAGATCTGTAGTTAGCTTTTACAGTTTTTGTAGGCTTTTGTATCTTATACCTTTAAACAAGCTATTCTTTTATATGAATATATATATAATCTGAATCTCGGAAACGGCTCCAACGATTTTCATATAATTTAGTATACAGGGGATTTCGGGGGCGATAAATCGATCTAGCTACGATTTATTTTCAGAAAATGTTGTTTTATTCGTGTTTTCAATAATCAACTCTTCCCGACATCTATTGGCGAATAATAATACTATTTTTCTTAATTGAGGGCAACTAACCGCTTTAAAGACACAACAAGATGGCGTTATCAAAAAAAAAAGTGAGCTTTATTTAAATGACTTAATAACTAATTTCCTGGTTCAGCTGAGCATATTTCAAAGAGGTAGATATCCATACGTATACTTATCTGTAGTTTTTTAACACGGTGATATTAAGGGAGCAATGTCTTGCCAGACTATGCTATCTCAGAATAGTCTAAAAGTATCACCTAACAGAAATGGATTGGTAGAGAAAAGTTAATGGAAGATAATATGTTGTCCATTTATTTATCAGAGAAACCAGTATGCGCCCAAGCTAGATTATAGAATTACTATCGCCGCATCTACTTAACTTTGATATCCCGAATAACACTCTTAAAATTATTCGTTGAAAGTCCCAGTGGCAAATAATATTTTGATCTATTCATGATTATGTTTGTCGCTCTCAATGTCGTCATACAGAGTCACCCTGTATCCTGCCTAATCTCAATATAGTGGAGACACCAATATCATGCCTCAAAATGAGCGGATAAATGCATGAACTCCAGCAATAGCTCAACACGATATACCCACAAAAACAATTGCTACCCACACACAGAAACAAAAGCGCTCCGCTAATTTCTGCTAACACCATAATGACTATGATCATAGACAAGTTATAACAGGTCATAACAATTATCGATTACTGAACAAAGGAATTATATCTTCTCGGAGAAGCATTATTCTAAAGACAATTCGTTATTAGAGTGCCGTTACAGCGCCCGTAATCGCCGGTTATAGCTCTTTTATAGCAGATTTTATGACACGAACTATCCACCCAGAATTTTTTTTGTTTATTCTATTACAGATAATTAGTTTTCGATATACAGCTTTAGCAGATAAAAGCAGGCTAGAGAATTTTAGATGTTTTATAGTTCGGTTACAAAGATTATCATTATTTTGGAAAATGCAAGAAAGTATCAGGAAGAAATACTGATAAAATTATGTGATAAGATTTAACTCTGATAAGGTTTCGCTTGAAAATAACTATGTAAATTTTGAATGGTTTAAAATTTTAATCCGCCAATGTTTGGGAAAACATACGTGACAGTGTTGATGTAAAGAGATATGCAACTTCTAATGTGTAACAAGAATGATTTTTAAAATATGATTTATAAGACAATCGTCAAAATCACAGAAGAAAACCAGATATTTCAAGGTCATCGGAGTCTTGGTTTGCTGTAAAATAATATATTGTAGATTCGTAATCTGTTTTTTTTATTTCAATCTTGTCTATTGGAACTATTAATAGGTCAAGAATTATTTTATAGAAACATTATCGTTAATATACACTAAACTAACACTAAAATAACACTTAACTGAAATTGTTTCACGTAAAAATATCATATTCTAAGTGTCAAGTTCGAAGTGTTGAAACCTTGGATTTCTCTGACCTTCTTCTCTATATTTCGATTAATTTTATAAAAAAACTTCTCGTGAAATAACTAAAACGAATGAACTTTATCTTGTTGAAATAAACACCACAATATAAAAATAACCTTAAATGTTTACCCTATTTTCCTATTAAGTTGTAATAGTTGTTTACAACCGACTCTCGCTGTGCGTTTTCAATATATTACGAGGTTGTCGGCAATAAAAAAGGGGTAAAGAGAAAATGAATAAAGAAAAAAAAACGTTAAAATAAAAAGCGACGGGGGATATATACGACTTCCTAGAGGAAATAATAATGCTGTTTGCAATTCATTTGGCTACCTGGTTACCCCGTCTTTAGAAGAAAACAACGGAAACGGTATTCCTTTTATAAGGCCCCTTTCTTAGCTCGATTTTTCATGAGAGGGGCTGCGATTTTTTTTTTTCAGAACCCTTTGCTTTTCGGCAAGAATCAAAGCTTAATCGCGAATGTCTTGCATAAATCAGTAAGTTCCATTTTTTGTTTTAAAGATATTTTTCATTTTAAATTTATCGTTATCCTTAATTTGTTAAATCTATTCCCATACACAAGGTTAGTTCCAACGATAACTTTATTTAAGTATAAAATTAAATAAATATAATAACTTCCCAAACTTTCAAAACTAAACCTGACCTTCTAGCAATGCATGTGTGTAATTCAACACATTCATAGGCTTGGGTGCAAGTGTTAAAGTAGTACTTAAGCTAGTGGGTGTTATCGCATTCTTAAATTTTAATATTTCAAATTATATATAAGTATGTCGTTTAGTAAATTTACATAAATTTTGTCATTTTCACCCTACCCTGTTAAGAATGTTATTATAATTCAAAATAATATAATTATTTTATTGTCATCAATGTAAAGTTTCAAAAAGTTGGTGAACGTTACATAGATAGATAAATTCAGATAAATCTAATGAAAACGTGTATATTACAATAATGAAAACAATTGTCGTTGACTGCCTTATCTTGCGACACCAGAAACGACAAATTGCTTGTCGCCTGTGAAAAATCAAAGCTCGACAACGAGCCGTCTTGCTTACATTTAAAAAAAAAAAAACGTAATTGTAAGTAACCGCTCCCTTTTATTAATTTGACTCGTTTATTCTGTCTACCCCCAGACGTCACGTCCGTCCGTGAAAGAGTAAAAGTCGCTACTTTTAAATAAAATATTCATGATCGCGGCTAAAAGGGAAATCGCGGATTCGTTCCGAAATATGCGTTCGCAATTCAAATTATTTGTTATTTTTTTAAATTGCCATTCTATTTTGCTAGTTATTGTGATGTGAAGTAATATTATTTTATGAAAGTGCAGTAAAATCTTACCTTATCTTTTATATCTTTAAACGAGCAATTCTTGTATATATAATCTGATTTAATCTGAATCTCGGAAGCGGCTCCAACGATTTTCATAAAATTTTGTATACAGGGGATTCCGGGGGCGATAAATCGATCTAGCTACGATTTATTTTCAGAAAATGTTGTTTTATTCGTGTTTTCCCGACATCTATTGGCGAATAATAATACTATTTTTCTTAATTGAGGGCAACTAACCAAGATGGCGTCATCGAAAAAAAAACCGTTCATCGTCTAGTGTATTCTAAAGATAAGTTTTGTAAATAATTTTGCGAAACCAAACAAAAATCCCGAAAGGAATAAGATACCATAGATAATTTCAATCTTTGTGAAATTTATAGTTTCTTCGCTGTACGCAAGTTGTAGATTTAATTAATTAAAAGTCCTTTTACAATTTTATCTCGTGCTTGTTCTCATTACGATATATTTTTATTTTATTATTTTAGAATGAAATAAAATTATTTTCACGGGACCTAGTGACGTAATAACACCTACCTGTTACCTATCAAAAACTGAAATAAATGTACTAGTAATCAAGAGAAAAACATTAAAAGATGTAGTAAATATAAGTAGCGTTTGAAGATCACTCCTTGTGAATATTTAAGAGACCCGTTAAAGAAGTCTCGAGAGGATCATAAGGGTCACTCGAAATCCCTTGATGAGCAATCGAGTTACGGCGAGACATTCATCAGGAAGATTACAAAATCTTTAAACTTTACTACAAAACCATACATATGTGATGTATCGCTTCGAATTACTAAAATAACTATCTTTATTCTTATACTTACGTTCAGAAATCGTAATTTTGTTTCGCCTTAACGTAGATTTCAAAAAATCTAAATGTTGTACACAATCTGAGGCTTCGAAACAATACTTTGTCTATTAACCTTTTGAGAAATTTAACACATCTTTTTATTTATTTTGTGGAAATAAGCAAAATACATCACATAAATTCTGTAATACATTCTGTAACAATTTCACTACTCGAAAAAATAAATTAAACTAATAAATACAATATCACAATTCACAGTGCTGTTAAAAACTTTTTGATAAAATCTATATGCTTCTAAGTTCTAAATAATTTAAAGCTTTTTAAAGATCCGTTTTGAACATCTATAATAGCATCACCCAATTCTACGCGCGGGTGTCGTAAATGGCGACTGAGGGGTTTTATCGGAGATTGGGCATCTACATTCTCCGAGCATTATACCAGCGGCATGTCCAGCGGTTATACCATCAATTGGGACTTTGGTCTCTTGTCTCAAAGTCGACGACGGCGCTCACGTCATGATGCCTATGAGCTCCGATAACCACTGAACACCACATGGACCGTAAATTCGTTCATCTACAAAAAATAACTAAAAAGAAAATAAATTAAAAAAAAAAGATTGGAAACGATTTCGAAAATGAACATCAGACCGAGTAGCCCTTTTTTCAAACCATCAAACGTTCCTGGGCTGGGCCGGGACCGCTCGCATTCCTCGACGTCCCGTCTGCAAACCGTTCCTTTTTTAAATCCTTCTAACAAGCCAATAAATCCCTGCGCATTTTTCTCTCACAGCCCCCCGTAAAAAGGCTCGACCCGATTACATCCAAATTTACTTAACACCTCCACATTAAACCGGTTAATAACGCTTTAACGCAATTCTCTTATCCGTCGGATGTACGTCCCATTTTAATCAGATAATAATTGTGTAAAATTGGATTATCCCCAAAATTTTATTATCCGAATTGAATTACGAACGTAATTAGTCTTAGGACGGTGGTATGACGAAATTACACTCGCATTACGTTGATTGGCCATACGTAGCCGAACCTTTTGTTAGTATTAAATCGAATAAATCATCATGAAGTAGTTCATTAGCCGAGCAAACACCGGTGTAGGTAAACAGGAATGGCACTGGCTTGCACGGAGCTACTCGACGACTCTTTAAGTTTTAATTAATTAAGTTTGTGAAGAGAGCTGAACATCACATCACATCTGTAATGCGTTGATTGGCTTTTGAGGGGCTTTAAAATAGCAAAGATTTTTTTGTTTATATAATTATTTTTCAGCCGCTTTTAAAAATACTTCAAACTTGCCAAAAATGAGTGTTTTAAAATATTATATTTAATACGACAACCAGAAGAAGTCGTCGTGACCTAAAGGATAAGACGTCCGGTGCATTCGTTGTTGCGATGCACCGGTGTTCGAATCCCGCGGGCGGGTACCAATTTTTCGAATGAAATACGTACTTAACAAATGTTCACGATTGACTTCCACGGTGAAGGAATAACATCGTATAATAAAAATCAAACCCGCAAAATTATAATTTGCATAATCACTGGTGGTAGGACCTATTGTGAGTCCGCACGGGTAGGTACCACCGCCCTGCCTATTTCTGCCGTGAAGCAGTAATGCGTTTCGGTTTGAAGGGTGGGGTAGCCGTTGTAACTATACTGAGACCTTAGAACTTATATCTCAAGGTGGGTGGCGCATTTACGTTGTGATGTCTATGGGCTCCAGTAACCACTTAACACCAGGTGGGCTGTGAGCTAGTCCACCCATTTAAGCAATAAAAAAAAAAGAAACCATTTGCTAATGTAATATAGGCTATTAACGAACGAATCTCTTTGACAAATTCAGGAAGCGATTTCTAAATTATCAGTGTAAATAAATTATTGAGTCAAAGACACGTCTTAAGGTTGTTGGGTCTTATTACAAATTCAGTTTGGACCCGGAGACCCAATAATCCGAGCCATTAGCGAAATGTTCCCTCAGAGAAATCTACTAATTACGTTTCAATGGTAAACACCTGTCATCGGTCAAACCGATCGGGAGTAATCAGGTTTTCGTGGTCCGTTTTACCGACAGCGGTCAGTCAACACGGTCGATTGATTACAGAGTATGTCCCAGTTTCGTACTGATTAATTTTGGAGACGAGGCTCCTGAATCAAACATTGTACCGTTTCGTATGACGAGAGCAAGAATATTTACAATTGCGATTTAAAAGTTAATTCACTTAATAACCGACTTCAAAAAAGATAGGGTTCTCAATTCTGTATTCATGAGATTCGAAAATTATTTTTTTCATTTATGTCAGATTCTAAGATCTTTTTTTTATGTGAACAGATTTTCATGATTCTTAATTTATTTGTAAGCTTCTCAAGTGGTTGCATTTAATTTCGATCAAGATCTGAATAATATTTTTGAGTTATTCTTATTCATGCATATTATATATATTTTTCGACTACAAAGATCGATGATATTATCATTTTATTTTGCTTAAATCGGTTTTCATTTGTGATAAAAAATTACTACTAGAGTAATCTCTCCTATGAATACGTAGATTCCACTGTCCTTTAAAGTTTCAAGCAATCAATTTGAAATATAAATTATTCGTATTCATCATAGGACAACCAGATTAATTATTACTATTCACCACTGGCAAGCACAGAAGGCGCCCACGATTTGCAATACGTCACCAGTAAATATGGCAACACTTATTCCACAATTTATATGGGGAGAGTGGGGTAATGGAGAGACTTGGCAATAAATCTAAGCGAAGTGATTTGGTACAAAGCACTCGGGCCGCAGTGTAAGCTGGGCTCGGTCAGGAACATCCATTGTAAGTCGAACACCCGCGGAATCCGATAATGCCTCCGAGATTGTCCCGTCTTTCCTTAACACCTCTTGATACCGACCCTTATATGAACAGTCCCCGTGTTTGTGTTGAATTGATAATGTATTGATTCAAGTTTAGGTATATTTCACCTGGTCCTCACAATTTCAATACAGTACCTTATTTCTGTTAACTTTTTTTAGATTATTATTAACCACTAGCTGACCCGGCAGACTTCGTAGTGCCTCAATCGATAAATAAAAGACCTAAACTTTTGTATAAAATAAACTTGAAACAAACAAAAGAATTCCGTCCGACGGGGGACACATCAAAGGACAAAATTGTTATTTTTATTTAATTACGAGCATTTTCATATTGATCTACCTTTTAAACCTTCTCTGGACTTCCACAAATAATTCCAGACCAAAATTAGCCAAATCAGTCCAGCCGTTCTCGAGTTTTAGCGAGACTAACGAACAGCAATTCATTTTTATATATATATAGATTATAATTTTGAAATCGGAACGTCCATTGTCACAGAAACAAATCTTATCAAAAACATCTAACAGTATTAATGAAAGGGATTTTAATGTGTTATTGGTGTACATTACGCCGCGTGTGCGACCCGGGCTTGTTTAAACTTAATCTATAAATCAAGAAGTGAAACTATTTCGTAATTAGATCGTATTTAGGATGGGGAACAACACCTTCCTTCGCCGACTTCTCGAGAAAACGCCTCCCAAAGGGTCCGAAGGTAAAAGCTCCATTGCCTTTCAAGCACCTCTTTAACGGCTAATATCCTTGGTAAATGGATCTCAAATATTTCTGCGATAATCGTTATATTGAATTGTAATTATAATGTGTATTATTTTAAATTTTATAGCCTCTGAAAGCACGCTTTTCCATTAAAGACAGACAAAGAATTATTTGGGCCGAAAATCAGAGGAAAGTTTCCAAAGTAACAATAGAAATGTAAAAATAATAGTAATCCTCTTAACATTCTATTCTTTCGTTTTGTGAAAAATGTTTTTGATGTTTGTCTGTACTTAGTGTTTAATAAGTTGATCCTATTACGATGTCCAGGTAACGCGGCGGCACAATGGAGTCGCCGGAACGCTAACAAGATTATAACTTTATTTCGTAAATTAATAAAAAGTACGAAGCTCCCGTGTATTCATTTCTACTCTCGTCTACGTGAGTGATACTGCTTACAATTTATTTAGTAAATTATTTATGTTGTTATGAAGTATTAGGATGATTTAATTGTTTTTTGGTATGATTTGATGAACTTTGAATGACTTGAGGACTGATTTTGCAAAAAAGCGTTTCGATTCTTAAAGTTATTTCCCTTATTTTATATCTACGTAAAGAGAATTTTGCAATGAATAAAAATTTACAGTAACAAAATCACGAATAGTGCGAACGACTCCTGTCTTTAAGGAAAGTATTTGATTCGGCAGGTACTTGGGCCACAATAATTGAAAACAATTTTGAGCTCTCAATCCACTCTCACATCGCTCTGTCGCGCGCTTGGAACGCAATATAAAATTCCAAATCGAAATACCTACAACTAACAATATCATTTTTGTAAATACGTCAAGAAAAACAAAAGTAATGCATTTTTCTATAACATTTACCACTAATCTCACGTTTTACAAATAATCCCGCGTTAATGAAACAATGAATTGGTATTCTGGGTCCGCACAGAGTGACACGCACGTTCAATATATCCCCCGATCTAGAGTGACGCGCCTTGTTCCTCATTAACTTAATACGTTACGGTTTGTACTCCAGTAATGTGCGCAATATGAAATACATCTGACGTAGGTACAGGCGGTTGCTATTTCGTATTGCCGTTTACAAAGAGACCGTAAACAATTGAACGACAAAAAGTTGTTCGTGGCTTATAATTGATGTGGTTAAAGATATCGTCGTGCATAATGTGGCTTTGGTGATCTTACCTATTCTAATACAAAAACAATGCACTAGATAAGATCGAGCTCACAGCTCATAGTTCTCTCTCTCTCTCTCTCTCTCTCTCTCTCATGGGGTCTTTGTAACTTCTTAAGCGGTTCGGGCCCCAAGGCAACCCTCAGCCCAGGCTGAGGGCTCCCTGCCTAACAGCACAAAGGTGTATTTATTGGTTTTTTTTTTCTTACCTAAGCTGATAGCCTTGAGAGGCTATATCAGCGTCGCCTTAACTAGTAGGTGAGCTCACGGGGCTCAAACCTGATGACGTTGCTAACACGAACCCTAGCAAGAGCCGTGCTTCGCAGAATCTACCACCGGATCGGAAACGCGACTCACTGAGAAGATCCGGCGAGAAACTCAGTGGGCTGTGTCTGAGAGTTAATTTACTCGTCGAGCCCTTCGTTGCAAGTGACGGGCTCGACGAGAACGATGACCGGTGCTTGAGGTACCTAAAAACACCGTTAGTGGATCGGGAGGATCCGAAATGAGGTGTTTGGGGCGACGTCGACTGCTTTCTATTCTTTCCGCAGGATCGGGAATGTAGTTACCGGCGGCCACGATGAGAGGATTCTCGTGTCGTGCCGCTTTATCGAAGTGGTATTTATTGGATTTCTATGTATTTATACTGGCGTTGGTGTGGACAAAAGAACTCTCTCCAGGTGTGGGTGTTCCTGTGCAGGGATGGCCCTCGTTTTGCTAGTACTTCTTTCTGATCTCTTCTCTTCTTTTCTTCCTCTTCTTTTTTCTTTTTGAGCGCAATGCAATTCCCCTCAATATTATTTTTGGTAGGACACACCACGCCTAACTAACCCAAGCTTACCTAACACTAAACACCGGGGGAGTGAGCAAACGCCGCTACTCGTGCTGGAGTTATCTCGCCGAACTCATAGTTAACAGATTTTCAGAGCCCATACAAAACATTGCACTGCCACTCACCTTGAGAAATGAGGTCGGAGTCGTATTGAATACCGACTACCAACCACACCATTCGAAGCAGAGAGCATGCTTGCGTCATTGAAAAAATATATAAAATGACATATGTGCTACCCGTGCGTGCCACATAATTCTAATGCTTACCAACGCTAAAAAAATAATTTATTTTATCGGCTGTACTACTTTTCAAATTTGCACATTGTCAGCAATGACCGGTATAAGCTCAAAGCACAGAAACCAGTATTGCTTAACCCTTTGACTGCTGCGTAGGTCACCGTTGCTCTTCGGTGACACAGTGAAATCATTATATCAATTTCTGTTACTAAGACTCGAAATATCTAGTAGACTCTGGGAAATACGAATCTGAAGAAACTGACAATGAATCTAAGAGGCGTAAAAGAAGATGTGTGGTGTTGTGGGGCACCGGATAGGAACGAGGTTCCTTATTATAAAAATATTAATTATAAATTCTATTCGAGGTATAAAGAAAATAATTATTCGGGTATACATTTTTTATTATGATTTTTTATTGATAAAAAACTACTTTAACTAACTACTTTTACTTAAACTACTTTACAAAGTTATTTTATTTTTATTTTATTAAACTTTATTTTATTCATATGATTTATAAAAAATATATAATAAAAATATGTTCTTTTTTATTCGTTATTACAAAGTTAAGTCGTACACTGTGTGCATTACTAATAAAAATCTTACGTTACGGACGTTTTTTCCCGGTTAGGGTACCCCTCCGCATCGTCCCATAAGGAACTTCGTTCCCAAAACTAAAACGTGCATTAAAAACAAAAGAAGGCAAAGTTAGGCAATCCAGGCTCTTAGTAACAGAAATTGACATAATTACTTCAGTGCGCCACGTAGGGCACCGGTAACCTACACGGCAGTCAAAAGGTTTATTCGCACTCATATAATTATCGTTACAAGCATAGTACACCTCAATTTTTATATTCTTACCAATGATAATTGAATTAGATGTTAACAAAACAAAAATGACGCAGCCCGTATATAATATTACTGAAACCTCATCAACAATATTGCTCTTGTACAAACGAGTTGACGGAACTCGTATCACAGACGGACACTTCACATAATTTTATGAAGATCCACCCTAACTTAGCTTTCGTATAAACCCACTGATCATGTGACTTGGTAAATAAAGCATAATCTCGTTGGATTTTTGTATTTTTACTCACAAATTATTTACCTTTAGATGGGTTAAAATGTTGTATTGGTACAATCGCAAACCAGAAAAATATTGCATTTGTTGCTCAATGTGAAATTGTCATTGAAAACTCATACTCTTGAGTCTAGACTGATACAGGTTCTATACTAGGCACTTACCTATTTTTAGCCTTTTAAAATATCGGTAGGATGTATTAGTGACTACGGGGCTTCTTCATTGTAACCAAAATCAGAAACTAAATATATATTTGTGATAAAAAAAAAAAAAACTTTGATATTTTCCTTATTTTTGCTTTTAATTCGTTCGCGAATATTTTGTCCGCCCGACTTAAATCTTTGCACAGTTTTTTTTTTAAATCTTTATGAAAGGTTCTTAACTTAATTTAACCAACTTATGATAAATGGTGCGCAAAAAGTTTGACGTGTGAGTCTTATATTAAATATTCCAGACGTCACAGCAAATAGTGGCCGGCCTTCAACTATAAATAGCATATTTATAAATTATATATTATATTGAACTAACACTACCTTTTATACTATAGTGTGAATTTTGAACTACTTTAGACAATCTCGACCAAAACAAAAACTTTATAGTAAATAGTTGAACGAATTACTGCCGATCAACATAAGGACACTACATTTAACTGTCTAAATTTAATAACCATTGTACGTAAGTAATTTAATTGGAATAAAACAGTACTTTTAATGGGGATGAAATTTTCCTTAAAGTCACACAATCAATCAAGACACGTCGACGTTAGGGGCCTAATACCCGAGCAGAGGTAATGAGCGTAATGAGAGCTTGATGCATCAGACATGACAGTGGAGTTTTCGCTCTCAATATGCTTTTTTGGTTGTTTTGTCACTGAGACATCAAAATTTTTCTTTAATTAAATAAGTACAATTAGTACCACAGTTGTTCGGTAGCACATAAAAACCATTAGGCATAATGCATTTGCAGAGATACATTTGCGTTGAAAATATCAGAAAAAGCACTCTTTATTTTTATAATTCAAAATGACTTTCCTTAAATGAGGCCTAATCCAAAGAGTTCTCAGCGGTAGACCATATGATTGTAAATCTAACAATCAAACTGAATACGTTGATCCTAAATACAAATAAATGCGTATACCTAAGCATATAAAATGTTCGGAAATTAATGTAATGAGCATCTGACATATTGAACGAGACAGCCCCAGCTCAGTCTCGGGATTACGCGTGTTCCTGTACGTTTCGATAAGCTTTACTTTGTGTATTAGTCGCGATAGTTCGTTATTAGGGCTAATGTTCATGCTTCATTATTAACGCACGAATGTGGAAAGCCAGGAGGGAACCAAAATACCTATAAAAATGCAATTTCGATTAAAGTCATTTGTGATTTTTTTTTGTTTTCATTGCCTGTCTGTTTGAGCGTGCTCATGCTTCAATCGATGTAAAGCTAGTATGGTAACACGTCAGAACATAAATACCGCCCTCTACCTTGAGACGTACGGTCGACGGTCGAACTGACAACTGTTTAACTGGCGTACTTGCTGTATATTTTGACCAAAATCAATTCACACCGCGAATTGATAAGCTCTTCTTTCTCTTTTAAGTTGACAGCCAAATATGAGCATTGGCAACAGCTCTCCATGATATGTTTACACATATGTGATTTTCAGAAAATCTGTAAAAACTGTGGTCCAGTGTCAAACCTGCATTCACTCGCTTGAGGAGATGATACTTCTGTGCAAAGAAAAATGATAGATTCCTTACCAAACAATCTTACTAGTTGAACATTGGCACAAATACTAATAGCTAGCACATTTGCTACCAAAACGCCATGTTTCGTATATTAGATAGAGAGTGTGGGGGCACGAAGAAGCTACTTCGCCACGAATAGCTCTTAATGACTGAGGCCGGACACAATAACAAACGAGTGCCCCGAGATACTCTCGATTTCTTGCCTCTTCTTGTTCTTTTCTCGTGGGAGATGACTGTTATATCGCTATATGTTTTGGTAAATTTTTATATCACTAGCAATAAACGACTCTAAGCTTTTAGATTAATAGCTCTATCTGATGTACTTATCTGACGTTTTGAATCAATCGGCCCATCTAACGACTACGAAATCGGACGTGGATTAATTAGGGCAGGTACACAATCTACCTGCTGACTAGCGTATATCCTATTAGTAGAACCCTTGCCCACCTAGAATTATGATTACGCCAAATCGGCAAGATAACGCTCCGTATTTACTTTGATTCTCGTCGTTAAAAGTTTGGGGGGCTGACGAGGGCCGTCGTTAGGCTTCCTAATGGCCACCATTTGTCTTGTCCAGCCGTAGTTGTGCCCCGCTAATGAAATTATTGCCGCAACTATACTAAAGGTTATAAATACACCCGAAAGGCCCGGGCGGACGCCACCTTGTTTCTCACTAATGGACCGGTCAAACTGTAAACTGTGTTATCAATGAAATTACAATTAGTCGGGGGGATAAAAATGACCGAGGGTCGGAAGTTGCATTTGCCGCTTTTGTCTAGTTGTTTTGGTATGTTAATTGTTTGCCTACGTTTAATTAGAGGTTGTAGACGAAATTATTTAATTATTATCTTGTTTTAGATCGGTAGGTAGGTTTATNTTAGACCGACTTCAATGAACAAGTGCTCGCTGACATTCGGCAAGGGTGATTGGTCGGAGGCGCTAACGATAGTATATGGTATATGGGAGCGTAGATATATGGCAACACCACCGCCGCCTTTGCCGATTCTATCATTGCGAATTAGGTTGAAGCCGGGTAAAGAATACGAGATAGAAGGAAGAGACGGTTTAAGCCAAGATTATGTATTTGTTTTATTCAATTTTTTATTTATCTTTCGTGTTCTATATTCGAAATTTGAGAATTCATTTTCGCATGATTTTGTTAAGTACTTACTATACGTAAAAAACTGTAACTGATAATATTTTTTAATTATATTGAAATTTTGAAAAAAACATCGTTATATTAAATCAATTTTTTGCAACGAAGTTCGATTTTGTTTCGATGAAAATTTTAATCTTGACTAACGCTACCTCTCACTAGCTCAGCNTTCTCACTAATGGACCGGTCAAACTGTAAACTGTGTTATCAATGAAATTACAATTAGTCGGGGGGATAAAAATGACCGAGGGTCGGAAGTTGCATTTGCCGCTTTTGTCTAGTTGTTTTGGTATGTTAATTGTTTGCCTACGTTTAATTAGAGGTTGTAGACGAAATTATTTAATTATTATCTTGTTTTAGATCGGTAGATCGGTTCATTTTTACACACATCACTAATTTACTACTATACTATAAAGTACTATAAAGATAAGGAAAGTTAAAGAAGAAGAAAAGTCATGAAGAATGAATGAAATGAAATTAATTGCAAAATCTTTCAGTCAAGACGGAGCCAATCTGACTTAGAAAAGGTTCCTTTTTCGATGTGAATTTTAAGTGATAGTGTGGTATTTTTTGTTGATTTTTTTTTAATTGTGGGTATATTAAGAAAAATGGATTAATTGCTACATTTCGTATATTTATTTACAAAACACGCATTTGATTTAAAAAAAAACAAATTCATTAACACTAATTGTTTTCATGATAATCAACTCTTAAAATTAATAGCATCGAGCGAAATACTCGATTCTTGTTGGTTCAGAATTAGCCTCTAAACTACTTTCGAATACTTTCATCGAATGGGCTCGGAGATCTAAGCTATGACGAAGAGGCAGTGAGACGAGCACTGTCCTGTAGATTTATGTTTTTCAGTGAAAGACTCATAAAGTGCACTAACTGATGCTAGTAGTGAAAAACAAGTATCGTTCTATAGAAAGTTTATTAAAATGAAAGCTGCTAACAAAATAAACGAAAGCTACCTTTTTGTAAGTGTACGTAAGAACCGCGGCTGCTTTTATATCCAGTCTGACTGACCATTCCCAAATGACAGTTGGCGAGTTCCCGAGTCTCCCGAGTATAAAGTTTCGCGATATGAACACAATAAAACGCGGCGTCCTCTTCAGTGATTCGTGGAATGTGTCGGACAAGAAATGCCATCTGCGTCGGACAATCAAAACTTTGTCAGACTGGAATTTTCTGCTTAGCGTCCGGCAGATTGGTGAGGACAGCCCGTCCAAGACACAAACGTAATGTCCTCGAAATATTATATTATATCTTTCACAAATAAAGCATTTAATGAAAAATCCTATGAAAATGAAATAAAAATGAACAATCTTCTCACCATCATTAACTTATGTAATTCTCAATCAAAATAATTGCCTCGTACTCGTCAAATAAAAAACTAACTAAAGGTTTTGTTTTCTTGCCACTCTGTTAATAATATGTTTAATTTTAGTTCACTTTTAATATAATGAATAAATGTTAAATGGTTCGTACCTTATTATAAACTAAAATATTTGCCAAAATCTCCGAAATAGAACTAGCCGCTGAAATTACAACTCTACAAAAGTACTTACGAACACGTAACACAAACTCTATCGCTTTGAAAAGTGCCGGCATAACTCAAGTCGACTCTTCTATAGAGAGTAAAGTAGCCACATCAAAAAACCATCGCAAACAGTCGGTACGCCGCAAAAAGGGATTCGTATATTGGCGCTTTTATTGTTCCCTTTTATTCCAGTGAAAAATACTCGGATAGACTGTCTCTAATCTTTGTACTTTGATGTACGTTGGTATTACACGCGTCATTTGAAGACTCAAAGACATTCCTGGATGGGGAAAAAATTAAAATAACAAAGCTCGTACAATGGATCCGCGGGTGGGACGCACACAAGTGATTTGCGTTAAACGTATACCCACTGTTCGTTGTGACTTAGACAAATTGAAAATTCTTCGTGTTTGTGTTTGAAAATATTTCATATACTTACATTTCATTAAATTTTTATTCTTAATAACAAAAAGGCTCGTAGTTCTTTTGCAGCACAATATGAATAACATTATCGTGATAAACGTGTAGGGTGCTGCAATTCAAAGCCCAAATAGTTTAAAGCGACAAAGGCCATATTAAGAAAATAAAGACTAATTAATTTACAAAAAGAAAAATGACGTGTGAAACTGTAAGGAAAAAAAAATTTGCGTTCGTGTCCATGGCGTATAGCTTATAGATAATGGTATTCAAAACACACACACTAATTTTTTGCGACCTCCACCGTTGGCCAAAGGCAAAATGTAAATATAGAAAATAAGTTGCTTAAATAAAAATACAAAATACCTTCTGTATCATATACGAGAGCCTCCAGTCCGACACAATGATGAATCAGCCTGCACCCGCACGCTTCGTGCCCATTTCCAAATGGTTACCTTCGAATACCCTCGAGTAGTCGGTTTTAAACGCATTCCGCCATTTCGTGGGCCATTAGTCGAGGTGAAAGAGCCAATGATTATGATTGATCGCACCTCCGTTCACAATGCGGTCGCTTGACTTGTTGAATGGAAGCCCTCACGTGTGTACTCGTCTTATTTGTTGCGAATATAAAGGCGATCAAGTGAAATGGCATTTCAATATTTTGCTCTGTCTTCAAAAAGCATATCGACGCTTGAAAGGCAAAAGTGACTAAGCGACAATGCGTGAACTTTACAGTAGACTAATTTAAACATGAAATACCTGAAGAAAAAAAAAATATTTTAACGAATCTAGCTGTAGTAGAATTTAGCTAGTAGCTGTAGGATTGAAATGATTTTAATAGACCTAGAAATATATATTTTTTGCGCATCGAATATGGTTATTTCCTATCATTTATGTACAAAGCAGTTATTGTCGCTTAGTCACGTTTGTCTTTCAAGCGTCGATATAATAAAGGATTGTTTTCGTTTTGAGGTTTTATTATCTTTGAAGGTAAGCGAGAATGAAGTCCAATTGATGGTGGGTGGTCACAGCCATTCGCGGTTATCTGTAATGCAAAATTTTCAGGCCTCACTACAAGAAGGACATGTAAGAGCACTCGAAAAATAGCGTGTTCGCACTAAACCAGCCGATACGTGGTTAAAAAGATATCTGAAAACGGATTTTTTATTGAAACGATGGAAGTAGTACAATAGTAAAATGAAAATTATGGGATTATGGGAATAATTCCTTAAAACACTCCCCATGAAGCATACAGTACAAATTAACTCCTTTTGTAGACCTAGAAGTTCCGCACAATCCGGCAATCCGAACAGCCTTCTTCTGTACGGAGTTTCATGGAAGCAGCTGGTATTTTGGTGAACTGCCCCAGATGTAATGGAACCAGACCTGTCCTTTTTAAAGCACAAATATGTGTCCAGGAGGAAAATACCGCTTCAATTCAATAATGGCATCAGTGTTTAAATATGTGACTTTAAATTTGAATCCGGCTACATACTAAGTGTAAGATCAAATATCTACAAATAGACACACAGACACAGACCTCCACCAATTCTCTCTTCTTGTTTAGGCTCAGCGGTGTCCTTCCCTCCCCTTTTCGTAGCCTGTGCTCTCAATTTTAACTGCATTAACGTCTTTGTCAGTTCATCGTTCTAACTGTGTAACTTTTTAAAATCAATTATTCGGTTTTGATTCCCATCAAGTATGCTGTCCTTTCATTTTTGAATTTGACTACATTAGCAAAACTGGTGGTCACTACTATTTGAAGCACTTGTATTTTGATACTTTCTACATATTTTGGTTTGCTAGATAAAACTCTTCAGCTAACCTCTTCATTTGTAGATATTTCTTTTTTTTTTACTTTAACACCTGCAATCAGTCGCCAAGGCTATAATCAGGTGAGTTGCGAGAGGTTATGGTTTGGAGAGGCAGAGCCAATGCTCCGTCTCGCCTTAGTAGGGTAGCACGTCGGCTCTGTTGAGTCTTCTAATCGGTTTTGGCTGCAATAGTAAGCTGAGCAACGGGTTTGGGTGAGATGTCAAGCGGTTCTTATAGTTGGCTGAGTATCGTTTAACTTCATCCAAGATGGTTGAGATTTCCAGGTACTACTCGTAGATTACCGAATTTCGAGTATACCAAGGCGCCGACGAGAGTACCCTCAATTTGTAGATATAATAAAAAATATTCGTTTTCTGATGTGTTATTCCTGAGCATATAAAAAATACTTAAATTGTGATTTCCAATACAGTTTAGTGTTGAATATAAAATACATTATGATATATCTATATACTTCAGACAGACGATTCCATTGTGAGAACGTAGTCAATGGCGATCGCGTTCGAAGTCAATCGACAGTGAACACAGATTAACTATTCGAAGCGATGAACTAAGATGCTAATTCTGTATCGTTCAGACATTTGCTTTTGTATTCAATTATTCCAGATCCTGGGAGAACAAAGCTTCGTAGAATTAGAAATAAGATACACTACTGCAATCGTAAAAGTGGGTGCATTACGGCATTACTAGTCCAAATTCGATTTTCAGCGGAATTAGTATCTATAAAGTAGTTCCCAAATTTATACAAACGAATCTACTTTCATAAATATTTTGGCAGTCTTTGCCTCCTGACTTTAATTTACATATAAAAATATCTTCTCCTAAAAATGGTCGCTATATCTATGGATATCATATACAGATATGAAGTTGTCGTGATGTAGGTGAATTACTTACTTGATATATGTTCATTTACGACTTATACTATGTAGGATAAAAATCGAAACTACAAAAAATAAAATTTATGTAATTACTGGTAGTAAGGCGTCTTGTAAGCCCGCACGGGTAGGTACCGCCGCTCTGCTCATTTTATTTATTATTACTACTTCTTACTTCACTTTATTATTACTTCACCGCGGAAGTCATTCGTGAACATTTGTTAAATACGTATTTCATCAGAAAAATTTGGTACCTGTCTGCGGGATTCGAACACTGACACAGTCGCATCGCTAGATACGAATGCACCGGGCGTTTTATCCCGCAGGCCACGACGACTTGTAAACAAGTACCTAGTTAATTTAATCTAGTGTTAGGCTGCTACACACGTTGAAGCACTGCATAAATATTTATCGAACACTTCAAACTTTGAGGGTCGTCTAACTCTTAACTTGTACTTTTGAGTTGACAGGTCAAAACACACGTGACTTATGATTAGAACTATTATGGATCACATAATGACCAAACTTTTGCGATTACTGTTAAACGACTTAATCGTTTTAAATACGATACTGTCACACTTAATCTTAACTTAACGATAATCTCACGATACAGCTGCAATTCTCTACTAGATAGGCAGTATATTTCTTAGTGGCAACACAGGAATGTCGCATGGAATAAACAATTCTTTTCAATGGAAACGCACGAACGCTCTGTAGCGGGGCGACACAAAATGAGATCGAAAGATTGCGCCCACGGGCATTGAGAAACAAAAAAAAAACTTTAAATCTTTGAGATTAAAGCAAAATTGCAACTCATTCGTAAAATACGAGAGAATTTAATACTTCGGATCCAAGATGAGCGACCGAATTCGAATTTGAGGAATAGACCAGGAAAATTTACCGCCGTTGGGGTGCAACTATGCGACATCAACGTATTACACCCGCGGGATCAAAGTGGATAGTGGGGAAGAAATAGTATCAAAGAAATCCAAAGTCCATATACATGCACAACACTCTAGTCTACCTACCAAAGGTAAAGGTTTTTTTTAAATACCTAAGCTAATACTACTTCTTAGGTTTATTATACTGTGGAATTTTTAGAAAAATATAATTGTACACATCACGCAACATATACTTATGACCAGCTTGTCCAGATCAAATTATTTATCATTATTATTTTTACATTAGTTGCACGGATTATCATATTATAGAAAATGGCTTTCGTACCAAGATTCTCGTTTTCGACTAATTAAGTAATAATAAAATGTACTGACCAAGTTACTGAGGACACCTCACGCAGTAAGCTACCTTTTTTTAGAATAAGAATAATTACAGAAGGCTTTATTCGAGCAATACAAGGCAACATAGCCTAATATTGATAAGTAACTCTAACGATCACAATAAATTTATATACCTGAAGCGTAATTTCCTTCGCGGATACGAAGCGTTTAACAAAGTTTAACTGTACATAAAATTTTATTGACCCATATATGAAATAGTGAGACAATCCCGCCGACTTTACCGAGTCATTAGTCGCATTTTTATTACACAATGACGATAAACATGTCGTAAGATATCGACTGAAAACATTCATATAATCAGTTCCCCCGTTTTCGTTCGGTGACTATTCGATTATTTCCTTTATTGTATTCGATTATCGAGATACGGATATTCGTTTTTATTGTTCTGTCATTACGTAATGAAAAGTTTTGGTATTGTTTAAAGAAAATACGACATAGAAACAAAGTGTAGTAATATTCCCGAATTAGTAATTTTATACATGAAATATTAATGAAGTGTATTGTATAGTTAGAGAACCGTAGTAGCTAATAACTTAATTAATGTATATGATATAATGCTCAAAGTTTACGGACCTTTTATTTGACAAAGCATTGAACCTCATGAATTACGAAATCCATATTGAATTTTGGGCTGAATCTAAAAACTATTTTGTCAAATTAAGGTTCGAAAATGACATTACGTAATCTTCAATTCATGCAGACGCGAAACGCAGCAATGAAGAAAAAGACTGACGTAAAAATTCAAACTTCATAAAGAACAGTCGTCACTCAAATTAACTCGGAAGAAGCCGCGATACACCCGGAAATTATTTATTGCTTACAATTTCGCTTACAAAAGGGAAAATATTGCTGAACATTTTTCCGTAGCGCGCGGAACTCCTTAATTTCTAATGGGCCATTTGCCACTTTGTCAATTGCGCCAATAAATCTGAACGAGTGGCCAACGGGTGAATTATCGCTCTGTCTCTAGCTAAACGTCATGACATTCTTTTGTTTTTCTCTTTACAAATATTACACGTTTAAATGGGGATGTCTTTTCTCAATGTCACCGTTTTTTTTTTTTTTTTCAAAATATATTTCGGGTGTGTTCAGGTTTTAGAAACATATAGCCAGCTTTTGTTATCTTTTAAAAATATTTATAATATGTATTTATAAAGTCTAACATTCTTATGGGTGTATATATTTAATTTTCTTTACTGTTTAGAATATAAAGCAAAAGTTACACGATACTACTACGTTTTTTTTTTGTTTTTTTTCTCTTGTAGGCATACGAACGAGCATACGGACCACCTGATGGTGGGTGGTTACCATCGCCCATCGACTTCAGCAATGCCAGGCGCAGAGCCAAGCCGCTGCCTACTGTTTAACAATTATAATCGAAACTTTATAAAAAAAGCATGTTAAAGTGATTTTTTATATTGTTTAGCGGTGTGGACGAGCTAACGGCCTACCTAATGTTAAGTCGTTACCGGAGCCCATAGACATATACAGCGTAAATGCCACCACTCACCTCGAAACAAGAGATCCTTCAAAACAAAACGCATTACTGCTTCACGGCAGAACTAGACGAGATGGTGGTACCTACCCATACAAACTCACAAGACGTCCTACACACATCACAAGGTGATTAAGCAAATTATAATTTTACGGATTTTGATTTTTATTAACACTACGTTTTTCTTTCACAGTGGAAGTATAAACTTCCACGATTACGTATTTCATTAGAAAAATTGGTACCCGCCTGCGAGATTCGAAAAACGCTGCATTGCTTGATCCCGGCGCACCGGGCGCCTTATCCTTTAGGCCACGACGGCTTCAAATATATTTAGAGATACGTCCATAAACTGGAACATAAAAAATTATAACATTATTTGAATGTAGTTCGAAAGCCGCATGCCAAATATGTCTTTTAATTACTTCTCAAGTATTTCGGTTGAGCGCGTTCACTCCTTAGCTGCTCTTAAATGGTTACTAAAGCTAGTAGACATCACAACGTGAATGCTACTAGCCCACCGTGAGGGTTGAGGTCGGTTTCTCAATTGTATAGCAAATACAAAAATGATAACGTGTTTTATTAGAAAAATTGGTATTTACCTGTGGGACTTGGAAACCGGCATAGTGACATCGCTAGATATGGGTACACCGTGCCTCATTCTTTCAGCTACGATAACTTTTCTACCCCGAATTTAAGTTATTATAAATATGTAGTTACAAAAAAAATATAACAAAAAACTATAAAAACATGCTTTTATAGAAAACACAACTAAAAAAATTGAAAATAAATATATCGAAAAAAGTGTAAAAAGGGTGGAGTGCATGGTGTCAATAGTTATTAATTATAAATTATCAAATCATAAATTATTCATTAACGTACATTCAGGCAAATGCAACAGTTTAACATTTGGTTTACTGGTGGTAGGACCTATTGTGAGTCCGCACGGGTAAGTACCAGCGCCCCGCCTATTTCTGCCGTGAAGCAGTAATGCGTTTCGGTTTGAAGGGTGGGGCAGCCGTTGTAACTATACTGAGACCTTAGAACTTATATCTCAAGGTGTGTAGCGCATTTACGCTGTAGTTGTCTATGGGCTCCAGTAACCACTTAACACCAGGTGGGCTGTGCGCTCGTCCACACATCTAAGCAATAAATATAAACAAAATATAAAAAATGGTAAGGGAAAAAAATAAGGCGCTAAAATGAATTTGTTGTTTTGACTGCCGAAAGTAAAAAGTGAGTCGACTTTTCAAGATTTCGAGTTAATCCAACATTTTCAAGGAGATCAAATTAATGTTCAAAGATTCCGTTACATACTAACATACATATGAAGCTAATAAAAGCGTATTAAAATATGATAGTAACTACATATACATAATTGCTAAATGAAATTGAAAATTCGATTTTATTGAGTTCAATATATATCTAATCAGAACGAAATATTATGTGACAAAAGGCTCCTGCTCTAACCGAACGATTTTAAATCAAAGTTCGAGGAAATCGTATTCTATTTTCGAAATTCAAACGTAGTAACTTTTTTTAATGGCTTTCACGTGAAACCATTTTTTACTACGCTCTAAATTTTAACTGCATATACTTTTATTGGATTCCATTTTGAAATCAAAATTTAAATTCGTTTGACAGCTCTATAGATCAATGTGTTCAACTTTTATTTCATTTAAACATGTGAATAACGATATTAGAAATCACTACCAGTTTGTATTAATTACACGAATCTAAAAATAAGTTGTTAGATATTATTTAATACTGTAACGACATAGTAATACTTTGCCTTAAAAAAGACATTATTCAAATTCAAAAGATTTTATCGATGAGAATACACAGCGGCTCCATTAAAATTTCGTACACAAAACAAACGCGGAGGCGGTTGTTTATTTAAGGCCCAAACTCGACCATCGCAATTAAATAGCCCCCTAATTCCGAAACTGTATCTCAGACTTTCATTCACACACATCAGAAGTGACTACGCCTGTCGGATACGTGGACGCTTGTCTTTATACCCTGAATTTTGGATGCGACCTACGTCGAAGTTGGCCGGCGGTTTTCAGGTGGCCAGAATACGCAACTACATTAGAATTGCAAAGTTGTTTTGTTAATTGAACGTGCCGTGAATTAGGATTGTCACCGGCTCACTAATGACGCTAGAAAGTTTTAAAACGATAGTTTGCGGTTTCATAAAATTTAATTAAGGCCAGTCATCAGTCACCGAAAGGGCCGGGCGTGTCAGTGCTCCTGCAAGATAACGTGGGGTCAGACACTGCACTAACTATCCGCCGAGTGATGAATGTACTCTTAACAGACCTCAAATATTCCTCTGTTGACGGCCTCCGGAGACCTGTTTGAATAACCCATGCAATTAAACAACGGAGATAGTGTGACGGAGGCAGCTCCCGGAGAAAATCGATTCGTTCTTAAGTCACTCTCAACTTATACGATATTATTCATAAGTCTGTTACTCAAGCGACGGACGGTCGAAATGCAAACAGACCGCTATTCTAGTTATTAATCATTCACGAAGGCTCCTTGTTATCAAATAGCGGTGCCGTGATGAAGTGGCGGTTCGCCTAATTCTGATTATCGCTAACTAGGTGTTGACCGCTCCTGACCGATGGACGTCCATAATTTACACAACGACCGTTTACCTGGAAACAGAAGACGTAAAATTAAAATCGGCTCTCAACTTTCGTCTTAATAAAATGTCGATAAAATGTCTCCTTGTAGCGCAGGTAAGAGTTATCTTTGTGCCGTTTGCGTTATTATTTCGGAAACACTCATTATTACATCAATTCGAACATTTCGAACTTCCGCATGTATATCAGAATGTCCATTATAAAGGGTGTTCGTTGTTATACGTAACGGAGTTCACCTTCTCGGTCCTCATTAAAATTTGTGCGAAAGCTTCTAAATTCTACTCTTTTCTCCGCACCTCCATTTCAATATACAGGAAAAAGTGGAAGAGCGATGTGTACGGAGTACCGAGCCGGGCTAGCAAAAGTTTTGCCTACCCCTCCCTCGGTGGGGGCAAAAAGTGTTGCCGACGGGTAAGCTGGCGGTTATAGCTATGTCGGGGAAAAGTTTTCCGTGTTGCGGGTTGAGGGCAGAAGGGGAGGAGGGTGACGCATGCGCGCTCTGGCCGCTACGGAGCTGACGTGACAGTCCTGAGTGGGACTTTAAGTTCGACAGTGGGACGCTACGTGGTTTTCCCTGAAAATGACGCAATTTGCGGCAATGATTAGATTTTAACATTTTCAAAGAGAGATCGATGCCGGCCATCATTATTTTCTCACATAAACACTTTTTACCATAATAAAATGAAAATACCTTCTTTCTAAATGAAAATGATGTACATATATGAAATAATTCTGAAAAGAATAGATTTTATACAAGTTATCTAAAGAAAACAAAAACTGTAAAATAGGTAATGAAAAAATATATTTAAAACTAAGCTATAATTATAACACGTCGTTGGAAGTAAATTAAGTTTAATAGATTGAGGAAATAGGGGTAATAGATTATCTGTGCTTTACACACAGATGCCGAATAAATCAGTTACTAGCTTTTTTTCCCACCTGCAATATTCTTTATAGCAGCCACTACAAGATATTGATAAGACACAATGATTGTAATGTTTTAAAAAAAAAAGCATCTCGGCCTTCTTTTCTAATTTGTTAAACGAAAGTTGCTAGTATTGAAAAACGGGTAAAGACTTTTTGCAAGATGTAACCAAGAATGTTTGAATTATTAATTAAGCAACGTCAAGTGCAGTAGAGTACAATCAGCCTTGACGACACAACGCTAGAAGCCGGTGAACTTGAAAACGACTCGCGCGCAACTTTCCAACGGGATTCGTTGCGACTTGTTGTTGCTCCCTGTTTGTTGTGAAACTAAATTCGAGTTGCTAAACTAAAGTCGGAGGATATTTAAAGGGAACTTTTTCTCGGAGTCAACGGCCGGGCCGCTTAGGCCGTCACCCAGTTTCAGAGTACCACCGAGTTATGGCAGTTGTTCGCAAACTACTTGGTCGAACAGGCCGAGGGCTGCAATCGGAAGGTCATGGCATTAATTTGACCTTGCCCACAACTTCTGTTTACGTATTTAATAGATATTTTGAGAATAAGCATAATCGTTCGCCCAAATAAAACTTCATCAGTTTGCCCATTGAAAATTAGCTCATTGATTTCTTAGTAGCTAATAAAAAAATCCGTAATCCTTTTGTTTTAAAGATTAATTTTTTCTTTGTGATTTGTAAAAATATTTATTTCTTCTCGATTGCGTTAATATCCTTTTTAAAACTCGCAGATACATTTATAAACAACTTACTTACTTCATATATACTGTGTTACTTATAATATTTTGTATTCAAGTTTAACAATATTTGCTGTGTATGTGCATTACTATAATTCTCATGTTGTATTTATTATTTTAGCTGTTCTACACACACACTCATCACTTTTAATTATTATTCTCATAATCCTCTCGCAGGTTTGCTGGAAGAGATTTCTTAAAGAAATAAGCAGTGCCTTTGTACATAATTTTCTTATTACTCTGTACTATGTCTTCTTTTTTGTGTATACATAAATCTCTATATATAAAAATAAATTTGCTGTTCGTTAGTCTCGCTAAAACTCGAGAACGGCTGGATCGATTTGGTTAATTTTGGTCTTGAATTATTTGTGGAAGTCCAGAGAAGGTTTAAAAGGTAGATAAATATGAAAATGCTCGGAATTAAATAAAAATAACAATTTCGTTTTTCCTTTGATGTGTCCCCCGTCGGACGGATTATTTTGTTTGTTTTAAGTTTATTTTATACAAAAATTTAAGTCTTTTATTTATCGGTTGAGGCACTACGAAGTCTGCCGGGTCAGCTAGTAAATAAATAAATAAAAATAAATAAACAAAATCAAAAACATCTGAAAATCAAGTCTCGGCTTAATTAACTAGATGTTCATTCGTTCGACTGTCAAAGGCTTCAAACAAATCGTCCAGGACAAAATAATGCGGTAGATAATAGCCGCTCTCGGAGGCCGAACAAGCGCCTCGAGCGTCGCACCTGACTAACAAAATTAATTATAGCCCAATAAGGAAATATTAACCGGCCGCTTAATAAGCCATTCTCGGGGATACGCCACAATTAAATTGGGAGGGTCTTCCAGTCATTATTTCTAAACAATAATATATCAAGGCGATGTTTTCAAGATGGCGCAAACCACGAAACGTAAAGCGCTCAGTTGTATTTGTAAAACACTCCTTTGCAGGTGATAATTTTAAAGTTGGAAAATATTTTGATATCCTAATGACTATAAGGTTTATTTTTGCTTATAATGCGCACGGTTTAGTACCGCATAGTTTCTGGTATGTATTCTCTTCGGTGTTAGCGAGCCAACAGCAATAATTAAAACTACTTTTACCGTTTAATCTTGGGTTTTCAATACTTTACTGATTTCGTGGTGTTTGTTCATTAGTTGTTCGTGGCCGTAAAAATAGTTAATAATTACAAATATATTATACTGCATAATTCTGTCGTGAAATAACATGTATAGACAATTGAATGGTGATTGAGCCATTAAATAGCACAATGCATGAGCAACGTAAAATTTTGTTTTTTAGTAAATGCCTTTAATGATGTATTAGTATTCAATTACTGATGTATTAGTAATTTTAAAAGAATTTCATAAAGTTCGCGATTTTTTTATGTTAGGCATTAAACACCTCCTGTCAGTCACAACTTGAACGTCATCATTTAGATGTTTTATCGGGACGAATATTAACTAAGGAAACCATTCTTTTAAAACGAAACGCATGAAAAAGGCAGAATGGTAGTAACAATCTATACGCTTCTTCACAACACGCTATACTATCAGCAAAGTCATTAAATGTTTTTCTTTATTATAATTATCTGATAAAATTGTTTTCTTTATGGTAAGTAACCAAGACATACGATTCTATTAAATCCAAAAGGGTTAAACTTTTTGATTCATCGACGAATGAAGGAACTACATACGTTCTCCCTGGTATTTAGTGGTGACTGGTGCCTATAGATATCACAAAGTGAATATCGACACCGACCTTGAAACATGAGGTCTAAATCTCAATTGCCATACAACGGTTTTTCCTTCCTTCAATACGGAACCCTGTTTCGTGGCAGAAATAGGCAGAGGGGTGGTCATTTACTCTAGACACATCCTTAGAAGCGTATTCTAATTCTAACGCTAGCAACATCAAAAGCACAGAAGAGAAACGTTGAAGTTAAAGTGGAGGAAATCATACGAGTTTGATGTGACACGCTTATGACCTTATTCCTATAGTTTCTCGATGGATCTTCTCAGCGGAACGTGGTTCGGCTCCAGTGGTGGTCCTTGAGTTGTTAGGCCTCTTTCGGAAATTGTAAGAAGGCTCCACACCTCCTGGTTAAACTCAAACTCGCCCATCCCTTTTGGTAAAGTGGTAAAGTCTTCTGAACATTGTCTGCATCCCAAAAATCCCTTCATTCCTAAAAAATGTAAAAAAGAAGGTTTGCTAGGACAGGATATTTGGTTTTGGCAGGACATTTTTTGCAAATTTACAGGAGAGCCATTTAAAGTTTAAAATTTGGAAAAAATATTATAACAAAAAACTTCTTTAGCTAATAAGTGAAGTAAGCATAATTGAAGTTTAATCAAAAACTGTTGATGCTAGTCTAAACTAATATATAAATCTACAGTGGTTTTTACGGATGTTAGGATATAGCTATTGAACCATGCATCCGATTGACTTGAAACTTGATATCCATGTAGAAAATACATGTACTTAATGGATAGGCTAATATTTATATGAGTGTTGGACTCCCTAATAATAATAACAATAAATAATAATGATAATTTTAAATGCCCAGCGAAGCAGGCGAGTACGACTAGTACCAAATAAAACGCACCTTTAATACGTAAAAATAAATGGCGCGCATTAAGCGAAATGTCGTTTAAACCAAATATACTTTCACCCCTCATTATGATATTTAGTCTGTTCTCTTAATAATCGATTTAAAGTACTCACTGCCACGTTAAACTAAAATGATATACGTATATTTTCTAGTCTGTAGTGACAAATCATCTACGTTTCAGAAAAACAAAATTCACGAAGCGAATTATAAAATAACACAGGAAATTCTCAGTTTACGTGTACGGTACCGGCGTTTCAGTGAGCAAAACACGGGCACAACCCGTATTTATGGTTATATGACGGAAAAGTTTCCGAGCGTAGGAGCCAAAGCCATCGATTTTCGAAACTTTTTCATGGAAATAAACCTACTTTCGTTGTGTACGCGCCGGATCGTTGTGTGCGCAGCGCGTGTCACTCACACAGCGAAACCGTTTGAGGTCATTGCTTTTTTTTTAATTGAGCTCTATTACTTATGATTGCAAATGAACGTTCGGAATTTGATTACAAAGACACAAGACGTCTATGTGACGAGTCATTATTGTTAGAAACTTGAATTCCTAGTACCACTGTTTAAACGACTTAAGATAGTTTACTGGTACAACTTCTTGTTTTAGGCACAGTTGTTTCTTGCATAATAAATACCTTATATGGGAAAATGATCCATATTGTTTAGTTAATAGTGCAGGAATTCGTTCGTACCGTAATGTATGTATGGTAATGTGTAACTGTAGTGACCTTTACTTAAAATTCCTTAAAATATTTGTGTCTCGTGTCCCTTGACACGTCATAAGAATATCAACCGCTTGTATCGAGCGAACTCACACACGCAAACCGACGTACTTGTAATAGGTCCGCAAAGAAAACTTTTTAAAACTTTTCCAGCGAGGCAATATGGCTCGTGTTCTCAGTCGTTATGTTTTATTTAGGCAACACTCGGCCGTCTCGTTCTTACTTGCGGCCGATAATGGGTCACGGAGAAAGATAAATATATTTCACACTTTTGGTCCCCGGCGGAGCGATGCGGGTCTTGCCCGGGATACGAAGTAATTATTTCTGTTCTGTCGTTGCCGTGTATTTTTTATATGATGTCGTCATTTCGTAGGATGCGAAAATTTCCAAAAAAAAAAGATTCTCTATGTCACCTTAGTTTTAATGTAATACTTAATAGAACTGATTTGTTGACCATTACTTCGAAAATAATAGAGTATTCAAAAAGTCAGTAATCGTAAAATGAAAAAAATTTCACAGTTACATGTGAAGTTTATTTCCCAACCCTTTATTGGGTAATTTCTTGATTCGCCCACTAAAATATAAACAACAAGAACAAGAACTAAAATACCGTTTACAATACTTTGAATGAGTAAATAAATAAAAACTCATGAAACGTCATTAAATTTGACAAATAAATATGAATTTTGATCAATATAACCGTTCCAAATTTAAATATTTTTTTTAGTTTGGATGTTATAACATTTTGGCGGAAATGATTAAGGTTTATTCTTGCAACATTCTGAACTTTGATATTAATGTGGATGTTGGCTTAGGAAATTTGAGCATAAAGCCTCGATTGAAGGCACAAGGCAAGAGTGCAGTCTCACGGTGCTCGTTTATCAAGATCGCCATCTGATTGGGGCGCGGCTCAGCTGCGTTTTATTGTCGAATTACACGGCGCTCATTCAAATTTTAATTTATGTTCCGTGTTCGGTGTTCGAAAATTGAAAATTCATTTTAGGTCCATTTTGTACGTTCAGATTAATAACTGATGTCATTCTTTCATTATATGGCAATTAAAAAAAAAATTGGATAGTTAATTCGTACATATCTTAACAAATTAATATGTCTTTCCTGTTCCCATACACTTCTTGTAAAATTAGTTGAGTAGTTAAAGCATAGCAACAGACTCAATTCGTATTTGTAATATTAATAACGTGTGACGATTATAATAATAATAATAATAATAACTCTTTATTTATATAACACCTTAATATGTACACAGTAAAGTAATAAAACAAAAGTCGGTATATAAATCGGCGGCCTTATCGCTGAAAGCGATCTCTTCCAGGCAACCTTGCAGGGAGAGGAATAAGTTAACTGGACGGTGCTATATCTTAATAAACTTACATAAAAATATATACTTAAATACACANATCTTGACTAACGCTACCTCTCACTAGCTCAGCTTCACATTTTTTTTTAAATTAAATACATTTTATTTTTCATACTTTTTATTCGTAAAGGGTTAACAATTATGCTACTTTAACAAACTAGTTGTTTTTGTTAGCAACTTTTACGGCCAAATTTATTTATTAATTTAATTACTTATTTATTACTGAAATTCCTTTATATTTCAAAACTCATGCTTAACAATCTAATTCCAATCTGTAATCAGTATTTTCTAAAATTAAGTATACGATTGTAATTGTCTTCAGCCATTTAAAGATTAAAAACTAAGTTCGACCGCTGGCGTTTCAAACCGTAACTCACAAAAGAATTGTTTTACGCGCACTCATTACAAAGATTGTATGAAGGTAATATAGAGGGTGGCAATGTTGAACATTCTCATTTCGAAAACCCTCACAAATTAAAATGAGATGAGTTTGGGGACGTGAAAGAAGTAAACGTTTTTGTTTAATAACGTTTTCTTGACTTAAAACTTTTAACAATAACATTTAGATGAACAAAAAACAAATGACAAATTAATGAATGCTATAAAATACGTAGAGCTGTCTCGTTATAGTGATTTATTTTTTTGTTTGAAAAATACCCCAATGTTCTTTCTATACGCATACGTTTCCTGTAAACTTTCATAGGTTAGTTAAGTGGCTAAGACGTTAAAGTATACCAAAAAAAAACTCAATTCAAATTTGTAATATTAATAACGTGCGATGTTTTTTTTTTTTCGTTGTTTTCGAATAATTAATTTCTGTAAACCAATACCGTCGTATAAATAACCGAATTAGGGCACTGATGCTCTAACTATACACGGCCTTATAGCCTGCTTATTTTGTTATTGTCTTAGATGAGCAGATATTAAATGTTTGCCTGGTCCCATAGACACGTTGAGATGATGAATCGAATCTCGATTGAACTGTAATACTTCACAAACCGGAACACTTAATTATTTCGCGATAAAAACGAGTAGAACAATTGTACCTACCTGTCTACGATAATATCATACTTAGTATGTAGACCTTCTCCTCGTGTCGTATTCCTCGTTACTGAGGGTCGAGATTCAAAAGAGATTATTTTATCGTTGCCACCGCTTACTACTCCCCGAATCCTGATCATGCAAGAACAAGTCATCGTCGTCGCCCTAGACACGTCCTTACGGATATATCAGATCCAATAACTCTCGCACTAGATACCTTCAGCTCTAACACTAGGAGCAGGCTTAGGGATTCCGGTAATCGTACTCGTCGAACTCGGCAAAGAGTTCGACGTGCAACCTAACCCGTGCATCAGCCCGCTGAGTTTCTCGCCGGATCTTCTCAGCGGGTCGTAATTCCGATTCAGTAGTAGATTCATTCGTGAAGCAGCTACTCTTGAGTTGTTAGGTCTTCTTCGGAGGCGCTCGTGCAGCTGTTAGCAAATCCCACACCTCCTGGCTGAACCTTGCTCGCCCACCTGTCCTGGTGAAACTGGAAAGGCCTCCAGGCCACAAGTTATACTTCAATCATAAAAAAAGATTATTTTATCTTTGAGGATAATTCTGTAAATATGTTTGTTCTTGGCGTCACGTAGAGCATTCTGTAGCTTGGTGTTAAGATTTGAACGAATTTGGTCGGACCATCTGCTTAGGCTCGGCTCCTTGAAGTGGGTGGGAGGAGCTATAATAGTAATTAACGTTAAGAAAAGTAATTTGTGAATATGACAAGAAATCACTTAGCTACTTCCTCCGCCGTACGTATACATTGTATGGAAATAGTTTAGTAATCTCTCATTATCTAAACAATAACCAGTGAAGCTTGTAATTACGAAATCGTCCCGGAAATACAAGTCACGTTCCACGGTTGCAACGTCGAAGAGTGACATTCCGCCTTATCTACCGAATCAATTAACACAATGGGCTGGCTGTGCCTGGCTCCGTTCGGGACGACTCGGAGAACCTCGGAACAGTTCGGCGCGGTGCAGATTTTGAAAAAAGAATCAAGTTAATAACGCCGCACTTTATTTTTACAGCAGTAATAAGGCGCATTGTAGAACAGATCACGGCAACATTTAAAAGCTACGTCCCAAATTGTTTTTTACTCTAAACTTTCTCGATAAATGTTCTAAAAGCGATATCTTTCTATTATAACTAATTTTTAAATACATTAAGCTCCGGAAACGTATTATTTCTATTTCAAATGATTTAGATTTCGTGTACTGCAAAAAAACTTAATAAAATGATTTAATAAGAATCAGCAGTATTTCTAACATTTTAATTTTAAATGATGTCTTATTATGGTTACCCAGGACTGTCATTAATAAGTACATTTAAACTTAAATATTGAAAACCTATATTCATAATCAATCAAAGTAATCATCTATAATATTAAAAATCTAAACATTTATTTATAAGCATCATTACCGCAAACAAACAAACTTATAACTTTAATATTATCAAAACAGTTTCAATTAAAAAAAATCCAACAACACAACCTTGCATTATATCAATTAATAGACAGGCATTATTTAGGGATTATTTCTTACTAGTAGTAGGACCTCTTGTGAGTCCGCGCGGGTAGGTACCACCGCCTTGCCTATTTCTGCCGTGAAGCAGTAATGTGTTTCGATCTGAAGGCTAGGGCAGCCGTTGTAACTATGCTGAGATCTTGAACTTATATCTCAATGCGGGTGGTGCATTTACGTTGTAGATGTGTATGGGCTCCAGTAACCACTTAACACTAGGTGGGCTGTGAACGCGTCCACCCATCTAAACTATAAAAAAAAAATGACACAATTTAATTTTCATGTACCGTCGATGTATCATCATCATCAGTTTGTATCTCTCCACTGCTCGATGTAGGCCTCTGCCATAGTAATCTTCCCTCTTAATAGTCAATGTATATTGCTAGTAAATTATTTCAAGTATAAATAGATCGAATATTATGAAAATTTGACAAAACCTTTGCTTCGCCTAATGGTGCATGTTTCAGAGCGGCAATAAAAAAAAAACCTTGATTATAACATTGGTAAAGGTGATATAACTCGTATTAGATATTCTACGTTGCGCGGATGTGGCGAACCGTCCGCATCCGGCCGGCCAAACGCACGCCTCTTCCGCTTCCGAGCGAGCACGCCTCGCGCCTCTGCGGCAAATTCTGTTTTGTTGTTATTTTACGAAGCCCGTCGACGTTGAAAGCTTTACGATGTCGGCTTTGAGCGTTCGCGATTATGAAATTACTGATGTTACTACAACTTTGTGATTGGACTCGAACTGTGTGCGCTCGTGCGATTAGACACTAGCGATGCTGTCTTGTATACACGGTCAGTCACAAATAAAATATTATTCTCTGAGACTGTGTTTATACTAAGTAAATTTGTTGGGTATTTAATTTCGGTAAAAAATGAAACTCAAAGATATATAGCATAAAATTGCTATGTTGAATAAAAGTTGACATGTTTATATAATACATAAATTATTAATGATATCGAATACTCCAAACAACGAAAGACTTAACTGCGTTTTCTGTAATATAACTATAAATAAGAAAACAATACTTCAAGCCAATTATATCTATTTAACATGTCCTTCTTCAAACGAGGCTTTTGGAGATTACTTAACGGTAGGCAACGGCTTGGCTCTACCCCTGGTATTGCTGAAATCCATGGGCGACGGTAACCACTCTCCATCAGGTGGGCCGTATGCGCATCTGCCTACAAGGGAAATGAAAAAAAATTAAACAACATTAATATGTATAAGACTGAATTATTTCTCTTCATTGAATGAAAGGGGAGCGAACTTGTCTAAGAAAAATATTTTTAAAACTAAAGATGTTTTTCTTTACACACATATACAAGTGGTTGTAGGACCTCTTGTGACTCACAAGCAAATAGCACCCTGCCTATTTCTGCTGTGAAGCAGTAATGCGTTTCGGTTTGAAGGGTGAGGCAGCCGTTGTAACTATACTTGAGACCTTAGAACTTATATCTCAGAGTGGATGGCGCATTTACGTTGTGGATGTCTATGGGCTCCAGTAACCACTTAACACCAGGCGGGCTGAACTCGCCCAACCATTTAAGCAATAAAAATAAATGTGACTTGAACTATCTGTGACGAAAAATAAAAAGACAAAATTTAAAATGACACCTCAGAATAAATCCACTTACAAACTAAACTGTTTGAATGTTAATATAATGTAAATTTAAGTTACAATGCGGTAATACTTCGTAAAGCTAATCACAGTATATCAAGTACGAAATCCGCGCCACTGCAGTGTTGTCACGCGCGTTTACAGAGCAAAATAGTCTACAATGTATGGTTATTCTTTGTAATGTCGTAGAGTTCGATGCGTTTTTGATAATAAATTTTTTATTACTGATTTGACGTTACGTTAAGTGTACTGATTAGCTCTGTAATTCTTTTGTTAAATAAATGGTAAAACTGGTGTTTATTGTGGCTAAGTTGCGTTAATAGTGTGAAACGTTATTAATATAGTGTTTGTGACTGTTTACAACAAGGATATTCATCGTGAAACTTACATACGAACCTAAAGTTCTGTTTAGTTTCAATACTACAAAGTTTTGGTACCCACNCCACCTCCTTTTGCCTTTTTCTCTTTTTTTTGCTTTTCTTTTTTTTGTATTTCATTTTATGATGTGAAAGGCAATAAATGATCTTTATTTATTTATTTATTTATTATATTTATTAAAATGTATTTAACAAAAAAAAAAAATTATAAGTCATTTATGAATTATTATTGTAGAGACTTTACTATTCTAATTTAGAATATTTGTAAATTGGTATATTAGCACATATTGTTTCCTTAAAATGACTTTTATATCCCGTCAATTGTTTATTAATAGCTAATTATAAATCAACAAATACTCTGGGCCAAATTTCAGATGGCCATTGGGCTCCAAGCTAGGATTTTCTGTACTATTAGAACCAGAGATTTTCATTTATACACGTATACTTAAAGTATAAAATAAACGTTAAGATAAAAAGCAAAAAAAGTTGTTCGTCTCCCGAAAGCTTTCAGAAGCAGAAAAAAAATGAATCCACGATCCTACGTTCAACCATTACGGGCTCTAAGTACCTACTGCATCTTCACGAAATACCATATTACTTTTCATGAACTAAAAATGTGGCGTCGAAGCTAGTGTTCATAAGAGGAGTAGAGACATGGCGATTTATTTCATGACTGCAAAAGCGATGTCACGAAGCGCGACCGCGGTTGCACTTACATAAATACTAACAGTAATTAGCATTATTCTTTACGTTTTATCTTGATACGTTAGTATTTATTACACGTGATTAGTGGCAGGCAAAACCGTAAATTGCTTTGAGATTTCGAAATAAAATCAAAGTTTAATTTGTCGTTCGCATTCTTTCCTGCACGAACGAATACTTTAACTGAGCTTTGTTTTTCTGTTTTATTATCCAACATTAGCAATATCTCCAGCCAGCGTATCAACATATTATTTTAGTCTCAAATGGTAATAATTTTAAGCCCAAAAAAATTGTGTAATTTATTATGCCGAATGCTCTTCCAACAACTAAATTGTAACAATAAACTTATGGTAATAGATTCATAATTCACTTGTCACGATAAAAACGCACAAATTACTATAGAATAATACGGGAATCGCTATGATATTTAGTATCACGTGCGTTGTATAACTGCCGTTCATTAGGGCAGTGTTGACAGCATGCGTGCGCGCCGCTCGCGCCTGGCACCGGCCTATCGCGCCACCATCGATGACTAATAAACACAAACCAACTTAAAACTTCCCTCAAACCAACACCAAAAACCTTCTAACATAAAACATTGAAGAGCTCAAGCAAACGCAAACGTAACTTTGTCAAGTCATAATCGCTTCTGGCTACAACTAAACAACTTTACGTTGCGATTGAATCTTAACGCGTTGTTTCAAGACGTAGTTTTCAATGACCCGTATAAAAATTGAGTTGGATAATCGCGACCACTTCTGACGAACACTTTGGAAGTTCGCCCCCGAATTGAGCGGTCCGTGTCAGAATTATGTACGTAGATGCGGCATCGATATCGACGCACGATTTACGACCGTACGACTTATTATTTCTTCATTTCCATTGTGCTTCCTGTAATTTCGTGTCTCGAGACACGAATGAATAAAATTATGGAATAATATCATGAGTTCCGAGGACACACTAAATTTTGTGAGAGCTGTTTTCCTCTGTGTAAAATATAATGTGGATTACAATCTTATCCAATAATTGAAAAGCTCAAGACATTGCAGTTCCAATGGGTTGCAATGGTGTCATTACGCCAACCATTTTAAGACATTAGAGGCAAAACCTATTTTCTACTGTCCGAACTAAAATGAATAAAGTATTAAAATCAATAAAAATGAAAGTCATGCTTCAATCTTTGATTTTACTCTTCTAGAGATTATAATCTTTGAGATTATGTTACACGTTACAGACCAGCGCAGAGACCTCAAAAACGTAAATCTTGATTCGCTTGTAAGGTGTTATAATTCGAAGTCTCCAAAGTTTTATCTTGCGGAGGCCTTCGAGATTACTCATTTCGCAATAGCCTCAGGCAATTAAAAAGGAAGGGGTATCATTAACCGGGAGCGCTCACCGTCTTAACAAGAATATAATGCAATTTTTAAAATAATCCCCGCAAAAAAGAAATTAATGCAGGCACCTCGCTGGATTCCCTTTTTATCTCCTTAATTGGTTTTCACATCTTACAGTGTAAAAATATCGTGTTCTTTGTAATCTCGGGCGATGTTTTAATAAATATAACGAAGTGAACTCGGCGACGGGGCGAAGGTAAAATATTGCCGTTTTTTTTTTTTTTTTACTTAAATAAATCTTCACACTTGAAAGATCAAGGGTTGAAAACTTATTGAGATATAATTAAAAGCTAAATTAAGTGAAATTATAATTTTAAAGTATAAAGTGATAGTTTTATATCAACGTATTCTACTATGACAATTTATTTGTAAAGCAATCTAACTAGTCATTATTTTTTTAATCTTAATTTAGTTTTGTAGGTTTTAACACGCTTTCATTAGCATAATAATATGCATGTAATAAATGTATATTTGGATGAAATACGTTCTTTGAATGTCATTTTCATTGAGAACTTCAAGACGTCAGATTAACTTGAAAATTTGCGTTTACGTCAAAGACCGATGCCAATACCGTATAATTTATAACTTCATTCTAATATCCTGACTGGTATCAACAGCATATAACAAAAGCTTGAATTTATTGTTGTTAGTTTGCCATTTAGGCGTGCTTTTTTAAACTACAAATTATAATATGTATTATTAAAAAAATAGGTAAGTAGTGGAGCCATGGACAGTATAACGTTTCTTTTTTTTTAATGTATAGCTCACGGCCCACCTGGTGTTAAGTGGTTACCGGAGCCCATAGACATCTACAAAGTAAATGCCGCCACCCACCTTGAGATATGAGCTCTAAGGTCTCAAGTATAGTTACGGCTGCCCCACCCTTCAAACCGAAACGCATTATTGCTTCACGGCAGAAATAGGCAGAGCCGCTAGGACTCGCAAGAGGTTCTACCATTAGTAAAAATATCCAGATCCAGAATAAACTTTTGTTGCGAGGAGGTGATCACGACTATCAGTATTAAGGAAACCGAAGTAATAAGAAGAAGAAGAAGTACCAAACACGCAGAGTACATTATATCCTTTAAAATCCAAATTATTTGATTGTTGTTGATGAGAAAGCGTTTCCGTCATGTAGTCTCTTAGCTCCAGCAGTCGCTGAAATATCGTCTTTAACATGAACCTGGTGTAGAAATAAATAAATAAATCGTTTTCTCGGGCAATTGAAAAACAATTGTAGTTCATTTATTGCTTACGAGCGAACTTAGCTCGTCCGTTTCGACGGCTAATACGTTTATTTTTAGTTTTATCTGTGCTTTAGAGGCTCGTAGATGTTTTTATGATCGAAACTTTTCCATCTTAGACGATTTGCAAAATATACATTTTTTTTTTTTTCTTCAATAAATTGCTGTATGTGTGATACTGTGTTACTCAATATTCAGTATATACATATGTATTTCATGTTCCGTTTATTGTGGCGAACATTGGAGGAGATCTATGTCGAGCAGTAGACTTTGTGTGCCGTTGGAGAAAAAGAAATTCATGTTCATAATTTACAAATTTTATTAGTTATTAGTTTTTTTATTAGTTTCTTACACACTATATTTTTTAAATCTACTTTTCTTATTTCATTTTAGTAATAGCACCTGGCATTCGGTTCCAGAGATCTTTGACATCACAAAGCGGCTATCCACTTCGAATTAGGAGGTTGAAGTCTGCGTGTTATAACCGCTCTTTCATGCTAAACGCGTGATCGTACTGCAATAGAAATAGAGTAAATGGTATACTACTTTCCAGTAGTAAGTTTTGCGAGTTCCATTTTACTACACAACGCTATTCCTTTACCGTGGAAGTTGTTCGATACCTACCTTGCAGGATTGAATCACACGAAGCCATTAAACCACGACAACTCGATGATAAACGCATCATGTCATTCGCTGGCACACATCGATCTTACAAACCAAATTCAACTTTATACATAAACAACACGGCTCAGTAATGTTTGAATCGCATTAATATCTGCTATCAATAATAACGAAAACACATAAATAAACAGTAATTTTTTGGTTACAGATCAAGGTAACAAATATTCTAATAATCAAAACAAAGAGATTTACATTGAAAATACAAATGAAATCACTACTCTTATTGAATACGGACACTACAAACCGTTGTAATCTACTCATAAAGCCAGTATTAATCCTTCCACTCTATACTGTTGTGTCATCAACGGGAGTCAAAATTTTAATCACCCCCCTTCCTCATCTCGGGCCTGCCCCGCGGCGCCCAGGGGCTATGGACGTTCCTTACACGATATTCCCATTACTTAGTCCAACGTGATAATAAAATTTAATATAATGCCATGAGGAAACGGACGCCGCAACGGCAGATGGCAACGGTCTCCGTAAATGGGATGAATGCTTTCGTAATTCGATCTTAATTCTGAAGTGCTTGTAAAAATAGCAGTGTTTGAGAATGAAAATTTATTGCTTGTAATGAACTGTAATTTATTACTTTGATTTCAATTTTAGAACTTTATAAAATTATAGCTATAATCACGTTCCATAGAATAAATCGTATTTTTTTTAAGACACATCAATTAATCATTTTTCTTGTTTATAAATAAATAAAATTTAGCAATTACATAATCTTCTATCGCTGAAGACTACGGGTAGGATGTCAGGAGCAGACGAATTGATTCACCCTGTTTCTAATCCGTTTTCCAATGTTACCACTAGATCTCGACAACTCCCCTAGCAATACACACATTCACTGTTCCAACAGTTTTTCGACACACTTTAAGAAACGCATAGATAAATATAATATTTCAAAACGTAGAAAACCGCGAAAGTCTAAAACGAACTCCACTTTTATATACATATAGCTATAGTTAGCTTCACGACCTATGCAACTATCTGTTTAAATTTTCTAAGCTGCACGAATTCTTTAAGCACACAGGAACGCGATCGTAAATCAGTTTGCTAAAATAAAAGTTAAATTTCCCTTGAAATTCTTTAGAAAGCAATAAAATTAAAAGGGAACGGTGGCTGACTCTTCGTGTGGAGTGCCCCGGGCCGTCGAAGGGTTAGTACATTGTGCGTCCATCTAAGAATAAAGGGGTCGGTCGTATCTAACAAATTGAGAAATGGGCCGGTTAACGTTGTTACAGCTCCCGGGCGCCACTAGATTAAGAAACGGGTAGGATGAAAAATGTTTTGTATTGTCGTTGAAATATTTAAATTTATACGTTTTATAGCTAATTCGAAATTCGAACATCGAATTCGAAATTCATAATGAATGTTCTAGTTTTTCTATTGAAGATTTGTTAGCTACAACACTTTTAATCGTGTTATTCTGATCGCAACATCAAATCGATTTCAAATCTATACTTATATATAGTTACATATATAAATGAATTGCTGTTCGTTAGTCTCGCTAAAACTCGAGAGTGGCTGGACCGATTTGGCTAATTTTGGTCTTGAATTATTCGTGGAAGTCCAGAAAAGGTTTAAAAGGTGAGAAAATATAAAAAAGCTCGGAATTATATAAAAACAAACAATTTTGTTTTTCCTTTGATGTGTTCCCTTGATGTGTCTTTTATTTATCAACTGAGACACTATAAAGTCTCCGGGTCAGCTAGGATTCCAATAAAAGTGGTCTTTGCAGTCTTGTCACAGACGCATATAGCCATGCGCCGCTCAAAGTTTTCAATGCAAAACATTTTTAAATATCACTTCCAAGACCCGAAGTCAAAGTCCCCAAATCTAAAAGTATAAAAAACCAAAAGCAATTGTACTTTATTCTTATTTGACTCTACAAAGTATTCTACAACACAATAACTGGTAAACAAGTTTATATTTATCAAAGTTTGAAGAGCGTGCTCTCGAAAACAAGCAATATCTCAGTAGTTCAAAGTCAGCACCACATCCTTCGTTACGGCAAGTTTAATTGCCGGCGCCGCGCCCGAGTTAGGTGCCAGAGCTCTTGCACTTTTACAAACTTATTCCGCGACGCGAAGATGCAGTAAACTCATTAACGAGAGTGGAGCCACTTATTAGACTGTAGGTAGTGGTGCCTTGTAAACGGATACATACAGGATAAAATACTACTTACGTCACTGGTTTAATCTTTATCTGTGGTCAAAATTGATTACTAAGCACCTATTGCTTAGTAATCAATTTTGAAAATACAAGCTAGTTATTTGATCGTCACGTTGATCGACTGTATAAGTAACTCATCTGTGGTCAAAATTGATTACTAAGCACCTATTGCTTAGTTATCAAATTTGACCATTGATTACTAAATTTAAAAATTTATTACTAAGCACCTATTACTTAGTAATCGATTTTGACCACAGATTTGTTACTTATACAAGCGATCAACGTGACGATCAAATAACTAGCTTACATTTTATTCAACATTGCTTTGTTTAAACCGTAAAATCCCTGTCGATCCATGCGAACGAAACATATCCTACACACATTTTCTCTTCTCTCTAAACATTGATTAATTGTTAACTCACAAAAGCTGTAGTACTGTAGTATAGATTAGAGCCACTAAATTGCAAGGACTGTGAACAATATAACATGTGTGTATGTGCATTACTATAATTTTCATGTTGTATTTGTTATTTTAGCTGTTCTACACACACTCATCACTTTTAAATATTATTCTCATAATCCTCTCGCAGGTCTGCTGGAAGAGATTTCTTAAAAAAATAAGCAGTGCCTTTGTACATAATTTTCCTATTACTCTGTACTATGTCTTCTTTTTGGGGGAAAATAAATAAATAAATGAAATGAAATGAAAATGCTCGATAAACTTCGCGACGATGTGTATCGCAAATCTTAAGAATTCGTTTCTTGTGCACAGCCCGCAGCTATAACCGACATGTTAACACTAACTTGCACACGGGTAATTTTGTATGTATGGTGTATGAATTTTGTAACTTGTTTGTAAAACATCAGTACGAAATTACGGAGAAGAAAATAAAGGTTTTTATTACGCGCACCTCTTTGAAGATTATGTTTAAAAAAACAAAAAAATATGAATAATTTTGATTACATTTCGTATACATTTTTAAGTGTTGAAGACAGATGACCATACTTCAAACGTCATGATCAATGACACACTGACTATGCTAGGGACGCAGCCAGCCATAAAAACCTGACAAGCAGTTATTGAAAAATTGTTAATACAGCGTTGAATACGATTCGATTATCCCGCATAAGCAGTTCGTTTATCGTTATTTATTTAAGTTGTCATTCTCATAATTATATTATACTAGAGGTCCCGCAGTAGTCGAAATTCGACTATAATTAATTGAAATTGTAAGTTTGTACACTATTATGATTGTATTTTCAACGCCAAGACTACACTATAGAAAAATATTAATAAAGACAAACAATATTTAATCTATTCTCAATTTGACCACAGACGTCAAGAACAAAAGTTTGACAACAAATAAGTAGTATGCATGCGTGTGTGCGTCAAATACGTGGTATTGTGTGTAATGTTTTCTTTATTGATTTAATGTATCTTTTATGTATTATTTAAAAAAAAATTAGCATTGTGCACTTCTTCTCTATATTCTCTATAAGTGTAGAAAATTTCATACTCCGCCGTCCGCGCAATTTCCGTAAAAAGGGATACAAAGTTTTTGCTCCTCATATTAATATATAGATTGTATGTTTTAAAAATTTGTACTGTAATATACTTTCTTTACTAATATACCAAATGCAATTTCTTTTAAAGCAAAAATATTTTTTTTTCGAAGTATTTCCGTTACAAAGTTTCAAATCATGAAATTCTAAGAACTAGCTACTGAGTCAAAGGACTAAATGCACTTCTCTTTAATTGTGCAATGAAACTCGCTCCCGTGAAACTTCATTCATTAACACTGAACCGAATGATTCACTATCCAATATTCGCTTTTATCATTATTAATCTACATGAGCGTGCGACACTAGGTTCTCGCGCTAAATTTAATTTTCTGAACACCCCAAGTTGAAAACAACAGCATTACAGTGTTCTTCCTAAAACATTCATTTTTGATGATTACATTTTAAGCTTTGTGCTTATCGAAATACAATTCTTTGATTAAATTATTTGATGACTTACTTTTTACTTTAAATGTATTTTTCAAACAAATTCAATGTAATGAAGTATTTTTTTATTGGTTAGATGGGTGGACGAGCTCAAGGCCCACCTGGTTTTAAGTGATTACTGGAACCTATAGACATCTACAACTTAAATGCGCCTCCTACCTTGAGATATAAGCTCTATGGTCTCAGCATAGTTACAACGACTACCTCACCCTTCAAACCAAAACGCATTACTGCTTCATGGCAGAAATAGGCAGAGTGGTGGTATCTACCCGTTGCATCGCATCCAGGAGAGTAAAATTAAAAGGCCACAAGACAGTATTTCTGGAGCTCTATAAAAGACCAGAATTAAGGAAAATTAAGCTGCAATTCCTGTGTTGATATATATCGCGCTTCAAGAATTCGTTTTTTGCTACGTATCCGGCTAGAATCAATATTCTTCCAAGGTGTCCTCCATACACAGTGAAATGCTCTCTCTTCGGAGATTTAAAAAGAATCCTGAGCTTCTGATATGTCGATTTAGATGATGTGAGCCAAAAACTCGTGTAGGTATGTAGTTGAGTATAACATTATTGAGAAAAGTTGAACTATACTAATATTGAAGTCATGATGATATTTATTGAATGTTGGAAATGTTCAAAAATAAATACATTCCCAAAACTTGTACATGAACGTTGTTGTTGTTGTGTTGAAGTTTAACGTGAATTAAAAAACATTTATCAGTTATTAACGAAATTCACAACATTTATAATTTACGTAAGATTTTTGATAGCGCGTCGAGTAAGCCCACATGAGTCGGTGTCACTGTCCTCCCTACTTATTCTGCAAAGCAATCGTGTATTCCGGTTTAAAAATAAATCCCGAAAATACAATTGAGATTTCGGCTTCATGTCTCAAGATGGGTAACAAAACTGACTTGATGTACCTAATTGATATCCATATACTTTTGTAGCCCCTTATAACATAGAAAACTGATGACGTAAACAAAGCTTAATAAATACTGGTATATGTATATTTTAGCATAGCTTCTTATACATACTAAATCTTACAAAAGGCGTTCCGGGAACATGCTTAATAAGCTGCAGCCAAACACAGTCGGGTCATGAATAAAATTATAATGAATTTCAAATGCACGTTTTCCTCTCGTTTATCAAATACGTCGCTTTTGCATTAGTACTGATGCACCGGATCCGGTTCAAGAACTTGTCTGTTTGTTCGCGTTATTACTGCAGGAAATCTAGATTTACGTTCAATTCGTATTTCCTTTAGTACAAAATTCTAGCGTTCAAAACATAAGGAGTATATTTGTGATGTTTGCATTTGTATTTATCTATCTTTTGCTATATTTTAATACATCACTTACGTCCACGGCATTTCACCAACGTTAGGACGCAACCTTAGCTATAGACAGATAAAAAAATTCTTGAACGTGTCTATTTGAGATTGCGGGGGCAATTTAATTTAAGAAATGTCATTTTTAGGTCACGGCTCTTCGGTAAGCCCATATTACAAATCGAATGATTCATATATTGAGGACCATCGGATCTCCACAGTCCACAGCATAACTAACAAAGTGAAGAAACGTAAACACCTCCCGAGGCCGAGCTAATCGCTTAATCAAAATTTATTCCGCACTTTGATTTTAAATTTGGGACGCAACATTTATTACTGGGGTCCTCGAAGCAACCCTTCGCGGGGCGCTTCATTATCGCGGATTAAGGCTGCGGAATATTTTATCGATCGCATCGACGCCGGCAGTATTCATTTTCAATTAAGCGCCAAGTATTTTATTAAGTTCGAGCGCGGAATTGATGAGTTTCGCGAACTAATATTTACAATGGGTGGCGTGTGCGAAGCGCTACCTGAGACGCTGCGGCCGCATATATAATTATTGTTCTTGTTTCATCAAGGATATTGTGATTTTGGAACATCAAAAGCTTCAAACGTTTTACTGGGTGGATGTACATACGTAGTAAGCTTTGTCGTTGCAAGAAACAAAACTAAATCGTTCTAATTTCAAAAGTTTAAAATCATTTTCAAAGAGCAGACAAAAGCCCGATTTGAACATCATAAGCAGACTACAAAGTCGATATTCAATTTAAATCGAGATATTCTCGAGAACAACTGACAGATAAATTAGATGTTCTTTCACAAAGCATTGTTCGTTGTTGAATACAAGCGAGGTGACTTCAATTTCCTGGGATCGTCGGCGCTTCCGCGGCTGCATCGAACGCTGAACTTTTGAAGGCTGCACCTCATCATGGAACCCGAGGTATACAAGCGCCCGTGTGCTTACACACCCGCGAGCAAACAGGCTATTGCTTTGTACTAGGTCAGACGAGCTAGTGTTGAGTTTCAATATCGACACTCACTTCTGCTTTGATCAGTTTTCTAAAATTCGAACTTGCTCACTGGTGGTAGGACCTCTTGTGAGTCCGCAGGGGTAGGTGCCACCACCCCGCCTATTTCTGCCGTGAAGCAGTTAATGCGTTTCGGTTCGAAGGGTGGGGTATCCGTTGTAACTATACTCAGACCTTAGAACTCATATCTCAAGATGGGTGGCGCATTTACGTTGTGGATGTCTATGAGCTCCAGTAACCACTTAACACCAGGTGGGCTGTGAGCTCGTCTACCCATCTAAGCAATAAAAAAAAAACATTAATATAATTTTAGACGGGCAGATGAGCTCTTAGCTTACTAAAGCTAAGCGGATGCCAAGTTACCAAAATAAGGTCTCTCGAACAAAAACACATTATTATGTCATCTATTTCTCAGACACAACACAAGTACCTACTCTCCTGAAATCATAGCGAAACCCTTTCACCGTCTGATAAAGAAATTCTTACTGCGGATGATTGACAGTGCAATAGTGCCTACTGGTAGCAGATCGAGGTGGTTGGATCACAAATTTCGACACCACATGTTTCTATTTATTATTATATCAGAATCGTGTATTATAATTTTGGAGATATATACGACAAAGGGAAGATCTTCCACCGAGCGGATGATATTGCTCGGTAGACCGACGGTCCGAACGTTGTTGTTCGGAACTTGTATATATGCAAGCTTGTCTTGAAAATGTCGTAAGCGAGATTCAGGCATCTATCAAATATCTTGCGTTGTATGATGGCTACCCGCCACATCACTCCCCTCCGAGACCGGAGGCCGTGTCATTTTAGTTATCGTTGTCCGTGCTGAGATTAGCTTGCAAGTGCCAGTGCTGCTCGAAGTTTGCGGTGAGTCGAAACTGAGCTTGAATGCTGCGTGATTGTCGCCAGTGCTGCTCGAAGTCTGCGGTGAGTCGAGACTGAGCTTGAATGCTGCGCGATTAGGCAGTGTAGGTGCGTGCCGTAGGGCCAGGAAGCGCGGTGAGTCGGCTGCGATGGTCCTGTTGAGGCTGCGATGCTGGCTTGCTGTGGGACGACTGTCGATGACTTGCTTTTATCTGCGAGAATGCGGGGATTGTGGTAGCCGAAGTTTTTGATGCGCTGATGATGAATCAGAAGGTTGCGATTGTTCCGTCGCAGGTCACCAGTTTGGGGATATATATACGACAAAGGGAAGATCTTCCACCGAGCGGGTGATATTGCTCGGTAGACCGACGGTCCGAATTTTGTTGTTCGGAACTTGTATATATGCAAGCTTGTCTTGAAAATGTCGTAAGCGAGATTCAGGCATATCTTGCGTTGTATGATGGCTACCCGCCACATAATGTAAAATTTTCTGATCTTATATATTATTTACTAGTCGTGCTCCGTGGCTTTGCCTGCATTAAATTTGAATTTTAGAAATAATGAAAGACGTTGGCTTTTTCTGAGATAAATAGGTTGCTATCACTATCTAATTGGTAAATTACCATTCGATTTGTAGATTTATTGGCTCTCAAAGTTACGAACAAGAGAAAACACTGTCGAATTTACTGTGGCAGATAAAGCTGATATTTTCTATCATTTACTAAACTAAGAAGTATCTTAAGTGCTAACTAGACTATATCTACCTTTTATGCAAATTTTCACATAATGTATTGAGTTATTTTTCGTAATCGAATACCGAACATACAAACTTTCATTATTATGTTTAATAACGGTATACTTACTTGTTATATCGGTATGAGAATTTGACTCCACGAATATTCCACACTGAGGAACACTAATGCAACCAATACCATTATATCTTCTCTGAATGTTGTTACAAAATAAATCTATTACGCAATTCTTCACATTTTTTGGGTTAGGCAACATGATGGTAATTTATTATAAGCATACCAATTTAAATATCATAAGATATGTTGCGTTGATAAATATTATATGTTGGATGCAGGTGGCAATAGACTGGCCGCACTGGACATCAAGGCTTATGTTCGGCAGTGGACAGTGGGCAGGCTGAAATGATGATGATTTAATGAGATTATTATAGAGTTAGTATGCGAAATTGGTAAATGTAAACACAACTCTATTTCACGGAGCAAGAAAAAACAGTTAATATCACATGTCTCCGAAAATTTTCGAGCACAAAATATGACATAAAGGGAAAGATTACCAAATAAAATCTTCTATAATGAGATTCTAATGTTATTGTAAAGAACTTAAAAAAAAATTAAAGAAAAACTTCTTTTTTTTGTTTTTTTTTTTTTGTTTTGCGTATTGAGTTGACGAGCTCACAGCCCACCTGGTGTTAAGTGATCACTGGAGCCCATAGATATCTAAAATGTAAATGCGCCACCCACCTTGAGATATAAGGTCTCAGTATAGTTAAAACGGCTACCCCACCCTTCAACCTTTTTTAAATTATTCTTTTTCTTTAAACTATCATTTACACGATAAATTATGCATATAATAATTGTAATACGAAACGCTCGTCTGCATTCCATCACTGAAACTCTCAGTACACTTCTACCATCGTGTTGGCTGCATCTAATCTAATTTCCTTCACAGGTGTGCAATGTAATGTAGTACTGACGTCACTGCATCTATTGAATAGTTTTTTTCTACGTTCCTTTTTTTCAATACAAACCATTCCTCTGCGGTAATTAATTATAGGTAAGGGGTAAATTCAATTGTACAAAACGTCTAAAATTGAGTTAAGGCATCTACATTCATACTTACATATCAGGTTGGTGCGCACTCGAGTTACGTATCTGTTCATGAATTGTATAAACAAAAAGATTCGTAAACTTGAAAACAGTATTCATTTGCTAGGAATGTAGATATTTTTATTGAAAGTTTCATTCACGATTTTTTATTATCATCGATTGAGAGGTCGCCCATGTGTCTCTAGGTGGATGAGAGTATTTAGGTATGTTATGTTTACATATAATAAAGTTCATCGTCGTCCGTGACAACGAATACCGTAGAGCATTCGGAACTTCGAAAATAATATTATAATGAAAATAAAAAAAGCGAGGTCAAGCCGTAAAAGTAATTTTATTGTTTCTAATAATGAGAATAGCCATGAGATAGTTGACTTATCAGTTGACTTAAAAAGTATATATTTTAGAAGCTCAAATCATGGATAGTCTGAAATCCTTTAATCGAGAACCGTTATCATAATTACAGAGTGCTTACTTAACTTTTACAAACGATCTCTCGCGTTTAGGCAGAAAAATATTATGTCCATCAGAATTCTTTAGATGAGTGAACGAGCTCATGACCTGGTTGATAATGGTCATCGAAGCCCATAGACATCACAACTGACTGATGAAACCTACCTCGGGACTTGACGTCTATCTTTCAATTGTAGATAAATTACGCATATATTTTTAGTGAATTACATTTTCATTACATAATGTTCCCTTATCCTAGAAAGCATTCGTGAAAGTCAGTCATATGGCTCGATACGAATACACTAAGCATATTTTCCTTTAGACCACGGCGACATTTACTACGAAAGTCTTCTCAACAAAAATATATGGCAAAAGTTTAGTATACTAAATAAAATTTTGTTAAAACAAAATTTATAAACTGATTAACGCAAAACACAGATTCAAAAAGTAAACACTGATTAATACCACGAAATAAAAACAAATGCTATCTGAAGGTAGCCGGAAGCTGGTTTGCTGTATTCCAACAAAACATTTCATAGCGGAATTAAGACCGTGATATGTGAATAAAAGCATGAAAATTTTACATGCAGCTATTAGGCAAACGGAAACGCTTCAACCAAACTCGGCGGGGCTTAGCGCGGCTCATTGTCGGCGCAATAGCTCCCGCCTTCGCGAAACGAAATGCCCCGTCCGAACAGCCTTTATTAAAACCTACAGAGCATATTGCATAACTGACGGCAATAAGTAAGGCGACCGCCTCTCCTCGCCGCAACGAATACAATATTCAGAGAGAGCTGAAAAGTTTTATTATTGCGGCGTAAATATAATGAGTGCAGGTGAGGCAGTTTTGTCTGTCGGGATTTACGGGCGGCCATTATTCCCGGGCTGTTGTACTAAGACAGCGAATGCTTGGTATTAACTTATGCGGCGAGAGCTCACTTAAGTCAGTTCCTGGTTTCAGTCTTCATTAAGACTTTAAGATTTAAGACGAGAAAAAAATAATTGAATTATTCAGCATTTTTAATGAATGTGAAATTTTAAAAACTATTAAAAAATATTACTAATCTTGTAACCCGAACACTGATCAAACAAGGACAGTGAAATGTGTCAATCGTTTAAGAATGTATACCGATCGCATTAATTCAATTATTACACTTTAATAACCACCAGGAGAATATTCATCTATCCACCAATTATTCTTTCCATGATATTCTGTTCTCTTCAAATATAGTCAACTAAAAAGTACATCTAGAAAGTGCATTCAATAAACATTAGGTTACAAAACGTTATCCCCAATTTACCCCTCCTCGCATTGAAGACGCGAGGTACATCCGAACAATATTTAAAAGATGATCGCTGTCACATAAATCAATGTTTAGGCCCTTGGGCTGCATATTTCATACTTAATTCTTTCTAACGGAGTTCCTTGCATAGTTTATGGACCATCTGTTTTTAAATGCCACGATTTAATGTAATATTACAGAGATTTCGCTGAATTCAGTACAACTAGTTGAAATGGTTGCGAATCAACAGGTTCAGAGTAACTTTATACCTTTTTTCTATTTAATTATCTATGTTGGTACTAAACGTGGTAGTTCATTCATTCATTCATTCAAACCTTATTATTTACATGCTACGTAATGAAAGAGGTTTCACCTTGCTAGCTGCAATTAACCAATACTTAACCAACATCTCGGTATGATCAATTAAATAGGTAAAGATTTGCTGAAATTTTGGTTCAAAAAAATCTTGGCCTACGGTTTTTTACTCTCTCTGAACTGATGATTTTAATACATTTTGGTGTTGGAAAATTGATTAATATTCGTGCAGGCAGGCTATAAATCTGATGTTTGGGAGAATCTCAGCTGCACGAAGATCCCTTGGCAGTCGTATATCGTAATATCTCGGTCCTACCCGCGGAGAATAGCTCGATCTTACCCTCTGTTCTGCAATATAAAGTTTTAAAGCAAACCGTTGTTGAAACAGTGTTTTTTTTTTCATAATCACATCTACAGCATCAGGCGGTTGTATACAACACTAACGTACTATAAAAGTCATCAAGGCTAATGTTGGCCCGGTGGCGAAATTCTATCAAAATCACCGACGTACCGAGGTATATATTTATTTTACGTATCACATTTCTGTTTTTTTTTATCGAAGTTTGTGGAAAGTTGGAGAAATGAAAACCTATTCTCATAAAATATATACAGGTAACAAACACTTCAGCTCGTCAATAGCCACTAAACAAAAAGTAGTGTACGTCGTCAAATAGAGGAGAAATGGCTAGTGTATTGTTTTGTTTTTGCATATTTAAATACAGATCTTAAATATGAAGCGTAATATGTTTTTTTATTTATTTCGAACATTTGCTCAACTGTTTGAAATTTGTGACGTAGCTGTCAAATTAGAGATAACGCCTAGTTTCAAGTCACATGCAACACATTCAGTGTCGTTGAAGCTCCAAGAAACAATAGCTCCCGCTCCAATTAGTCTTACGGTTTCCATCAAAAGGCAGAACTTTAACGCTCGCGTCGCACAAATTGTGTATAGGTGGCATCCCATGTAAATGATGGGCCCTCACAATGGACCTCCAACTAGTTCTGCAGCCTCTTTGATTCGAAAATTCACACCCCGTTTTACGCTCACTAATTTTCTTGTTCGGACACAATTCGGCCGAATCGTTGGGCCCCTCACAATAATAATATCGTCGGGAAACTATTATAGTCTATCCTCTCTAGCCAGTAATTAATTTTGCCATAAAATAGATCAATTGAAGCGTAAAGATTTCGTGTGGGCCGACTCTCGAGTTGCGCGAATGATAATTAATTTTGAACGACTTTTGTTTTTTGAATTAATTTAATCTAACTAAAACGAAATTTATGTTTATCGTAACAAAGATTTAGTTTATTTAACATGAAACTTTGATTTAGTTGGAAGTGAATATTAATCTATTCTAAAATAGAGTTTGTTTTAGTCTGAATATTTCTAAAGGGATTAAAAATAGAAAAAGAATCGCACTATTTATAAAAACGAAAAAAAGGACATGGTTAACATCAGATGTGAAATGCAAAACACGCTGTACACAGTACTTCAATAAAATAGCTTGCTACAAGAAACTTGATTATAACACGCCGAGTTTCGTGAACAAAGCCACAACTCGCATCCTCCGTCTATACCATACAGGTACATAACAATATTCCTGCATTGTCGAATTCACTTAATTTACACACACTTGTACACACAGTCAGATTTTTATTTTTTTTATTGCATAGATAAATGGACGAGCTCACGGCCCACCTGGTGTTAAGTGGTTACCGGAGCCCATAGACATCTACAACGTAAATGCCTCACCCACCTTGAGCTATAAGTTCTAAGGTCCCAAGTGTAGTTACAACAGCTGCCCCACCCTTCAAACAGAAATAGGCAGGGCAGTGGTACCTACCCGTGCGGACTCACAAGAGATCCTACCACCAGTAAATCTTAATAATTATCTTATTAAACACTGTTATTCACGAACATCAACAATCTCTTGTACACAATAAATCGTCTTAAAAATATACTGAACAAGGTAGATAGTAGATAGGAGTAGATAGGAGAGGAGAGGATAGATTTTCTTAAATTTTTTGTGAGTTTCTTGTATCATCTCTTTATTATTTATTTTAATTTTCGAGCACTTAACTCCAACTTAGATACAATATATGGCTAATCAAAGAAAATTTAAGACTTCAAAACAGAGACATATTCCCCTAGCTATAACGTAGTGTGTTGATGCATATTGGTATGTGGCATTATTGGCTTGCGGGCAGCTCGTGACTCGTCTCGCTAGTTCGCGTCTAGCACATTCTCGCTTGGGGCCGAGACTTGGTAAGACTTCACAACTTTGACGTCCGCCTCACTGCGGCCCTGAACTACTCAGGTAACACCACACAATCGATTGCTTTGAAATAGAAGCACTTCACTGCCTACGCCGTAATAACGTTTAGGGTTGTGAAATTGTGGAAAATTACGTGCTACGCGATATAATAACGGATCAAGGTTAAATTTATGTAAAGTTGATATTTGGAATGTGCTCGGGGAATTCGTAAATTCTTATGTTAGTTTGATTTTACTAAGCCACTCGGGTTATTTAACTAATGTAGGTTTTACATGTTCGTAAATATTTGGGTGGGAATTAAAAAATATGACTGGCACAGAGGGGAACGGTAATTCGTAATATTATAAGCCCATATAATCTCCTTCCAGACAATAATATGTATTAAAAATGAAATGAATCCTGCTTTAATTCTGACGTGAAGCAGTAATGCGTATCGGTTTGAGGGACTGGACAGCCGCTCTGCTGTAAAAACTGAGACTTAGGACTCATGTCTCAAGGTGAGTAGCGAAATTTGCGCCGTTAATGTCTATGGGCTCCAGTAACCACATAAACCTAGGTATGCTTTCCACCAAAAAGGTCCTTTTCCGCAGCCATGTTATGGTATTGGCAGTCGCAATTCCCAGGAAAATCCCTGCAACCCTGCGTCAGTATCGAGGTTCTGGACATCGGTATTTTGAGATCTGGGAAGTAAAGCCAAGTTGGCTGCTAAGATGGTGTGAGTCAAAGCGAAGCGATACTCGACGCTTCAACTTATCTAAATTTTTTTATTGCTTATATGGGTGGTCGAGCTCACAGCCCACCTGGTTTTAAGTGGTTACTGGAGCCCATAGACATCTATCTACAACGTAAATGCGCCACCCATCTTGAGATATACGTTCTCAACGTAAGGTCTCTCAGTTTAGTTACAACAGCTGCCCCACCCGTCAAACCGAAACGCATTACTGCTTCACGGCAGAAATAGGCGGGGTGGTGGTCCCATGCGGACTCACAAGAGGTCCTACCACCAGTAAATCTTAATAATTATCTTATTAAACACTGTTATTCAGGAACATCAACAATCTCTTGTACACAATAAATCGTCTTAAAAATAGACTGAACAAGGTATAAAATACTTTAGTTGTTTTTATTAAATAAAAAAAGGAACAAATTAATATTGAACTTTAAAACAAACAAACCCGTACACAATCGTTCAACTTGTCTGTGCCAGCGTTCGGATTTTTACTTTTCCTAATTAACTACCGAGCCATGCCGGCACGTAACAGCCACGCTCACCATAAATACAGCAAGAAATCGGGACCATCCTCATAAATTCCTCTCGTAAAAGGTTCCGCGATTATGTTAGAGGGTGGTATTAGCAAAGTTTGTCCGATAGCGGGGAGGCCCCACCTTGTATAATACATTTTTCGTTGATGTAACACGATTTCTCGACGGCTTTCCGTTACGTGATGGATTAAGAAGCGGCTTGGTCTCACCACCATGGGATTAAGACAGGGGTCTCGATATTAAGGGTATACCCGACTAATACACGATGTTTGCCCGTCGATAGACTTATTATGCTTCAGATACGGCAGATGCATTCATTAATGTATTCTAAAAACCTATAAAGCTGAACTTAAAACTGCGAACCGGTACTATTTTACTGAAGTAGATAAGTAGACGGTTTTACGACCCGTCTAAGCGGCCACTAAAGCTCATAAGAACCATAACGTGAACATCGGCACCTACTCTGAAACCTACATAGTCATCATGCCGTTAAGAATAATTCGCCAGATATATTACCTAGTTATATGTACTATGTGATAATAAGGGTTATGTGCCTAAGACTGTGCTTAAATTTAGTATCATTTTTTCGAATGTAATACGTGCTTAAGAAGTGTTCATGAACGATTTTCACGATGAACAAATCTTGTAATAAAAATCATCAAAAATGTCATTATGGATCCTCCCGATCCATTAAATTAATGGTGCTTTTAGGTACCATAAGCAACGGTCCCCGTCCTCGCCGAACCCGTCACTTGCGACGAAGGGCTCGACGAGTAAGTTAACCCATAGACACAGCCCACTGAGTTTCTTGCCGGATCTTCTTAGTAGGTCGCGTTCCCGATCCGGTGGTAGACTCTGCACTGCTCTTGCTGGGGCTGGTGTTAGCAACGTCCTCAGGTTATAGCCCTGTCAGCTCAGTTCGCTCGGTTACGCTGACATAGCCTTTAAAGTTTACCAGCAGCTTAAGTGGGAAAAAAAAGTAAGCATATGTGGTTAGATATTATATTCCTGCTAATTTCTTCGCGTATCCGAGCTAAATCTCAACGTCACAAACTCCAAGGCCGCTTTAGAAACCATACCACATCTCAAACTCAAAAAATGCTAGACACTGAATTTTCTTTGAAAACAATAATACGCCTTACCAGATTATTTTCTCCAAAACATTGTATTGAATGAACATTCTACTTTCCCGTCTTGTTCCACGCACGGGCAATAATAATAAATACATTACGCCCGATTGGAGATGTTATCCTGTTCGTAAACAACGCACCTAGCCCGTTTCTACGCTCTGACTCTTTACGGCCTATCTAACTTTGTAGGATTTTAATAATATCCAACTTATGCGAATTTATAGTGCTGACTGAAATTTGATTTATAAATGAGTTTTAGTGGCGTTCATTGAGGTTTGTTAATGTTTATTATTATTGATTTGAGAATTCGGGTTGTCTTTTTTTACATTTTTTTTTTTTCAATTTAGAAAGCTTTTGAATTACATGTAATCTTATATTTTTAATAAAAGTCGTTATGCATATATATTTTTCTGTAACCATAATTATTTATAGTATTTATTTTAAAAGTAAAGTACAAGGCGTAAAGCTTTGAATATCATATTGTATTTTCACTTTATTGTCCGAGAATCATATTAATAATTTAGCTTAAATACCATCGCAATTTTAGCTTCAAACAATTTGAATAAATCGTTACTTTTCTAGTCTTATATTACCCAACTGATTAAAAATGCCCCTAAGCCAATGTCAAAGCTGAGCACTCAACACACCATACAAACGTTCCTCATTAATGAAGTAAAATTTTAGAAGCAATTCCGTTCAATTTAAAAACTGAACATGAATTTTACTTGCGTACGTCTAGAAAATGAGGCCCCCCGTAACGTATAAATACTGAATAAGCAGTAAACTGTATTACTTCGAACCCTTTTCACTTGGCGAATTAGTAAAAAGCAACCGGGGAGTGAAAATTTTAACTTAAACGCCCCCGTAAGCCATCAGGTAGTGAGTGTGTTTGACAGACGAAAGTGATTACAACATACCCTTCCGTCTGTTTGTTTTCATTCGGCTTAATTTGATTTGTGACGTTTTCCTTAAAATATCTTATGTGGAAAATATATCGTGCGTTGACGTGCTTAGATTACAGCGTACATTATTTTATATATGTTCTAAAGCATCTGTACTTATTTGATTACTAATAATAACAATTCGGATTCGGACTGGTGGTAGGAGACCTCTTGTGAGTCCGCGCGGGTTGGTACCCTGCCTACTTCTGCCGTGAAGCAGTAATAAGTTTCGGTCTGATGGGGAGGGGAACCGTTGTAACTATACTGAGATCTTAAAACTTATATCTCAAGGTGGGTGGTGCATTTACGTTGTAGATGTCTATGGGCTCCAGTAACCACTTAACACCAGGTGGGCTGTGAGCTCGTCCACCCATCTCACCAATAAAAAATAATAAAAAATTAAGAAACTTTTTTAACCAGGCTTTTTAGGGGCATGGTACAGAAAGCAGTTAGATATCCTTGATACGGCGCGTATGGTGAGGTGGTTTCTCATTCTGGATTCCTAACCACTGGTGGCTTATGTCGTAGACATCGCCTTCAGCGGTAACCTATTTTTGTATAATGTATTTTTTTAAATCGTAGCTTTAAATATATTTTTTAATATTGTATAATTATTAAAATTTTAAATAAATACGGTAGAATAATAACATAATTACAATAGCTATTCAAACGAAAAAAAAGTAATGAACCAATGGATATATTGTCTGCTGGTATCTGTTTGAGATCTAAATGATATTCAAAAAACATTTTTTTTTAGGAACGCTCAAAAAATACATTAGCGTTCTTCTGCCAAGCGCGCCCTAATGTTATAATACAAAATGTTGACGACATCTTAAACGATACGCACTAACAATCAACACTAAAGCAACAAACGCTTGTATCCAAACAAATAAACAGGTAATAAAAAAAAACAACGTTCACATATCACTCTCAATAAAAGAATTAGTGGGCATGTTAATCGTATGTATTCGTTCGCCGGCTCGGAACATCGAGCCAGACGAAATTATCGCGCGTAATTAAAAATGCCAACACACTCGCAGACGTTCCCGGGGCCTGTCTAATTACTAAAAAGTTAATAAACAGACATAAGGCTTGACAGTGACGTGCTCCCGTGAAAATGCCAAGATGAAACATGTTTAATTTGCACACTCACTCGTACGCGGCGCACATTACAACATTTTCCCATAAGTTTAATGACATTGTAACTAGTCACGATTCACTGTCAAATGAAATACTATATTAATTTTAGAAATGACTAGCCGTACTCACCCGCTTCGCTGGGCATTTAAAATTAACATTATTATTTATTGTCATTATTACTAGGGAGTCTTCACTCCTTATATAAATATTAGCCTATCCATTAAGTACATGTATTTTCTACATGGATACCAAATTTCAGGTCAATCGGATGCATGGTTCAGTAGTTATAACAGAATATCCGTAAAAAACCACTGTAGATTTTCTATATTAGTATAGATATTTCGGATACAACTTAGTTGTTATTTTATAAAAGTCAATTGAAAAAAATGTATCTAAACAGTTTGGTTCCATGTATCAAACATACGCAAATCTCGTCACCGGAACAGATTTTAAAATAATACAAATAAAGTAAAATAAAAATAATAAACTAATAAAATATCATTTAAATTATTAATGTAAATTAAATAGTAAAACAATGAATTTATTAAATCGAATTATGACTATTTTAAATAAAACAATATAGAAATATTTAATACGACTAAAATAATACAATTTAATTCGTGATAAAACTTTTAATGATAGTTTAAAAAAAACAAAATAGACCCTCTAGGCTAGTGTATCAATAACTTATAACATCGTAGTTACGAAGCCAGTCCAATTGAACGTCAAACCATTAGGGTCACTCCACACTGCACAAGACGTTCGTGCGACCATCGATCTGTCAAATTACTCGAAATCAGACGGAGTGCGTACTCAGGTGCCGAAGACGAGCCTCGCTAACAAAGCCAATCAGAAGCACACATACACTTGCAATAACAGATAATCTATCATAATGACATCGATTCCCCGTCTGTCTCCAATATTAGGGTTGCGTGACTGACGCGATTTTGCTGAGCCTCAATCTTGGAATTTCTAAAACTCAGCACAACCTTGACTAAACTAGGCTGTCAAACTGTGAATTAAAGATATCATTTAACAACAGTTCACACTCGACCACATATTATTGATTTTGCTCCATTATACTAAAATAAAAAACAAAGCGTTCGTTTGAAACACATTCAATACCAACAATCGTCATAAACCAGAAATTGCCATCGTAAAACTCAAAAGACATGGCATCTCGAAGGAATTATCTCAATTAGTGCGTCACATTTCCTGGATAAGTAATATCATGTGAATCGTCACGTCTGCTCGTCACGTCATATGTTCTCGGTGGTAACAGGAGGCACGCTCCGGTACGTGTCTAATAAGACGCTCTGTGGCCGCTCATTGCACATCAACGCTACACAATTAACGTTGCTAGCAGTTGCCAGTATGCACGGAGCTTTACAATGTCGGTGTAACGTCTCATTATAAAGTTTAATGAAAACTCCTGGATTTTCGTTTGTAAAATTTAACAATGTATTTGAATTGCATCAATATTTGATATCAGTGAAATAAAAATTAAGTAATATCGCAATAGGTCAATGAAGTCCAAATCATTGACTGAAAGGACTTTATTTATAATTTTTGGATACCGTAAACGCAGTAATCTATTTACTAATTACAGCGCATCTCCAGTTTTGTGATTATCAAAAACGGTATGGCAAAATATTGTTCCTGCCAATTCTAAAAAAGTTACCGTTTCTGTCATCAAAAAGTATGGTTTTCTTCAGAACTCCTTGACAAACTGACTTCATAACTTTTAGACTAAAATATATGTACTAGACCTGACACAATGATGTTATAAGTAAAAGATCTATGATGAATATGTAAGTGGCCATTTTGGTATTAAATAATTTTGGAATACAGAACAAAGGTAAAAATTTTATGACAATTTTTTTTTTGCCTTTGTAGGAAGGCGAGCAATGAGCACAGAATTTTTTTTATTGCTTAGATGGGTGGACGAGCTCACTGCCCACCTAGTATCAAGTGGTTACTGGAGCCCATAGACATCTACAACGTAAATGCGCCATCCACCTTGAGATATAAGTTCTAAGGTCTCAAGCATAGTTACAACGGTTGTCCCACTCTTCAAACCGAAACGCATTACTGCTTCACGGCAGAAATAGGAAGGGTGGTGGTACCTACCCGCGCGGACTCACAAGAAGTCCTACCACCAGTAAACATGTACGAGTAGGTACAATAGCATGCGGGAGCGCAACCATATACCTGCCTGGTAACACTATCTATAATTCGTTCCCAGAAAAATCTAAAATTTATTTTTGAAATCCAAAATAATTGTTCACTATTTTATATAGAAATAAGAGAAATAGGTATTAATACCAATACTCCTACGGACATAGTTCATAGTACAGAAAAGCTCAATTACTTTCCACGAACAAGCCCAAGAAACACGTTATTGACCTTGTAACTATTAAGCAAATAGTTATTTACAAAACAACTATTATACAATTATTAACTTAACAGCTACTTCAAAGAAGTCCACACAAATAAATCAATCTAGTAAATTTAGTAAGTCTTTCAATGTTCTTGAAATTCAGATAACACATTTATGAAATTTCAATATTATAATATCTTTTATGTTGCAAAGAAAACATCCATTGTAATGTGTATTTAAATCAAGGGTAATAAAAAAATACACCCTCATTCAATACACAGTCCAGTTCATTTTCAGTTCAACAAAAACTAAATTAATAAAAACATTTCTTGTGAAGTAAATTAAATAGGACGAGTAGTTGATATTTACAACAAAATATGTAATACAGGGAAAAAAAAACCGAAAAGAAATCGGTAAATAAATTTTACAGGATTAAACCAATTCAATAAATTTCATAAATTTATTGACAGTTCCATGCGACTAAAGATCTACGATCTCCCCGTTTATTTGCTCCGAAGAAAATAAACACGGAAGGCTTCGTGTAGTTTCTTGGAGACTTCTTCAGCTTTCATTCAGACACATGCAAAGATACGTTCCTTGATTAAACACGCCTCTGTTTGCGCAAGACGTAATTAAAGATGCTGCGACGTTGACGCTCGTTCAAAAGAAACTCTGTATTTATTAATTTGTACGTAAATATTTGCATTTAATAATCGGCTTGTGAAGCCTTTGCGATGTCAGCGCTTGACAGAGTGAATTGCAAAATATTAGATGATATTATTTGCGTTAGTGTGAATACAGACACTTCAAAAGGTTTTGTTTTGAATTCAATTCACGACTTATTCAGTTTTAGTAGAGTATAGTCAAAATATTGGTAAATAAAATATGAATTCAAAGAATTTTAACTTGGTCTGATCAACATTGTCAGTATTTCGAATTTCATATCTTATAACATTAAAAGAACAGAGAAAGAGGTATAAACAGTGCCTTTCTTGGTCTGCACTATTTCACCGCTCCATATCATCTAAATCCATTAATGATCAATGCTTGGATAATTTTGATTCGCCAATCTGTAGTGATCTACAAATCTTACAGATGTTCATAAGAACATGAAGGCTGCTACCCATCTTGAAACATGAGGTCAAATACCACTGTTCATTCTCATTTATTCTTCTTCTTCTTCATTTATTAATCAGCCTTAACGACACCTGCGGAATTTGTTTTTGTAAACTAGCACGACTCAGCTAAGACTCGTTGCATAGTCATATCGTAGAATTTTAGGTACAAAATATGTCGGAAACTCAATACAATAGAGCTCACCAGTTTTCCGGTAGGGAACTTCTCCGATGTAATTACTTGAACGTCACCTGCGAGAGCGACGACTGTATGCAAATGGCTGTGGATTGAAAATTTAATGCATCTTGTTATAAAGAAACGAAGATTCGATTTTGACAGGGCTAAATTTCCATAAGGATTTTTTTTCTAATTTTCTAATTCTTAGAACAAATATGGTGTGTATTATTAAATTAGTTGTTGGAAACAAAATTCTATTATTTTCTGTGCCCAAGTCTAAGTAAAGGAAAAAGTAAGTTAATTTTTGAAGTAATTTCATTTTGAAAGCAGTTTTAAGTTATACAATCTCTCGTATTTATCAGGTTAACAAACTTTACCGTAAAAAATATGCAGAACATTATAAGAATATTGGGGTTGATTGTGATACGGCTGATAATATTCCTTCCCAATTTCCGCGTGTTCATATATTCAACTCCGAATAACGTTTAGGGTGAAAATATTGGGCATAACTAATTTATTTGCTGATTCAACCTCAACAGAGTGGTACAGCGACAGCGTTTTTAATAACTTTTTAATAAAATAAATATTCAATGTCATAACAATTTATGTTAATATTCACTGAGCACTAAAGTTAAATTACAGTTAAGAAAAATACAATTAACCATAATAATATTCTACCTACATTTTCATAAACTGAACCATTCTCAATGGTTTTGTTTGTTTCATATTTGCTCAAATAATATTTGATACTAGCTGACCCGGCAAACTTCGTAGTGCCTTAATCGATAAATAAAAGACCTAAACGTTTGTATAAAATAAACTTAAAACAAACAAAAGGAATCCGTCCGACGGGGGACATATCAAAGGAAAAACAAAATTGTTATTTTTATTTAATTCCTAGCATTTTCATATTTATCTACCTTTTAAACCTTCTCTGAACTTCCACAAATAATTCAAGACCAAAATTAACCAAATCGGTCCAGCCGTTCTCGACTTTTAGCGACACTAACGAACAGCTATTCATTTTTATATATATAGATAGATTACAATTCACGACAAAGTTATCATTTTTAAAACGAATCCCGCCATCGCTTGTGCAATGTATCCAGGGGTTTGCGTTTTTTGGCATGTATGTGAAAATTAAGGCGCCTACACAATATATTTTAATAAAGCACTCTCTGGAGACTCGCTCTTATATGGTTAACGAAGTCGAAATGTGAATTTTTACTTCACAATGGTTCACGGACGATGACCTTTATTATGATTCCGAAAATTTAGAAACTGTTTTTTTTTTATTGACCTTGTATGCAGACGAGTATACGGCCCACCTGATGGTGAGTGGTTACCGTCGCTCATGGACACAACAATACCAGGGGCAGAGTCAAGCCGCTACCTACCGTTAAGTACTCTCCACAAGCCTCGTTTGAAGAAGGACATGTCATAGCGCTCGGGAAACACCGTAGAAGGGAGCTCATTCCAAGGCAGGATGGTACGTGGCAAAAAATATCTCTGGAAACGCGCTGTAGATGAACGCAGTGGTAAAAGGTTTTCAGAATATATGAAGTAACCAAATAGAAAATATTGGGAACAGATTAGAGAGACTCTAGATACTGCACATCATATACTTAAATAACAACTGTACCACACTTCAGATCAAAACGAATCCTTTAGAGATATAGAAACGTGAGAACATATTAAAATAAATCAAGAAGAAATTTCATAACTACGAACTCGAACGTCTTCTGTGCCCTTTAATATAAGAACCTTTAATACAAGAAAACACATTTTTGTTATTACGAACGGCACTTTGAGAGCCGCGAGTCAAGATGCAAGACTTCACCTTTTCCTGTATTACTACGAAAGGAAATACGACGCGTATCGGTGCTTCGGTATCGGAACGCAGGTCGGCGCGGAACCGCAGATTGGATCGAGTTAATTTCGCTCCACAAACAAATTGACAAAGTTTTGAGCGGGGCATATTTCTTCGTGGCCCCCGCTTCGCTCTGCTGACAGATTCCCGCACAGCGGAAATTAAATTTCACATCCGAACAAGAACGAGAGCATTCGCCGCGACGAACACGTGTCGTGCGACAAGTTGCGGTGACGTGAGACACGCGATGCTCTGCTACGGATATGAGTCTCCATCTGTAATAACAATACACATTTAATTACTGTTTACGTTAATTACCGAATCGAACTCACATTTTGTAACCGAATCTTTAATCCCTTAATGATCGCTTAATGCGTCATCTTATTTAAATGAAAATATTACTCCTACTAGCCCAACAATTGTACGCTGTACATAGTATATTAATATCTCAAAGTTAACATACTACACGCTCTAATACAAACAAGAGCATAGTAAAACTAATCCGGGTGCGCTCTATCAAAATTGCAATTAAAACCCCGTTTACGGCGTCGGCCTGAGACAGACCTGGGGTCACCTCGAGAAGGTCGCCCGGATTGGCCATTAGCGGGCGCTTCGGACCTTGTTTACACCGCGCTTGCCCTAATGACGACCTTTGCTCTGCTTCCCTTCGTTAAGGCAAGCGAAAACCTCACACTAAAAGGCACGGGTCCCCGGACTGGACCCGTCGAGACGAGCGAAACAAAAGATAACGAACAAAGTATGAGGGAAGAAGACAAAAGCCGATAGCTTTCGGATTAATGCCCATGTACACGGCCGTTAAAAGGCTAGCCAACTCACTTGGTGCTGCAGGGTTAACAAGGTTATTACGGGATGATCCCTAGTAACCGCCGCCGTAAAAGTGTTAATTATATTTCCGGAAATAGAGCTCGTACACTCTCACTTTGTACTTCTGAAAAAGTGATACACAAAAAATGCGGAAATAAATATAGAGAAAAAAATCCTTACATCAATAAGCTGATTATAATTTCATTGCAAACTCCAATGAGTTTTTGCCTAAATCGACTTGAAGTTAATAAGTAAATAAGACAGTTGAACGAAAGTATTTAACGTGTGAACTAATAAACCGGCAAATATCTATGCTATAATATAGAATTTTTTTATTTATAGAAAAAAATATCTAAGCAACATTGTGTTTGGGCACGGAAGTGGTAAAATGAATATATAATATATACAGTAATTTACCCTAAAAGTTTAAATTGTATTTGTAGCAAAATATGTTCGTAGTAATAAATAATGAGCCTTATCCAGCCGTTTTAAGTTTTACTAGCTTCTCTTTATACAACTATTCTTCAAAATTATATGTACAATAGTATTCATTAGTCATTGTTACTTGAAGCTTACAATAAACTTGACGTTTGTTAATAACCAATTTCCCTAGTTTTTTATGTTAATAATATATTGAAGTAAATAGGGAGCATTTAATAACGATATATAAAATAGACACTAATATCAGTATCTGGTTCAGGTATAGGATATCCTAATTTGAATCCAGATGATCATGCATTATTTATTATTAATACTTACATTACAATGCTATTAGATGGTATTATTTAATTAAGGAAGCTCTAAACTAAATGTTTTGTGATTATTTTGTGATTATTATTTATGTAATATATGTACTATTAAAAAAAGACTTCTCTAAAAAATGTTACTAAAGAAAGACTTGAGACTTGTCTAAAAAAAAACAAATCTTATTCTTATTTTCCTTGACGGTATTTTTAGCTATCACATGTCTTTCTTTAAGCGAGGTTCCTAGCAATAGGCAACGGTTTGAATGTACCCCTAAAATTGCTGATGTTCATAAAGATACATTTATTAGTTACTTCAAAACTCAAAAAAATAAATATTGGTTAGGGTCGATGTTTTTTGTTTTCCCCGGGCACCTGATATACGCGGACATTAAAAAAACTTCGAAACTTTCTCGAATCCTAATGGACTCCATTGACATAAATGTTTTATTCAATTGGACTGAGCTCCAAAACAAAAGAAAGTATGTCCTCATCATTATGAGTTCGAAAAGTTTTTGCATTTTTACTCGTTACTGTTCCTGAGAGAAAATGTAGGTAAGTTACAAAGTTAAGCTTTGTATGTAAAATGTACAATATGTTTTGTTCTTTTATATAAAATTTTGGCTGAAATAAAAACCAAAATCAAATTACCCTCTTGATTTTATGAGAATTTAAATTAGTACTTTTTTGAGTTTTTGATATTCGTTAGATTCGGAAGTCGTTAGAAGGCGACAGAAGCTTTAAAAACTCCAATGTAAATTCACTATTTACGTGGAAACACGAGAAATTAATTTTATTGAAATATCATCTATTTTCCTTTTTAGACAGGATTTTTTTCTTGCTTAGATTGTTGAACGATCTCACGGCCTAACTTTTTATTTTTATTGCTTAGTTAGACGGACGAGCTCACGGCCCAACTGGTGTTAAGTGGTCACGGGAGCCCATAGACATCTACAACGTAAATGCCGCCACCCACCTTGAGACATGAGTTCTAAGGTCTCACTTTTAACAGTACAACAGCTGCCACGCCCTTCAGACCGAAACGCATTACCTGGTCTTGTTAAGTGGTTACTGGAGTACATAAACGTCAACAACCTGAATGCCGCCACCTATATTGAGACATGAGTTTTAAGTCTTAGTTTTTTAACTATACGTATTGTTAGGCACTGGGGCTCGGGATAAATAAAAAATCCACCAAAATTTGAAGTTAACACTGTATTTATCACTTAGAACACTCACAGAACACTTTAAAATTCTTAATTCTCTTCAGATGATCCTGTTCGCTGTTTCGCTTCGTGTAGTTTCGATTACTGACTAGCTGCGTGCCAACTCTACAACGCTTTTATAGTCGATACAATTTTGTAAAACAACTAACTCAGGAAATGCCTTATTTTCGTATTACAATATTTTTTAAGTATGCGTAAGTAATGCGAACGAACATTAGTGCTAAGTCTCGAGGCAAAAAGGCTGTGACAGGAATTTAAGTAATAGAAATAATAAAGTTTTTTTCTCTCGTAAAAAATCGTAAGTGTTATAATAGAGCGTCGTAAGTTCGCGTTTTGTTTGTGCGCCAATTGTGCACTTAAGCCCACTGAGCTTCTCGCCGGATCTTCTCAGTGGGTCGCGTTTCTGATCCGGTGGTAGATTCTGCGAAGCACTGCTCTTGCTAGGGCCAGTGTTAGCAACACTTCCGATTTGAGCCCGAGAGCTCACCTACACGCTAGGGTGAAGCTGAAATAGCCTCCCAAGGCTATCAATACAGGTAGGAAAAAAGTGAACTTAAGCGCTTACTATACCTATATTTTATTACTTTAGTTTATCTATGAAATTAGTGTTTCAAACACTGAGTAATTCGGCTATAGTTAATTAATGTTAAATTGAATGGCTCGATAGCTATGTAATATTATAACATGTAAATCCGACAAATTTATAAACCAGATGATGTTCCGAATTGCTCGCTCAAACCGAAAGGTAACATAAATCTATTTATAGTCTTAAAAAAATCGGCGAAACTATCTAAGTTATAGTCATTACTTTAATAGGATTTAAAAAAGTCATTAAAAGGGATTACGTTACGTTTAATAAAATAAAAATAAAACACTCATTATTCTACTAAACTATAATACAAAACAAAACATTAAAGCAATAATATTACAAAAAGTTTCAACAATGAACTTACTTCAACAAATGAAAAACGTCAAATTTACCTTAATTTAATTTTGAAATACAGAAGTTGTATAACAATATAATTTAAAACGGCTCTTATCGAAAATTGGCTTTTTCGACGCCATATTGTCTATTACCGTTTACCTAGGAGCCATAGGATTATATTTACGGACAAAGCAACTAATATCATGACGTATACAAGCTCACTATAAATCCAAGCATTAGTTAAAAGCGTTCATTACTTAAGTCCCGTAAAACCCTTATCCCATAACGTTAATAACACAATTACTATAAATCTATCATCGCTAAGCAAACACGGTCCGAATCTCAGCCTAAGCTAATACATTTTGTCCACACCCGTATTCATACTTAACGACTAGGGAGTAGTATTTGCTAAGCACACATGCGGCGCCCGCACGAACGCAATATAACCTGGAAGACGGCCGGGTCGAGCCCCGGGGTCCTTCCCCAACCCGAGAGGACAGTAATTACAGTAGGCAAATTAAGCAGTAGGGGCCCCACGAACCCTGCGCTGTGTCCATCTTTGTACTACGCTCGGCGGTTTATTTTAGGTTATTCCACGTCTTATTACAATGTAGCTCGCCTCCCCTACGGCGCGTTCACCTCCGAAACTGATTTCGGCTTCGGCATCAGAGCTTCATTACGGTCTGTCGAAAACAATCCACTCTAAATATCTATTCTTGGGTGTGCGCGCTCCGGAATTACATTAGTCTGAGGTGGCGAAGGCTCAACTCAATTTGTTTGGCCGTAATAACGCTACGATATCTGGTTAAAACAAATGAGCGATTGTGAAAGCGATTCGTAGGAAAACCGTTTTCGCGCGTTGTCTGCTCGATTTTATAGAGTTGCGGTCGAGATTTCAGTATGGCTTCGTAATAAGTTACGACTCTGCAAGATAAGGATCATGATCTATGTTTGCCAATAACTCAATAATGAACAATTTGTTAAAGGCTTTGTGACCTTTGTTTACGTTTAATCGAACGATCTAGTTTAATAAGAAACAGAATAATCAGAAAGTAATTTAAAAAAGTGGTGCAACCTAAAATGTACTATATCAACATCATTGAACTTCAATAGACGAACACCTCGCGAGCTCGCGTGTACCCGATGTGATGGCTTTAAAAGGCGAACCACTTTACACAATAGGGCACGCGATTCCTCCGGGACTTTTGAACAAATATAATTTGTCCATTAAAAAAAAATCAACAACCGTTGACCACACTCGAGGCTGGAGATGGTCACAAAGCGTCTCGTTAGCAACGGTACGTGCCGCTTGTCACACACTTCAGCCCATCGGCCCTTCGTAAATAATGAGAGAGGGCGGCTCTTACGCGAACGTATTATACTATCTTGGAGTGGATGTGGTGCGAAGAAAAATAAAAAAAATGACATTCAGAATGTAACGTGATAATTAAATTAGAAATAATAATAATATCTTGGGATAACGGTTACCTGACTCCAAACTAGATGTCCCTGTACTATGGGTGCCAGATAGTTGATATACTTATATAGGTAATTGTTGGGGCGTGAATCGAAACACAGTGGAACGTGTATTTAAGACTTTTATTGGGTTTAATAACATATAGTTAAAGAAAACAGATTTCTACGTATATAGCACAGGAGTGATACGAGCCGGTGACGGCGTGCGACTAACTTATGCAGTAATCATCAATCTCAACCAAACAACACTATACCAGCACGGCTCATGATCTTCGCCTATTTTANAATCGAAACACAGTGGAACGTGTATTTAAGACTTTTATTGGGTTTAATAACATATAGTTAAAGAAAACAGATTTCTACGTATATAGCACAGGAGTGATACGAGCCGGTGACGGCGTGCGACTAACTTATGCAGTAATCATCAATCTCAACCAAACAACACTATACCAGCACGGCTCATGATCTTCGCCTATTTTAACAGTAATAAACATCCAGACAAAGAGCAAACAAAGCTGTTTATCACGCGAATATTTACCCGATGTGGGAATCGAACCTACGAACTTCGGCGTAAAAGACAGGGGTAATATCCACTGCACTAGCAAGTCAGTCAATTAAATGAAAATTTTGTTACATAAAACTTACAACAGTGGTATAATGTTTTAAAAACTGTACTGAGTTTTGACACTATTTTCACTCCGTTTCAAGCTATTTTTTTACGTACTTTAACAGTTATACCACATTTTTCTTTTTAAAATAATCCGTATAACAAAATTATCATTCAAAATAACTTTTTTTAGAATGCAAACATTCCCACTTTATTTGAAAAACAAAATGCCGCATCCATTTAATCTTGCCAATGAGTTTCACAGCTCGCAGTCCCATGGGAAACTAAAACCTACGTGGGGCTCTCTCGACTTGTCGCCGGCCAGGCTCCCGAGGCTGAATACCTCTTAGATTGCCTTCGACCTTCTAAATATAGCCGAACTACCAAACATGGAATTGTATCAGACGCGTGAAATGGGATTTCCTAAGGCTTTCAGTACGTAGCAGTGAAATACACTGTGATGGGGGGGATCTTAATAGAGTTGTATAAAATTAGTTATAGATTATGTTAAATCAGACAATACAAGACTAACTGCGGTGCTTGTTTACAAATACGATTTCATTCAATACAAAATTGTCCTTGTCAACAGCTGAGGTAATTTCAACAAAAATCTTATAAACAGTTTAGAATTAAAAAATGGAAAAGACATTTTTAGAATAGAAATAGTACACACAGCTTTAAGTACCAATGTAGCTTGTTCCGTAACAAATTGTAACAGACACAGACACAATTGCCATACACATTTGTAATGTCCGATTTTTTTGTATTCAAATATGTTTTCCCACAATAAATCCAAGACCACAAATTCTCAAGTACCCAAACCACAGATAAGATAAACTGTTTTAGGTTGTAATTTTTCATTCTTTACCTTGAAACTCTTATCCCTCAAGAATCGAAGGGCCAACTGAAGAACAGAGCTATTTACATGAATTAGCTGACATTTATGCCTCCGTCGAGACAAACCACAGCGTCGCGGCGCCACCTGGCGGCTGAGAATTATACGCTCGTTACGCGCTCCGCTGCCTCGAGCGTCTTACAGAACTTGTATTCATTGATAACGGCTCTGCTATCTTTTTAGGAAGACGTGAAATACTGTTGTAATTAAACCGAAGAATTGTTGTCTTGAAAATTTTTCGAATTGAACAAAATCTATCTTTATAAGTATGTATATATAAAAATGAATTGCTGTTCGTTAGTCTCGCTAAAACTTGAGAACGGCTGGACCGATTTGGCTAATTTTGATCTTGAATTATTTTTGGAAGTGCAGAGAAGGCTTAAAAGGTAGATAAATATGAAAATGCTATTAAATAAAAATAACAATTTTGTTTTTCCTTTGATGTGTCCCCCGTCGGATGGATTCATTTTGTTTGTTTTAAGTTTATTTTATACAAAAGTTTAGGTATTTTATTTATCGATTGAGGCACTACGAAATCTGCAAGGTCAGCTTGTGAAATAATAAAAATGGTATTGTGCCCAAAAGGCAGCATGATGTCGCGAACACTACCTCTGTCTTAATTAATCCTGATTTACACTTATAGTTATTTTTTTATTTGTACTATTCAATACCTATTTTATTTTCGTTAAATTACAATAGATTAGTTTAGTAAAGACTTCGGGAATATGTGATATTTTAATTCAATTTTTAAGATACACATTTTAGGTTTGACTTTTTATTCATATAATTTATTAATCGCAAAGTGAGTGTGTGTATTAAACAATGATACCTTTATATTACAATATATATTTGTTTAGTAGCTATGTGTATTAAGATTTAAACCGAAAAACAAATGTTTTAAATTTAGAAGAGACTCAGTTAAAACAATGAAAACAAGTCATTCAAATCAATATCTACTTTTAAAAGTTAGCGCAATCTGTAAATTACTTGTAAACGCAATAATCACTCTATCAATTCAACATAAATAAACTAAATTTCTCCAAAACATTATTGGATATGTCCAAAATAAATCAGAGCAATTTATTCGGAATAGCGCCGCCGAATTAAATTCAAAATATCATAAATAAGCAGAAATAAAGAGTAAAACCAAATTGCAAATATATGTACTAAGATATTGTAAAGTACTCTATCAAAAATAAATGATATAGTATATTAAATTATCATAGCTTGATTTTCTGTTATATATTTTTTTCGATCACAATCTCAAAAATTTGCCGTTAAACAGCCTCCCTTAGTGTTGTATCGGACATAAAAAAAAATTTTTTTTATTGCTTAGGTTTGTGGATGAGCTCACAGCCCACCTGGTGTTAAGTGGTTACTGGAGCCCATAGACATCTACAACGTAAATGCGCCACCCACCTTGAGATATAAGTTCTAAGGTCTCAAGTATAGTTACAACGGCTGCCCCACCCTTCAAACCGAAACGCATTACAGCTTCACGGCAGAAATAGGCAGGGTGGTGGTACCTACCCGTGCGGACTCACAAGAGGTCCTACCACCAGTAATTACGCAAATTATAATTTTGCGGGTTTGATTTTTATTACACGATGTTATTCCTTCACCGTGGAAGTCAATTGTAAACAATTTTTGAGTACGTATTTCATTAGAAAAATTGCATCGCCTCAACACGTATGCACCAGACGTCTTATCCATTAGGCCACGACGACTTCGCAAAGCCTTCGAATAGCCTAAAAGTACCTAAAATTCTTGAAAATGTACTGAAAGACAAACGCTCACGTATTCTAGAAAATTCTAGAATAAGAAATAAAATTGACAATATGAAACACGTTGAAATAAAACAAATAGATAAGGCACTCCATTCGTTGGCTGTTCGCGTCCGGCGCCGTTTGTCTCCGGCGCACCTCGGCGCGTCCGATTTATGGCACAGTTTTGTGAACTCTTAACCGTTACGTGATCTGCTTCCGAATCCAATTTATACCCTCCATGGGAAAACTTGGGGCCTATTCTTTACAAGTCGTTCCGGTGTCGTGTGCCAGACTTCATTCCAATCTGCTTGAAATATAACCGCTTCCCTACCAGGTGTTTTAGTATCAACTACCATATTAGGATTTACATATTACTAGGATGTTTAAAGATTTATGTATGTGTGCATATAATTGTATGTGTGCGTAAATTTCTAATCACTTTTTGTATTGTTGACCACATATACTGACAATGTTAAAAGTGGGAAATTCAAAAGAGTTAAAGCTTTCGAATTCTTTAAGCAGCTGATTAAAAGTCCAATAAATTTAAGGGATTTTGCTAAACACAAACATTACATTCATTTCAAAGAGTTCGTATATTTTAATTTGATTCAGTTGGAGATCTCTGCTTTAATTTCGTTCCAATGTAGACAAAAGAGTTGATCAAACAAGCTAAATCGGGTGTTATTAAAAGCTAAAACGTCAGAACAAATCGACTGGAAACGAATTGACCCAAACATGCAAACGTTAGCAGTCCCTCTGTGTCCTAACAAAATAGATCCTAAATAATTAGCAGACGAAATTCTATACTGCTTGGTGCTTTTTTCATTTGGTCATCAATTTAATATAAATTAACATCTCAAACAATTTAAACTTCGATAATTCGAACTCGTGTGTTACAATGACAAAAACCAATATTTGGGGAAAATAGATTAATAGATGTAAATAATGACTCTATAAGAAACAGAGTAACCTTCACTGAAGTATTGGTAGTTTTTTCGAACGCCGATGGATATTTAGTATTATTATTTATTGACTCTCCACATCCCCCGAATTCACTTTTCACTACGCCCCTTCGGATTGCGTCTAAATGAAGCTCGCAAACAAATCGGAAGAAGTAATTATTAAGAATACGGCAAATAAGGGGCACGTTTGCTGACTTATTAAATATTTTCAATATACGCAGATGTTCTTGTAGCTATTGAAATCTGCATATGCGAACTATTGTAGTGAAAAGGTAATTTAGTTTTTACTACGAACTTCTGATGCGTGTTTTAAGTCCACTTCACAGACTGCAATCTTTTCTACTTCTGCAGTAAGCCAATCGTAATTCTGAAAGAGGGGATGACCGCTATATTGATGAAGATTATCAACTGTACTCTAGCTATGTTATCCACTGACACTAGTATATGCTACGTAGTACATACCCTAATTCGATCTAATAATCTAAAATATATTAGAACTTTTCTACGGAAATTGTATGTTTTAATTTCAATTAGATACCTTATTTATGATCAATTATACTTGCACATATTGCTAATAAATATTATTAACACAATAACAACATTCGCTTAATTTGAGGACTATATGAAGGCTATTTAACGATCGTAGAATCTCCATATGAAGGCGATAGCAAAAAAACTTGCACGGATCTTCTCCGATACGTAGAAGGATTGGTAGTTTCGTAATTTCGCGCGGAAGATCCTTTTGTTGCTCAAATCCGTGTTAAATGGCAAGGAAGTTAGTGCGGGGAGATGCATTCAATCGACCGAATGGAAATATCTTTGTTTCCTAAGGCCATGTGGGGCGACCATCCTGTATTGATACCTGTAGGACTATTAAAATCATCAGTGCTTCGTAGTTTTCAAGAAACAGGGTAGTCCACACTAGCTTGGTTTTCTTAAATAAGAAACAGAAAGGTATCGTCCGTTCCGGGGGGCATTTTCTGGAATAAATCAGAATGTAATACGGTGCGACATGATTGGAGAAATTTTCCGACTTATTGAGCATTTTCCTTTAGCTGTAAAATACACGAGTCGTGATGTTGGCGCCATTAAATTATTTTAGTAGCAAACGCTTGAACCTTAGGAAAACTTAAAACGAGAAATACTGTCTCGATTAGAATTTTCATATACATATATAGTATGATTTTACATGTAAATCTTGAACAGTTGTTAAAGTAAATTTTTGCCAAACAAAATTGGAAGTCTTAAGCCCCAATTCGCTTTCGCAACAGCAACAATCTTCAACCAATGCCAATAAAGTAGTGCGAATTGCTCGTCATCAACGAAGCTATTGAAGAATGACCTTAGAACTAATCGATAGATTAGTAACAATAGTCTCCTCATAGTAAACGATGTGAGAGGGTCGCGTGCCACGAAAATCGCTCGTCTGCGGCAAGCTCGGAAATTAATTCCATTTAGTATACCGCAGATTGTAATGAGTCAAGACTGGCTTTAGGTACGGTGGATCTACAATTATATATAACCTAACTCGATTAGAAATTCGAAACAAAGAAATTTGTGTACACGTCGCAAAATAATCTTAGAAGTTGTTGTGTTTAACGTTTTTGTATCGTGTAACTGTGTTTTTTAAAAGTATTGAACTAAAATTTCCAAATACCGGAATTTCTTACAAAACAGCGTTGCATATAAAATTCAGAAGCTTAAGGATGTCACATTGCATAATTTTAGAGGTAAATTACTATTCGGGATCGAATGACACATTTAAGCTGTATGAAAACAAACAAAAACAAACAACAAAAGTTGAATGAAAATTTTCTACTAGTCAAACCCGGCCCGCTTTGTTGGCCGATCTACGATTTGACTTTGATTCGATCGCTATCAAACTTCCCAGGATCGTCCACTAGGACAATTTGAAGCTTTCCTGATATTTTTTTTCAAAATTGATTCAGATTCTACAGGTAAAATACACACATATTATTATACAAATCGAAATCATAGATTTTGTTTTTTCACTGTCATTATTTGTTGTTATTTAGAGAAACGATGTGGCATTGGACACGATACCTTTGAAAATTAATCATTTGTTTGACTTTAAAGCTTTAGCTCTAATGGTGTAACTAACCAGTAATTAATTTCGTTTTGCTCCCTCGGTGTTACCATCGCAAAATTCTCCCTGTAATTGGGAAATTTATTGCAAGGTGTGCACACCAAGGCCCGCCGTGATGTTTCACTTTCACACCAATGATTTATTATCTCCCGAAACAATTTTAATTGCTCCCAGTGACACAATGTAAACAACTATTCGATTAAGTTAATTCCATTATTTCTTAACGCGTTGCAATTAATTTAAAAGCGGACTTAATGCTTCGCGTCGAACGAGATGCCGTGGAAATTACTACATTTTCAAAGTTACTGATTTCTCTTTGTTATTTAAACTCACGTGATCTATTTGTATTTTAAGTAATTATTTAATTTTCTTACCTTTTAATAATTCTGAGATGTTGTGAATCTTGGTCATATTGATATTAAAGCTGAAGGAATGCACTTTATACCCATAGGTAAGCAGTTATTCAAAATATTATATAAACAAAAAATAATTTACTTGAAATTCAAAAGTCGAATTTTAGTTTAATTCTTTCAAAAAATAGAACAGAGATTCAAATTTCGTGAACAACTTGGAGCGTGCGAGCATTAGTAATTATAATTAGCACTCAACCGACCTCCGGCGATAAGATGTTCCACGGAGCATGAAATAAGGCCCTCCACACGAGCCCTGTAGCGTCTGCATGTTAATATGGTGGTCCATGCAAACTCAGTCATGCGGTAACGTGTGTGAGATGCCTTTGCCTCTTTAGACTGGAGAGGAGTTAAGTGCCCACTTTTGCTCGTTCGAGTGTAGTTTTATGAGATCGTGCTTTTGACTTTACGGAATGTCAATGTCAAAAGATCATTCGTTCTAAAATTAGATTAACTAAACAAATGTTTAATTATGTTTTCGTGTAAGCGAATTTGTCCTTTTCTATCTGCTCTCAATTTTGAAAATTTCGTTTTGTATGCAATGTATTAAAAAACTATTAAAAAAACTTTAATAAACTATTAATTAAACTACCTATTGTGAAAGTCGTGAGTACTGCACTCAGTGATCATATTTAATAAGTAGCTCAAATGACTTTCAAATTCATTGTCAAATCAAAATCAAATTTTTGTTTTTTAATTATTTCTCAAAATTGACTTGAATAAGAAACTGATAACATAGCAACATAGTGTGATCGATCTTGAAGGTAGATTAGCTCGATTAGGCTATCTTAATGAGTTCACAGTATCAGATAGTACTCGTGACTAATAATAATACACTGCTACATATCCACGAGCTCCGTGACATTTCGCTTATAGCCCTTTTTTTAACTCTACCACAGTAGGAACATTGACATCTATATTCCTATTGATCTCCCTAAAAAAGACATATTTATCATTCTAAAGGTGACCTTCTTACTATACAATTGAAACTTCAAATTTGCATTGAAGACGGCCGGATTTCGTCTACTTAAAAATTAAATGAAAATAAAAACTAAGCTAAAACAAGACTACATAAAATAACCATATGGATTTGTTCACCCTTCAACTGTAATAAAAAAAATATCTTATTAGAGACTGAAATGTCACCACCGAGCCAGAAGGAGTTGTAATGATTTTGAGAAAGTAAGACAATGTTGGGCAAAAGATAAAAAAAAATATAAAGGATAAAAAAAGCAAATAAAGTAAAACCATTAAAAGTTCAATAATATTTACCATAATCAATGTTCATATTAAAAAATAAAATTTCTAACAACAATACTGTAAATTTACTAAGTAAAAATTACAAATTCGGTATGTGAGTTCCACCTTACGATCTCATTAACGTCATGAAGTAGCTTTTAGGACTTGATTTATTCCGGTCGGAGAAATTTAATGATGAAAATACGAATTCATTTTCCATATCTGCCAAGAAAACACGACGATTTTCACTTTCAAAATCCAACGACCTTGGACCTTGGTAAAGGACTTTTTCACTAGCTTGACAAACAAGGTTTGAGTAATCGTTCAAAACCGAAATGAATATCAAAACCGGTATTTATGTGACGCAAGCGTGACGTTGGCCAGTTCTCCACTGTCCGCAGCAGAAAATCAACTTAATATGACAAATTATTATACTAAGTGATTAATTTATAGATTAAATGTATATCTTGTTTTTTTCTTTCTTTAATCGTTAACTCATTGTGCCCGTGGAGGCCCAGAAGTCTCATCTTGTGCAATGCAATTTCAATTATTTTTTTGAATTATTTTTGGGGAAGCCCCATTTTTAGTAGTTTTACAACAAACTCCTACCGCACCTCTTCAGTACCGCTTCTTCTAAATTTCAAATATATACGTCAACGGTTTTAGGACACGCGTTTTCTTTTAGTCAGTCGAGGTTTTACATTTAAAAAGAATATGAGATTAGATAATTTATACGAAAGGCAGTAGAGTATTGAAAGGAGAAAATTAAGTCACGATTACCAGTATTTTAACTCGGTTTCCCCTGTTCTGTGTATTTCTCGTTATAGCTTATTGTCCCTCTTGATTTATGTTGCAATTAGCTCCTTTTTCTTATCGGCTACGAGAATTTATACGGCCGATACTTATTTCTTTGTGACTTATTTGTGTTGTATCAAAATTAGTTTAAACTTTTTTGTACAAATTAGGAATTGTGTTTTGGGTGAAGGTGACTGCCTTACGAAGGCTGTTTTATTTACATCAATTCACTGTAATATATTCGATGTCACAATGTGTACACATTTCCGCACTTAGCTTTGTGTTAATTTGGCAATGACTGTCGCGACGCCATCCGTCATCGCCTTAGGCTTGTCGTGCGTCTTTATGACGTAATTTGAGAACATCACCCTTTGAAGAGAAGGGGTGACTTATTGTTCACGAATGATTCGCGTTTTTTGTCTAAATTATTACAAGTTCGACTAAATATCTTATTTTACGTTTTTCAGTTTATCTGTAAAATTAATCTATTCGATTGTCTTTCTATTGTGGATTTCGTGCGTCTAGTCATTTAGTTTAGTTTTACGGAGTTAGAAACTTGTTTCTTGTTTGATACAGAGGATGGCAGGTGTTTACAATTACACCCTAACCATAAAGGATTTGAGACTAGAACAAATAATTAAAGCGAACGATGAAACTCCGTTCCCGATCGCAACAGAAACTTTGGTTGGGAAATCGAAACAAAGGTATACCCGCGATAATTGGATGTGGCCGTTCTGAATGCGCGCTAGACGAGACTTAATTGAGGTTTTAGAGTTGGGCTAATTCGCCCACCTTCGATTTGAGCTTCTGTAGTCCCCTCGGAGGGGCTTCGTCTGGCGGCTCGGTTAGCACCAACAATAATACCTCGGTAGAGGTTAAGTGGGGTAGCGCTTCGTATTATCTTTCTCATTCCGATACTATTCATAAGCTAACGCAGTTATCTTGTTAGCGCAACGACTACAAACAACATGCACTATTTGGTTGGTAAATTGAATTCATTTTTCTTAGTTTTTTAATTGTTTTTAAATAATTTTCACAAAAAACACTAACTTTTATTATAGCTTTAAAATTTTTCATCGCTTAAAATAGCGATTCGTAATAATAATTGAATGCATGGAAAAAAAGCACTTTTTACAACGGAAAACCTATCGCACAAAGACGGAGCGGAAAGCTAACAATGATTAAGAATTCCCTCACGTGCGGCGCAACAAAAAGTAACAACTAAATATTTGGGAGAGACGGGCCGATAGAGGTTGGATGCGGATAGCAAAAAGTAGGGTCCGCTCGGTCCGGGCCCTCGACACCCGCGCAGATATCATAATCCCAACTATGTAAAATAGTCAAATTTAAGGTCTCTCCATGTGAAGAATTGCGTTCGTTTTGTTGGCAAATTATTCTAATGTGACCCTTTTATTCGAAGCACACTCCGGGAGCGGGAGGAACTCCTCCAACACTCATTTGTATTTCAATAAAACACCGCTAGCCCTATCTAAACAGAACTATGATTCGAGGCTCGATCGATTGTTACTGAAAATTTAAAAATTAAATAGCTTCAAACTTGAGTAAATTGTATATTCGCAAAGCAGCCATGACTGAATGTTTCAAAAAGTCGTCTAATATACCTAATGAGGGCAGAATCGAGTTTACAATAGCGCCCCTGGTTCGGTCAGTGAATACATCAATTGGATTCTGTAAATAAAAGCGACATATCAGCACGGCAGAATCCGGTCGGAATGCGTCGGGCATATATCGTCTCGCTTGTCAGATTTGCATAGCGTCGAAAAGTTCACAACCACATTCACCTCATCAGCCTGCGGGGAACATAATTCTTCCTTCCATCTGCCGTCTTCCTGTATCTACCCCGGCGGGATCCTTTTTTTGTTGGGGTCCGGCCAGCGGCGGTATTCGCGATACATAAATTTTCACGATCGGTCATCCCTTAAAAACAAGTTTAGCTCTTTATCCGTAGTAGAGTAAGTTAAAGAATGGCACGACCGTGCGTTACCCTCCGATTCGTTACGTATTCAAATTATTCGCCATCCTGTTTTTGCGTTCATTTCAATACAGTTGTGGACTCACGAATTCAATGGTCTTTTGTCGTCGTATTTTTACTGCTATTGATTTTGATTAATTAGTTCTGCATAAAGTTTCGGGCTCTTCTATTGTGACTTAAAAAGGCCCAGTCAATCTTTTCTTTTTCGAAAATTGGCCGCTCGTAATTTAACACACAATCGTGAAAATTTTATTTCATAAGAATGTCATCAAGCTATAACTGATTTACGGTGGGATATGTTGATTCGTGTAAGCTTTTCGTGGACGTCGTTAAATGTCACGGCACGTTCCAGCGTTGCACCTAATCTACATTCCGGAGCATTCAACGGTCGCTGAAAACTTACACAAGAGCTTTCAAGATAAAGCCGTGGTCATATGCATGCGGCACACGTCTACTCTTTACAAATTCAGCGCTGATGTGAAGCCATTCATATGTCGGATAAGTTTCGCGGTGTGCGACCGGCTGGATGCGGTGATAAGTCTGCGACTCCGACAATGACGAGCTCAGTTGATTCCGCGCTCGCCTCTGAGATTAAAAGACACGTTCGCTACTAATTCATGAAGTGAGCGAATATTATGTACGTATTTAGTTTCTTAGTTTAACGTTCGGATGTCATAAATTGGTGAGTTATGCTGGATTTTCTTACAGATAAACGTTGCGGATATTTGCGCTGACAAAGAATGCCGGATAATTTCCTAAGATATTTTCTATCAAAAATATAAAACACACCAAATAATCAATAGTAATTTCTGAGTAAAATTATTAAAATCACAAACTGAAAAATTTATAATACACAGCTAAAGGTTTAGTGATAATTTTGGCCATGTTATAATAAAATTATATATACAGTTTAATTGTAGAATAATAAGCTACCCTCCCTATCGTTGCTAGAGCGTAACGTAGATATGTCTTCTAGTTCTAAAAGTATCGTATAATAGTGACACATGTCGCCGATTGCATTAGCGTCATAAAAACCGCTGGACCAACAAGCTCGGTGTAGAACTTTGAGATACAGGGACGGAATAAGGAAAAAAAATAGACAAAAACAACCCTTTCAAAATCGGACGAGTGTAACTGTTCAGTGTACTGATCGAGTGTAACTGATCAGTACTACTACTACTTATGACTTTACACACGATTCTCTAACAGGAACGTCATAGATGAAACTGTTCCCTTACTATAACATATTTATTTGCACTTAGGGAAATCATTTACATTTACTACAGTAAGGGGAAGGATAAGACCATTGGTGGATAATCCAAAACTTTCTCGACTATGCTCTACAACTTTTTCTATGCTACTGAGTCAACAGTCAATCGGCATTAGCAACTAAAGACAAAATAGATGTTCCGAGATTTAAAATCTGCGTAAATAAAATTTATTGCCTGCATAAATAGATCAGCTTGTTGATGGATGTTTAAATATTGGATTATAGATAGTATTTCCATGGACACAGCATGGCTACTGCTTACCGTATAGTTTAAGCGTTGAGGGAACGCCGTAGCTTGTATTTCATTTCAAAGTTTGACAGTACGTGAGAGAATCGACCTCTTAAAATGCATTTCGGACGAGCTCAAAGACAGTGGTAAATATTAAGACTGTAAAAAAGAGAAGATTGAATTGATACAGAAGAAGCTCTCCCCATGCAAAATACGATAGAGTAAGCAAAGACACGCAAAGTCTCCCCGCAACTCCAGTGGCTACAATTTGCCAGAGATACTGAGATTCCGGATACTAAGAACGACTCATTTCTGAATGGAGTTAATTAGGATTCTAATATATTTTGTGTATTTATAGTGCAAGAATCCAAACCGGATCCGTTGCATAATAGTCAAGATTATTAACCACAGGACCAACGAGACTAACTACGAGAGAAAGCTATTACCAAAATAACTATACTGAGACCTTAAAGCTCATATCTAAAGGTGGTCTATGGGCTCCGGTAACCACTCAACACTAAGTGGGCTGTGAGCTCGTCTACTGATCTATGCATCAAAAAAAGAAATAGGAGATAAGAATGTAATTGACAAAAACAACAGAACTTTATAGGTATAATGAAGCATTTCTAATTCTGTACCTGTTCTGTTTTCACCGTGTAAGAAGGAAGCGTATGGGGGATCCAGTGAGGCGTGCAGCGGTGATTCATGCAGTTATTCAATAAGCCAACAACGACGCTTGTCCGGGATTGCCGAACCATGAAAGTCTGAGTAAATGCAACCTACACGTGTATTCTAAAATGAAAAATCTCTTTCGACCGTCACATTTGGTAATGACGCCGCAATGGCAAGTCGAAACTTTAAGCCTGAAGTCGTATGATTTTTACTTATTTTAAAAACTATTTTAAATTTTAATGTAAATTCTAGCGTACTCATTACGCAGTAGTACACATTCACTCAATATATAAAAGACTAGCCGCACTCACCCGCTTCGCTGGGCATTTAAAATTAACATTATTATTTATTGTCATTACTATATGGATACCAAGTTTCAAGTCAATCGGATGCATGGTTCAATAGTTATAATGGAACATCTGTAAAACCACCGTAGATTTATATATTAGTATAGATATAGATTTAGGCAAGAAATTAAGTTGAGAATACTACTGCAGAGTGAAGCCGCAATTCTTCTTCTTTTTGGTCGGTATAACTTTTGACAGAGTGACCCTGGTCCTCGCTTAAGGTGTTGGTGGCAAGCTTCGCAAAAGGCCGCCACACTTCTCTGATGGCCGCCCTCCTCGTGCATTCATATAGTGATGATAAGCCATCTATCCATGCCGTGGATGCCATGCATTGCATTAAGCCATGACTCCAATAGCGTCAACCATATAGCTTCATCAAGCAAAGCAAAATTATCTAAAGTTTTACGGCTATCTAAATTTCTAAACGTGATTATGATCACAAAATTACTCTTGTAGCTGTACTGATATATTACCCTCATACATTTAAATTTCACGGTAAAAATGGGCCGCATGTGTATTCGTAATCAGCTACGCATGCCGATTTCTTAGGGTTGAATTGAATTTACAGTAAAACAATCCTATACAAGATGTGAGTCTGCAAAGTTTTTGAGGAATTTTTACGTAAGGCACACTTGCACGTGCGTTCGACACAGGTTCGACCCTCGATCCCGGCGAGACGCACAAATCATGCGACATGCCGAACTTACACTCCGCCGTATGAGCTACCCAATGTTTCACGCCACGCTCAGCTCTTAAACTGATCAAATCCTTAAATTATGTTCTCGAAATATACAATCCAGAAAATAAACTAATATTTTCGTTTAAGATTTGGTCGATAAATCTCCTTATATGGTCTGTTATGATTTAAGAGTCGAGACGCTATGTGCAAGTGTCAAATGTATTTTCTGATACCAGCTTCACTCTCGAAGGCAGAATGCTGAACGATTGTTTCGCGGTAATCATAAGCTGCATGATAATGGTTACCCATACAAGCTTTACAAATATAAAAAAAAACCTCACGATTTTACACAAGAACACTCAAGAATGACATGTAAAACATTCTATATCTATCAATATAATCTTCAACTTAAACTTTTAGCGGTCGGCAGCAGTTTGGCTTTACCCCGGATAACCATTCACAATCAGGTGGGCTTCATGCTCGTCCGCCTTACAAGGCCAAAATAATAATAACAATACTGCCGAAGCAAGTACCAAATGGCGGATCATCTACATAAAATCCTCAAGTTACTCTCATGATCTATGGGGTGTATGGGGTAACATAACACAGAGGAAACTAAAGAGTCTTGTAAGCCAAGAGATTCAAATGTTTCTTTCTATGAGAGAAAGATTTTCGACAAGCCGTATGTATGGCCTCTTCAGATTAAATAATTGAAAATAACATACGAAAAATAATTAGTATTTGGGGTCTAACCAGAAATAGAAGCTTTTTTACACGAGCCCAAAACTATGCTTTGTATTTAATCAGGCGTAAAGTACCACTTCGTTCCAATGAAGATCTTCAAAATTGCTCCAACACCGCTCGAAATATCAACTCCAAGAATTCTCTCAGAAGTTTACAGAGCGCCACGACAAGCTGATCCTTCATCGCACTAAGCACGTAAATTTGTAATTTCAATGAAATACGCTTAGTATCAGCTCATGCCGTTAAAAACCGAGTTCCAAACGTTTTTTTTTACTTCTGACACGAGTTCCAATCATCATAAATATAATTCCATAAAATTTCTGTATTTACGAGAAGCGATTTCAATTGATACAATAGAACATTACCATCAAGTGTACCGCCAGATCGTTTGTTTGTGAAAGAAAAAAATATAACTGAAATGATGACCATACAACAGAATTTTCATCGCAATAAAAAAACGAAACGAAATAAAAACATTTCCCTGGAACCAGTACAATAAAATAAACGGTAACCGTTTTTTTTATGGTTCCGACAATATAATGAAATAATCGTAACGGCCGTCGACGCGACGTTGAATTGCTCAATAAATCTTCCTCGGGTCATATTGTCCACAGTCCTCTTGGCAACACTTTAATATCGAGAAATATCATTTCGATAATCGAACGCGCGCGCACTAGCCGCTGCGAATAAATCATTCCCCCGCACTCAGCTCTCGTTTATTTTTTAGACTTTCCATTTCCAAATAAAGTCCCCGAGCAACGGGCCAGGGCTTCCTCCTTCCGGGGCGGTTTTTTGTATGATTTGTTGGCTGTCGGCCATTTCCCTTAATATTGTCAATATTTCAAATATTAATTGTTATAAATCAGAAAGTATTTATAACGCTCTCCATTGTCGATATAGCGAAGTTTTTTTTTATTACAATTTAAATAGGGGTTTTCCGTTTTCCGGCTACCTTTGTTATTGTACGTTAATATCGGAATCGATGAACGACTCACACACTCGAGGGGAAACGTGTTGAATTATTTAAGTTCACTTAGCGCGTCAATCTACGCACTACTTTGAAAAAGTTCCGCCCATAAAACATTAACAAGCACTCAAGAAAATTCCTATACGATGGTTCGTTCGTTAAGTAGCGTCAGCCTGTAGTTTTTCCCAGTAACTGTCCACTCGAGTCCAAAGGGCCGCTGTCAACGCGATTGGCGAGCCGATATCTCCCCGAAGTGTCGCCCTCAGCGCTCGCGGGGACTTCAGCACGAAGATCATCGCAAAGCTCTCAATTAATGACAAACAGACTTGGACCCTCGTGCGCCCAATTTTCACTTGTCGCTCTTGTTTTGCTAGCTGACAGTTGGCACGGGTCACCACGACCTACTCACGCAATACTGTCTATTTTCGCAATTCCCAAAGCTGGGCATCTCAAAAAGTTTCTAACAAACGACATGTCTCAAGTCACCTGCCTGAACGCCTACATAATTGCATCTTTCTGAAAGGTAACAAGTAAATTAAGAATAATCTACATTTATAAAATGCTCTCTCACATTAAAGCTAAAAAGTGCCATGAAATTCTCACTAATTATGTTTGTTTAGTAACACAAATGTTGCAACTCGACCAGACTCTCAAACAATGAACGAGCCACGTGTTAATAAAATAGCTAAATTCCATTACTCGAACTTAACACGTGTATAATAACAGCGTGAATAAGCTAGAAAATCACACTAGCACATACCACAATCCGTAATAACTCTCAGCACAAAACGCGCCATGGTAAATACTGAGGCGAAGTGTTGTCCGGTACTTTGAGTAGCGAGACTCAGCTCGCTCGCTCGGCGCCCGCTATCGATCCAAGCGTGGGAGGAGGAGAGGGGGGCAGAAATTTGGGAAAACTTTGAAAGTTTCGCGTCTAATTCAGGCGCACGCACACCATCGCGCCGTCAGCTCAACACTCGCACACATCGACGCTTGTGGCCTCGTAATTTTGTTTTGCGCTCGTTGTTTCCGAAATGTCACGTGTCTACGACCTACGTGACTGGACAGCTCCACGTAAAGGGTTTATGGTTTATAAACAAGTTGAAAACATTAGTCGACTTTGTGTCCAAATGCGGACTTGACAAGTTAGCGTAATGATTGTTGACAAGTACCTCACGAGTGTAGGCAGACTCATGATGTCAATCTACCAAAGAGCTGCCAAACTTTGTATTCGAAGTTCTGACTTTACATTATTCAACCGTTCGCAATGTTTTGTTGTATTTATAAACGAAAGGAAATGATTTCTTATGTTACGACAAATTGTATGAATAGAGTTGTGTAACGATTTTAATATAATAATAATTCGAGATGTGATTTCACACAGTACTTTGATCTTTATCCGGATAATCGATACTCGATGAAAATGGTATCTAATTATTCACAGAAATTTAGTACTATTTGATTCCAAGACATTCGAATATTTAAAATAAAATTATATTGCAAGGAAAATAAAACTCACTGATTATTTGATCACGCACACACACATTTTTTGTTTTTCGCAATTATATTTTTCGAACGAAATTCTTAAAGGTTTTCCTAATACATACATAATATATTTGTAGTCGCCAAATGAATGTCTTATCAAACAAGAGAAGATCAAAGCGAGTGTCGAAGTATTGCGTGAGTGCCTTCTAAAAGAAAACAATTAAATAGATGAGATACGAAGGGTGACCACACTTTCTGAAGAAACGTAGACAATGGCTGCGGATGCGAGCGCTTCCTGCGACTGTGACGTAGTCTTTTTGTGATTAGTAGGTAGTAGTAGTAGAAAAAGAAAATATTATTAAAGTAGTAAAGCGTAATATTTGGATACATGGATAGGTTGCCAACTTGCCTATGTATTTCTGCCGCGGTGAGATCTTTCATTTCGGCTTAAGCGCTGGAATAATCGTTGTACAATACAATTGAGACTTCAATCTAATGTATCAAGGTAGATGACGTCATCGAAAATGTTATTTTGTCTATGGGCTCCAATAACTACTTAACGTCAGCCAGACCGTAAAGTAGTTCACCACTAAGAAAAGATAAAGAAAATTGCAAACGCTTACATATTTATGAAAATTAAAATCCTTAATACGATATCACATAATATATAGGTAATTTGTTCAACTTTAAAAATAAAAGGTATTTATTTTATTCACAAGCAAAAAAAAATCATCATCCTGTACCTATAATATTTATGGCAATTATATTTTTTCAAACGTCCTTTGTATAGCGTTGTTTGCAAACAGCCTGTTCGAGTATAAAGGAATTCCATTCAACGACCGTACAACAAAAAAAATGGATGGAAAATAAAAACAGAAGCGCAATTAGCGTGATTTAATGGGCATTTAATTAGAATGCAATTAACGGGATNAAAAAAAATCATCATCCTGTACCTATAATATTTATGGCAATTATATTTTTTCAAACGTCCTTTGTATAGCGTTGTTTGCAAACAGCCTGTTCGAGTATAAAGGAATTCCATTCAACGACCGTACAACAAAAAAAATGGATGGAAAATAAAAACAGAAGCGCAATTAGCGTGATTTAATGGGCATTTAATTAGAATGCAATTAACGGGATATTTTTCGAGTTGCCGCCTCTTGTTTTGTTGTCATAATGTTTTGTTCTTTTGTTATTACATATTTGATACTTTCAAAACATAATTTATATTGGATCGATGCTTACTTAGATAGCTTTGTAAAGGTAAATGCTTGAGCTCTAAAAACATAATAGTGAAATACGTTAAAGAATAGTCGGGAATCCAAGATAAAGTTTAAATAAATAATTGTTTAAAAGAACTAAAAAAATACGCTTTTATAGAAAATCCCACTAAAAAATAGAAAATAAATCTGAATTAATTTGAATTAAAAATAGTGTAAGAAAAAATGATTTTATTGTAAAAAGAGCGTGGCGTGCTTTTCAGGATATTATCAAAATAACTCTTCTACTCATATCTGTTCATAAAATATTTATAACTACTGATACCATTCACCCCACACTTTTTTTACAATAAAATCATTTTTTCTTACACTATTTTTAATTCAAATTTATTCAGATTTATTTTCTATTTTTTAGTGGGATTTCAATTTTTTTATTATTATTAAATTGTCATCGGTTCTTAATAAATATACCAAATTTCGAGTTAATCCGACATTTTGAAGGGGGTTAAAATCTTGTTCAAAGATTCCGTTACATACTAACATACATCTACGTCTGAAGCTAATAAAAGCATATTAAAAAAAATAGAAACGGCCATCTAATTTCTTCACATGAGTATTAAATATTTTATACGATCATACACATAACACGACTGTTTTAATAGAACAAACAAACAAAGATTAGTATTAACAATGACAATAGTTAACGTTCATTGTTTTCCATAATAAAGATCATTCCAAAATAAAGATCAACAAAAATGGTACCTTAGCTTAGAAATAACTAAATTTCTTTAATGGCATAGGTAGGAATGCAATGCCGAGTGATCGGTACCACTATAGGTCACAGCGCGAGTACCACTACCCACCTTGAAACGTGAGCTACATACAGACCTTAGTTATACATAAATATTTTGACGGCTACGCACCCTTCAAACTTTAACATATGCCTCTTTGGGGCAATATACACTGGATCGTGACACTTATCCATGTGCGATCACAACTTTTTTGCCTACATATCCCGGTAACCTCGAGGGGCTATATCAGGTTTCTGAGCGTTTAGGTGAAGCTCACGGGACTCAGCCTGGACAATTTGGTAACACTAACACTAGCAAGGGCAGTGCTTCGCTGAAATTCGCGAGAATTCGCGATCACAACAGTCTTCAACGCGATTTATAACACAATGTTGTTTCTTCTTTTTTTCCTTACCTATTCGCTATTCGCGCAGGTAGGTTCCACCTCCCTGCCTATTTCTGCCGTGAAGCAGTAATGCGTTTCGGTTTGAAGGATGGGGTAGCCGTTGTAACTATACTGAGACCTTAGAACTTATATCTCAAAGTGGGTGTTGCATTTACGTTGTAGATGTCTATGGGCTCCAGTAACCACTTAACACCAGGTGGACTGTGAGCTCGTCCACCTACCTAAGCAATAAATAAAAAATAAAGTAACCTCGAGGGGCTATATATATATAGGTATACCTATAGGTAAAGCTCACGGGACTCAGTCTAAACTATTTGGTAACACTAGCCCTAGCAAGGGCAGTGCCTCGCTGAAATTCGCGAGAATTCGCGATCACAACAGTCTTCAACGCGATTTATAACACAATGTTTTTTTTCCTTACCTATTCGCTGGTGGCCTAAAAAACTATTTCAACTACGCCGGGACGGATAGGGGAACTCACGTGCTCAACCTGAGAATCGCAGAATCTACCAGCGGATTGGAATCGCGACCCACTGATAAGATACGGCGAGAAACTCATTGGGCTATGTCTATGAGCTAGCGTCTCTTCGAGCAAGATGCATAATTACGAGTGTACCGGGCGTCTCGATTGACGTGGGTTTTTCGCTAATTTCCGAGAACTCCTTAAGTATTTTACACACATTGTAACAAAACGTACAACATCTCAACTTTGACGAGAGCGCTAAAATATCCATAGTAGGTAACGCCCGACGAGTCGTCGCTCCGAGCTGAATCTCCGTATTAATTAACATTCGTACGCCATTAGTTAATTTAAAGTGCTCTCTTTTCGAACATTGTACTTTAATTGTGATTTATATGGATTTCGTAATCATTATTTGTAATTAGTCAGCTTTAATAAGAGACAATTTTAATTCATTTCCCTAACATAATTATTCGGACCGGGAAATTGATAGTAATACTGTAAGTAATTACGTTATGGATTTCTGAATTATGAAATGAATAGATTTTTATTTATTATTTTAACGCATGTAATTGTATGCGTTTAATTGTTATAGTCAAACAATAACCCACTTTCAAAAAAATGATTTTTGTGTAAATTTCACTATTTGTTTGATTTATACAAACTAGTTGTACCCTGGTAGTCGAAATTCGACTATAATTAAATGAAATTATAAGTTTGTATATACACTATTATGATTCTATTGTTTAAGACTTTTACTTCAAAGAATTCTATTTCTTCACAGATTTCGCTAAGACTACACTTTAGACAAATATTAACAAAGACAAACAAAACAATATTTAATCTATTCTCAATTTGACTATAGACTATAAGCAATAAGAAAAGTTTGACAGTAAACAAATAGTATGTATGAGTGTGTGTGTGTCAAATACATGGTAGTGTGTGTAATGTTTTCTTTATTGATTTAATGGATCTTAAATGCATTATTTAAAAAAAAATAGTATTGTGCACTGCTTCTCTATATTCTCTATAAGTGAGGAAAATTTCATACTCATACGGACGGAGGTCCGAACAATTTTCGTAAAAAGGGGTACAAAGTTTTTGCTTCACGTATTTATATATAGATTCTCCAATCAGATTGTATTAACATGTCATTGTGTCGCTGCTATTTTATAATATTATTATTGAGTAATATTCCAACGTATTTCTTATTAAGAGCCGACATGATTAGCTACCACCAGCCTGTCTTTTTTTACTGCGAATTATTAATGAGCTTCGTTTTTCCGTTACAAAAAGAGTAGGTATAGATAGATGTAAAGATAAATTATTTCACTCCTGGAAAACTCGGATCTTTATCGGAATACGATGACACCCGAACTGTCAATGAATGATCGTATTAAATAAGTGACATTTTCATATCCATTAATACGGAACTTTATTGTTTAGTGTCAAATGTCAAAATGAATAATGTCATTGTACTGAAGCTATTTGAGACAGCACGATAAATACGAACTTTTCCGAAAAATTACGAAGGAAAATCTTTTCTCACTATATCTATACTAATATTCACCTTAGTGTAAGTTTTTTTTTTATTGCTTAGATGTGTGAACGAGCTCACAGCCCACCTGGTGTTAAGTGGTTACTGGAGCCATCTACAATGTAAATGCGCCACCCACCTAAAATGAACGAAAATATCTACCTAAGCCATAGAAATTTACCAAGTACCCGATATCTAGAACAGGAGTTGAAATGCGACTGTCCATAGATTATACACTTAACGACTGTCTGTCAGTATAATTACCAAAGAAGCATTACATATCAAAACCGCTATATTGAAACGTTTCCAAAGAAAGATGTACTACGTCAGTCTGCGTCCAATGCAAACAGGTACATTACCTTGACGTTGGACCGTATGAAACTGAAACGTGAATTTTGAACGTTATTGTTAGGCTTGAAATAGAAAGTATTGAAGCGTTCGTTGCTTGTTTTGATCGAGTTATTTGCTTACGTTCAATACCCACTCTGTCAAATTGAGTTTTCGAAACAGTTCTGACCGCTTCATGCTTCATCGATCGAGTGGTTAGTGATCTCGATTACTATAGTGCGGGGTCTGAGTTCGATTCCCGGTCAACATTAGTTTATTTATATTAGAATTTGGAGTGTACTTGATTTTAATTCAAGCTTCAAGTTTATTTATCTGTTACAATACGGATATCCATTTCATCATTTTCAATTTTATACGTACAAAAAATTGGTTCTTCAGTAAGTAATACATTGTCTTTTTATTAATTCTTATAAACATTTTAATATTTTTTTTATAATCTTAAAGTTCGTATCTTTTTAAAAACAGTATTACTATTATAAGTTGTGTCTCGTTTGTATTTATGGCATCCATATGAGAAAGTTCTAGCTCAGAAGCCATGAATGTAGAAAAAAATAAAAAAATTCATCTATTTAATTTCTATAGACTCCCCTAACCACTTAAAGACAGATAGGCCGCTAGCTCCTACGCAATGAATAGTGTACATACACATATTTTAATCATAAATAAACTTTTGAAAAACGCTCGTTAATATGTGGGCAGTTGCAATATATATATTTTTTTATTGCCTTTGTAGGCAGAAATTTAAATTTAATTTTTTTTATTTTATTTATTTATTTAAATTTACGTTGTTGAAATCATTTAGATTTCTGCCGTAGTCAAGTAACAAGTAACTGGGTCACGCTAGAGCTGACGCATTGTAATTTTTATAACAATTAAAACACTATTAAAAAATTAATGTTTCCACTTGCAATAATTTAATATTAGGCATTTCCAATCATTCCTATATCAGCACAATATGAGATACATTTATTTATATTTCAAAACTGTTTTAACATTTCCAAAATTTTTGATTTATTTTCCCAATAAAACAACACTGCATCATTTGAAGAGCTAAGTCAATGGGAATTACATGTATTTAATTTTTTTAATATTTTTGATTCTCAGCAACATAAATAACATAAATCTGAAAGATTTTAAAATTGAAACAATTCGCATTCTTCATATTTTTCGTACCATATGTAGCGAAGTAAACATGAGCATTATTTGTTAATACAGAGTAGAATTTCGTACATGAGTTTAAAGAGCGGTGGCAACAAACAAAGCTGTTAACTGAGAATCGACAGTCCGGTCACGGCGACACAAGGGATCAACTGCACTCAAGAACGAGGTATAAACGTAACGAACTATCTCAAGATTTATCTTATTGTTGTTCTGCTCGTTCGATTTGTTAATACTAACTAATTAGGTTAGGCGTACTAGGTTTTAGAGTTACTTATACAAATATTTATATCATGAACTCTAACTCTTCAATCCGAAAAGATGTAGAAATTGATAACTAAAGCCACTGTTAAATATTTTTTAAATTATGCACATGAATAATGAAACATAAAAATTGAAAAACAAATCATTTTGATAAATTGGCTTCTTATTCTTGCTCTATATTTTCTTATAATTAATAAGATTTTAATAAATGTTGATATTATATATAATAATAATAATAATAACCGGGAACAAATCACGCACGGTCATCTGGCCCCAAATTTGGATTCCCTGTGCTGTGGGTACCAGAGACTGAATTACATACTTCTATAAGTTTAAATAGATACATATATAGATAATAATTACCCAGACAAAGAGCAAACAAACCTGTTCATCACACGAATGTTTTCCCGATGTGGGAATCGACCCACAACCCTCGGCGCAACAGTCACGGGTGCTAACTACTGCACCACCGAGTAAAGGCTAGCTTAGACGATGCGATTACTGACCAGACAGTGGACAGCTACTCGGTCTATCTACTCGTACGCCAGTAGCTCGGCTCGCCTTTGCTGTCTACACGATATAAGTAGCTGCTGTCCAGTCTTGCGAATTGCAAGTTGAGTTGTAGATCGTAAATTTTTTATTTTTTTATTTACCTCGCTGCTGTTACTTAGATGTATTTCTTTTGCGATAAGTTCTAAAGAAGCTTTTCTTATATCTCTATTTCGTTTGTTTTTATCGAATCAATTCCATAGGTTTCCTTGCTCTTTGTATAGTTTAATGAATAAAATATTGTCAGAAGACAATCTATCTATGTAGTATGAATATATGTAATATGTAGTAGGCTAGTATAAATATCTGTCATCAAAAACTACCATCGTGCCTTATCTGGTGCTTTTTACTGGTGGCAGGACCTCTTATGAGTCCGCGCGGGTAGGTACAACGCCCTGCCTGTTTCTGCCGTGAAGCAGTAATGCTTTTCGGTCTGAAGGGTAGGGCAGCCGTTGTAACTATACTGAGATCTTAGAACTTATATCTCAAGGTCGGTGGCGCATTTACGTTGTAGATGTCTATGGGCTCCAATAACCTTTAACACCAGGTGGGCTGTGAGCTCGTCCATCCATCTAAGTAATAAAAAAATATATATTATATATATATCCCGCGATTTACCCACAGCATTCGTATCATGTACTACCGTCCCAGTCCACCTCACAAGAAAACCGAGCAAAGTAATAAGAAAAGGTAGAAGTGCCCCATTGAATGATAACTCCGGGGCCCTTTGTCTCTCGCGTCCGTCTTGACGAATNAGGTGGGCTGTGAGCTCGTCCATCCATCTAAGTAATAAAAAAATATATATTATATATATATCCCGCGATTTACCCACAGCATTCGTATCATGTACTACCGTCCCAGTCCACCTCACAAGAAAACCGAGCAAAGTAATAAGAAAAGGTAGAAGTGCCCCATTGAATGATAACTCCGGGGCCCTTTGTCTCTCGCGTCCGTCTTGACGAATCGAATTAAAAGGCTTATTGTGTCTACGTGACAGCTCTCAGACCCTCGCTGAAGAGCGCTTTTTGTTTCAAGCAAACTAAAATATTACAGACCATTCACTAGATCCCCCAGGAGGGAACGAAAGAGATTTGCTACTTGAATTTGTACTCAATTTTTAACAGGGAACCTTAATTAAGAGAGAGTTGTTCTTTATTGGCGGGAGTAGTCTTAATGCGTTAATTGTCGAAATGCAATCTCGGAAGAGGCATTTTAATCATCGCTTCATATTTTAATTAAAGGAGAAAGTTCTTTTTGCGATTGATTGTTTTATTTTTTATTTTTAATAAGTGTCAGATTTGTAAATGATTCAATTTCATTTTGTTACAGGCTTCGCTGCGACAACGGGTGTCGTCGACTTCGGAGCAAGGTAATAATAAATAAAACATTGTTATTGCTTATATTGTGTTTCGTTGTCATAGAGTCATAGTATAGTATTATCATAGTATAGTATTATTGATATCTAAATCTTGATAGTTTCTCTTACTCACGTTGGACCACATATCAATGAGTCATTTAATAATCATTAACAATTTTAAATAAAGGAAAACCATTCATTTAACTTCCTCAAAATGTAAACAGCAAGTCTTGTACAACATGTCTTAATTATGCATTGTATCCCACGCCTTACACCCGACACTGTACCTTAAAAATATGTACCGAGACGAACACGCGCATTAATGACGTGCAATATTTATACACAAGCCACCCTAATTGCTAGGGTGGAGAGTGGAAAAAATGGGTAATTTCACGTAATATAATATGCATACTTAAGGTTCCGAAACGTGGTTGAATTTTGTCGCGGCCATACTTATTACACGATTCCACTTCAAACGTCTTTCTAGGCTGCATGTGGCTATGGACGAATGAAACGTTACGAATGTTGCTCTACGTTGGTTTTTTTTTACAAACCATCGGGGAGGGTTTTAAAGGACACGGAGGCTTCTTCAAATGTACTAATATTTCAGCAATGATTTCTTAGATTCGAACACTATTCTTATTGGATTATAGTATTAAATATACATGTATGCATTTTTATTTTTATTGCTTAGATGGGTGAACGAGCTCACAGCCCACCTGGTGTTAAGTGGTCACTGGAACCCATAGACATCTACAACGTAAATGTGCCACCCACCTTGAGATATAAGTTTTAAAGTCTCATTATAGTTACAACGGTTACCCCACCCTTCAAACCGAAACGCATTACTGCTTCACGGCAGAAATAGGTAGGGTGGTGGTATCCACCCGCGCGGACTCACAAGAGGTCCTACCACCAGTAAATTAGTACTAACTAATATTTTGCCCGCCGACAGTCAGATAACTTGGACAAAGTGATTGTGACGGGCAAAGTAGAAGGAAAAAGACCCCGCGGCCGATTACCTAGCCGTCGGTGTGACCAAATAACCGCTATAACGGGGTTGCTAGTCGCAACCGCCATTTGAGAAGCTGAGGACCGGACGAGATGGAAACAGCTCACGAGACAGGCCACGGTCAAGTTTCAGGGACACGACCTTCAGTAATGAAGAAAGCGACGAAGAAGAAGAAGAATATTTTAGCAACAATTTCTTGGATTCGTATTAAATACACATGTATGCTATATCGTGGATAAAAATAAATTATTCATATTGTAAAATTTTGTACATTGGTAAGCTTTCGTATTACATATGGTTTTTCGCTCGATTTACACATTCTTTGCTTTTAAATTAATTTGGCCAAAGCTGAAAATGCAAGGTAGAGTAACTTACTAACACATTATAGCAGTAAGTAGCTGGGATTTTTATTTTTTCAATATGTTTAGGTGCTCAGCTCGCTCCCCTCGCCGCCACAATTTCCTCTTGACGGAAACCCTCAATCTAATGATACGGCTGTGTTAAAAAACACAAGGAAATTTAATAACGGCAAGAGCCTACATCTCGCGAGAGGAAAACAAAGAAAATTTAATTTTGACGATTCCCACATGCTCAATAACGCTGAGAAGTTTCACGGATACCACGCCAAATTAAAAACCATCCCCCTTAAAGTGAAGATTTGCTTTTATGGTCGATAAAGGATACTAAGATTATTTTTTGAGTTGATGGTGATATTAAATCGAGCGTAGGAAAAACCAAACACCAGAAATCTGCATATCACGTTACGGGGACGTGCCAACCCTACAGTAATTATACGGGACAAAGCTCTAACACATTTCAAAGGTAAGCAAATTAGTTCCGCACTTAATGATCCGACAAAGCGCGTAAATCTTTTTAAAATGCGCGCCCGGAGTGTTTCCTTTTGCTACAGGGGACACAAAAAATATATTTGCATAAGCCCGACACGTATGCAAATGTCGGCCCGTGCGAGGAAAGGCGGTGAAAATTGTATCAAATTGTTCCAACGACACGTAGGCTTTACCGGCAATTTGTCAAGCGAGCAATAATTATTTCGAAGCCCCCGTCTCGCAATGAATGGCTAATATGCCACCAATTGACACAGAATTATGACGGGAAACGTAAGCTTTAGCTTTGATATTAAAAGCTATAATAATATGACGCTTGTAGTTTTATCTATACTAATATTATAAAGAGGAAAGATTTGCTTGTTTATTTGTATTGAATAGGCTCCGAAACTACTGGACCGGTTTGAAAATTCTTTCACTGTTTGGAAGCTACACTATTCCTGAGTGACATAAAAAAATAGGGATCTTTACTAAAACTCCAATAATGTAACCCAAGGTGTAAAAAATTACCTAAAAAATTCTTTACATCGCGTGCCCTGCGAAAACTATTGATGATAGAATAAAATAATGTACTACGACTTTTTAGAACACCTTATTAATTACAAAAAGTGTCGCGACAGCATATTTATAACTATTGCAGTTATGCCGCAATAAATGTTCTTTTATTTTAAATAATAAAACAACGTCAAATATCGTTGAAATTTTTGTTAAAGACCCGAGCGGAGCCGGAGCGGGCCGCTAGTGTGTTATAAAAAATGGATTTGTGCATGTTTTGGTAAAAATATTAATTGCGGTGAATTTAAACAGAAAAAAGCAAATGAAATGCTAAAAACCATGCGCCCCTTCATATGCTTTCCCACGGTTTTCAATAAAAACAAACTGCTCCAAATCCGGAGTAAGCACTGAAATGGCTGAATTAAGCCGGGCCATCAGTGCGGGCATGATGGCCCGGCCCGGCCGCTCAAAAATGTTATACGCCACCTGTGGCTCGTGTGTAATCGTATGCGTTTATCTCCAGGACGTATGCACTGGGCCCGGCCTGTGAAATGGTTTTTGCACAGATGTAAAAATATCGGACCTGCCTTCGCAATATTCAAAATGTTTTAGTTCCTTTTTTCGATTACCGAGCATGCGATCATTGCGGGCACATAGTCATTAGTTATGCCATGGGCATAGCTGGACCGCTGTCTACTGCTGACATTAATGAATTAATAAATATGACGAATTCAAATACTATAGCTATGCCATCTGGTATATGTATGTATAGCGCTTAACGATATGTGCCTGATGTTTTACTGGCATTAACTTTCAACTACTGGCAAATAATTTAGAAACGAAAACGTAATTTTTCAAAAATATATTTTAAAAAAACACACACACATATCAATGTAATAAATAGGGCCAAAACCACAAAAAGTTTATCATGAAATTTAAATGCGAAATGTTTTTAGGCGTATCCACGACTTTCAACTGTCGCGTTGGCACCAAACGTTATTTGCAATCCATTCAATTCCGCACCAATGGAGTGAATTTATGCGGTGTCGGTCGTTCGGGCAATTATCATTCACGCAATGACTGCTCGGTGTCCACTCGTCGCGTCCGGGACCGAAATTCCCGCACCCAACCAATTAACACGCCCATTGCATCCCGCTCGATTGACCAAACGATTTATCGACTCGGTCCAATACGAAAAAAAAAAAACTGTAACATTTTAACATCAACGAAATTTTCCCACGGTTATGAGACCTTAATAGTGAACCGCAGTCTTTTATGAAGCCAAGCGAACACAATAACGATAAAGGTGAGCAGAAAATCCGGACAATAAACCTCAACAAAAAAGCCGTGAGGGCTAGTGCGGGGCAAATAGTTCGTGAAATTTCGAAGGGTCCTGGCGCTCGACGAACGTTGGACGGGACACTTTACGACGGTCCTCTCAGTAAACCTGCCCATTACGTCGGGTTAAAGGATCGGCCGCTCGAGTTATAAAGATTCCGAGCGCTCGCCTAAGATTTGTAGCCGGTTTATAGATGTAGAAGGGTTGTTGGATGCAGCGGAGGGTATTATGATCATGTCGAGTCGAGAGGTCGTATCATTTTCAGGAGTCAACATTGCGAACACGATGGAGGGCTTTTCGAGGAGAGCAGTATGAAAATATGAAAGTGGCTTTACTGAGCGGAGATTTAAAAAATTGAATTCAGAATTTGATGTTCTTGACTTTTTCTATTATTTTTTATACCAACGTAAATATAAAGCATTCAATGAACTCCAGCTATGTTTTTTATGTGGCACATGAACACCCCGACACCGATAGTAAAATCTATAAAACTTATGCTTTGTGCAAGTGTATGTGCAATATTTAGGTCAATCAGACGTGTTGAAGATGAAGACAATTAGAATAAAAGATTCCTTATACACAGATAGACGTGAAGCTAATATTAGCGTGTTAAAAACTAGAGCTTCAGTACCGCAATAAATTAAATTTAACTACATATTAATAATAAATAAAATAATAATAAATAAATAAATATTTACTAACAATCACGCCACGTTAACTGGTCCCGTGATAAGTTCGTAAAGAACTTGTGTTACAGGTACCAGATAACGGAAATAAATGTAAGATTTTTATTATACACATACATATAATTAATATTTTAATATACATCCATAACCCTGGAAAAGACATTTATATTTATCATACAAATATCTCCCCTTGGCGGGATTCGAACCCGCGACCTCCTTGTGTAGTGACCATGTCACTTACCACTACACCAGACGGCCGTTTGAGTAGTTATATTAACCAATTCAGATCAAGGCTCGAAATGCGAGAACAATTGTTCACCGCCAGCATCTCAATGATGTATACAAGAATCAAGAGCATACACAAACAGCACTGCGAGGTGTTTACAGGTGTTTGCTAAATGCCCTCACGTAAACAGCTCAATGGCGTGCTGCTTTTGCGGGCGTTCTCTATGTCCGTCTATCTGTAAGCAAGCTCCGACTGTTTGTTCTATACGTGCGTCTCGCCTTTGACGAACCATGTACAATTAATCTAATAGGGGCAGAGTAGGGAAATGTTCTAGAGTTCATTTAGTGAAGCACATCACACCTGAAAATTTAGGTTAATTTAATGTGTTTTGTAATATTTTTCTTCTAGTCCTTTCAAAAATAGTTCTTATTGAAAACATTAAAGCTCACCTATTATAAGACGCAGTGGCCTAAAGGATAAGCCGCCCGGTGTACATGTATAGAGTGATCCGAATATGCCGGTGTTTGAATTCCGCAAACAGGTACCAATATTTTTTTTAAATATGTATTTAGGCCATGTTCACGAATCACTTCCACGATAAAGGTTTAGATTTCATAAAAAAAAATCAGACCCGCAAAATAATATTATTCGATCAATTACCGGTGGTAAGGTGTATTGTAAGGTACCAAACCACCCACAACTGTCATGTAGACCTGTTTAAATAATTGAGACAACCGTTAAATGATTCCGTTGAGACTTTGACAGGTTTTCTTAGTAACTAAATACTCATTTATTATAATTATCTCTAAATGGCATCAAAAAGCGAATCATAATTTTAATAGACCCTAGAAACGTTAACAGCATATTTTTGAGTAGCCGTATTTTTAAAAAAACAACACCGAATAATCAAAATAAGTATAAGAACGACATTCTCGACCCTATCTACTACTCAGTAAACACATTCAGTAAAGGAAACTAATATTCAAAACTTGCAAACGAAATGAACCTCAAAGGTGAAAGAGGGGTATTCACCCAAAACACCAAACATGGTCGTTGAGCGACTAGGCTGCGGTCGGACCTGCCCAGCCAGACACGTCCCGGTCAATCCTTTTGACGCCGCAGCCTGACCGTGTGAAACGAGCCTTTGAGCTCTCACCTACAACCGCAAACGTTTGGCGTTACAAATAGAAATGAATTTTGAAGTATACGTGTCTTTTAGACTCTCAACAAAATTATTTATTTATTATTGCGAATTTTTTTTATTAAACTACCCACTCGTGGTCCTTTAATGTGGTTGAATAAGGTAAGTAGGTAGATAACCATGAAGCATTTTTTTTTCCATTAAATCCTTTTTTGAATTTAAATTATAGCCCATTTCAACAATAATGTAATTTTACTGTAATTTTGTACGTACAAAGGCTCTTTTTAAGAATGACACATCAGAAAGAAGAAAGAAAGATACATCGTCGATATACATTTTTTAGAACAAAAGATGTCGATCTAATAATCTAAGTCGTCGTGGCCTAGAGGATAAAACGTCCGGTGCATTCGTATGTAGCGATGCACCGGTGTTCGAATCCCGCAGGCGGGTACCAATTTTTTCTAATGAAATATGTACTCAACAAATGTTCACGATTGACTTCCACGGTGAAGGAATAGCATCGTGTAATAAAAATCAAACCCGCAAAATTATAATTTGCGTAATCACTGGTGGTAGGACCTCTTGGGAGTCCGCACGGGTAGGTACCACCACTCCGCCTATTTCCGCCGTGAAGCAGTAATGCGTTTCGGTTCGAAGGGTGGGGTAGCCGTTGTAACTATACTGAGACCTCAGAACTTATATCTCAAGGTGGGTGGCGCGTTTACGTTGTAGATGTCTATGGGCTCCAGCAACCACTTAACATCAGGTGGGCTGTGAGCTCGTCCATCCACCCAAGCAATAAAATAAAAAAAAATTTAGATTACTGAACTTAAATAACTATATTCATAAGAAAAAAAGTGCAACAATTTTTTCGCATATCTGAATATTATTAACTTAATCAAATCGATTAAATACAATTAAAAGTAATTATAAATACGTATTATGTCTACCAAAAAACGCTAATCGTCGCGAAACGTTGCAACAAAAACTGTTACTAGCCTAAAAATCTAATGCAACATTATCGGCCATTATACCTAGCCACAAATACCCTAAGTCTAAAACATTACCTTAGCCTAGGCCAAGCTTAAACTCTGGAAGTTGGCCCATTCGCCTGCCTCGCCTAAGTACAAAATATGAAACACGCCACAGGCAAAGCGCGGTTTTGGAACAGAGCGCCCTGCATATTGCATGAGGTGAACTTTTGTCCATCTCCTCAATATTTCAAATCCAGAATATCTTTCCTGAATTTATTTTACAACGGGGAAAACTTTGGGAATATCAAACATTTGATTGAAAAATGGCTCGTCAGTAACACGCTTGAGGCTCCATTGGGATAATGTGAGTCTCGTTCAAGAGAAATCAGAATCGATATACAGTATACGCCACTACACATTCAGTGACTATTCTGAGTCGCATTATGATTATTACTTATATTTCTGTAGCTGTATTCTGGGCACCGGAACTCACAACCAATCTGGTATGCAGTAGCTACCGGAACCCTTTAGATAAAGTATTAAAGATTTCGCTGTGCTCCTGAATTGTTAAAATCTTACAAAACAATTGAGAAGACAACATCATGTTTTAATTTTAAGGCTGGTAGATATTCACGTTATGATGTCTACTGGCCTCTGGATTAATCTGGCCTCAAACTAGGATTCTATGTACTATGTTTTTTTTTATTGCTTCGATGGGTGGACCTGGTGTCAAGTGGTTACTGGAGCCCATAGATATTTACAACGTAAATGCGCCACCCACCTTGAAATATAAGTTCTAAGGTCTCAGTATAGTTACAATGGTTGCCCCACCCTTCAAGCCGAAACGCATTACTGCTTCACGGCAGAAATAGGCGGGGTGCTGGTACCTACCCGTGCGGACTCACAAGAGGTCCTAGCACCAGTAATTCCGCAAATTATAATTTTGCGGGTTTGATTTTTATTACACGATTTTATTCCTTCACCGTGGAAGTCGATCGTGAACATTTGTTAAGTACGTATTTCATTAGAAAAATTGGTACCCGCCTGCGGGATTCGAACACCGGTGCATCGCTACATACGAATGCACCGGACGTCTTATCCTTTAAGCTACGACGACTTCAAAACATGTAGAAACATTTATAAACATAAATCATATATAGATATCAATATTAAATAATATACATAGATTCCACTTGTCTTAATATATATGAGATCCAATAACAACATAGTCTGCAAACTTATATAAGAAAACTAATTCCAAGACCCTTCTTTACTTAGTACCTTCTTTTATTACCAAATTAATTTCATCTCATGAAACCATTTCAGATCGTCAAATAGTGTATTTATTATTTAGTCGGCAATGTTTCAGCCGAGCTTACACGTTCTCGAACTAAGCAAAACGAAATCAATTCAAATGAGCATCATAAATAGCAATCGAGTTTGCATTGTTCGGTACCGAAGTGAATTCAATGCGCAATATCGCATACAATGCTACGTATGTTCAATGAAGTAGATTGCATTTGAGACTTAATTTCATTTCCTAATACGCTTCACGTATTTGCTCCCCATCTATTCGTGTTTGCCCGCTACCGCATTCATTTCGAACAGTCTCCATATTTTCCTTTTGTCTAGACGAAATCTTAACGAATATGTAAGTAGTTGTACAGGTACAATGCGCTTCTATTGTCGTGTATGAAATTGTTCTCAATGAGAGACATGAGAGACGGATTCAAAACTTTTAATTGAAATAAATTCATCGACCTTTTTATCTTATTGGCTTCAAATTTCTAAGGTTTCATATTGTTTTTTTTTTGCTGGTATAGGTAGAAGACAGTAAATCGTCAATAATTCTTGTTATTAGAAATCGATAAACAGACAAGCATATTTTCGTCCTTATAAATTAAATATTTCGAATTTTAATTGTTTCCAAACAAAACTATACACCACCCAACACAGGACAAGAAATATTGAAACAACTATTGATATTATAATTAAATCCAAGACCAAGCAAATCCAAAAGCGAGTTATGCAAAAAAATAGTTGCGCACTTATTGTTTTGATATTTAAGAGATTTTCAGCTCACGTGAACACAATACGCGTTTTGTACTTGTTTCATTTCATCATCAGAATAAACTGATAGTATAGTCTTACATATGCATCTATCTTGCCTAATAAATGATGCTTTATATCTAAAGGCGCGAGGCAACTGGCGCTGTAAAACACACTCAAAACAAATTGAGTTAGGGTCAATAGTATTCTTATCTATTTGCGAAATCATCATCAGATTATACGAATTTAGAAAACCGATTGTAACAAGAAACAATTCAAATAACGAGATTTTCATATACAATCATATACTAACAACAAATGTAGGTTCGGAACGAGAGCGGTATCTCCAAATTGCTCATGTAAGACGAAATTAACCCTCACCCACATTAACACAGATAAGTCGGCGAGCTCATTTGCGAGCCTTCCGGCTGGTGCTCGTTACATCTTGATATTCTTTACCCCTTCACCGATACCCGGCACCACACGAGCAATAAATGGCGCGGAAGGAGCCCGCTATCGCGCCACCCGATATCTTCCATCCGAATTAATTTCAGAACGCGTTCGTTCTCAGAAACGAACTAAGTTCGTGGACTTGTTATTTCTACGTGCAGCCGAGCGTGCGCGACTTCTAATCGCGAAGAGTCGCGAGATAAAATGGCGACCCGTAATTAACATAACGCGCCTTTCGAAGATATGTGGAGTATCTTAATGGTACGGTGCCTCCGTAAATAATGGGCTCTTATGGGAAAGTTACTAAAGATCACTGTTTCGTGTGTAATTTTAAGGGCTTCGTCGCTCACGTGCTTTTTGAATAATGTGCCAAATATGAGTTGTATTTTAATGGTGGTGCGGTATTAAGTTCTGCATTAATTTTAACATGGGGTCGAAACGTTTCGACAGTAACATCATAGGTAAATTCGCATTTGTTTATTACAATGATTCGTAATTTTTCGACATAATTGCACAAAATGAGTTAATTTACGATTGTTATAGAACATTAATATAACAACCGTAGGTTTCCTGGTACACAAATATACACAAACAAAAAGCAGTTAATTATCCTCCGAAATTGCATCTAAGACGTTGTGCCTCTCGACACAAAGCACCGCGATCGCGCTATCAGCCGCAGGATGCACTGCCGGTCGCAGATTACGCGTGAGTTATGAGCTATTTCTGAATCGAGGGCGCCCGCGGCGAGCGCTTGCAACCTCCTGGAGCTTCTTTTGGTTTTAATACAAATCTATTCATAACATTATTTGTGGCACGACATCAACACGAAAAATTAGCGAAACTCATTTTTGCCAAGTTAAAACAAATTTGAATAACAATCGAGGAAGAATAGTAAAAAACAAATAACAAATTACGATTACATTTATTCTTTACGTAATACACAATCATGCAATTTTATATCCCTCTCTCTCTTCGATCGGTCCCTCACTGCTGAGGATCGTGACTCCGTCCGATTCCGTCAACCAGCTGTCTCCATCGATCCCGTTTTGTAGCTTGGTGGAGTGCGTCGCTGACAGGTACCCCCAGTTCCTCCGCTATTTGGTCCGACCATCGCTCTCTACCCCTCTACCACTACCAGGGACCTCTACCCCTAGGCCTTCTTCCCTCTATTTTACCGGTCACCACAAGGCTGGTATCCCTGCGTGCAATATGACCAAAATACCGCAATATTCTTTGTAGGCAGGTTCTGGATAGACGTTGAATCTTTTCTATTTTTAACTGCAATTTTATATACAGACTACAAATAACGCTACAAAATTAAAAATCTAAATATATAAACAAAAAAAAAATGAATATTTACGGCTGTACTTTTCATCTCACCTCAGCATCACATTGTTCATATGAAAGCCCAGATTAATATCGAAATACACCATACCACTACATGCGAAACTTGTTCCCGTTAATTACAAACATAGTAAATTAGGCACCAAAAACAGTCTCATTTTCCACACGAGTGCTGCGGCTAATATTGTCTAGCGAGTGAAATATGCAACCTTACCTGCAACTGCAGGGATTTGGTGTAATTGTCGAATATACGGCATTGTTTAATCCTGACTACGACTTCTAGAATGTTCGAGAATGCAGTCAAGATTTGTAACGTACCATGTGAACTTGGCCTGTAGCCTAACTTGCTGGATAGGTATTTTAAGTTTGCACCATTTCGTTTTTTGGTTTTTTTTTTTTGGGGTAGACCTCTGGTGGCCCGAAGGATTTTTCAACTTTGCCAAGACAGGTCAGTGAACTGAAAGTATCAGCCAGATAAGCAGGTTGATAGCAGCTGACAAATGCCTCCCAGAGAAGAATAACCGCCAAAATACAGCGGCTTCGTGAGTACATTCAAAAAATCTTCTTTCCTTCATCTACCGGACTGAGAAGATTCGACGAGAAACCAAGGTTAAATTTCAGATCTAAAGCTGGGTAGTGACTAGTAGCGTGCAACAGCATTGAGCGTAGATCGGATGATCAGTTAGGTTGTGTAGATCGTTCGACTAACGCATGCTCATGAGTACGCTCTGGTGTTAAAAAGAGATAGATATACCTTCCAGACCGGCTCGAAGGCATAATATGCACCAAACTAAACAACGATTTTCTTGCAATACGAATCGCTGAAGACCACAAGCTGTCCATTCTTAAGAATAAGCTGGTCTGTAAACAAACGTTAAAAACTCGTTTACTTATACGAACCCTTTTTAAAACAGTTAAAGTTCAAACACCCCCGAAAACCTTCTTCGACCCGTGAAACTCGAGCGACTGTAAACAGTCGTCAGGCGTCGTAGATGAAATTGCAAAAATGTAAAAGAGCTAATGTTTGCTCACCTTAAACCCCTTCCCGACCCCACGTGCCGGCGTGACGAGCCGGATAAAAGGCTTTAATACACCCTCATCCCTTATTACGAAACTTGAAAAAGACAACAATATAGATCCAATGTGTCGCGGGCGCGGGCAATCATACGCGCATCAAAGGTAGCGCTCCTGCGAGCTACCCGACTGTGGAGTCGGCTTTATGTTCCTAGTTCTGTAATACCGTTTTGTATGGAAATGCCGAGTCAAAGGGCTACATGCGTTATGAGATCTGAAACAATACGGATTGTGACAATCCTGTTTCCAACGTACGTGAGGAAATACTATTTGAATGTTTAATGAGGGACTCCGATTTGTGCCGTAAATAATGAGCTTTAGACGAATGTGGTACGAATTCATATTTAGTTTATTAGTTCTGGAATATATGAAGAGATTTTATTACGTACCATTTCCAATTTTACGAAATAAATAAAAANGAGATCTGAAACAATACGGATTGTGACAATCCTGTTTCCAACGTACGTGAGGAAATACTATTTGAATGTTTAATGAGGGACTCCGATTTGTGCCGTAAATAATGAGCTTTAGACGAATGTGGTACGAATTCATATTTAGTTTATTAGTTCTGGAATATATGAAGAGATTTTATTACGTACCATTTCCAATTTTACGAAATAAATAAAAAGAAAATAAACAATTGTAAACTATTCGATTTTTTAAAATGCAAAATAACAGTTCCTCTCCACACTCTCTACGAGGAACACATCAAGTAGTCATTACCGCCCTACTGAAAAATCTCGGTTAGGCTGCTTTGCAAGTCAAAACTGTTTCACACTGGCGGCACCTTCCACCCTGAGTACCCGCCTAAAAAGGCTCGTAAGGACACATTCCTGACACATTGGTCCTTCTTTATACAGACCTAAAAAACTTCAGAAAAATATTATGTAAAGCAGCAAAGCTCTACAGTTACTTATTATGTATTATGATATAATTATATTCGTATACGTGTATTATGAGAATTTTATGATTTTAAGAATTGTTATACCGGCTCAAGGTCCACGTGTTTTTAAGTCCTCGGAGTGCTACAGAGACATGGAGGATGATGGCGAGGATGCCTCAGTCTCGTTTGCGTTGTGGTTAAAATAATCAAGATTACGTTACCTATTATTTACACTAAATTCTGTGTAAATAATTTTGTGATTAAGTCGTGGTATTATTATATTTCACAGATTTTGGTTACACAATATCCTACATTATGAGTTTCATTCGTAAACACGTAGTAGGTGATGAACAACTGAATTGGAATTACCAAAAAAAAAACTGGACACAAAACATTTCCTGATCTAAATATAATAATGCTGTTAACAAAATCCATTTCTGACAGCGCGTGCCATCGATCCACACATCGTTAAGGCGACGTGTGCGCCATCACAAGGAATTATCTGTGCGACAGACTGCAACACGTCCACAAATTGACATTCAATCAGTGTCGCGGCATTGTTTTCCTATCGATCCTTATTGAGAGTTGGCACACGCTCCGCGCCGATATTCCGCCATCAAAACGCAATTTGTTTATGAAAATTTATTGTATTCGCCATTACCGCGTTACGGATTCTTTTCCTACGGGAGCGACCCCGCGGAACGAAATCACCTTATTCAATTCCCTTTTTGCATACATCACACACGCGGCTGTCTTACGAAGGGGAACATCGTCGGTTTTTGTCTGAACACGTGAATCGCGTTTGGGTCGCATGTTCTGCTCTTATTAGTCTCGATTGAATAAAGGTTTTTCCTACATCGCCCGTGGGGAACGACATCGTTTTCTGATTATCAGATTTTCTAATACATCTACTATTGTGTTTTTAGTAAACATATTTTACATTTCCTTTTGTTTGTATAAGCAAAAACTTCCGACTTCACCTGATCTGATATAACCGCTCTTGAATCAAAATAAGGTGAAGATGATTAAGAAATAGTACCACAAAGTAAAGAGTTATCTCGTCTGATTATATCATATCATAATTTAAGTTAATTTATTACAAGCTCTAGTTTGAATTTACATTAAATAATATTTGCTGCTTCAAATAAGTGTCTACGTTCTTTTCTTACCCCAAACGATCCGTCGCCATCGTACAAACCATTCTTCTTCATTTGTAAAGATAAAAATCCGTGTGATTTTTCGTTGAAGGCTTAAATTGTGCCGCTGTCTATCTTCGAAGGGTGAAACGTATCCCGAAAATTTCCAATCCCAAATTCCAAGGAATATCATTTATCAGCTTGGAATTAGCGCGTCACACACGGCGAAGTATTGATGTCAGTCGAGCGCGCGATATGACAACGATTCCCTTCTGTTTCGAGGATTTGGAAAAAGAATTGTCGCATATATCACAGTTAATAGGGTGAAGAGAGAGCACTACTTTTGCCTAATGCGACAAGGAAACATGCTACGCGCCCGCACGCATGAATACATTTGCAGAACTGGATTTTCAATGGCAATAAATATATGAAAGCGAAATCGACCGAGCGACTCCTACATGTGACTCCGTAAAAATATGAGTGGATTATTGTGGCTATTACATTATTCATTTCTCTGTAAGTATATCTATTGATTTCAGATTAGGCTTTTTACGATCGGAATGATGAGTTCAAATGTTTTTGTTGTCTTTTCTGTATATTCGCGGGGAGTTAGTACACCTGCAGCGGTGCTCAATTCAGCATTAACCCCTTTTCTTGTAACATAACAATAAAGCGGTGACTTGATCGTAAACATGACGGCATAATGCTTCGTAAAAACCAACGATGTCGGTAAATATGGACAGGCGATGTTCTCGGTGACTATGACACTAAAAATTGGCGTTACATTTACATCGCCTTCATAAAAAAAATCTTATTATATTGCATGTGTCTAAACAGCATGATCCATGTTAATGATCAATAACTTGATTATGATATGGCAATCGAATGTAACAAAACAAATAATCGCGTTTTCATGTTCTGGTACAATTAGTACTGAAGTATATTTTATTAATCACTTACATTGCTGACATTACAGAACACGTAATTCGGCGCCTTGGGGATTTGATCTCTCTTAGGAAATGTATTTGCATCAGCGTGAAGAAATTTCATCCTCGACATATTCCAATGCTATCGGTTTTCCTTTTACAATACCTTATCCAAAATATTATAAACAATTTTACTAGTCGTGTATAGTGATATAGATAGTGGATAAAGTGATTATATCCACTATATCCAAATAGCACGACTAGTAATATATCCACTAGGTATATCCATATGGCACGACTATTAAAATTGTTTAGAGCGAAAAGAGCGGGAAATTATTCAATCCCACTGACAATGATGTCAGTTGATAATTGAATAATTTCCCGCTCTTTTCGTTTTTTAACATTATCACATTTCTTTCTGCTTTGTTTTTTTTGTTTTTCTGTGTTTAATTTCTTCATCGTTTTTTTCTTTTACTCATCGCTTAAATTGTCATCATTTCATTCACAATAATTTCATGACATGCGTTAATGAATATAGACTAAAATTTTAGGTTAGTTTTAAAAATAAATTCAAAACTGAATATTTTTGGTTCCTTTATTGTTTGTTTGTGTTCTCTGCATTAAAATGTAGATAAGTAGAAATTTTGTGCGGTTGCTGTTTATATTTCACGGAAAGCTTCTGACCATTCTGAATACGACCCATCAAGTATTTCTTGGTGCGTTTCATATTATACATATACATATTTAGCAGTTAGCATAGTTAAGCTTAACCAATTTGAAGTAAAAAATTATTACTACATATTTCTTATTACTGGTGATAGGACGTCTTGTGAGTCCGCACGGGTAAGTACCACCGCCCCGCCTCTTTCTGCCGTGAAGCAGTAATGCGTTTCGGCTTGAAGGGTGGGGCAGCCGTTGTAACTATACTGAGACCTTAGAACTTATATCTCAAGGTGGTTGGCGCATTTACGTTGTAGATGTCTATGGGCTCCGGTAACCACTTAACACCAGGTGGGCTGTGGGCTCGTCCAACCATCTAAGCAATAAAAAAAAAGATTATTTTAATGACAAAAACAAATTAAAACCATACATAGTCGAATTTTCAAGCAGGAACTCAATTACTGGGAGTTATCATAAGCGGTTCGGCTTATTAATCTCGACCATATTTTTTCAACAGCCTATTTGTTGATACATTTACTATGAAAATTGAATATTTACCGTTTCTATTAAAAAAACGTCGCCTATCGATCTACAGTTATGTAGTAATAAAAATCTTCTTTCCTTTTGCGGGCCTACTGGAAGATATTTCAACATGAAATAAGTAGTAGGCAGCGGCTTGGCTCTGCCCCTGGCATTGCTGAAGTCCATGGGTGACGGTAACCACTTACCATCGGGTGGGCCGTATGCCAGTCTGCCTACAAAGGCAATAAAAAAAAAAGCAGTGCCCTTGTACTCTGTATGCTTATTGTCGTGTTTTTTCTAACAGCTGTGTGTACAAAATATATTAAATAATTAAATAAAGTAACTAACTACCATTATAAACTCTTTTGCATTGAAACTATGTTTTTTCGTGTGGTAGCCTCTGTGGATCTCAGCTAAACAGAATTTACCGTTTGGGAAATGACAGAAACGGTTCCTTAAAACACAGATGCCCTTTGAACCTAAACTTTACAGCAAAGAGTATAAAATCTAATGTTTTCTCGCAGCAAGTACATCGTTCGAGAATAATCTTTATTTCTCCGCATGCAATCAGCAGATTATGCTAAATACTTGGTACGTATGCGTATTATTTCTACGAGTTTCGCATACATAACAAGAGTTTATGAACCGCCCCTCGCTAAAAAGCTGTTATATTTTCAACACATGATTATGTAAAAGAATTCTGAGATTCTCAACATACGAGGGAAAGGGAATGTGTGTCGTTAAGACGCGAGGTCTCAAACGATTTGCATCTCTGCCACTCTCCCGAGGGCTGGGCTTTCTCACGCGACAGAATTATTTCTCTTTTTATTGTCAATGTGTTAACATTTTTCGATTATTTTTATTTTACGCCGTAAAAATGTATATGCACATGAAAACTTGTAACAAAAACTGGCAAAAATAAAATTCAATTTAATTCGATTTAAGCAGACAAATTACGAATTTACTATTTTCTTCTGTTTTGTTCCTTTTTCAGTCATCCGTGACCACAAAAACTGTAAAGCATTCTAAAGCATTTAACGTCCGTCTGGCGTAGTGGTAAGTGACATGGTCACTACACTAGGGGGTCGCGGGTTTCGAATCCCGCCAAGGGAAGATATTTGTATAATAAATATAAATGTCTTTTCCAGGGTTATGGATGTATATTAAATATATGTCATCATCATCATCATCATCAACAGCCCACAGTCGTCCACTGCTGGACATAGGCCTCTCCCAATCCACACCACTGAGCACGGTCTGCGGCTCTCCTCATCCACTTTTATATTTTATATTTTTATATTTTCCATTTTTATTATACTCATCCAAATATATGTATGTGTATAATAAAATCTTACATTTATTTCCGATATCTGGTACCTGTAACACAAGTTCTTTACGAACTTATCACGGGACCAGTTAACGTGGCGTGATTGTTTAAATAAAAATTAAAANTTGCACGTAGGGATACCAGCAATTTGGAACGCCTTGTGGTGACCGGTAAAATAGAGGGAAAAAGGCCTAGGGGTAGAGGTCCCAAACGATGGTCGGACCAAATAGCGGAGGAACTGGGGATACCTATCAGCGACGCACTCCACCGGGCTGCAGGGCGGGATCGATGGAGACAGTTGGTTGACGAAATCGGACGGAGTCATGATCCTCAGCAGTGAGGAACCGATCGAAGAGAGAGAGAGAGAGAGGGAGACAAATTGCGAATTTACTATTTTCTTCTGTTTTATTCCTTTTTCAGTCATCCGTGACCACGAAAACTGTAAAGCAAAGCAAATCTAAATTAATATAACTAAAATAAAATACGCGAAATTAAAGCGTAAAAGTAGTTTTAATTAAATTGCCTATAAATGAAAAGTCTTTTTTTTTGTAATATAATTTTGTTTTGTTGTATTCATTGTAGTGAATACAGATAATCTCATTTCAATTACCAGTATCAGATATACCAGACATCCAAAATTTCTTACAATCATACAAATTGACAATTTCATTAAACCATGAAAATTTTCAGCAAATAAAGAACAAATCCATCAAGTCGCCTAACGATCTAAACGAATCGAAACAGCCAAATTATCCGAATAGACAAACGACTTCCTCGTAAACTTAATAACGCAAAACGGATTGCCGAAAATAAACAATTAATCAAACAACAACAAAAAAAATATTAAATACAATCAGTCTTTATTTCAATCTTCAAAATGGCGCTGCGAAACTGCGCTACGTAGATATAAGTCTGCAATAACCCATTTGCGAGGATAAGAAAAAGGGATGGTACTCATTAGCATATAATGACAGTAATTAAAATACACAAATAGACCTATAAAGAAGGTTTTCGTTGAAGGGCCGCGTTCGTCAGTCGCGGCGAGAATTTGTACATGGCAAATATTTTGAGCACGGCTGAGACGAACCGCGGCAGAATTAAGAACATTGTTTAATTTATTAATTAATGGACCCACTGTTGCGGAGACGATGATGGCGGTGAATCTCAGCGTAACGGATTATACTAATACAGACGTTTCAATTGAAAACGTGGATTATGCAGTTTTATTACGTAATCAAAATCGTATTGTACCACCGCATTTAATTTGTATTGTATTGTACATATTTGTATATTAAAATCAAAATAAAAAAAAATATTTATTAAAACTAATTTTACGGTTTAATCTCGCATTTTTTATTATTGTTATACTTTTAATATTATTTCCGAGGTTTCCAATACTTTACAGTTTTCGTGGTCACAGACGATTAAGGTGTTATTCGTCGATATTTAAATATTGCGTTGACAAAAATATAGCTTTAATTATGTCTGCGACTTGCGAACATCAAATAAAATAGTATAAATAATATTGTTGACATTTATTATTTAGTTTTTTTTTATTGCTTAGATAGTTGGACGAGCTCACAGCCCACCTGGTGTTAAGTGGTTACTGGAGCCCATAGACATCCACAACGTATATGCGCCACCCACCTTGAGATACAAGTTCTAAGGTCTCAAGTATAGTTACACATTCTTAATTCACTGATGTCCAAATCTAAAATCCAACGAAGGACGTTGTTGACTGATTGCCCTCAAAAATTATTCCGGTTCATCTCTCACCCGCGCTCCGCCGCCTCAGCAGACAATGGCTCGACTAATTACGAGATGTAAGGCTATATTAACGCAATCGGGCGGTTATTAACATAAAAAAATAATATTTACTGGTCCCGCCGCTGCGGATGGTACTTAATTTACGAATATTGCGGAATTAGGTTTACTACGCCACTTTCAACCCTTCCGTCTTACAAATAATTGCAAGAATACTTCACTCTGAGGGATAACCGGCAAGATTAAAGCTCATCTTACTTGTAACGCCAAAGAAAATTTTGCATTGTAATGGCCAACATTAACACTTTTAATGCGTTAATGTTTTGAGCGATCTTACGTTTCTTCAGTTTTGGACAAGGGCATCCGAAATCAATTTGAGATATCTTTTCTGATGCCAATAGATTACCCATTGATATTTTAATCTAAGAACGTGCTTTATATTCAAAGAATGCGAGAATTAGCATATAAATGGTGAGCAAAATATGACATCAGCATTTTAANGCCAACATTAACACTTTTAATGCGTTAATGTTTTGAGCGATCTTACGTTTCTTCAGTTTTGGACAAGGGCATCCGAAATCAATTTGAGATATCTTTTCTGATGCCAATAGATTACCCATTGATATTTTAATCTAAGAACGTGCTTTATATTCAAAGAATGCGAGAATTAGCATATAAATGGTGAGCAAAATATGACATCAGCATTTTAATTTTTCGATATTACGAAGCGATTTACAAATTAGCGGGTAAGAAAAATACTACGAAACGTCTTGAGGGGTCGCGCGGCTCGCAGATGTTCTATTTAAATGTAAATTTTCCACCGACACGCCGACGACATGGATAAAAAATATTTTAAATAAAACATCTGAAAGTTTATCGAAACAGCATCGTTTATAATGACGAGATCAAAACGTGAAAATTTAAATTCATCAAAACTCACGTTAAAGATAACAAGGAATTAACTAAATAATACAAGAGAATTTAAATCGGAATGGACGTATCGCCGTAAGGTCTACAAAAAAGTTTACAATATAACGGAAAATTCACGGCAACAGAGAAATTAACTAAATTTGACAGCGGTATTTAATCAAGTCTCGCAACAAATACTACCGGAGGGTGACAATCCCACGCGCCAAATGAAAAAAAAAAAAGAAAGTATTCTTTTCAGTTCCAAAGGGCAACAATAAGAAAAGAATTGCGGAAAAGGACCGCGCCGGAAGTGGAAGTGACAGATCGTCGACAATGGCGAAAAGTCACACCTCTTGTTTACGGAGCGACGAGCACGGCTCTGAATTAGCTATCATTTACTTAAGCACTTTATATAATTAAGTAGAACGGCCATTAGTGTCGCCGAGGGTCGCGCTGTTCTTTTCATAGTTACTTCTAATTGCGCCCTCTTAGACGTACTCGTTTTGCTTTATTCCTTTAGATCCTCACATGAGCACACTTGTGAACTGTCCCTAACTTGTGACCTCATTACATCTACAGACACATTCATTGTTAATATTATCCTCGAAATCATAAAAAACAACAACCACGTATAATTAATGTTTAAAATCTCATGAAAATTAGAAAAGCATCGTACTTCGTATTAATCCCCTCTGCCTTGAATTAAGGAATCGATCATAATTGATTAACTAGAATCTCGTACTAAGGAATACCACAAAGGAGTTCATTCGAGCCGGCTCCGACGAAAACAAAAACAGGCTTCTCCCCTCTCTTTGACCGCGACGAGAACGAAATCTGGCTTTGTTCATTTGCTCGGTAAACCGATAATTTCATTAAACAACAAAGTGGGATTCGCTTGGAGCTCTCCGTAAACATACCAAGAAGCCAATGTCCCCTTAGAAACGAATTTCATTTGGAAAAAAATTAAGACTCCCAGTATCTACTGCGCAACGAATTAAAAAAGATTCGTTCCCTCTCTATTTATTCGACATTTACTGAAAAAAATATTATTATTGAATTCTTAATAAGATTCTTCATTTGAAATCATAATTTTCATTTGTATTAAAAATAAATTTATACATGACAAAACATTTCTTTTTTGGTAGCTTATACAGCGTACATAGTAAGTACTAAGGAAGAAATTATTGAAAATTAATTTAAATAAAATACACGAAGACTGTTCTTTCAGATTAAATTAGTTCTCTAATCTATCATGAAATTGGGCCTCTTAACCCTTACACAGTTCGAGGCAACATTTCTGTTAATTTTGTAGGCGTAATATAAAATGGCTGCATTCCTTGAGTTAAAAATATCGTGGAGTAATTTGGAGCATTCGGGTCGGCTACTCGCATTAAAGTTGGGTAGAGAGCAAATTAAGCCGATCCCCCAATATATTGCGTTTGTTCTTTTGAAGCTCAATGTGAAGGGTTGTAGGCAAGAATGCTTTTTACTAAAACTTTAGAGTTCAAAAGTACATCGTAAATACACTGCTTCATCGGTAAACCACCGAATATCGAAATAAAGTAATCAATATTAACTAGCGAAACTCTTAAAAACTCCCTTCCATTTCGTAGCGCAATGTTCGGTTTTTTTTTTTCAAACAATATATAAATTTTCCACACATGAATACCCACAAATACTCGTTATACGAACACAAAGCCAATGAATTATACCTCAGTCAGGTAATTAGACCGAAAATACCATTAAATTAATAAATAAAAAACAGAAACGGGCCCCGCATCGACTCTCGCAGCGACGCATGGCCCCTCAGTCGAATAAATTTATGTAAAAATTTTCATTAATATTTTTGAGGCCGAACGTCCGCTCGCCCTTGGGAGTGAAAATCGAGTTCGCGGTTGCGATGGAAAAATGCAAACCGAAAATTATGGGGTCCCTCGCCTTGTATTTGCTTATGAATACCGGTCGTACCTGCACGAGCCCTTCCGTATTGTGAAATATAAATACGCGATACGTTACGGGAAAATAAAATTAAAATTCAGATACGGTCATTTGGACTTCAAACCTCAATACAATCTAGATGTACCTACATCCGAACGTATGAACGTTTATCGTCTTTTTTCGACTCGGAAAGCGATAACAACACTATGAGAAACATCCCTCGTGGGATCTTACAAGATTATGAAAGATTTGTGAGTTCTGGAGTGGCGCCCGCGGCCGGTCGCAGTCGGCTTAAGAGATTTAAATCGCTCGCTGGTCCGGAATGCCAGATACAAACAGATTTCTGGCTGCCCCACGGTAAAAAAGTGATATCTGGAAGAAAATTTACGATAGGTTTTTCACTGCAAAGGTTTGCGTATTTTGAATAAACGCTTGTATTATAATATTTGATTTAACTCCTTTTTTTTATTCATGTTATTACTTTAAATGTATTATCAATTGTTAACTCTTATATTAGTACTAATTTTCGTTATCAATATCGTACAAGATGAATTGATTTAGAATTAAGATAAATTTAACGGAATTTTTAATTATAAATGGCAACACTATTACTTTTTTTTCAAATTACGCAATTTATTTTACGTTTGTAGCTATTCTGATTACAAAAATCATGCACCACCTGAATATACTTCGAAAGCACATTCAGAATAAATCTTAAAGTTTGTCTCGCCTACCTCAGCGCGCCACCACAATGCAGCCGAAATCTGTGGGCGATATCTCTCGAAAACCTGTAAATCTTTCGGGCATTTTTATATTCGGCGTTTCGCCCCAAGTCTGGGGCTAAGCAAGTCGCGCCATCCCGGAGATTATATCTTGACACTTGATGGATGAATGGTTATTGGCTCTGAGCATTTTTATCATTTTGATACAGTCGAGAGGGCAAGGTGCGCTCTAAGCCGGCGTGGGGCATAGTTTTGGAATGTTTAAATTTGTTGTTTGTTTAAAATTCGGGGCCAAATCATGGCACGCATTTGGGAGATTTTAAATTTCTTCACTAAGTCATGTAGTTTTTTAAGAAATCGATATACTCTTATTTTGTTAATAAATTATTATTTATTTATATGATGTTAAACGGTTACTGGAAGTCGTTGACGAACGTCATGAGGTTATAACTTTAATTGCACATGTCATCAGACCTGGCGTCATCCTTGCAAAGATCATAGCGGTAGGCAAAGAATTGGCCGTGCTCCATTTGTGGTTGAGGTCTATGAATAAAAGACTTCTAATTTGGTAGACCACTGACTAGCTTTCCTTTGAAATTATAAGAAAATAAACAACTACTTTATGTTTACAATAATTAAACCAAGTAACCTTTTTTAACTTTTCCACTTTTCCTCGTGCAATCATCTCATTTTATTTCTCATGCAATCACTATCTCATATTTACCTTATAAAGAAAAATATATATGCATGAAATGTGTAAGTATAGTAATGTTCTTACTAAGCGACGGCTGACACTGCGGGCCGATCGTTTGCACTCTTTACAACACCCCTATCTCACACATCACGCTTCATGTACTGAACGCAAAAAAAAACATTGAAATTTCATAATATTTGATAGCTATGACGTATAAATATAAATAACACTAAAAGTATGGCTTATTATTTATTTAAAAAAATGTGTTTTAAATAATTAATTTTCTTGTGATTGAATTAAACTCACTACAGATAAGAAAACTTCTAAATATATTTAAGTGAATGAAACAATAGTATCGCGTCATAAAAATGTAATCTGTTATCTTTGGTAATTAATTACCTTTGGTATGGCGTATTGTGAATCCGGATGGTACCACTTATATGACTACTTCAAGTGCGTGGCAGTCATACCTTTTTCACTTTCAATGGTAAGAGTGCCTAAGTGTAATACCTAGAAATGGAAACTTCGACATCACTCTCGTTATGATAACTGTAGATAGCTACATTACGTGACTAGTAATCACGTCTACTAATCTAATGCAACATAAAGCCATATAACTCTTATTTTTCACACCGTACAAGCATCGTTTTCCGGCAGTTTTGCGCTGCGTATCATACGCCATCCGGTCTGAAAAACGCGGAGCACACAACCGTTAGCGGAAACATATCAATTCAATTTGGAAATCGGCCGGTTCAGCCCGTGAAATAGGGCTGTCATACGGTAAATCATGGCGCCGCCCCGTGATAAACATATCGGAAGGGTTTACGTTTTATTAGCTGTGACATTGGATTTTATCGGGCTTCCGTCTTACGAGAAAATATTTGAACGCTTAAAATGATTTTACAAATCCATAAGTACTCATCAAACAAATGTGTATCGCTTCCATACTTTTCATTATGTGAATTCGACAGCTTAAGTTACGGCCCTATGTAACCTTTAACGCGAATACTACACCATTGTGCATCAGTAATCTGATCCTTTGAACGAGAACGCATGACTGTTTCGCAACGAAAATAGGCAAATTGTTTAGTACGTACGGAATAGCTTCAGTAAAATTTGTTAAGCCAACTATATTGTTCTTTATTTAGTAGTAAGGAAGGAAGTCGTCGTGCCCGACAGGATAAGACGCATTCGTAACGAGTGATGTGACTGTGCCGGTATTTAAATCCCGCAGGCAAATACCAATATTTTTAACGCAATACGTACGTTAAAATGTGATCACGAATTGCTTCCGGGAAGAAGGAATAACATCGTGTTGTAAAAAGTCAAAAATGAAAAAAAAAAAAAAATCCGTAATTACTGGTGGTAGGGCGTTTTGTGAGGCCAAGCGGATAGATACCAACAAACTGATTATTTTTGACGTGAAAGTGGTAGGACCTCTTGTGAGTCCGCGCGGGTAGGTACCACCACCCCGCCTATTTCTGCCGCGGAGCAGTAATGCGTTTCGGTTTGAGGGGTAGGGCAGCCGTTGTAACTATACTGAAACCTTAGAACTTATATCTCAAGGTGGGTGGCGCATTGACGTTGTAGATGTTTACGGGCTCCAGTAACTCGTCCACCAATCTAAGAAAAAAAAAAAAAAAAACAATTTATTATTAAAATCATCTCATATAAGATTCCTAGAACAAACTCGTGATTTACATACACCTTGTCTTATAACCTATAAGTACATTAATTATCAACGCATCTTATAACCCGTCACTAATTAATTCACTAATCCATTTTACGAAATGCTTCTCTATAAAACAGTGAATTTCTTGTACGCTTTTATCCGCGAGAACGTTGTCGGAACTAGTTAAGCTTGTTTCGCAATTAACCCGCCCCTGTTAATAAGATAGAAAGTGGTGGCTTCAGTAAAAATTCATCGCGTCATCCACAGCCGAGTGGATATAAAAATTAAAAATGCACACGCGCGTCTTTCGCTTCGAGGAAAACACGCTCAGCGGACTCGTGGACTTTTAACACAAGTCTTTATTTTTAACTGAAGCAGCTTACGATTTTCGTTAAGAGCATTTCGGCATTTTTAAGATAAAAATATTTTGATTGTATCTTAATTTTCATACCTGTAGCCGTTAAACCCGAACGTAAAATAGGAACTATATAGTTTTTAAATCTTCACAATTGACTTAGAAAAGAATGAACATAAAATAAATAGAAAGACAGTGACGCAAGAAATACGCTCCAGTCTACTACGGCTGTACCCAAATACCTATATAATATCCCGCTCATAATTGAAGGGAACGTTCTTCCGAAGGCATTAGCCGAAGCTCGCAGACTAGCAGTGGCGAGGTAATGAACTCACATTATAAATGCAACGAGGCATTGCCTTGGATGCACCCACCGCGAACACTACGACGCGAAGAATTAATTCATTTGCATGTAAAACTTCGCGTACGGAACGCTACTTAAGATTGAGTGTGTTCACAAGATCGATTTTCCCTTGCAGATAAGGTGTTATGTTGCTGTATTACTGCGGAAGATTAACGAAATGTTCAGTTTTTAAACAGGCTTAAAAAGTGTAGTTTTTAATGAGGTTAGAAGTTTTTAATGAGGTTAGAAGTTTGTAACTATGAAGCTATTGTCAGACGGTTTGCTCACATTTGTCAAATTATCATCCAACAAAGCTCTGTTGGCATGAAAAAGGGCTTAAACAAACAATATTAAATAAGCGTTGCAGGTAATTTAGAAAGACACCGGACATTCAGCAACGAAGTGTGAATTCAGAGCGGACATTGTTTCAACAACATCAGAACCAACTTCAAGGTTTAGATAAGTTTGACAAGAACTCACGAAAGCAATAACTGAAGTTTCAATTGAGAGACACGTTTCTTCAAGACTTTTATCTAGAACTCTGTATGGTCAACGATACCTTTAATTTTTTTTCCCATTGCGCGCTTGTTCTATAAAATATTTTCCTATTTTGCACAGATTTGTAATAATGTAAATTATAAACGTGTGGCTTAGAATATCTTAATCTATGCTCCGTTCTCAAGGTCCGTGGACTTTTAACGAGCTAACCCACACTAAGACACACCTGCATTTCGCGACAATTTTAACGACCCCACAGGGAATCCTTACTTTAGAACGTCTTCGTTCTCTCTTAACATTGGAGCACTACTTCGATTTCATTAACAAAATGAAAGATAAAGAGTACAGTTTCCAATTTAATATTTTAAAAAATTAATTATGTTTTATACACTAGGTCTATAGTTAGGTCATAGTAGTTTAGTAAGCCTACGTAATAAAAAAGATTCTATTTTCAACGGTCCTTGAGACGTCTGCAAATTTCCAAGTTAATCGCACGTCATAAAATAGGCGAAAATTACGTTGAAAGATCCTACAACTACAACTTAGATTTTTGTTGCCAACTTGCCATCAAAACATTTCACGCGAACATTACATTTGATATCTCCCATCGTATACCGTAAAAACTGTCTTTCATTTTGCTGTGACGCTCAGACGTTCCCAGTAAATTGGGAACAGTAACGACTCGCAAACTAACTAAAATAAATTAAAGTGAGTGCTACACAATAGAACAAAAACAAGTAGACGCCCTCCGGCTGCGTAAAAATGCGCGTTCTTACTATCATGCCCTTGGGGCAACACTTATCATTGACATTAACTTTTTTGTTGTCCATAACATTTGCATAACTCCTGAACTCTGTATCGGCGTACGCATTGACGCCTCCAGGCGCCAGCCGGGGAGCAATCCGAGTCTATACTTTGCAACGTCATTCAAAGACTTTGTTCCTTGTCTGCGAAACTCCTTAGGGTATTTGTGAAATAATTATAAGATATATAAAAATTTTCAGAATAGAACAGGCTAAACGGCAGCCCATAAAATCTTAGCAGCTTTCGGAGCTTTTCATTAATTTATTACATAGTTAGATGAACCAGCTTACGTCCCAACTAAAGTTAAAGTGCTACCGGTACCGACAGATATCATTATGTGATTGTACCACTTTTAGATATGAGGTAGAAGTCACAAGTGAATTGTATAATGACTGTCTTACCCTGCAAATATAACTGTATGATTCGCTCTATGGTATATTACGCTCCACTACAAGCCATTAAGCAAATAAAAAAAATTGCGGGTTTCATTCTTTTAGTCGATGGTATTCTTTCATCGTGGAAATCATTCATTAACATGTGACCAGTAGGTTCGTTAGATAGAAGGCCTTGTCGAATCGCTTGATAGGAGCACACCGACCATTATCCTTTATGCCCCAACAACTTCATAATATTTTTCAACCTAAGCTTTATTAGTTAAATACAAATAACAATAGTATTGTATAGTAAGTTTAAAAAAACTATTCTGCTCAAAACTTCACATAGTTACCAAAATACTCAATAATTACTAAAAACCTGCTTGGATTCTGATTAATTTAAACTCGCACGCAATACAAAATCACGAATGAAACGTCCAACCAATTTTGTGAACTTTAAGGAATTAATTCAATTTTAAATGAGTATATTTTGACAGCTGTCACAACCAGAGAGCCCTTCGGCAAACGAAGCTAATTCGAGCCCCGCGAGCGTATCTTAGATTTAATAACGCGAACGTTTTATCTCATACATGTTTTATTTCAATATTGGTATATATATATTGGTATATCGGTATGGATATATCGTCTTCTCGCATTAAAACTGTATAATCTCAAAACTTACTAATTTTACAGTGTGTCATTTTAGAGTGTTTTAAAGGTTTTTAACATGTGATATTTTTAATATTAATCACATTTATTTTTTATTTTTTACCAGTTACATTATCTGTCTTTTAAAGTAAATACATTTATGTATTAATTTTGTTAATAGTAGTCAAAACATAGGTAAACTAAAACTAAACTACGCTGTTTTGACAGTATTTATGAGAAAAATACTGGTGATAGATACCAAATTATTCCGCATATTAATTCAATTTCGAATGTTTTTGGAAATTGTACACTTTTAAGGTGAAAAGACGATATATTTGTTTTAAAATGTGTGTGAAAATTTAACAATATTTTATTTTAACTAAATAATTAGTTAATTGACATGACTTGTAAAATCGTAACATTGCAATGATGTTGTAGGGTGCGATGTGAGTTTGTTAGTTAAAGATAATGTTACTTAAAAATGTTTATTGTTAAAATATAGAGAAATTAAATTAAATGTTAATGTTATGAATGCACCCGGGTGACGCGGTTGTTGATCGTTGACTGACTATTTGTGGAAATGAAGTTAACGCGTCACGCGAATTATGCTGACAAAGGTGTTCGGTAATATATCACCGAACAGATGTAATGGAATAAATACACATGCTCGATGATATGAATTATTTTTAATAAAATTTACAACTACTTACTTTTTATCGTAGTTCTACACTGCCTTCACGTTATCTCTTCTACCTACACGTCATTAAAATTAATGCTCTTATTATGGCATATTTCATGGGACTTTATGATTAAGACTTAAAATGCAGGGCAAAATGATTTTTTATATAAGCTTGCAGTCCGATAGATGATTTTTTAAATGACGAATCCGTATTGGTCCATTAAATTTTGGTTAGAAATAACGCTATTCAAATAACTATATGAACCATTTGTCCAACTATGAATATTTTTAACAAAAATACATTGGATGCTGCAATATTCTGAAAGCGTTTAGAACTTAATTGGTTTTTTTACCCCGTAATCCATCCGAAGATTATAATTTAAAAACATGAGGTGGTATAATGGAGGCCAGCGGAGGCTCGCGTCAGCTCGATGGCTTAATAAGCAGGTATCGCTAGAAGCAGCTGCTATGATACCGAACGAGAGTGTCTCTGCACTCACCCTTAAATATAGCTTTCGCCATTTTTAAACACGGAGAAGGCGTTAAAGAATTTTATACTTTGTGTGATGCTACATCAATCATGAATATTTATTTATTTATTACGCTTTTCCTATTTGTATGTTAATTGGCTACCAGTTCACCAAAGGTAATGCAAAGAATTGTGTACGTGCGTTGATAAAAAGTGTATAAATATATGGTTTTTGAAATATTAAAGAGTATTGTAAAATAAACTTCATAAAAACAAATTACACATCAATTCATCTTTTTTTCCTACCTATTCTAGTTACCTCGAGGGGTTAATCTAGATTCAACGAGCTATTAGGTGAGCTCACGGAGCTCAAACCGGGACTGTTACTAACACTGGCCCTAGCATGAGCAGTGCTTCGCAGAATCTACCATCGGATCGGAAACGCGACCCACTGAGAAAATCCGACGAAAAACTCTGAGAACGAGAAGTGGGCTGTGTCTATGGGTTAATTTACTCATCGAGCCCTTTGTCGCAAGTGACTGGTTCGGCGAGGATGGTAACCAGTGCTTGAGGTACCTAAAAGCATCGTTAATGGATCGCGAGAATCCGTAATAACGTGTTTAGGGCGACGTCGACTGTTTACCATTCGGTCCACCGGATCGGGTATGGGGTGGTGTAGTCGTAATCTTGATTATAATGTTTAATTTGTCATATGGTTCCAGAAAATCTGGTTAATTTTATTACCATCGAAGGCCGACAAGCTTTTGAACCATCAGGTGTGTTTAACTGGCTAAAATTTATTTATACTGATAAGAGTACGATAGGGAATGTCACAATACCTTTGATCTTATTTAAAAGATGTGGTTATGAGTTAAGGTATAAGTTTGAGGTACCGCTATTTATGCAGCTGACTGCTGATGAGGAGGTCGTGTTGTAAGCCCAAGCGATAGGTGACATATGTCTACTGCGAATCATTAACGCGACTCTGCCTTAACAGTGCGATGTCAGTTAATCTGATACAACCGAAACTTCGACTTATGTCTCGATGTAACGCGTTTTTACGCTGTCGTAAGTGAAATAATTACTCGTACTTAAAAAAGCTTTGTCGAATCACGTTGAATAAATTTGAAAAATCTGAAAAGTTCTTCTCCATACTAGTGTACCAGTGCTCACTGGCTCTAAGGCGATCGTCTTTTTTTTCGCGCCCCAACCTTCGAAAAAATAGGGGAGATTCTTATCTTGTCGCTTCTAATTTACTTATTCCTCTTTTAAAGACTTATTTACCTTCAAAATCCCATTGTGACCCCGACGGGACTGAGAGGAGCCCAGTAATAACGGCGACTCGAGACGTGTCAAACGAGGTTTTTCTTAAAAAAGCAATAACAATTTACATAAACACCCGGTCCCAGTTAACAGTTAATAAAGAAAACGATGTCCCAATTGACGAGATTGTAGCTTTTAAACGCCTTTTAGATGTAAATGTTTACATTGCGTTGTTAAATACGCAATCTATTAAATGACGAAGAAATTTTAAACGTGTATTCTACGGATTGGATTTAGTTGTTTCGAGTTCCATCGGCAAAATTAGTTACAATAGAGTGTATTACCTCTCTTTGTATTTACAACACGATTCCCGACGTACCATTATCAAAATTGGATCAAACGAATCCGTGCGTCGTATTCACGAGCGCTACGCATAAGTGTTGTACACAATGACCCAAATTCAGTGAAGTTGCGGAATCGTTTCATTAAAACCGACCCAAAAGTTTGACGTCGACCGCAACTGTGCGCTCCCATCCACGATCGATCCTTGGTTCATCGCACTCCATCCACAACACACCACGCGTAGTACACGCTTAAAACGAAAGAAGGGACAGTTTCCAAAGTTGGAAAAAAGACGGGAATTCCCTTTGCGATCGCTGTGCGAATCGACCAGCGCGCATATCGACCCTACCTATTAAAAACTTCCCATCTTTGAATCCACTAATAGTAATTTGAAACAAAGTTCAACCGGTTCAAGGTCGCAATTTAAAGTTCTTCCAAAACTTCTTTTCCCGTTCACTTTTTATAAGTGTATAAATCTTTTGCCGGCAAAGTTCTACCAAGTTTTTGGCCCAGATTGTCATCGATTTTTGTTTGAGGAGTTTGTTTTTTCATTGTTCTTCTTTACTTGTTTGACGGTTAATTCATAAAAACTTTCTCGCCAGCACGATAACCACAATCCTGTTGGTTTGTAAACACTGACGTTTGATACCGAAACTAGCAATACTAGTAGACAACTGTTGCGTAATAGCACAATAACTCACTACCATGACTATCCAAATCAATAAATACCGCAGTCTTGAAATAGTCTACAAAATACCCTCGCAGAGTTCGCTTTTTTCAGTTACTCCATAAATGTCTCGTTTTCGCGCCGGCTGTAAATATTTCCCCATCATAAAGGTTATGCATGGAGTCGCCCGGAGGGCTCTCATCACCTCGGTCCTGAATATTTTTGTCTCGCAAGAAACCCTCTGTCTCGACTTATGTAAATGGTGCCCTAACACTTTCTCCGTTTTTCTCGCATTTGAAGCACAATATAGTGCAATTTGAAGGCGGATCCAAGACATTATCCGAAAAGGGGCTTACTGTACATCCTATATGGGTCGCGAAAAGTTTCTCATAGAAAATTTTACAAGGGTCACCCTTAAAAAATTCTGCCCGATTTACAATTTAAATAAAGACGAAACTACTATTTCACAATTCTACAATTTATACATCCAGTTTTATACAAAATAACGCCCATTTACAGTCATAATCAAATACAAACCCAATTTCATAAAGAAAAACTACCCCGCCATTCGGAATAATCATGACCCTCATGCAAAAAAATTAAAAGGAACCAATTTTTACATTAATTGCAAGTTGCGTAGACGAGACAAAGGAAGCGTAATGAATTGCCGTTCCGCTGTCCGTCGAGTCTGATTTATTTCATGACTTCTCGGATATGCAAATAGCATTAACATTCAAAGATGTAGGTAGATTCGCCCCTCAAGAAATCCGCGGCGACCACAATCGTGCCAATCCAGGGTGAATCTTAATATTTTATGTTGTGTTATTTCCCTTTTATTTTTCCTTCGAGTTATTATTTATTTCCTCGCCGACAATGAGATTCCCACTTTGAAGCATAATAAAAAAGAATTATTGTTCATCTTTTTATAGCGTCCCGTTTTGTTGGATTTTGTATTATCGTGATTGAAAGTGTCGATTTAACGTTGCTTGATATTCCCGGTTTTACGAACATGTACATCAAATCTTTCAAAGTGAGTAAATTTTGGGGCTGAATATACGTTTAAAAAAATATATTTAACGCTTTTTACGTTCGTTAAAAAATACATATTCAATTTGCCTCAATTACTTAATCTATGTACTGAATGTATTTTAAAAAAACCTACTAAGCTCGTGTTCCCGAATAACTCAAGATTAAGGAATAATATAGTGTAATAAAAATCAAACCCGTCCAAAATTCTAATGCGTAACTACAATTATTAAGACACGCGTCAGTACAATAAAACAAAAGTAAAAAAAACTTCTATTTGTTTGTTTGAGTATTTGTTTTTACGAACAATCTATCAACGTTTCACAACGGCTACCTTTCATGCGTGTGATTAACAAGTCCCGGACGGCTGAGGTGAGTAGGAGTGTGAAAAATCATCGCATTGCCTTAGGGCGATCAGCATCATGATTGATCGCTACTCTAATTGGATGATAGATAGTGAAGGCGGACCTGAGGTGGTCTCGAGTAATGTATACAAATATTGTACAGCTTTTTCAAATATTTTCCTCATAAAAGTCACTATCTAGTACTTGCAGTCTCATAGGCGTTCTTTTAGCGGACTTTCTTACTGTTGTAATCTAAAGGGACGACTACTAACACCATCGTTAACTGAACGGTTCGCCATATACAGTACTGAGGAGAATGCTTCAATAAATGACAACGTTGAAGCTATACAGTTGCTTTATTTACACGTGTTTTTTGACAACATTTCAATTTAGAAATTTCTATTAAGCTAGATAAAATTTTAACAAACTAATATTGGAGGAGGTATTGTTTGTCGCGTAAATGATTCAGTCACAGCTAATGCAAAGTAAGTAGAATGTATAAAAGTAATCACCGAAATCAAATAGATGGATATCGCCAGAACCCTGTTTCTAAAAAACAAAGACGGGTCAGCGCGTCTTCAAGTCTTGACACAATTATACATCGGTCCACGTGATCAGTGTCCCTGTTCTCGCCGATAAACCCTAAAAGACTGCTTTCAAGGCCCCAGGTACCGCGTGGACAATTAGCAACGAAATAAGTTTGAAGGTCACACACAACACGTTGGATTGTTTGCACACGTATGTGCCCAAACTATTGAACCTGGTTACACGAGAAATAACGCACCATTTCTACACTAATTTCACAAGATTAAGATACGCCGAAGTTTTAATGTTCAAGAAACTTATAAATGGAAATGATAAATACACACTAGAACGACATTACTGGCCAGTACTACTTGAAAAGAAGAATCATCTTGCGGTGATTAAACTCATCAAATTACCTACTTGTTTTATCTTAATTATAGATGTATAGGTGGTATACATAAATTTAATTTTGTTACAGCAATGAAAAAACCTTTTTTTATCTACTAGTAAAATCAATTCATTAAAATCGATATTTGCATGAAAATAAAATATAAAATAAAATAATCGGTAATTTTGATAAGGAAGATTTGCACATTTTTTTCTATTTATCACTTCGGTACTCGTTATAGAATGGTATCAATAATACTGTTCGGCAAATTATTCTTTGGATAAAATTAACAGAAAACTATCCAAGGTAATTGATAAAAGATACATTGTAATTGATAAAAGCGAACATTGATAAATATAATATTATTGAAATCACCTCTATAAGTTCTATGTCATTTGAAAAGTATCATTAAGCTACGTTACATCATATGTACGTTACGTGATTCGTCTCTAAGACATCAGAAGGTGGAATCTATTTGGAAATAGTAATTAAATTCCACATTAGCAGTACAAAGCAGGAGATACGCAGCGGAACCTAATTTTCATAGCTGATTAGACTTACCCCACGCCGTTTCATACGATTATTTGATACATCCTTATTCCGTGCTATAGGGTTGATAATATTTTTAAATATTTTCATTAATTTGAAAGCGCAATAACTGTACAGCGTATTTTAATTTTTCGTTTCGTTCGTGATGTCTCAAGACGACCCCGGGTACGCGATATGCTAGTTCACACATCCGCACAACAAACAAACCAACAAATAACTCAAAACACAGTATACAAGTATTTCTCGAGTCACGAATTAAGAGGAAAATTAGAAAAAAAGCAAAGGTACTAAATAATCACTTTATAATTTTAGTATTCTAGTAGAAACTTTTTTTTTGTGATGACGCCGAACCTTCTATGGGATTCCCGCATCTAGGGCGCGCGGGATATGTAGGACTCAGTTGCCGAAGATGGTAAAAGCCCACGGCTGAATGTGGTAAATGAACAAACGTGATTTTTTTAATACGACAAATAACCCGTATGGTACAACAAAAAACCTGACATTCAGAAAATCGGAATACAGTAGAACGATTCTAGTTTCTAAACCTACTTCCTCTTGTATGACAAACTACGAACAATATCCTTGAGTCATTATCATTTTACAATATATATTTATAAATTGCGTACCTTTCCTATTCCCGTATAATTCCGTTTGCCAGAATAGTGCCGCTAAACATTTTGTGTGATCCAAATGAAGCTACCCCTATCAACTGTCGGATGCACGCTACGTCACCCGTGACGTCACAACTCCATCCAACTATTACGAACAAACACCAAAAATTTATATTACTTCGGAAATTAACGCTCTTTATTTAATCTGTAACGAAGTTATGTTTCAGTAATTTGAAGAAAATTTAAAAATGTCCATTATTAACACTTCGAACGCCGTGACGGACATCGTGTGACCGAAAGCATACATACATAAAAAAGACTCAGATATAATGAACGGTTTGTAGAAACGGCAATAGACTTATTACTTTCCGAGATATCAGATGGTAGACACCAGTCCCTGTGAGAATACCCAACCGTCTTTTCGAGGCCTACTGGGCTGCACACGGCTTGTAGTCTGACGTTCAACGTGCTAAAGGTCATGCAGTACGAATAGTATTGCATGACCATGTAGGTCAGATAGCTCGAAGGAGAATAAGTATGATACATTTCGATTAGCCATTTAAGAGTTCCGTACCCCCTTTCCAGTTTCATCATCAGACTAGCTTGACGGAAATATTAGTTTGTATTGTGGTCCAGAACACACAGAACAATAACGATGAGTACTTAATATCAATTATTTTAATCCATTTGTACTACATAGTTTGACATGTAACGGAATCCTTCGGAAACGGAACATCACTTTCATCGGCTTTAAGATCTCCGATTAATTGAAAATTTGCACCCGCATCAAGGACCAATATATACACTAATTTTATAATTTTTCTGACCAGATTCAACAGGATAAAAAACATAATCAATTATAAGTTCGATTTGCTATAAAAGCGTGTTTTTTAGTTCTTATACTTATAATATTTTAGCCACATTCTATAGTCGTGATGAAAATGATTTCCAAACATATTATAGTACTATGCTATTATTTTTACATCAATTGAAATGTTTCAAAGAAAACTCTGGTTATATATTTTTTTTATTTTTATTTTTTTTTATTGCTTAGATGTGTGTTTTATTGTTAAGTTAATGAATAGTTAAATATAAATGAAGATCATATAATTCTTTTGATGTTTAAGTTGAGTAACCGTTTATATTGCGATGATATAATTTCATTTTGATTCCACGAAACGGTCTCGTAACTTCGTTGGAGTATAACTTATAACATTAATTTTCTGTTCTAATAAATAAACTGTCTCGATTAGACTTGTTTAAGTAATGTATTATTTCGATTTTCTCGAAATATAAGCCTCCTTGGTTTCGTAGAGAAATACTTTGTTTCCACTTGTATTGTGATGATACAGAAGTTTTTTTTTATTGCCCTTGTAGGCAGACAAGCACACGGCCCACCTGATGGTGAGTGGTTACCGTTGCCCATGGACTTCAGCAATACCAGGGGCAGAGCCAAGCCGCTGCCTACCGACTTTTCTAACATAGTAACATTTAATTGCAGTTAATGACTAGATTCTAACTGAAGCTGATTGTTACAACAACTTGAAGAAATTGTGTGCTTTTTTTACATGATTTTAAGACAACTAATTCTGAACCTCACATCAGTCAACAAATTTGTCAATGTCATTCCGTTACAAGGTATTTGTCACACCTACATTATGTAGATTCGTTTCATCGAACATTCCCGTGCTATAGGGGTTAAAGTCGGTGCATATAAAAGCTGTCTAGAAAGTTTTCTGTCGCTCGAGTGCGATCGATACCGCGAAGCCCGCCCGGGAATTACAGCCGGGGTAATGAACGTAACAACAGCTAGTTTCGCTTGGTAATTTGGGTTATTATGTCATTACACGAGGTTTCGAATTTTGGCCTTTTTAATCGGAGGTAATCGTGAGTCCGTAGTTTTATTTGCTTCGTAAACTGAAAATATTGGGTTCGAAAAATCTATCGACTAATTTCAATTGTATATCTGAACCTACTCTCTCAGCATTACCTTTGGTTGACTGGTATATATACACAAAATGTCAAAAATACAATATATAAATATATCTTACCGATAAATGTACTTTTATAAGATATATAAAATTCAACACACAACATTTATAAAATTGCTTCGTTATTGGTGGTAGGGCCTATTGTGAACGCGCAAAGGTGGATATTAGCATCCCCCCTTTTTCTACCTTGAAACAGTCATTCGGTGGGCCGTTATGTAATACATTTGAGACACCACTTCTTGAAATAATTAGCACCAATCACGTTATGAAGTCTATTATGTCAGATATCCATTTGAACGCTATGAGCTTGTCTACATATAGTAAAAAAATCTTAATATTGTCTTAAACCAATCATTATATATATACACTATGCGGCGCGGTCTTTTATTATTTTGAATTAATTATTTCGAAAATATTAGTGCCTATAGCCAACTAACTAGTGGTAACTAGCTCGCCTTTAGCAAAATCGAAACCAAAATTATTCTTTATTTCTTATCCCTAGCTATTTGTAGAGTATCGGTTAATTTCATTAATATCCCACCCGAACACGAACCAAGAAACCTGTCCCTTTATATTCGAGAACCAATAGGGATTTACTCCCAATTATGTATTAAGCAGAACTTGGTTATACCGCCTTCCGTGCGTGTTTCCTCTGGAGATTACACACTTTTGTATAGGTGGAAAGAAAATTCCTTGAATAATATAATCAATCTTAGAACTATGTTAAAATCATAAAATAAGTCCTTTGTAATAATAGAGTATCTAAGAAGTAAAATATAAACAAAGAATAATTTAAAAATTTATAATACTTCTACAATAACTACATATTAGTTGGTACTTCATAAGAGATGATTTAAATAAAATAAAATAAAATATTCCAGTGATCCTAGTCGTAGTTAGTGGGTCGAAGTTAAGTAATAAAAGTATTGGAATGTTATTGGTCCTTGATACAAAGTTAATCAGATATTTTGAAGTTGGTGAAAGATTACGTTAGTTAGATATCGGTTAACCGTGTTAATTAAATGTCATTTTTAAAAATTCCATAGTTTTATCAATCCATACAGATACACTACGATGGTATGACTATATTTATCACAAAAACATTTTTTATGAAGAAACAAAACAATCACACTTCGACCTTAAGATGGGTGGTCGCAATCACGTTATTATTTACATGAAATATATTTACAGCGGGTTAACCAATGAAATACCACATGATGCACGGTCTACCGTCTCATATACGCCCGTCATGACGTGGGCACGGTTAATTTATTGTCAGAGCGTGCGTCCGCACCTTTACCGCACTCTGTCACTGACATGGCCGATTTATGGACTCGTGTGTATACTTTAACATTCCTCATTCTCAATTAGGTAATAAATAATCAAGAATATTCAAATAAGACTTACTTGGTGGTGGATTAGTTAGCGCCCTTGACTGTTGCGCCGAAGGTCGTGTGTTTGGTCTTTGTCTGAGTGTTTGTTATCTATATATGTGTATTTAGACAGCGGCTTGGCTCTGTTCCTGGCATTGCTGAAGTCCATGGGCGATGGCAACCACTCACCATCAGATGGGCCGATATGCTTGTCTGCCTACAAGGGCATAAAAAATAAAAAATAAAATTTTAAAGTATATAACTATCTATGCATGCTCTGGTACCAACAACACTGGTTCCCAAATATCTATTTATTTTTTATTAATACTTATTTATTTATTTATGTACACACAAAAAAGAAGATGTAGTACAGAGTAATAGGAAAATTATGTAGGTACAAATACTTTACAGTTACAAGAAATTTAGTAATGGAAATACCGACTGCAGTATGTGCACCCGAATTGATTCTATTGATTTGCCTTAAAATTGTAAATTTTTCAATTGAATTGAGACGTTAACCTCGTTTTTCAAATGGACAGCGACCCTCAAACTATAACACAGACTCCCATATCCGCTTTACACAAAACCGAGCTTAACTTCGTCTACTGGTATGCGTTTTCTGCTATCGAAATGCAAATCAGGAAAACAAACGCCAAAGAATAAAACTGCAATTACGAAAAATACAACTTTAATGTTGAGCAAATAACGATTCACTCTTGTGCTTTGATTCATTCGACGCAGAACGATGTGGACATTTCAACATTTTCAATGAACTTCAAACTCAAACGCAACTTTGATTATGCTCGTTCACCTCAATAGGCGCCCGGTTCTTTTCACGGGAACTAAACTGTTTTCCGTGCGCTTCTGTTTTCGTTCCGCAATTAAACTGCTGTTAAACTTCTTGCTGCAGTGTTTGCAAAGCACCTGAACGGTCCGCAAAAGTTGTGCGGCCACCCTGTTCCTTGTTTGCCTGCTAATTATTACAGCTTTGGATCCAGACCTTAGTCAGTCCCCGAAATGGTAAGCCGTTCCTAATGGTCAAGTGAGTAGAAAAGCCTTTCACAACAAGGCTTCGCAATCCGGTCTGTAACCATAGTGACCACGCACCGGTCCTCGCTTTCATTTCATTGTATCAACATTCATAGCGACATCACGTGTAACGTTGGCTCGATTAAATGAGGGGTCAGAAGCCAGATTTGTCAAGTCTCTTTTCAAATTAGACGCCATGGCCCGGCAATCGCACTTCATACGTCGTTTAAAATCAAAAGCGCAAAAGGGTTACGTAATCCAGGACCTTTTCGATGCGACCTGTAGTTATTTGTGTGCATGTCTCGCCTTTTGTCACGTATTCTTAATTAAAGCCCATCGTTCGTCAAGCCACCCTCCTCACATTTTCATATTTATGCGAGTAACTCCCGAGATAGTACGAGAGCGGTACGCAGTAATTCGAAATCGAATCTAATCGAATTTTGTGATTTTTTTGGTCAATAAACGTAACACCGAAAACGAATCTGACGTCGGCCCCTCTGTTTGCAAATCGGAAGCCAATCCTAATAAACCGGCGCTTAACCTCTCCTCACAAAGCCGATACAAAGTGAGTGACATCTTCTAAAGAGATCTCGCGAAAAAATCCGGCGGCGACGTGTCAAAGACACCGCGACAAGACGAGCGAGGGGCTCTTTGTTGCCTATCGAAATATTTTTTAAAGCTTAACTCCTTAGTGAATTGAGAGATTAAGTCTTTTTTGAAGAGGCAACCGGTCCCCGGGGTCGGGCGTGATCATTCCTTCAGATCTCATTTTCTCGGATGTTCTGTTTGATTGTTATTTTTGTTACTTTTTCCTATTTTGTCCGGAGCCAACGGGAATTGAAGTGACAGTCGACGATTTGCACTCGAGCGCGATAAGTGTTTTCCAACGTTTTTTTATAAGCAGCTTTGTTAGTGTTTCTGGTGTTTTGTCTTGTTTATTTATTATTTCAATTGTCATAATGACTCTGACCAATTTTTTTTTTGTTTTTATTAACATACATTTAGCTAAAAATCTATTTGTCCAAAAATGAAGCTAAAAACCTAAGTACCTAGTAGTATTATCATTTAGGGGACTATAGTATAAATGATAAAAATATGCTTTTTGTATCGTCATACTAGATCGTTTTGTTGTTGTTCGCTCATAGACCAATACATCGGCAATAGAAGAGGTACCATGTCATTACCACAAATTATGTAAATTACAAAAAATAGAATCAAGAAGTATTGCAAAGTCTTTAAAATTGAACAATCTATGTCATACCTCTCAATTCTACGTTCCATAGATAGGCAGTCGTCATAAAGCCATAAGAAAATATGCAAATTACAATAAGGCAGTAGGTAAACGGTCGTAAGCCGTGTAATTATTCACATCGGATTTGCAAATCGCGCCCGGAGCGTTACGTTTCCGCATTCGCGTATTAAACTGACCCTTAGCGCGTATTTAAATCAAAACACATGTGCTGAGTGCCGGTCGGCTTAGCCGGACGCTGATTTTGAGATGAGGGCTCCCCTTTTTGCGGGTCCCTGCGTCGATTCCTTGGCGGGCGATGATCGATACCCCGCCCCCGCCGGCGGCCGCGACCCACCCTCCCTCACTCTTAATTATTATTAGTACTCGGAATCTGCTGCGGACGCACACACACTCGCAGCACACACCGGGTATAATGTTAATCAACTTTCATTATGCACTAAGGAATTATATGGGTACGCCTGAGGAGTGATTATCCGAGCTAAGGCCGCGTCCCCGACCAAGAAATCATACTTTATTATGATCATTCCGCATTCGGCGCGGCTTTACTGTGGCACCTCGCGGGGACGAGGCTTCCATTAGAATTTACTGCTCATATATCACAGCAGAGTCGCGTTACACTATTGTCCTCAAAATACATACGGCATAATTAGCTTTGAAACTGGCTAAATTATTATCCACAATTCTTAACGGCCGTCTGGTGTAGTGGTAAGTGACATGGTCACTACACAAGGAGGTCGCGGGTTCGAATCCCGCCAAGGGAAGATATATATTAAGAAGATTCAACGGTAGGCAGCGGCTTGGCTCTGCCCCTGGCATTGCTGAAGTCCATGGGCGACGGTAACCACTCACCATCAGGTGGGCCGTATGCTCGTCTGCCTACAAGGGCAATAAAAAAAAATGTGTATGATAAATATAAATGTATTTTCCAGGGTTATGGATGTATATTAAATATTCAATATATGTATGTGTATAATAAAAATCTTACATTTATTTCCGTTATCTGGTACCTGTAACACAAGTTCTTTACGAACTTAGCACGGGACCAGTTAACGTGGCGTGATTGTTAGTAAATATTTATTTATTATTTATTTATTTATTTTAGTCGAGTACTGCATAATATTGAACCTGCAAAATTCAATATAAAACTTTTCACTGATTAATTCTTCTCTAAAGCAAGTCTGTTACAACCTACACAAAGTTGAAATCAAACTATTAACAACAACTCAACAGAACACAATTACAGCCCGACACCCATTCTTAAATTAAGCTAACAATTAAATTTGTACTAAAGTAACACGATGTATAATAAAGTTTTGTTAGCCGACTGCAATTTGAACGTCCCGGAATTGAGGTTAAAGGCAGCTGAGATTACTCCTCGCTAGTGGACTCATAATATCCGCCGAGTAAGCGTTTACATTCAGATTAATTTTACTCATATACCCTACATATGTATGTATACAGTTTTAATGGAAATTATGTCCCTTTTGAAGGAACCAGAGTCTGTGTACTCCTATTCAATATGAGCTTGGCTTGTGACGTCATTTTCAAATGTAAACCTCTTCAACTATTTTTAGTAGCGTATTAAGTTTAAAATCTAAACAATAACGGGTAAAGACAAAACAGTTAAGGATCATTTTCTCCTCTGTTTGGGAAGCAATTTTTTTTATTTATTTATTGATAAGGTTTAGTGTTATCAATGAAATACAATACTCCACAAATTGCGGTATGTTAGTAATGTAGCTTAATATGATTGAAGAACTTATCAAAAAAAAAGGTTTAGATATTTTCTGGAATTGCCAATTACCATGAACGTCTGACGATCTTAGAGCTGTAATTCACGTTGCGTTGTTTAGTAACCACTTAGCACCAGATAGGCTGTGAGTTCGTCAACCCACCGTTGCAAAAAGGATAATTATGTTAAGGCTCTAATAACTTATGTGTGTACAAACAAACAAAAAAAAAACGATACAAATAGTGTTTTATAAAAAATAAATACCCATTACTTGTAGTCACTAATTCAACAAAAAAAAATCAATTTATCCGAAAAGGAAAAAAAAAACAGATAGAGCGCTATTATTACATCTGAATGACGTAACAACTAATATCATAATATTGTAACTGAAGCATCGACCCTTGCCTTCGTATTTTGCGAACACAAACAAATATAAACGTACGATCGTCTTTGTAGCGTGCAAGGGATACCGCATGTTACGACGCACTAATCTTCAGTTTCAATAGTGCTTTAATCGAGCACTTAAGTAGGCTGCCCGAAGGCCTAGCCTTGTTCGGTAATGCCCCTTTAATCTACGGTTATGAAGATAATACTCTAATAAATCTTTCACTTGGGAGGCCCTTTAATTAACGCGCGTAATAAAATTTAATTGATCAAAGCGTATAGTTTGTAGACTATAATTTATGGGCCCTCGCTTACCTTTGTGAGTATTATTGGCTGTGACCGAACTAGATCGTGAAACACGTGGAGGTACTCGATAGCCAGGCACGTTCTCTGAGCATATACAACGCGTTATTGAAAACTTAAAGTATGTTCTTGGTAAAAATTACAAATTTATGTTATCCTGATAAATGAACAGGAAGATGCATGGGCTTGGAATAATAGCGGCTCGAAATACAAAATATCTTCTTCTATATATTAATACGTGAAGCAAAAACTTTGTACCCCTTTTTACGAAAATTGCGCCGATATTGTTTGTCTTTAATACTGTTTATCTATAGGTGACTAGGCATTTGGCGAAATCTGTGATTATATTAAAGAAGTCTAATAGTGTTTGACAATATAACCATAATGATGTTTGTAAATAGAATTTCAATTAATTATAGTTGAATTTCGACTACTGCGGGACCACTAGTATAATTTAAAAGGATAATTATATCGTCTTTCGCATTAAAAGTGTACGATTTCCAAAAATATTCGAAATTGAGTCAATATTCGGAATCATTTGTTGGTATCGCCAGTATTTTTCTCATAAATACTGTCAAAAGAGCGTAGTTTAGTTTTAGTAATATTTTTTTTAGTTTACCTATGTTTTGACTATTAACTATTAACAAAATTAATATATAATTTTATCTTACTTTAAAAGATAGACAATGTAACTGGTAAAAAATAAAAAATTAATGTTGCAAAGATGATTAATATTCTACCACTACTACCACTTCTGAATTTTTAAAAAATCTTTCAAGGATCTTTTGCGCTAAAAGACGTATTTTAAAATAAATTAATATTTTCTAAATGACACTGCACATGGCGCTAGCTTTCGGTCCTTTTAGTACCGGTTTCTATTTATTTATTTTTTTACCACACAACACTTTACAGTCGACCACATGACCTGCCTAATAGCAAGTTGTCGCTGCTACTCATGGATATCAATAACGTCTATAAACAATTACGATTGTTTTAAATAAATTATAAAACATGACCATGTTATTTTCTTGGTGGTAGAATTTATTTTAACTTGCAGTTGTAATAAATGTAATTACCAAGTTTTTTTTTTCTAACTCTATTCTACTTTGTAATTTGTACATATACATTATGATTAATTTAGTAAATTATATACATAGTAAACAAATCTATACGAACCCGAACCTTAATTGAAGTGTCAACGTCATTTAACACAGCAAATAACCTGCTAATTATGTTAAGAAATCTGTTTTCGTTGCCGAATCAATCACAAAACGGGTCAAAGTTCAAATTACTTGCGCTTATGATGAATGAATATACTTGTTCCGTTTTCTTCGCACACAATTTATTTATTCTGTTAAGATTGTTTCAAAATGACCAACTTCTCTTGAACTTTATGCCTCTCAATGTCTCGAGGCTTTCACAGGATATTGCAGAGGCCTCGCTAAGATGGTAAGTAGCTCACACGTGTACTCAGAGGCCCTTGTACTAATTTAATAGATGAGGTGTTCACATTAATTACAAAGAACGTCGGGACCAGTGAGTTCGCCGCGGGTAGCCTGCTAACAAATTTATAACATTATTAACTCCTTCCGACAAGTCATTCTTTTTCATGCCAATGCACTAAGAACAAAATAACATGTGAGATTAGGGACATTGGAAATAATCTAATTAGAATTTATGCAATATAATACGATTTTTTTCGTAGACACTGCTACGTTCTGGCTACGTCACGTAGCACTGTCGCTACATTTTTCTACGTGGTTTAAAGCTAGATTCGACTAAACTTTAAAATCATTAATTAAACCTAATCATAATATTAGGCATTCCTTAAATTATATTACTTCAACGTTGCCTTAACCTGCCTTTTGTTGCTCCTACAGCCTCTACTAGTTCCAAAACTTAGGTTTAATGAGGAATTAGGAAATTTGGTAGGTAAATGCGACTGTGAACGAATATGAAATCCGAATGAATGTGAATATGTTTATGAATCCGCATACTAACCGAACTAAAATCCTACCACCCTTTGAAAAATTGCTTCGAATATCAAATGGAATATTTTTTTAAAGGACTAGTAAAGGAGCAATACAAACCAACCTGTCCTCGCCAAGTGATGGCACATGTGATTGATTGTTAATGAAGTAGCGAGGGCGATAGTTATTAATGACCCGTGGCTCCGCCCGGTCTACCGCACTTCTTTATTTACCCACTAACGCCTATTAACCGGCCACGTCCGATACACCGACGTATTCGATATATCATTCCGCGAGGAACGGATCAATCAATTTGCTAAATTATAACCTGACGGAAAAATATTACGACCCTTCGTTGATACGGTTTTTGTGTTTAACTTCGTTATTTTCTTCGTAAGCTGTAAGTTGTTATGTTATTGTTTTCTTTTTTGCCTATATATCGATGATATCGCGGCTAATTTTCCATTAACAGATAATCAGAAAGAGCGCATGAAAAAATAGGCAAAATTACAGGTTACTCTTAAAATTACGTGGGCTATAAGATCATTTCGTTAATGTTTATTTAAAAGTTCGATTTTGTTAAAATTTAACAAACCATTTTCTATTACGACGAAAATATGTATATTCTTAAACCAAGCTTACGGTAATTTTAAGTGAAAATATATAATCAAAGATTGAACAGTCGTGATTCTGAGTCACCCCCAAAAACCACGAAGGGTTTTGTTTTATTCCAATTAAGTCGCAATCACAAAGAGTTTTGAAACCGCAGCAGTCACTCTATCGTCGACGATTTAAACAGATGTCGTGTTAAGGAGGTCCTCTGAACATTCGTTCGGAATTTAAATTGCAAATTCGCGCGGTGCCAGGTGCAGCCTCACGATTGAACACCGACCTCCCTCTCTACTTCAAATAGCAAATACGACCGTCTCGCTCGCGCACANCAATTAAGTCGCAATCACAAAGAGTTTTGAAACCGCAGCAGTCACTCTATCGTCGACGATTTAAACAGATGTCGTGTTAAGGAGGTCCTCTGAACATTCGTTCGGAATTTAAATTGCAAATTCGCGCGGTGCCAGGTGCAGCCTCACGATTGAACACCGACCTCCCTCTCTACTTCAAATAGCAAATACGACCGTCTCGCTCGCGCACAACTCACGAAATCAACGAATAATGAACGTCAACAAATAAAAGTCGAGCGTTACTAATTACTGAAACTGCTCAAACGAAGAGAGGCAATTTCTGCACTCCGTCCCCGAGAGGAAATCTCGAAGCTAATGGCGTTAATTTAAAAAAAAGGTCGATGACTGTGATTTTTCTTTCTGGTACTTTTCAACTAATGATTAATTATCGGTGATGCGTTGTAAAGTTGTAGATTCAATACGTGCCGGTCAAAGTAGCAGTTACAGCATAGAGTGCGCCCCAAACAAACAGTTCATTGCGATTCATTGAAAGAGGCGAGTAGACCCAGGTACCGCGATCTAAATTAAAGTTTCTCTCATCTGTAATGTGTACAATGTAACTACTACTTTGGCAGGCCAATCACGCAGCGGGTCCGTCCTAATGAATCAAGAAGTACGAACTTCAAATACGACCCCATCCCGCTACATAGATTGCAGAGATTAATTCAACCGTATACATAAATAGTTTACGTTTGGTGCTAATTTTATTTTCAATTTAAGTAAGATATGGAAATATGTTGAAATCTCTCGAAGAATCGCTTTCGTTCGGCTTAATTCAAATAGGTTTAACTTCTCGGTAATGTTGGCTGTGTCCCCGCCGTGACGTCGGGGTTTCCTCCGTAACCGAGTAATTAGCTTTCCAATTTTAAAGAGCGCCTCTACGCTTAGTGGCTCCCATCAATCCACTCCCCTGCTCGCCACCGAATCGATAATAATTAATTATTTTTGACATAATCACAACCGAAATCCATTCTCTTTTTGCTAATTCACGTCGCCATAATAAAACGCGGCAACGCTTTTTAGGATCAGCGAGCTGAAATTGATAAAAAATAAATAAGAGCAAAACTTTTAGCTAAGTCAAACAAAATCTGGCATTTGCCTGCTGACATGATTAATAATCGTGACCGAATTATTAAACTAAGTTTTTACTTTTATGCCGTAGCGTTGTCAGATTTAAATGATTTTTTTCAATTATAATATGTAGAATCGTTCCATTTTCAAACCAATACGATTTGAAAATGGAACGATTTAGGAAATACAACGGTTACAAATACACGTTACACCTGACTGAATGAGCATTGTTGGCAGGACATCCGAAGCCCGGATTCAAGTGAACTGACAAGGGATCATTATCTGCGAACGGTCGGGACACTGTGTCAATATGGACACGCGATACAATAGACGAGATGTGGGCACACTACCGCCAATATACGACAGAACCTTCGATTTTATCCCTTAACTTATTTTAAACCAAAATGACATTGTAAGCATTTATCGTATGCGATTTTCGTGTGTGCGAGTATTATTCTCGTTTTCAGCTAGTCAAAATTCACAAAAATATATAATGTCTTCACATTTAAATCCAGGCCTATTAATTTATCGAATTTAAATGAAAACATAATATGGAACGCACCCGGCCAGGAGGTGCGATGACTTGCAAAGGGTGACCGGTAAGAAACGGATGAGAGCTGAATAATGGGCTCAGTGGTGTAAATTAGGAGAATCCTGTGTCCAGTAATGGACAACTATGAGCTGATGATTATGATGATGACCAAATAAAAACAGGAAAATAGCATTTTTCTGCATCACTTTTTTATTTTTTATTGCTTAGATGGGTGGACGAGCTCACGGCCCACCTGGTGTTAAGTGGTTACTGGAGCCCATAGACATCTACAAAGTAAGTGCGCCACCCACCTTGAGATAGAAGTTCTAAGGTCTCAAGTACAGTTTCAACGGCTGCCCCACCCTTCAAACCGAAACGCATTGCTGCTTCACGGCAGAAATAGGCAAGGTGGTGGTACCTACCCGCGCGGACTCACAACCGGTCCTACAACCAGTAACTACGCGAATTTTATATAATATTTGCCGATACCAGACAGGAATGTTTCTTTATGAAACTTATTTAACTCTAGGATAACACTTTTTGCCGGCGATTTCTAATGAAAGCAACTGAACTCTACTTAAATCAGCAAACTTCTTTTAAATTGTTACTCAAAATTATCCCATTGAAATGTAAATCTATCGTTTTCTTATGCAATACGCCGATAACTTCACGGGATACATTAAAATACATAGTGAAAACATAAGGTGAGCCCCAGGCGGGGTTCGCCGTGATTAAAGCCAGCGAGGCATGCATAACGAGACCAGTGTGTTTGTACGCCGGCGAATATTTTCCAAGTTGGCCTGGGCAGCGGTTGAGCCGAGTACACCTGCTCTTGTTTATCGCTCGCTAAGACTCCGTACTCCTGCGCTAACGTATTGCTTGTTTAGGACCCCAACAAACAACCGCACATACAATACCCCAATAACTCAATAATAAAATCAATTCAAAAATATTCTTATTAAAATATTACTGGTGATAGGACCTCTTGTGAGTCCGCACAGGTAGATATCACCACCCTGCCTATTTCTGCCGTGAAGCAGTAATGCATTTCGGTTTAAAGGGTGAGGCAGCCGTTGTAACTAACTATACTGAGACCTTAGAAGTTATATCTCAAGGTGGGTGGCACATTTACGTTGTAGATGTCTATGGGCTCCAGTAACCACTTAACACCAGGTGGGCTGTGAGCTCCTTCACCGATCTAAGCAATAAAAAAAAATAAAAAATAAAAAATCGAAGATTCTTTCGGTTACGTAAAAATTCCAAAATGAACATTTAATTCATAACCGGTTCCTAAAACTCGTAGCTACCGGATGAGACTTTCGTCCAAAATTAAATAATATTTTGAAGGGATAAATATCATGATTGGGCGGACACATGCTAATGCAAGAAGTTTTTAATTAAAACCGTCCGCCGTTAAGAGTCTGCGTAATGGCTGATCCTCAAGAGGGATCCGATATTGGGTAGGTGCGTGTATAAGTAAAGCCAAAATACAAACATATTTAGGTCCGGTGCGCTGTAGTGTGCGCTGTGGCTAATCGCCGCTGCGGATATGGAAATACCGGTACCCCTTTCCTGATGATACTCATAAATTAAGTTATTATTAAACGAAGATGTTTTTGTTACAGATGCGAGGGACTACAACGATGACGACTCAATCAAGGTAAAAACGTAAATCAAACTGTTTAAATCGCTTTTTTCTTAGTCAAATTCAAAACTATGTACTTTTCATTGGACATACTCATTAAAATTCAAAGTTCACCGTCGATTCCAAGAAGAACCACAGTACTGAGGAAAATTTTCAAAACATACTGAGTCTGCATGTTTTTTTTATTTGTGTTTTTTGTTGCTTATAATGGTGAAGGAGCTCACAGATCACCTGATGTTGGACGACTCAATGTAGTCTAGAATCAATTATGTGGTGGGATATCACCACCTGTCTCTTTCTCGACGTGAAACAGTAATGCATTCGGCTTGAAGTGTGGGGCATTTACGTTGTAGATGTCTATAGGCACCGGTAACCATTTAACACCAGGTGAGCCGTGAACTCGGCCATCCAACTAAACAAAAAAAACATTGACAAGCTCCAACGAATCTTCACTTACAATATTAGTGTCACTTATCTAATCCATTCAGATAAGAAATTTTAAATATTTTATTTCTTTGAATATTTAAAGACAAATTATTAACAGTTAGCCATTTATAAATATTATATTATTAGCTTGACTTGTGTTTACCTATGTAACGGAATATCTCAACAAAGTATTCTCCAAATATGAATCGATACAATTATGTTATTACGTCAGGGTATCGAATCCTGACATGGATCATAAGGAAAAAAAAGTTCAGCTTGTTATTCAAACGTGTTTTTGTACTTGTTAAATACCTACATTTTTGAACCAAAAAGCACCGTTCTAAACTGCTTCGGTCCCCCGTAATCGCAATTCAAACTTTTGCGACGTGTTTATGGCCGTCGTGACCGCCAAAGCGGTCGAGGAAAAGTGCAAGCTTGTTTACTCATATATCAGCAGCCCTGAGGTTCTTTCCGATAAGGCAGCTCCCCCGCTGCCAATAAAGTGATTAAGTCACAAATCGTGGCGGAATGGCGCCTCTTTACTCAGAGATCTTGTGATATGGCAGGACTGCTGTTATTCGCGGTGCAATTTTCTTTTCTCCTTTAGCTAGCAAAAAATTTAATTTATCACTAATTTATTCACAATTCATTTTATTTTTAACCATTATTTCTTCTTTATGTTTTGTTCATACATAATCTGATTTAAGGTTTGGATAATTCGATTACTATAATTTAAATAATATGATTATAAGCATCCTAAATATAGATAGTCTAAAATATAAATTGAGTGCTATATGAGCTATCATCACTGGTTCTGTTTGTAAGAGCAATTGTACATTTCATACAAATATCCTCGTAAATTACACTATTTAACATATACCATAGACTACAATCGAAATTTGTTAAGTTTCAAAATACAGATCACAAAAAAGAATCCTGTCGAACCCTCAATATCCCTGACGGGCCGCTCCACCTCAAGGCTCTATTACAAATAAATTGTTAGACGAAATCGTTCCGCGTGTTATAAGTTTCATACGTGCTGAGAAATGACATACGGTATTATTTATTACGGAGCTTTTTTCGTCCACGAAAAATACAAAGAAGACATTGTGACGTAATTGAGCCACGTTATATTGGGGGCACGCTACTATTCCAAAGGTAATTTGGTCGAATAAAACTATTTATTATCTTTTGTTATTAAACATGGGAAATAAAAATCTAAAGCACAAAAATTATAATACTACGTAATGACTAACGTAATTATACCTCAGTGAGTCGATTCTAAAATCGTCTTTTAATTAATTCTAACCTAGTATAATCAATTAATGCTCATATCAATGAATTTCTCATTGTATGAAATAGATGAAATTTGTTTAAGTATTTTTCAAACAAATACATGTTTTACCTTTTAAATACTATTGATGAATGAATTCACGGTCCGTCTAGTGTTAGACGATTAATAATGCCTTTAGACATCACCTAATTACTTGTATCTTTGAAGTCCACACATTTGGCTGCAAAACAAAACGTCAAAATCTTCTAATTAACATAAACAAAAATAGCCATCAAACTAAATCGGGTAAATACGAAGACATCACGCTTTACCGTCGCATTAGCATGAGGCGCCATTAGCTCTACAAATGACACTAAAATGAAATCTATTCATTTCCTTTGAGCGAAGTCAATCGACGATGTATATTGTTCAATTTCACGCGATCCAAGCATTACCGCCGGTGAATATTCCCACGCATTTGTAACGGAGACCGTACGTGTGATTAGCATTAGCATACGATTTCATGTTATTTGTCAAACGTTAATTTAATAAACTGTGCTCATTTAAAATGGCAGTTATAAAGTACTGCCTTATGCTTTCCCGAATCACGGACATGATTAAAACCTTTATCGAATAATTTACAGTTTTCTTTAAGAAGACATTTACTTTTAATTATCTCTTTTACCCTTCGAGATTTTTCAATCGAATACACCTTCTAATATAAGTGAATTTACCACTGATTCGGAATGCAGTTTCATCACTAAAAAGAATCGTTGAGAAAAGCAGAATTTTCTATTTTACAGATCAATAGCCATACTAATAAGAAATACTCTATTTTTTTCTTACTACCTGTCACTCAGAGATCACCAACCGGCTCGAACAAAACCATTACCTTTAATGGGTTCGCGAATCTACGCCCCGTCAATCGGATTCAAGTTTACTGTATGCGGTAATAGAAATTGTGAGATGATACAGAGAAGAAACCTTGTCCAGCGTTTTTCTCGTATACGTGCCCCTTAGTTTCAGTAAGCGGTCGCCTGTTTACTACTCGACAAATTTTAGCGCAGGATGTAATTGCGAACCACAATATAAATGGTGATCATGTAGCTCGCTTTCAAACATGTCAGACTGCTAATTTGCGGATTAATTAATTTATTTTTTCCATCTGTTTATGTAGTTAAAGTTTTTTCACTTCTTCATTTTTAGCGGTAATTTTAATTAATGTCACAGATTATATACATTCTTATGCAACGGTCTCAAATGAGGTATTATAGCTTGATCACCTTTTGCAATATTATACGAGTATTGACAACAAGGTTTCAACTGTGAGAACTAATTTTAAAAAATAACTATATAATAAATATGTGCGTCTTTTAGGCATGCAGTCACTCACATTAGAAGCACACAAAAGTTCAATTGATTAATTTTGCAATTCCCTAACATGATGTTTTAAAATTGACATTAAATTTTTTAATTAGTTACAGAGCATAACAAAGTGTAAGGATTAAGTCAACCTGTACTACAATCATCACTTGATCATTACCTAAAGCTTGTACGATATTCTTGAGTATGACGTCACGATATATCTATTTACGTAACCCTTCCGCGCTATCATCGGTTTAATCAATGTCGTTGCGTAGATGTTCCGATACCGTGTCGGGCTCGTGCCGGGACCCGTACGGGTTAATTTGTTCCGATGTTTATCGGACCACGGTGTAGTTGATATTTCGTTTGACACGATGCGTATTCGGCGTTCAATTTATGACGATTTCAATTAAATTTTACATGTCAACGAATTTTCGGTTTAGTTATGGTACTATATATTTATAATACATGGTACCTTATACTTCTACATTTGTAATATATAACTTTTTAATTTCGATAATAATTACAAAATTCGCGAAGGAAAAATACTACTATGGTCTTATAGTAAACCGTTCAAAGAATACTATTCTCGGATACAATTTAAAAGCAAACTATCAATTAGCACATTTCTTTGACGTAAATGATATATTTTGTACTGAATTTTACTAAATTTAATTTCATGTGGAGCGTGAAATTGATAGGACAAAATAAGTCGGCCACGATCGTTCGAATAGCAGTTATCATTTGCGGATTGTAAAGGAACAAAACAAATTGTGGACAATGATTAGGCTTAGAGAGCACTATCTCCCATTGTGCTACGAAAAATTCGCTTGCCAATGCGATATACACTCATTGCTTTGTGCATTATTTATTGAACATAGAAAACCGAACAGAAAATTAACAGCATATTTGTTGTAAACTATTTTTGAGCGATGTACTTTTTTCATGCCACAAAGAATGGTATACTAAAGATAGGTTCCCGACAAAGCTAAGTAAAATAAAATCTCTGATTATGTTATGAGAAACCGTGAAAACGAAATGAACTTCCCTAAATAGTCCAATTGCCCAATTCAGTCAGTTTATATAAGTAAAACAAATGCAAAATATCTTAAAAAAACCTACCTATTGAAATCTACCCAAGAACATTGTGGCTTCATTCATGGAATTTAGCAACATCGGTCACTCTCTATTACGTAAAATCTCTCTTCTCTATTACGTAGAATAAATTTCTACGGATTACTGCTTCACGGCAGAAATATATAGTAAGAATTTAAGTAATTATAAGAATATAAAGTATTTACCTTAAACTTAAGACAGTGGGCCTGATATTGCTCCTTTCACTGTCGGTTGCAGCAGATAGTAACTATACAACTGATAGATCGTATGCTCATCAGTCTTCGACAGTAATCACGATGTGATGGAATATGGTAAAACGAAATTCCGTAGTATTTCCAGTAGGCACAAGTATCCGTGCTTTTCCAAGTATCCGTATTTTATAGCTTTCCGCACAATCATTTCTAATTAAAACATACTTCAATACATCATAGGCCATCGTCCTTTACGTATGTTTTTCAGCAATATGCGGGTATTAAAGTTAAAAATCGACATGAAAAAAAACGTAGATCCAAAAGCGAAATTGGAATCAAACGACCTACAAATTGTCAACGAAATGACACGTCTCTGTGTATTTTTTGACGTTAAAATGTGGTATTATATTGAAATTGCCTTATTATCTAACTATATTCGCCCGCGTAACTATCTTGATCAAATAAAAAATTAATATAGTGCAGGGGCGACGGCGCGGACAAATTGATGCTATCGTTCAAATATGTCTCACGGTACTTACTTAAAACAAGCGGTAGAAATCCTTATAAGTATATTATCATTTAAAATGCTAAGAATATAGATGATTCATCAAATAATTTTAAGGTTGTCAGACTGAAAGTCTTGAAAAATGTCATCTTTCTGGCGCATTTTTAATTTTATTAGTAACTAGCTGACCCGGCAGACTTCGTAGTGCCTCAATCGATAAATAAAAGACACATCAAGGGGACACATCTAAGGAAAAACAGAATGGTTTGTTTTTATATAATTCCAAGTATTTTCATATTTTTTCCTTACCTTATAAACCTTCTCTGGACTTCCACGAATAATTCAAGACCAAAATTAGCCAAATCGGTCCAGCCGTTCTCGAGGTTTAGCGAGACTAACGAATAGCAATTCATTTTTATATATATAGATAGGGCGTTTTGTGAGCTTGCACGGACAGATATCACATTCTTGCCTATTGTTACCGTAAAGTAGTAATACGTTTCGATTTGAACGGTGGGCAGCCATTGTACTGTAATACTGAGACTTGCAACGCATGTCCCAAGGTGGGAAAGAAAGAAAGAAAGAAAGAAAGAAAGAAAGAAATCATTATTCGCTAAGTATAGTGAAAATGAGTTATTTCATAAATTAAAAGCAGCGTTAAAAGTTAAAAGCTTTTACCTAAGTTAAAACTGGGGGGCGGCATTTACGTTGTAGTTGTCTATAGGCTCCGGTAACCACTTAACATCAGATTGGTCGTGAGCTCGTCCACCCTTCTAAGCATGAAAAAGAAAAATATTTGAAGTAAGCCTATTAAAAGATTTTAACGTACTTTTTTGTATCATAGTATTGGTTGCTCGGAGTGAATATATTTATTAGATACATCCCTAAATAAAGGTTTCAGTTAACAAATAAAATCCATAAAATGAAGCTTCTCCGTTGAACATCAAATTTATAAAGTAAGTTGGTTTGGTCAAAGATGCATACACTAACTTACGAGTTTTAGATATGACGTGATAAAATGATTAACTGTTGAAACAAGCAACTGAAAGTTTTACATAAATTACAACAAAATCAATAACTGGTTTAATTATCTTCTGTCCTAACAAAATTATTCATCGCGCAGATTTTATAAAACTCGACGTCACGCTCGAACAGTCAAAAACAATACTTATTCAAATGAAACAAAAAGCAATTAACGACGGAGATATCCCCCGTCCGCGGAGAATACGCCGGAGGAGAGAGATTATTGAAAAAATAATTAATAAATATTTATGGTGGCCACCTGAGGAACGACACGAGATATTCCATTTTTATCCAGTCCTCGAGTACGCATCTGCACCGTTACAGGGAAAAGCGGTTTATTACGAATGCAAAATTTTCCATTCATATTCAAAATTTTATATCCCAATGTGGCCGGGAGGAAGCTAATTTATTCCGAGGGAGCAGCTAAGGAGACGGCATCTCGCGTCTTGCCCCGGATTAGTGAAGGGTTGAGCGCTGCGAAATTGACAGGTGCCTGTCAAAAATTACGATTAATTATTGAGGTAGTTGCGATTGTGGTAATAAATGAACGATATAATAAGTCTACGCACTATTCGTGAACGAGATACGAGTACTTGGTTAACTTGCCGCGAAGCTATTTGATTTCCAAAACAAACCATTTTAAATTTCATTTTATAATTTCATAATAAATAGAATATGAAATAATTACTAAACAAAGATAGCTCCCGACATTAATTCAGAATAAAGGCAACTCAACACAAATCCGTGCGTGTTACATCACTAATGTCCCTTCGGTGGACGTTCATAATAGACAATAAACATCGGGGCTGGCATCGATCAGTCGGTTTACAACCGCCACAGCATTTAATGACGGTAATCCACCACTAACAGCGGTTTACTGCGATGTTACGACTGTATAAATCCACGCAATACACTGTTACGCTGCTCGAATTAATTATTTAAACACAAAAATGCTTTATACTGCGCTCATAATAACAGTCTCGGATTATATTATGATGCCTGTAACAAACCTAATGGGTGTTTTTAAGATGGAGACTCCCTGGATTATATATTTTAAACAAGACACTCTAATATATCTAATATATATTTTTCTAAATATTAAAACATAGTTAGTAGAGTTATCAGTGTTTAGTCTTTAAGCAAAACTTACTAAGTTATTAAAGAGTTTTTATTTGTCATGTATTAAATGAGTGGAGTCTGTTTCAGGTTTTAGTTTGTACATAACCGCTATTCCACCCTTCAAGCTGGGACACATGACTACTTTGCGGCATAAATTGGCTTATAGTAACTAATTGTCTAATACTAGTTAAAAATATTGATATGGAAAGCTAGCATGTCGCTTCGCAGCACAAATAGTAGATTTAGACATACCCATGTAGGCTGATAATATCTATGCTCCACTGCCACTCGAAATAAATTTTCTTATACTAAACCTTTTTTTTTTATTAAGCCAAGAAGGATTTCATTTTTTTCTATCGTATTAATGCAGAGTTTTGTTTATCTGTTTTGAAATTGTGCCGTGATTGAAAAAACTTTTTAACGCCATAGTGCTAATCATTTTGGTGCATTTAATAATTTATAATATTCATAATAAAAAGTTTTGCAAAAATAATAGAACTTTCTTTCACTTGATAAGTGAAATATCACCACGAACATCCACAGTTTATGTGAGCATATCGCTATTCATTCCCATACGTTGTATGCAAGCGAGATTCAAGTGAATTTTAGTTCAACGAATGACTCCACTCTATCAGAACAATCACTCTGTCAGGTCAATATTGCCTCAATGAACGTCCGATACAATAGTGATGGAGTTGTTGAATATCGAGATTTTCAGTATCGATACCCTATTGTAATAGATTTGATACTTAAAAAGTTATCCTTTCACATTTCTCCCTGATAAATATTTGTGGGTTAAGTATTCTCAAATGCTTGCGTTAAATCTATAAAAAACACAAATTGGCTAAAGCTATTCGCGTGCCAAAATCTGTATCAAAAAATCCTTTACTGAAGTGCTAGCAAGAATTAGCAAAGTTTCAACTCAATTTAAGGCAAGATGCGCGAACGCATAGATCCTTAAACAAACATACACACAAACAATTAATTTTATTTTTATTATCACTAGACATTACTAGCATTAAAGAATTTTCTTCGGTGTTTGCCACAATATAATAACAGTAAAAAAATATTTTACTGTAACCTTGATTAATTACTAACATTAACTGACCCGGTGGTGCAGTAGTTAGCTGACTGTCATGAGTTCGATTCCCAATTTGGGTGGACATTCGTATGACGAGCAGACTTCTTTACTCTGTGTGGGACTAATGTCCAAATTTGGCATTTAACAATACATATAAGTTTAAATATGAACCTCTAGTTCTTATAATACAGATAATCCTGCATAAGAGTATGTCGACCGTGTACGAATTTAAAAAAATACATCAAAAGAGGATTTTTTGCCAATAGGTTTTATATATTAGGACACTTTCTTTACACTTCTTCATTCAAAAGGTATATTATTTTTATTAGTGCTTTTCATTTAAAAATTGTTTATGGTAAAATCTTTGACAACTTTAATTCAACTTCGAATAGAAATATATTCACAGACAAAGATAAATTGCTCTCGTTAAAACACCATAGGTTAATAAAGTTGTGGTTCCACAGGCCCCGGAGAGTGCCACCTGTCGATGCCCATATCGTGGTTGGAGGCGTCCGGATTGGGGTCGGGGTGCAGTTGAAGTACCTCGGCCTCATTCTGGACAGTCGTTGGACCTTCCGTGCTCACTTTCAGCACCTGGTCCCTCGTTTGTTGGGGGTGGCCGGTGCGTTAAGCCGGCTTCTGCCCAACGTCGGGGGGCCTGACCAGGTGACGCGCCGTCTCTATACGGGGGTGGTGCGATCAATGGCCCTATACGGGGCGCCTGTGTGGGGCCAGTCCCTGGCCGCGGGGGTGGCGAAGCTGCTGCAACGGCCGCAACGCACCATCGCGGTCAGGGTCATCCGTGGTTATCGCACCATCTCCTTTGAGGCGGCGTGTGTACTGGCTGGGACGCCGCCTTGGGCTCTGGAAGCGGAGGCGCTCGCCGCTGACTATCAGTGGCGGGCTGACCTTCGCGCCCGGGGCGTGGCGCGTCCCAGCCACAGTGTGGTCAGAGCGCGGAGGGCCCAATCTCGGCGGTCCGTGCTGGAGTCATGGTCCAGGCGGCTGGCTGATCCTTCGGCCGGTCGTAGGACCGTCGAGGCGATTCGCCCGGTCCTTGTGGATTGGGTGAATCGTGACAGAGGACGCCTCACTTTCCGGCTCACGCAGGTGCTCACTGGGCATGGTTGCTTCGGTGAGTTCCTGCACCGGATCAGAGCCGAGCCGACGGCAGAGTGCCACCATTGTGATTGCGACTTGGACACGGCAGAGCATACGCTCGTCGCCTGCCCCGCATGGGAGGGGTGGCGCCGTGTCCTCGTCGCAAAAGTAGGAAACGACTTGTCGTTGCCGAGTGTTGTGGCATCGATGCTCGGCGACGACGAGTCGTGGAAGGCGATGCTCGACTTCTGCGAGTGCACCATCTCGCAGAAGGAGGCGGCGGGGCGCGTGAGAGACGCACAATCCCGCCGCCGTCGAGCGGGGGCCAGGGAGGCGGATCTCGCCCAAGCCCTGGCCCTCTAAGTGTTTCGGGTCCCCCTCACATGTCGGTCTGGGGACCGGCGAGGGGGGCCTAAGAAGACGACGTGCAAGCTGCTCTGCACGCGTTTTACGCAAGAGCATCCGGGTGATGGAAGGCCGGCTATCCTCGACCCACGCTGGTTCTGGTCCAGCGGGGTATTCCGTAGGATAGCTCACTCTAACCGGCGCCATCTAGGCGGGCTCCGGATAGCCTGCCGACCGAGAGGGCTGGTGGTCGTGGCGCCGACGACCGCCAGTCCGGCGTCCCGAGGGGGAGGGTGATGGGAGAGATGTGCTCCGCACTAAACGCTTCACTTTCCCCCCTTTGCCTCTTCATGAGTTCTGTCTCATGCGAGGTTTGGACGTTGGTTGTTGAGCGACAGGAGGTTTTAGTCAGTTCGACTCTGACATGCTCCGCCCTTTATCCCCAGTGGAGGGCGGAAGTCCGGCGATTTCCTCCTGACCAAAAAAAAAAAAAAAGATATGAATAATAATAACATACCTATATATTAATAGTAGAACAGGTTTAATTTTGTTCCTCAGATTTCACAATGAATAATGACAAACATCGATTCCATAGTCGGTAGCGATCAATCAGTCATCGATACGAACATACGTCCGCCCTTATCTGCTGCCATGTTATTAATGACACTCGTTTTTCAGTGTTGACCAGCGGGCCTCGGGCGCCAATCTGTCACAATTACCGGCTTATGGGTGTTTTGTTTAACACCCATCCTATTGACTACCGAATGTCATTTTGATAAGTTAATTTTATTTTCGAACGCATAGATTTTATCGAGTCTTACAGTACAGGGTATTTGGAATTAAAGGATTTCGAGAAATTATACGGTTTAAGATGCCAAATATTCAATAAAGTTTGTGAACTGAAATTTCATAAGAGCATATTCATGGAAATTAATTACGAAATTATAATTTCATTGAGTCTACGTCACAAATATTTTGTCCGATAAGCCGTTCGACAGCCGCGAGGCGTAAGAAAATGTTAATTAACGAATCCATTGTTTTCCCGCCCGGCGGCTCCAAGATGGTGCCGCTTCCGTTTCCGCCGGGCCTTCTTTATGTACGTTTCCCGCTTATTTTTACGTAGCACTGTAGCGCGCCGGAGTATAATGATTTTAATTTCCTCTAATCAAGAGCCTTCGGCGCGGCTTAAGAATTCTAATCATGCGAGCCGCAGCCGCACCGCTCCCTGTGACAGAAACATCACCACTTATTCTGATTGCGTCGAGTGTGGCGTTGAATAATTAATATGCCTTTATTTTCCGCTATGCCCTGCGGCGAAACAATAGAACCATGCTATAGATTGATATAAACATTATACCCTATTTTCGAATTAGATTTTTATAGTATAAATCACTCGTTTTTCTGCTACAAAACTTGATGGAGATTTCCTAAAAATAGCAGTGAGTAGCAAAGTTTAATTATGTAAGGGTGACATAAAACAAGCTCACCCTTTCGTTCAATTCGCACTAACGACCACATTTCGGTCGTCTAAATCACGCAGACGCCATTTGCAATTAATTTTTAACGGTTATATTGCAAATCTACATAACAGCTATTATGAATGTACAAGAAAATATTTGTATCTTTTAATGTGGATTTTATATTTACAACTTCTAACACAGTATACAAATAGTAACAGATAACTATGCGAAATTTGTATACTAAAGGATTTTTGAAAGTGATTGCTAGTCAACTTTATTTCTGTAATAACACAGTAAGTGCTTCTAGGAAATTATTCAATGGTTATAATTAATAAGTTTTGATTACATTTTTTACAAAATCTAAAATTTTTCATTGAATAAAATCTGTTGAATAGACTTTATAACCTGATTACCGGCAAATTTAAAATTTATAGAAACACGAAGATAAAAATTAATAAATCCATACCTAACCGACATTGAATTACAATCAGCTCTGTTTTGTATGAAATAATTTAAAGCATTACAAGTTGAATTTCTGATTCCACTTGCGCAATCCCGCACAAAAGCAAAATATCCCTTTTAAATCCCTTTCCAAAACACAGAGAAGACGTGCTCAATTTTCTTTCGGTGCGGCCTGCGTTGTAGGCGAATCCGTGATGTTTGGTAGCGCGGTCCACGAGGAGCACCGCACAATTAAAGCAACCCTTCCAGGGTGCGTACTTAGCATTCTAATCACCGACCGAGCAGACGCCTCGCGCCACAATACAACGCTTAACACCGCGAAATTAAGTGAGAAAATAGCCGGATTCAACTCCGCGACGAGTTGAGTTATGTCGCGAGCAAGATTCAAATTTTAATTTCGTTAATTCCCCGTTCCTACATACACGTAGCCCTCGTATTGAAGTACACCAATATAAAATGCGAAAAACGATTAGGGATCAATGAAGCGCGACTTCCCTCTCGGGGCGCAAATAAATACGAGTACACACTTCAAATATGCTTTTCTTAATCGTTCTCATAAAACAAAGATCAGTCGTTCGAGATCCCCCCGTGCGCCGCGGAAAAAAAACGAAAAAAAAAAACACTCCCGTTGCTCATATCGCGTCTATCAGTCAGGATTTTTACCGCAAATTGTTTCCTAAAGGAGCGAACCCTCGCGAATCGATGTTTGGAATTGCAGCTTCGGAAGTTATTATTGGTATTGCATTAAAAATTCAATTTAGACTCGTTTGGAACACCCTTGTTCTGCGTTTTTTTTATGTTTACTTGTTTACGATTTTTTATAAACAACTTTGTCATTGTATTTGTTAAAAATCAGATATGCTTGCATTGATAAAACACGAAAACAAATTATGTTATTTCAGAAGAGCTCATATGTATGTAAGTTCATGTTAGATATTAAAAAAATGTTCACCTAAAATGTCAATGTACTCGCATCAAAACTCCGTCAATTATAAAAGCTAAAAATATGTATTACCTCACCGTTTCCACGTTAAAATTTTCGAACGTCGTTAAGGAAAAACCAAGGCATCGGGATTGGCTAAGTTGAATTGGCTTAAAACCTCCCGGCGGATGTGTCATTATAATTTGCAAGGGAGAGATGACGGATTCCTCGCCCGGAGCCCGCGGAATTATAATACCCTAAGCTATTTTAATCTTAACTTAGTTAAAAATCTTGCGTCCGACACAATCATTAATCACTTTTGACAATACCCGTAATGGATATATTGTAATTAATGCATTAACAAGATGATTGATTAGATTTTAAAATTGGCAATGATAGACACGGGTAATACGTTATTGTGAACTAACAACTAATGTCAATGACAATAACTAATGTACCACGGGTCTAGTATTCGATAACTGGTTGAAATCAACGTCTTTTTTACAGATAGTTGGTATACGTTATACGTTTTCTTGTATATCTGTTTCCGCGAATGATACAGAAAAACTCTTTACTAAGGGTAATAAGGCTTACATGTAATAATCGAAGAGCTTAATAAACGACATTAATCCTTCGAAAATCTTTATTTTAATCTAGACGTGCACTATTAGTTAAAAAATATATGTTTATTTTATGTGAAAGACCCATAAACTATGTTAAATATTTTTACTTCATATTGCTTCGTTCGTAATTACTAAAAATGTAAATTAATAGAAAGGTTAATTTGAAAAATGTAAGTGACAAAACCAATATGAAACTAAAATATACAAATATTTTTTTACTGGTGGTAGGACCTCTTGTGAGTCCGCACGGGTAGGTACCACCGCTCCGCTTATTTCTGCCGTGAAGCAGTAATGCGTTTCGGTTTGAAGGGTGGGGCAGCCGTTGTGACTATACTGAGACCTTTGAACTTATATCTCAAGGTGTGTGGCGCATTTACGCTGTAGATGTCTATGGGCTCCAGTAACCACTTAATACCAGGTGGGCTGTGAGCTCGTCCACACATCTAAGCAATAAAAAAAGAATAAAAAGGATTGTTTTAATTGTGACCAAAATTCCCGAAAACTTGAGAAGACGCTAATTATCATGTACGTTGTTCTAATAAACCGAAAGCCAGTATTTAATGAAAACTCGTTTATTAAATCCGAGAAACAAAGGAAATTCCTTCATCAAAAACGAAATTTAAGGCTTAATTGAACGTCGACATTGAGAGATTTCAATTCAATTACTAAACCATATTTAACGAAATCCAATCCCCTTTCCCTCGAGGAATAATATTATTTATTCAAAAAAATAATACAAAACGCGGCTACCAAGAACGCTCTGTTGGTTCAGCGGAGATCATTCGATGTAAAAGTTGGTAGCAGCCGAGGAGGCAGGAAGAAAAGTCGGATAAGCGAAACCCTCTAAAAATGATTGATGCCGGGGAACGGGCGGGGCCGATCGCTCACTGACGCCGTTCGAATTCCACTTTTAAAGCGAATAAACGTCGATTTAAACGAAATACGAAAACGAAGATCATTAGCGCTACACCGACGAAACGCCTCCTCTCAACTCATTAATACGAAAAATACAAAATCGTATTTTTAAATCCACCTAATATTTACTGACGCGACGCGGATCGACTCGAATGTTTTCAATTTACAAAGTCGGAAATCGTTTCGCAACAAAAGCGCATCGCGATCGTGCTATACGCTACAGGCAATTTCCTAACATGTTGGAAATGTACAATTGTTTGAAGACACGTTATTACGGGGAGCGTTTAGTGTTAGAGTTAACGAGCAGTGACGCCGTTTGTTTCTGCTGGTTCTTTGTTCGGAATATAACAATTAGGCAGACAACACGGCCGGTGCCGGACGCCGCTATCGGCGGAGATTCGCGCCGGCACACAATGAAGCCCGCGACAATACACGCTCAATATCTTTATGCTCCTTCGTTGCTGAAGGCCGATGCACTCGCTTCTGAATAAGCCTTCTTGTGTTTACCGCAACTATTTATACGTAGTCTAAATAAGCAATAGATTTGTCATAATTAATGCTATTAAAAAATTAACTACTTATAGGTTATATTATTTACATTATATTTCATTCATTATTCGATTTTAGTTTCAGTCCCCATTTTTCTCTAGAATAAAATCAATTACCTCAACAACAAATTTTATTGAATAATTTTATACTATCTAAGATTTTTCGATAATTATTATTAAAAATGTAATATTTTTTTTAAGCTAATTTCAAGTCTATGCGTTCGTAAATGATTTATTGTGTCATTTAAATTTATGTCATTTCAACTAGATAGATTTTGAAACAGGGGTAACATGCCAGGAATCGCACTATAAAATAAAACTATAACATGACGGTAGTTCTCGTGAAGTTCACTTCCATATAACGTAATAAATGCACATCTACCTCATTTCTAAAATTCCCACTGCTTAAACATTCAGTATTTGTAAGCTCAACCGACCTTAAAGATAAGTTACGGTGACAATCTTAAAACTCTAACACATCTTAATAGAATACAAATTATTTTAGATTGAATTAATATTAGGAGGATTCACATCTATGCAGTTATTAATTCTGTGGGCGGCCGTCGAGACACCTCCAAGCATCCCGTCAGACCGTTCCATTGTGAGCCACTTCCTTCATACCTGTCTCTCGACATTTACTTCAACCCTGAATGCACGATGCTCAATACACGCCACACTAGATAACATACATGACGGTGTATTCTCAATTTATAATATTTAGGATATATAATATTAAACATATTATTCACTTAGCTTAGATTTAATTAAGATCAAAGTAAACTAAATATTCATTGTGTAAGGTTTATTGTAAAATAATTAAAAAAATATATAATAAAATGTATCATGTTAAAGTTAAGTCAATTATCGGATTGCCAAACAGCAACACTGTTGGTGAGAGCAATGGTAGTAGTGGTGACGTGACATAATAAAAAAGGCGGTAGTCTAAAAAAACGGGATAGAAAGCAGTGTATTGAGTAGTGAGCAGATATCTAAAGATTGTACAAGTGGAGTTACAAATAAAGCAATATTAAATGAACTATTGCAATCTGCGTATTTATTTACTGGCTTTAGAACCCGAGTCTTACAGTTGGAAAATGCTATTTTTATAATATGATTTTTTTTAAAAACAGACGCCAATTACACCTGAAAATACATGACAAAAGAACAAATCAAATATAACAATTGATTTACAACAAAAACATATTTATCAAGCAGCACTTCAGCTAAAGACGTTCGAGTACATCAGTAAATTAGTAAACAGGCACTTAATCACGTCCCTATTCCACAAATCACTGCGTAAACGTTACGCGATAAACGTTAGCGTGTCATGTGTGTGTCGGCGTGTCGACACCTGCGGATGCGTAGAGCGTTTAATCACATAAAGAGCTAATTGTCTGTGCGGATTCGGCAGGTAAACACTACACGCCACATTCGTACTCGAAGGGCTGAGTTCAGTAGTTTAAATTTAGGATTGTTTATGAATTTAATGTGTCAATGCGTCTGTGCGGCGAACGTAATATCATCGATACTTTCAACTGTTTTTTTTAAATATTTCGTCTTGTTTCAGTATTCTACGTAGTAATCGACTTCTTTTAATTGACATTATATGTATAACTAGCGACCGGCCCTCGCTTCGCTTCGGAAACATTAAATTTGATTATTGATAGCTGAGTCTCGCGATGTTACCTGCGATTATTGTTGTACCGCGGGTGACGCCGTGGGGCGAAGCTAGTCTAAAAAAAGTAGCCTAAGTTACTCCTTATATCATCAGCTACCTATCAGTGAAAGTCCCATCAAAATCGGTTCAGCCGTTCCAGAGATTAGCCGGAACAAACAGAAAGACAGACAGACAAACAAAAATTGTAAAAAATGTTATTTTGGTGTGAACAAAAAGACAGACAGACAGACAGACAGATAGACTGACAGACAGACAAAAATTGTAAAAAATGTTATTTTGGTGTATGTACCGTATATATATTCATATGCATGTAGTAAAAAGCGGTTATTTCAATATTACAAACAGACACTCCAATTTTATTTATATGTATAGATTACGTTGTCTTTAAAATTAAATTAAGTCTTAATATTTTTTTAAAGTTCGATATTCAAAACTATTAGTATACAAAATGGAAAACATTATCACTATTGTCCTGTACTCACAGATTTTAACTTCAAAATCAATGTAACTAATAATTGGCTACATAACAAGTATTTATAATCACATGTTTAAAACATAATTATCAATTCAGAAATCATAGCCATTAAATACATCTGCAGAAACTAACTAACAATTATCCGATAGAATCACTCATAAATTACCGTCAGAAATGTTCGTAACGTTAAAGGATGTTAATTCAATATAATCGGGGATTACTCAACCGCGAGCGAGTTAATACATACCTATTACGTATCGTTTACGTTTCATAGTATTAATAACACGTAATAGGCTTGTGGATTTGAAGTGATTATTTTGATTATTAATTCAAATACGGCTATTTTGTTGAAGGTTTATTACTGGTGGTGGGACCTCATGTGAGTCCGCACGGGTAGGCACCACCACCCCGCCTATTTCTGCCGTGAAGCAGTAATGCGTTTCCGTTTGAAGGGTGCGGCAGCCGTTGTAACTATACTGAGAACTTAGAACTTATATCTCAAGGTGGGTGGCGTATTTGCGTTGTAAATGTCTATAGGCTCCAGTAACCACTTAACACCAGGTGGGCTGTGAGCTCGTCCACCCATCTAAGCAAAAAATAAAAAAAGTACTCTACACTGGCCTCTAGCATTCAGATTGTCATGTCTATGGACACAGGTGATCTCTTTTCTTATTAACTAGGACATTCACCGATCTATAGTAAAAATACATTAGAATTAAAAATACATTCCTAATAAGCGGACTCAACAATTGGCATAAAATGTTAGCTTAAAAGGTTTATCAAAATGTGATAAGAATATTACAATCTAATTCGTTTTTGGTTTTCATAAAATTATTACACTACGGATTTCTTTACTCTTTCTTAGTTTTTTTCTTAGAGGCAGACACAGCCTTTGATTTTTTTTATCAGAAAATAGTCACAACGATATCTATAGTATTACAGTGTATACTAGAACACATTACTAGTTTTCAATGTTCAGTTTGAATAGTTGAAAAAACGGGTTGAATAAATGCCTTTAACGTTGACATTTATTCTTAGCAATTAAAGTTACTACTGTACGTGTTAAAATGCTTTTGCATTACTGAACTGTTTCTCCTACGAACTGTCTCATCACTACATAGTATAAAACAAAGTCGCTTATTCTGTCCCTATATCTGTCTGTCCCTATGTATGCTTAAATCTTTAAAACTAAGCAACGGATTTTGATGCGGTTTTTTTTTTAATAGATAGAGTGATTGAAGAGGAAGGTTTATATGTATAATAACATCCATTAAATTGTGGAGAAATCAGTAATAAATTACAGTTTCCGAAGCGAAGCGAGGGCGGGACGCTAGTATGAAATGAAATCTATTGTATTTTTGTATTTTTTTCTTAACTCATTTTACCGTTTATATACCTCAAAAATTTGTTATCCCAATACCTTTTCTGAGAAGTCTTAAAAATACCCTGTAGGCGGGAGACACGTCGCGTCGCTTCGAGGATTCTTTATTATTCATGGGGCGATCTCGTTCGCAGAGTATTTTATATGAGCGACGATCGAGTATCAATTTGTTCGTAACGGTCTCATATTAGCATTTCCCTTGAAAGCCTACATTGTTTCACTAAGACGCAGGGGCCCGATGAAAAGTTATTTTACGACGTATTTTTACATATTTATCTATGATAATGTTTCCGTAAAGTTTTTGACTTTGTTTTCACGCTTCACTGCAGATGGATGAGTGCTGCTTATGGAAATTGTTTTAAAGATTATTATATTATAAAAAGCGGTGGCGTATTTTCTAATATTGACAATAAACAACAATGTAAGTGCGAATCAAAGACAAAAAATTAATGATGGTTAAATGTTATTTTTTATTTATTTATTGCATTGTTGGTTGGACGAGCTCACAGCCCACCTGGTGTTAAGTGGTTACTGGATCCCATAGTCATCTACAACGTAAATGCGCCACCTACCCTCTAAGGTCTCAGTATTCATGCGATTAGCGATTAGTTTTCTCTCAGTCACCATACTGTCTTTTGCATTGCTAGTCCGCTTCAGACACGACCTAAAGAGGCGAAATACGGTGTCATCGTTCTTACAATATACGTTTATCTAATCACGTTTATATATATTTTATTGCTTGGATGGACGAGCTTATAACCCACCTGGTGTTAATTGGTTACTGGAGTCCATAAATATCTACACCCACCTTGAGATATAAGTTATAAGGTCTCAGTATAGTTACAACGGCTGCCTCACCCTTCAAACCGAACCGCATTACTGCTTCACAGCAGAAATAGGCAGGGCGGTGGTACCTACCCGTGTGGACTCACAAGAGGTCCTACTACCAGTAAATAAATTTTAAATACAAGCTTGTTATTTTTATCGTAATAGTTAGGGTTGCCACACAATACATTCATGTTACAGTTTGATTTGATTAACAGTATACGACAGCTAAAGGTCAACTCTTGTTGGGAATGCCAGATCTGGGATACACAAGTCACGTGTGGAAAATTACAATACAATACCAGCTTATTTATTTTTTAGAAGACGTATTATGCGCCAGTATATGTTACACCATCTTGCCAATTTTTAAACTCCTACCGTCAGTAAAAACCTAAATCCTTTATCGTAATTTTTATTTGACGCACCAACAAACTTCAACTACAATTGCACAATGCAACAAAAACACGAATTTTAGGAAATAACTTTTCAATAATCACGTATCGAATTCATTCTGCTCGAGATATATTACATTCTTACTACTACTGCATTCAAATACATTAAGGATTACCAAAACCAAAATCGTATAATACACGTCTGAAATACCCATCTAAACGGCTAAGTAGTGAACAGCAAAGCTAACAGACAAAACCACGACACAATACGTTAAGTAGTGTGCGAGCTTATGAGTGTTCATTAAAGATACGATAAAGACAGCGGAGGCGACGGCTAAATTGGCTGTCTCTGACTATACAAACGAAGGGAATGCGGTATCTGCATTTGTGGAGACGTAAATAAATAATAATATAAAATTTGTATTGAAATGATGAAAATTCGAAAATAAATCGTAAATTTATGTGAATAACTACGTATTAATGTGAATCATAATGAATCATAACGTAAACTTTACTAACAATTATGTTTCGATCTATAAACACTAACCCATCACTACTGGTGACAATTTCTTAGGCCATCTAAAAGTCAGAGAATCTGGCATAAAAAGAGCATGTTCGGTTTTTTTCTATCGCTTAAGTGGTTGAATCACGGCCCACCTGGCTTTAAGTATTTACGAAAGCCCTTACATACCTAAATGGCGCCACCCACTTTAAGACATGTGCCTAGGTTTTAGTTTAATTGTAGAACGGCTACCCCGTCCTTCAAACTGGAACGCGTTACTGCTTCACGGCAGAAATAGGCAGGGTGGTAGCTTCTACCCGTGCGGACTCACAAGACGTCCTACCACCAGCTTCTCAACCTAACATTATGACACTAATGCGGGACACTAGTTTTTTTTTCTCCAAGCGGGTAGGGACCACTTACATAATCTAATATATAAAATTCTCGTGTCACAGTTTTCGTTGCCATACTCCTCCGAAACGGCTTAACCGATTTTGATGAAATTTTTTGTGCTTATCCGGTATCTATGAGAATCGGCCAACATCTATTTTTCACCCCCCCTAAATGCTAGGGGTAGTCCACCCTTAATTTTTATTTTTTATTTTTTAGACAAAATTTTTAATTTCTATTTTTTTATGATACAACATACAAAAATACATACAGCTCTAAATTTGCACTTTTTTATCACCAACCCTTGCTTTTTAATAGTCATTTTCATAATTTTATCATTTTCTATCCCGCTCGATAACATCAATTATTATCACTTGGTAAGTTATCCCCTCCATGTGTCTACAGGTGTCACTTCTCACCCTGTAAACAGCACGGAGTAGGGATGTTACCTCTACAGTTTTCGGCTATTATTAGTGTTTATGCTTCAAGCGTAGTAGTTAAACATTTTTAGTTCATCGCCTTGCATGTCAGATGGAAAATGTACAAAAAATTTCCCTGAAGATTTCACTAACGATACAATCACAAATGTCGACGGATATCCAATATATCGTCGAAGGAATCCAGATAATGGCGGACAATCATTTATTAAAAACATCAGCAATACAGACATTGATATTGACAATCGTTGGGTCGTGCCATATTCGCCCCTGCTGAGCAAAACATACAATGCTCATATTAATGTTGAGTTCTGCAGCTCTGTGAAGAGCATCAAATACATTTGCAATTATGTCCATAAAGGCAGTGACATGGCGGTGCTTAGAGTGGAAAATATGAATGTACCATGGCACACAAATATTCGCTTGAGGCGTTGAACAGGACATTGAAAGATATTAAAAACAACGACAAACTATTTGGTTGCACTCTGTTAGTCCTTTCAGGTGACTTCAGACAAACACTTCCCGTCATTCCACGTTCAACATACGCTGATGAAATCAACGCCTGCTTAAAATCATCGACATTGTGGCGTAATGTTGAAATAGTACAGCTGAAAGTAAATATGCGCGTTCAAATGCTTCAAGATCCATCCGCTGAAACATTCTCAAAACAACTCTTAGATATCGGTGATGGAAAAGTCACTATAGCTGAAACTGGATACATAAAATTAGCGAATGATTTCTGCACTATCATTGATTCGCAAGATGCTCTCATTGAACAAGTATTTCCCGATGTACACACGAATTACATAAATCTCGAGTGGCTTGCAGAAAGAGCAATGTTAGCTGCAAAAAATGTGGACGTTGACATTTTAAATCTGAAGATACAACAGTTATTGCCAGGGGACTTGGTATCATATAAATATATTGATACAGTTTGCGATGGCACTGAAGCTGTAAATTTTCCAACAGAGTTTTTGAACTCACTGGATTTGCCAGGCATGCCACCACATAACTTACAATTGAAGGTTGGATCTCCAATTATTTTGCTTCGTAATTTGAACCCGCCACGGCTATGCAACGGTACGCGATTAGTCATTAAAAAAATAATGAAAAAAGTTATCGAAGGCACCATTTTAAATGGCAAGTTTCGAGGTGAAAATATATTGATACCACGAATACCTATTATACCCACAGATGTGCCAATTCAATTTAAGCGTATTCAATTTCCGATTAGATTGGCATTTGCAATGACTATTAATAAATCCCAAGGCCAAACAATGTCTGTTTGTGGCTTAGATTTGAGCACACCATGTTTTTCACACGGACAATTATACGTTGCATGCTCTCGAGTGGGTAAACCATCAAGTTTGTTTGTATTAACTAAAGACGGGCTAACAAAAAATATTGTTCACGCTGCAGCATTAAGGGATAAATATTATGTAATGAATTAATTATATATATAATTATTACTTTTAATAAATTAAAACAATTAATGTTTGGTGTTTTGTTATTTTTAAACAACATTCCCTCATCTTTCACAGCGCTCCAGGCCTTTTTCACTCATATTCCACATCCTTATACACTTCCAATAAGTTAGTAATTTTTTTTCTACACTAGAAATTCTCTAGAAATCTTATATATGGCAAGACAACGTTTGCCGGGTCAGCTAGTATATTATATCAATCGTAAAACAGCTATTCGTTCGAACTAAAACGTCGTTATTCCAATGCAATAGAGACTGATTTCTTTTAATTTTGGCGGTGGTCTTTACGCTGTTATTTGGAGCACCGATCATCGACACAAGTTCATGAAAGCGTCTACCTACCTACATTAACAAAAAAATCAATACATAAACACCAGAATATTATGAATGGCCGAAATTACGCAAAATTAATACAATGACTCTCCGACCTTCGCCAATTCGGTTACTTGGCTAATTACCTAACAAACCGAATACGTATTTCTATTACATGTGGAGTATTTACAACACTATTATGAAATATTCGTGCTTCGTATCATATTTCACTGTGAATTATTTAAAAAATTAAATTCCTTAAAAACTTAAAAATCGGTGTTTCCCGAGCGCTATGACATGTCCTTCTTCAAACGAGGCTTGTGGAGAGTATTATTATTTTTTTTCTTTTTTTTATTGCTTAGATTTGTGGACGAGCTCACAGCCCACCTGGTGTTAAGTGGTTACTGGAGCCCATAGACATCTACAACGTAAATACGCCACACACCTTGAGATATAGTTCTAAGGTCTCAGTATAGTCACAACGGCTGCCCCACCCTTCAAACCGAAACGCATTACTGCTTCACGGCAGAAATAAGCGGGGCGGTGGTACCTACCCGTACGGACTCACAAGAGGTCCTACCACCAGTAATTACGCAAATTATAATTTTGCGAGTTTGATTTTTACTGCACGATGTTATTCCTTCACCGTGGAAGTCAATCGTGAACATTTGTTGAGTACGTATTTCATTAGAAAAATTGGTACCCTCCAGCGAGATTCGAACACCGGTGCATCGCTCGATACGAATGCACCGGACGTCTTATCCTTTAGGCCACGACGACTTCTAAAGCGGTAGGCAGCGGCTTGACTCTGCCCCTGGCATTGCTGAAGTCCATGGGCGACGGTAACCACTCACAATCAGGTGGGCCGTATGCTCGTCTTCCTACAAGGGCAATAAAAAAAAAAAACGTTAATACAATCCAAAATATTTTGATTTTAATACATTGAAATACAATACCCGCAACAATGGAAGCCTAGAATCGAGACGTTTCGATTTATCACAATATAATAATAATACCTTCACTAGATTCTTGCGTCGTTTGACTAACGAGGGAACTGTTAATGTAAATTTAGTATCTTAGCTTGAAGTAATGAACGCGAAAGGTGATTGTTATAATGGGATTGTAGATTTTCACTCAGTATTTAGTTGATGGCGCGTGAATCTCTGAGAATGTGGAGGGCTTGACAAGATGGATTGTACTTAGTAATGAGTGTGTTTGTTTCTAACGAAGTGTATTTAAAGAAAAATTGTCTAATACGAAGATATCATAAATTAAAATCTTGAGATGCTTAACAAATGTTAATAATAAATAATTAAAATTAAAATGTGGACTTAATGTGAACTTTTTTACTGGTGGTGGGACCTCTTGTGAGACCGCACGGGTAGATACCACCCCCTGCCTATGTCTACAGTGAAGCAGTAATGCGTTTCGGTTTGAAGGGCGAGGCAGTCGTTGTAACTATACTGAGACCTTATAACTTATATCTCAAAGTGAATGGCGCATTTACGTTGTAGATGTCTATGGGCTCCAGTAACCACATAACAACCAGGCGGGCTGTAAGTTCGTCCACCGATATAAGCAATAAAAAAAAGAGAAATAATAATGAAATTGATTAGTATTATTTACTGATATTTTTTTTTATTGCTTTGATGGGTGAACGAGCTCACAGGCCGCCTGGTTGTTACGTGGTTACTGGAGCCCATAAACATCTACAACGTAAATGCACCATCCACCGTGAGACATAAGTTCTAAGGTCTCAGTATAGTTACAACGGCTGCCCCACCCTTTAAATCGAAACGCATTACTGCTTCACGGCAGAAATAGGCAGGGTGGTGGTATCTACCCGCGCGGACTCTCAAAAGGTCCTACCACCAGTAAAATAATGCTGAACGAGCCTTTTACTATATTTTCGACAACAGCACATTAATCGAATCTATCGGTAATGAATTTCATAAGCCTCATTAATAGTCAATCAACATAATCTCATTAATTAATGAAAAGATTTTTATTGGTTTCAACGAACCGACTAATTTGTCCGTCTGGTGTTAAGAGGTTACCGGATTTCATAAACACCACACTCATATTGTAATTGCAGATGTCCTGCTACTCTTCAAACCGCAACCGCATTAAGTGCATTTTAAAAAGAAAAGAAACAACGAAATCCAACAATTACGAATAAAAAAATTATTAAATTATATTACGAAAGATTGTGATAGTAATTTTGTACTTATGAATCGAAATTACAATAAAGTCTAAGTAGCCTGCTACACGTTTCATGTTCTCATGTAAATTTATGAGGCGGTGGCAATTTTTAATTACTACTACGTCTGAGCATCTGTCTGGAGACGGCTCGAATTGTGGCAACGTTGAATCGCGTAAACTTCGCTTTGTATATGAACGAGCAGTAAGTAAAGCTTGATAAAACCAATAGAAATATTTACACGCATTGAATGGATATTATAACGATTCTAAAATCAACAGTATCTGACTTATTTCTGACCGAAATCTTATTGAAGTTGCTCTGTAAGTGTAACGTAGATGTAGATGCTTACTAAGCCTTTAGGGTAAAATGACATATTTTGAAATATATTTACTATGTATATTAATTTGTTGTTAAATATTTCATCCTTTCGTGAATAAATTCTGAGATTACAATGATATATTTAGTACGATTATTGCTTTTTTTGACGTGACAACGTCTTATAATTCGATGGAGCCGGCTGCACGCACGGAAAAACATGACTCATGCGGCGTTACCTCGCTCTGAGGCGTTCCATTTAAGACTTGAAGTGCAAGCGAGAGCGCGCAACGAGCAACAAAGAGGCACAATCGGCCTCCGCGTTCGGCAGCGTTCGACGTCTGTCTCTCTCCTACTTGAGTGAGCGATGCATCCGCGTGGACAGCTGCTATACAATAACACATTTACATGTTTTCGTCAAGTATGAAGTTCAGGGAAAAGTGAATGTGGTGTCAATTGTTTATAGCAACGATAATTGCGATAATTGAAAAATGAAACCATTCCATCAGTATTTTCTTATGACGTTGTCACGTTCAACTATCGTCAGTAAACCGACTTTACAGACAACCTTTTTTTTATTAAGATTCATCTTCAAGATAATTCATCAAAATAACATACTGAACATTACGTTACTTATGACGAAGCGAGTCATGCAGGTGACAACGCCGCGAGGCGTCGGGGAGCGGTTAAGTGTGGCATTTTACGGCTTTTATGCATATTTGATGGCGCCGCCATAATCTCTGCGGCGAGGGGAGATCCTCCCGAGCACCGAGCACGTAAGTAAGTACCGACAGCACCCACTTCACCTGGATTCTTATGAATTGCTGTTGACTTACGCGCACCGTATAAGCTTTGTCATGACGTGTGTAACTGTTTCGCGGTTATAAACGGGTCGGGTGATAATTCTCATAACGACGTACGGTGTTCGCGAATAGTTCTTTCTTGCATAACATACTCCTACATATAGGTAACGTACTAAATTTAAATTTGACACAGTATTGACGGCATTTGTTTAATATAGCTAGCGCAACTAGTTAGGTATAGGAGGTGATTTACTTTTTAAGCATAAATATAGTACAACGTTTTACAGGAACTAAATCTCGATTTTGCGAACTGCAATTTTAAATCAAAGGAAATATCTGTCAATATTTCCTAACTTAGAAACTAAATTTAGATCTCATTTTTGTATAGATTGTTCTTATTGATGTTTAAATGTTTTTTTGGATAATATTAATTTTTAGTTCGTTTCGAAATGGATATTTATTTCATCGGGCTCCTTTTTTCTATATCGTATATAGGTGAAGGAGCCCACATCTGTCCTAGTGTAAGGCAGTCACTGGAATACAGAGACGTCATGGCATGAGTGCCACCTACCACCCATCTTGAGATATGAAGCTGAAATGTCAATTGTATTGTACAATGGTAATCTCGCCCTTCAAACGGAAACTCATTGCATATGCATTGCAGCAGAAATGCGCAGGATGGTCGAACCTACTCCAGCGGACTTACAGTATTGGTGGTAGGACCTCTTGTGAGTCCGCACGGGTAGGTACCACCACCCCGCCTATTTCTGCCGTGAAGCAGTAATGCGTTTCGGTTTGAAGGGTGGGGCAGCCGTTGTAACTATACTGAGACCTTAGAACTTATATCTCAAGGTGGGTGGCGCATTTACATTGTAGATGTCTATGGGCTTCAGTAACCACTTAACACCAGGTGTTCTGTGAACTCGTCCACCCATATAAGTAATAAAAAAAAAAAAATTACCCTACCACTAGTAAATGGTAAAATACTCAGAGAAGTCTACTGTCCAATTTCCGATGAACCCCATTGTCGATTTTTACGACATCCAAGAGAAGAGATAGGGCGCTACTCTTCTGGAACACACAGTTGAAAATTTGGGGGAATCTTCATCTTCGGATGATAATAAAATATCGATTTTACATTTTTCAGTAATAACTGTATGTGTAAACTAATGTCAAGAGATTTCGTTTTATAAGCAATACACCCTAAATAAAATTGTACTTTTCTAGCGAGGTTTAATTGTGTTTGTTTATAAGAAATAATATATGACAATGACAGTGACAGTTTTCTAATCGTAGTTTGTACCAATAAAAAATGAAAAATCGATTAAAATAATCTTAGATTTATTGAGCTTAGTCATCAAAAGCTATTCATTTTAAGAATAGACTACAGACAAATTCAAATAAACAAACGAGCATCTAAAGCATTTAAAGCTACGTAACCAGAAATTAATTACAGCCACAACATCGTAACGATTGTATCGGAGCAAAGCCAATGAATTGTAAAATAATGACTGGCATTAGTACTGAGAGGGACGTATCAATTAGTGGCGGTAAGCAAACAGGGTTTTACGTGCTCAATATTAAAATCAAATTTACGGATCGCCCTTGATACTATGGCGGCTTACGGCGGCGACATGTGGATAGCGTTTTAGTGTAGCGATTACAAAACAATTTATTAAAAATACAAAATTATATGAATTTATGTGTTAAAAACCAAGGAAATCTTAGGTATACGCTACACGTCTAATGGCACCGACTTTAAGTTCACTGGTGATAGGACGTCTTGTGAGTCCGCACGGGTAGGCACCACCCGCCTATTTCTGTATTTCTGCCGTGAAGCAGTAATGCGTTTCGGTTTGAAGGGTGGAGCAGACGCTGTAACTACACTGAGACCTTAGAACTTACATCTGAAGGTGTGGCGGCATTTATGTTGTAGATGTCTATAGGCTCCAGTAACTACTTAACACCAGGTGGGCCGTGAGTTCGTCCACCCATCAAAGCAATAAAACCGACAGTTACTCTGAAATTCTATAGATAATCTCGGTTTACCGATAGCAGAACGTAGTGTGAGCCCGAAAAGTGAGGTAGGTACCATGATGCCACAATATTCTGGAAAGCAACGCATAGCTTACGCCTCCTGGTTAAAGGAAACTTGTCCAGTACAATTTAGATTTTAACCTTAGGCATCCTTCAGAATGGCTAGGCTGGATTAATGTGCTTATAATAACAACAAAAATGCGCATAGATGAACGTACACGGATGTTATTATAAGAATAAATGGAATTTATAAATTAAATCCGCTAGACTTAATGTAGTTTAATTTTATAACAAATACTCAAAATAAATACTTTAAACATATTTGTTAAAACTTAAACTTACTTATTTTTAAACTTATTGTCCCCAATCTAAGTGTTGTTGCTCTGAAACAAAGATAAATAAAGAAAATTAAAAAAAAACTTTAAAAGTTCTGTGGGTGGGGGCTTGATTCTGGGCTTGACACTGGTGACGTCAATACGTGACAGTAACCAGTCACCATCATGTGAGCCGTATGCTAGCCTGACGACTACAAGGGCAACAGAAAAATATAATATTTTAGAAATATCAAGTAATATACAAAATAATTTGTCGACCGTACTTATAAAAGTGTTTGTTGAAATCGTCGTGTTACATCAATTAAAAACGCATTTCGTTCAACTCACGTAATACTGTAATTTCCGTGTAGGCAGACGCGGCCAGAATCTCACGCTAAGCCTTCCAATGTACATACATGCTTACATTAATTTCGTACGTGACTATATTTATTTTATTTTGTTCTTTGAAATATTTGATCATATCAGATCAGGACGGACCTACCTAATATTAAATAGTTATAAAAATGAATTGCTGTTCGTTAGTCTCGCTAAAACTCGAGAACGGCTGGACCGATTTGGCTAATTTTGGTCTTGAATTATTCGTGGAGGTCCAGAAAAGGTTTAAAATGTTAGATAAATAAGAAAATGTTCGAAATTAAATAAAAATAACAATTTTGTTTTTCCTTCTATGTGTCCCCCGTCGGACGGATTCCTTTTGTTTGTTTTAAGTTTATTTTATACGTTATCGATTGAGGCACTACGAAGTCTCCCGGGTCAGCTATATTAAATAGTTGTTTTTGGCGTGGTGCGGTCGTGTGTCTCAACTTGAGAAGCTGATATATGATGCAGGCGAGACTTCCATCGTAGGGACTAAGGATAACTATATTCTGTCGCGAAGCAGTACTGCGTTCCAATTCGAAGGGTGGGGCAGTCGTTATATTATAGAACTTAGACTTAGAACTCATGTTTCGAGCTGAATGGCGGCATTTACGTTGCCGATGTCTGTGGACTCCGGTAACCACTTGACACTTGGAGCCGCAGTTTTAATTTTATGTTTCTTCAGACCGAACTCTTGAAACCGAATCGCATGTTATATGACTTCGAAAACGATTAACAAATTTCCTAGTACACTAATATCCGACGAAATCACAGAATCAAGCGTTGTACACTCAAGTACATATCAAAATAAATTTAAGTAGATAAGCTATCTATCAGTCGCTGATAAAATTCCACTTATTGAAAGACGGAAGACAATTTTTATTCACGAAATTACCATAGACGATTTATACAAATATAATTATTTTTATATTCTTTTGACTAACGTCACCACCGAACTTTAACGAAGCAAGTATTTGCGCATTCCGACTCATTAATTTTATAGAGAATTTCTCCCCTATCAACAGAACTCAGAAAAACGAACGATTTAGATTATAAATTTTAAGGTTTATTTGATACATTAGAACTACTATAGTTTGTCCGTAAATCATGATTGGAGTTAACAAATAAACATACTACTCACACACAAGTGACAAGGACTCAATATTGAAGAAACCTTAGTAAAAACAACTGGTGGTAGGACCTCTTGTGAGTCTGCACGGGTAGGCACCACCACCCCGCCTATTTCTGCCGTGAAGCAGTAATGCGTTTCGGTTTGAAGGGTGGGGCAGTCGTTGTAATTATACTTGAGACCTTAGAACTTATATCTCAAGGTGGGTGGCGCATTTACGTTGTAGATGTCTATGGGCTCCAGTAACCACTTAACACCAGGTGGGCTGTGAGCTCGTCCACCCATCTAACTAATATTTTTTTTTTAAAAAGACCAAGATTCGACTCCGAAAATTAAAATTATGCATTTTTGTTTCAGAGTGAGGAAGATCAAAAGATAGTACACAAGCTTTTTCGTCCGACAACGCCCAGGACGTAAGTAACTTTACATTAATTATAAATCAATTAATTTATTTATTCAAGTCAACTAAACATCACTCAATAGCTTTCATTCTGACCAGGATTAAAAACACGTAATTTAAAAAAGTACAAAGCCCCCTTTTTCGCTGCATGTGTACCGACAAAATTTGACAACGGCTATAACGCAATAATACATTGTCCTAAAATAATTGTATCAAAACAAAAAAGTAAATGCGAATTCAAATCAAAATTACAACGGACGTAAGCCAGCAACGTGAGAGCTAATTTGATTCCGGCCGCAAAACGAAACTGTCACGAAATCTCAAAACAGCAGCGCAATAAAGCCGTAAACAGACAGACAGCCCGCGGCACCAATTACTGTTCACCATAAAACCGCCTGCAACTGTCGCGTACAATATTTATTTATGTAACGTGCATAAATATGTGCGGAGGAACCCGTGACGCTCGGCTCGCGGTAATTATTGCGTGACTTATTGGCAAAGGAAGATAACACGTACGCCGCGACCAGATTTTAAAGGACCCTCCTAAATCTTACTTATTCCATATTTTATAAGACGTGGAATATGAAGAGCGGGTCTCGATAAAGCGGCGGCGACATCAAGCGCTCGGAGGGTTGTAGCAGCATTATCTACGCGTTTCGATGTTGATCGTGACTTTCTGACGGAGATTTTCGGTAATTACGCTGATTATGAGGACGAATCGTGCTCGGCGTTCCCGGTGCGCCCGCTACAAAAATAATTAGAGTATACTCATACATTTTGAACTTTAGCTCAAATTTACACTTTAACCTCTAAAGGGACATTGGCACATGTGTACGTTTTTTATTTATTCAAATATTGAACTCTACGCTAAATGGCCAGTAACGTGGACATTTTTTTTTTCAAATGAATTTTCATAATTTTTTTTGTGTTGTATTACTTATTGAATTATTCGTTATTAAATAAATTAATCACAATAAAGAATAAATTTAATTTGTTTTTTGTTTGTATTTTAATAAAATCGTTTCTGAAGAGGTTACGACCAAATTTTAAAATTACAAACAGATCTACGTGTCTACATCATAATTTTTTTGTCAAGCATAAGTAAGCCTACCGCCCTTTTGATGCTAAGTGGATACTCTGCATCCTAATAGCGTAAGCACAACGGGGCCACTATTATTAAAGAAGTCTGCCAATACTAATATTTACTTCCGAAATCATTCTACGTTTTCCATTCTGTGAAGACTTATTTCCAAACAGACTTCGTTGGAACAATCGCTCAATTTAGCTTGAAATACATGAAACAGTTGAACCGACCAACATGCCAGCTATCGGAAGTCGATGATACTACACTGTAAGCCTTCCCTAAAGTTTTATCATTCTAATTTTCAAATCAATCGGATAAGCGACATAATATGAACGATGAACACGATCAAACAACACACATAAACAATTTCTATGTTTATTATTTTAACTACAGGACAAACTTTTATATAACTTTAATTACTTAAAATTTAAGTGACGATTCTTGCTCTTGCCAAGCTCGGATCCAGTAAAACAAAGTTTCAAACAAACGAATGCATTAATTCGCGCAGCAAACTGATCCAATCGTAATATCCCACTCCCAGACATCGAAAGTTAGTATGCATTGACTTTGAAAAGTCGTCCAAAACTAAGTTGGGTTATGTTTATGAAACTATTCGGATGCGGGCGTGTGCCGCCGATACACATGCAAGAACTCGCGCCCAACTCGAGGCATAGTTCACTAAGTGGAACAGCTGTAAAACAAAGTAGTGAAGGGTCTAGGAACTTAGTGTGTACGTTGGCAAGTATTCGGCGCTCGGAACACATGTCGAGCGATACGCAACGCGATAGGCGCGTAGCTATCCGTAGCTGACAACACGGGAGCGACCGACGACCCGCTCCTTAATATCTCGAACTAGTTACAACTAAAGTATTGCGGTGAGTTGATAACGAACTCGGCGTCTACGATCGGCCCCTCCCGCGGAATCGCGAGCCCGCGTGCAGATAAACTTTTAAAATGACTTTGGAAGCTTTTGAGCTTTTAATCGGTAAAGTTGTACAGACAGACAGTTCGGGCNGCTGACAACACGGGAGCGACCGACGACCCGCTCCTTAATATCTCGAACTAGTTACAACTAAAGTATTGCGGTGAGTTGATAACGAACTCGGCGTCTACGATCGGCCCCTCCCGCGGAATCGCGAGCCCGCGTGCAGATAAACTTTTAAAATGACTTTGGAAGCTTTTGAGCTTTTAATCGGTAAAGTTGTACAGACAGACAGTTCGGGCACAATCCTTGAACCGCTTGCGCCGGCGACGGCCGCCGCAAAACTTTGTTTTACAGGACTACTTTTCTTCTTGTTTCAAGGTTGGACTCTTAAAACAAACTCCAGTTCGACGGAGTTCGCGAACTCGGGCGCGAACAATTTACAAATTTCTCTCTTTCATAACAACTAACTGCCGCTCGGCGCGCCAGCGAAAGTTGTCCTGCGTAGATCTTAATCGTGTTGTCTGTTGCGCTCGCGCGAACAGCTGACTGTGACGACACAATTTTACAACTTTTGCCTTAATCAAACACTACATCCTACTACGACATTAGAAATTGAATACCGTTTAGGAAATCTGCAACCCAGAGACTTACCAGCTCTTCTTGACAATTTAAATGTTAAAAACGAAACCTAACGGTCTCGAAAGATCTCTTAGATCGGAAAAATTTAATCGCCCTTTGACGATTTCTGTGAAGTCGTTAAGGTGACGTCGACACGATCGCCTGCGGTCAAAAAAACTCTTCTGCGTAATTTGACGCGTCATCCCCTCAGTGGCGGCTACCGGCGGCGGTCACTTTTTTCAATTGATACCCCTACCAATGATCTAAAGTGGAAGATTGTTACATTTGAAATATAAAGTTATGGATTTGGTTTTTTTATACAACGATTCCGTATTTTTATTTAATCTGGATAATACCGAAAATATACATACATGTGTACGTACGGTATCATATCGTAATTGAAAAACTCCGGTGATAATTATTTCTCTCATAAAATATAAGTTAAAGGCGCATTGTATTTTAACGTAGGTTAAATGCAGTATCGGGTATTGCGCGTAAATTTTACGTAACTAGAAATAAATAGGTTGCGGGTGTGTGGGGCGGGGCGGTGTGGGCGGCGGCGTGCGCGCGCACCCTGCGCCCCGTCCCCCCCCCGAACTACCACGAAGGCCGCATACTCCGCGACCAGCGCCCGCGAGCAACCCGCGCGCGCTCGCACACTTGTATCCGCCGCACGGGCCTACGGACAAACTTTTGCGACGTAGTCGCGCTACGCCGCCCTCGGAACTACGAAATGCTACGTACCGTAGCACAATAAACAAAAGTGATTTTTGTGTAGTGAAAAAATCATTGTTTGCCGTATTAGTGTGTCTTCGTGTTTTAAATAAAACTATACGAGTAGTGTGCGATGAATAGGCTGTTCTTTGTTTTATAGCAATGTCGGCCTTAGTCCGACCTGCGTGGTAAGTCATTCTTTTTTTAACAATTATAAACCGTATACGTAATTTTACGACAATTTAAGTCGCGTTTTATTATATTTTGAATCGTCTTTATGAGAACGAAAATTTACGATAAATGCACGGATATTGTTATTTCAGCGGTGCACTCTACGTAAGTGAAAATATCAAGAAGTGTTCAAGAATTTATGTATTAAAAATCGTTAACGCACAAATCCCACGCTCGTAAAACCATTTCACGAAATGCTTTCAATATGTGAAGGATACGATGAATTGAACGTTAGGTATATTTGGTGTATGTTTGATATTTGGTTGATTATTCCTCCCCCGTGTGTGGAAATCGAATAACCTCAATTAAATCGGCAAGTCGGCAAATAACCGCGACATTAACTCGGAGACGGAATACGTAATCGCACGACACTAAACTTGTTACCTTCTCTTTGCTAAGTAAATGTACACAAAAGTAAATGTGTATATACAGGAAAATAATTAAATAAATTAATTTAATACTTCAATTGAAAATTTAGAAAACCAACTTTATTTCTAGTAATTTCCTAATTCGAATTCTCGAAAAATTGTCGTTCAGTTTAAAACATGTTCTCCATACGTATACAAAACAATAAAATTTAAACTCACAATACTTAGAGTGATATATATTTCTTCAGAGACTTTTATGTTATCAGTTTTATTATGTTAATAATGCATCCGTCTTCTATACTTCTTGACCACTCAGATACGGTAAAGGTTTTCGCGTACTTGTCTACTTAAAAAAACTATCAAAAATAATTATCATTCTTTATTTGTAAATTAATCATATATTCTATCATATTAAGTTAATTCAAAACTCAAACTGGGCTTTAAACTAATAAATAATATAAATAGTCTCAGTAATTGAGATGGCGTGATTAGTTAATGGTAAAATATTTGTAACGACTTCTGTAAATGAGATAGCAATTATGCTTAAATGCTGATTTTCGAATTTTTATTATCAAATTAATAAAAGTGTTCTAAACATTTACCACATTCTCTATTTAAATATGTATTTCATTGACGATAGTAGTTTTGGCTAAAATATCCATTTCACCATTAAAAAAACTTCTTTGAGAGCCCTTTGCCCAATCTTTTGATATTTTTTAAAATGATAAAAACGTGACAGAAGATTTTAATTTACTATTCACTTTTACTGAATCACATACATCATATCTGTTTCTATAAAACAATTCAGACGACAAGCGAAGAGTCTCGAACAGAGCAGCGGAATTCACTTCTTTGGTCTGCGATAATAATCAGACAAACCCACGTACTGTATTAAGTATAATAACAATAATTCATTGGCATATCGAGCTATTCGTTACAATACAGATACACACATTACAATCGGCGTTTTTACCCAATATTCCTTCGTATTTTTTTATTATTTTCTCGTAATAAAAAAAAATACATAATTAAATCATTTTCGTATTACCACAGTGCTCCGTAATTCGGTGAAAACGTTTTATTCGAGCGCCTCTGTATACAATTTTCACGCGTCACGCCTCCGAGGGCGGCGCGCCCATCTGATAACAGCCTCAAATTGTTTCTACTTGAAGCACGCTATCTGATGGTATATTAAAAAGGATTGTTTTACAAAAAATACACTTTAAAACGAAACTTCTTTGATTTTTAACCAACATATCTACAATGTTTTATTTTTATATTTAATTAGCGACCCGCCCTCGCTTCGCTTCGGAAACAGTAATTTATTATTGATTTCTCCACTATTTAATGGATTTTATTATACATATAAACCTTCCTATTCAATCACTCTATCCATTAAAAAAACCGCAACAAAGTTTTAAAGATTTAAGCATACATAGGGATATAGGGATAGAGAAAGCGACTTTGTTTTATACTATGTAGTGATGCATCAAAAAGTGAACAAACTTACAGCCCACCTGGTATTAAATGGTTAATAGAACCCATAAACCTCACTAATAACTAGCGGCACTCACTCTGAGACATCTAAGAATTGCGACTACAAAATTGTTCATTTTTTTTATTGCTTTGATAGGTGAACGAGCTCACAGCCCACCTGGTGTAAAGTGGTTGCTGGAGCCCATAGACATCCACAACGTAAATGCACCACCCAACCTGCGATATAAGTTCTAAGGTCTCAAGTATAGTTACAACGGATGCCCCACTCTTCAAACCGAAACGCATTACTGCTTCACGGCAGAGATAGGTAGGGTGGCGGTACCTACCCGCGCGGACTCACAAGAGGTCCTAGCACCAGTAAAAATACAAACTTTTCCATTTTATAATATTATTATTATTTCATTATTAATTCATGTTATAATAAATAGCATATAAACACTAAAAGTACACAAAATAGTAAAATTGAACAGAATATATTTGCTTATAATTGACAACAAGAGCAATAACTTACGAAACATTTTTGCTTTGCTTTATAACTGAAGAGATAAATATAAGATATCAACTAAACCATAAAACAATTCAGTGCTTTGTGAGTGAAGCTATAAAAAGATTTCATATTTATTATTTGTAGCGCGAGGATTGAGAATAAAATACACATGGCAGACGTGTCGGCACACAATGTTAGGGTCCGATCGTCCCGCGTTGCCTGCCCTTATGCACAAGGTTGCTACACACCGAAAAAAGAAAAAAAAGATTTTTATATAGCAATTTTAAAAAATGTTACATAATTATAGCTGTGTTTTCTTTGGTAAACATTCAAACTGGTATTCATGTATAACTAATGTTTTTAGAACTACTTACGAGTATTTTTACTTTATTTTACGGTTTTAACTTCACTTACATGACTTAAAATCATTAGAATTATAAAAAGTTTGAAGTTTTCCTCTACTGCTAACGTAAAATAAATAATAAAATGACAAATTATTGCTAATAACGTACTTAATGTGAACAGAGAGTAATTAATATTTAAGAGCACCCAAATATTGGACACATTCATAATTTACTGGTAGTAGTGGTAGGCAGCTACCAAAGAGTTGGTAGAGATAAAGTAGGCTGCCTAGTTTACTGTTGGTGGTATGTTTTGTGTGCTCGCACGGGTAGATACCACTACCCTGCCTATTTCTGCCGTAAAGCAGTGATGCTCTTCAGATCAAAGGGTGGGGAAAGCGTTGTACTGTAAAAACTGAGACTTAGAACTGATATCGCAAGGTCATGCCTTGGATACCTAGTATTGCATTTACGTTGTTGTTGCCCTATGGGCTTCGGTAACCTTTTAGCATCAAATGGGTTTTGGGCTTATCCAACGAGCTAAGCCTAACCAGAAAAAAAATCTAAAGCCTGATTGATTTTCTTATCTCGAACATGAAGCTATTAATTCGTGCAAAATTGTAAGTTTCGTGCAGCATTGGACACGTCAAAATTCATAAAACGAGAGAGAAATTAAATAAAGCTTTTAAGAAAATACCACTGGAGGAAATACGGCCAATGTACCGTATGATTTAAAAATGGAACGATCAGATTTGCTTCTATAATATATTTTGAACGGGACGGCGAGATTGCTTCCCGGTAGAAATAGGTAGGACGGGCGCATTTTGCGACTTCCATTTTTTTTATTACACATTACTATTCCTTCATCACAGAAGACATTCGCGAGTACATGTTCGGTACTAGGAATAAGATATTGGATTAGTTTTATAGCTCAACATAATTGTATCTCTTGATAAGGATATACCGAGAGTCTCAACCATTAGGGCTCAACCTTTTTTCAACTTCCTTGTTTATTAGTTATCTAATAAACAAGTTTGTTCTTAACGATGAAATAATTTATTATTTTTAACTTAAAGTTTATGGTAACAATAAAAGGAAATATACACTTCCTGCTGTTCCGATGTTATTCGTGTTCGACAACCCTAATGTTTAACTCGAGGGTACGGCAGTCTGAGCCGAATTCACAATGCACGGGGTAGTAACATTACCCCACTTATTTAAACCCCGTTCAACTATTTTGATATTGATTTTTGCAATCACATGGTCTCATTGTAAAATCGATACTTGTTTTAAATGTCAAGGGCTCAACGGATTCTGTAATAAATTCGAAAATGAATATCCTTCTTGTGACTATTCGTAGAAACGACTAATGCGTCAACTATTGTACATTAATGTTCCGATGCCACCTCATTCAATAATATTTTTGTATAAATGAATTAAGTAGGTATATTAAACCTTATCACATACCTACCGTGACTGGGCAATAAATAATCAAATACCGTATTGTAAAATCTAAATAAAATAATTTATTTTTCATTACATGAATCTACAATGAATGTTTGAACATTTCATCTCATACTGTATTTTATATATCGAAATAAACATAGTAGTTCGTATTGAATCTTATAAAAAAGTTGTTTCATAATATTTAGGGCCCAGCAAATAATTAGTGGTCTTACAATATTTTTTTTTTATTGCTTAGATGGGTGGACGTGCTCACAGCCCACCTGGTGTTAAGTGGTTACTGGAGCCCATAGACATCCACAACGTAAAAGTGCCACCCACCTTGAGATATGTTCTAAGGTCTTAAGTATAGTTACGACGGCTGCCCCACCCTTCAAACCGAAACGCATTACTGCTTCACGGCAGAAATAGGCAGGGTGGTGGAACCCACCCGCGCGGACTCACAAGAGGTCCTACCACCAGTAAAAAATTATTAATCTTATAAAACTTTTATCTAATTTATTTATACTCAAACTTTTGTTCTCGCGCGCAATAGCTTCAGAGTGAAATTTGTGTTTGGATATACTGTAAATACCTCCACAACGTTCAAATCACAAAATGCAAGATTGCCATATTCTATGACGTCACGAAATAAGAACCCAGATCCAAATGCCAAATATATATGGTAAAGAACGTGACTGTAACCAGGAATCAAATCTAAATCCTGCAGACAGTAGTTTGGGTAATAATCCACTGAACCGATAATGCGAATTTATTCATCGTCCCTGCTCGTATAAGCCGCTAGGCATAATATTATAATGTGACTATATAGTAGTATAGTACTATATAGTATAGATCGGCTATGGCGACTATCTTCGGCCGTTCATTTACTTCTCGACACCAGAAGCATCCAACCTGATATATTTTTTGCCTAAAACAACATTATACGGAATCGTGTGTAATTGTATCAAACACTTACTTTACTCCCATGGATCTATAAAAGTATTTTAAAATTAGGTAGAACTAGAATAGCGCAGTATGAAAAGTTGAAATCATGTCAATTCAGATTTTGTGCCTCTAAATTCTATAATTACTGTAAGTTAATTACTATTCAGTATTGAACTAGATTTTTTTTTTAATTGCCTTTGTAGGCAGACGGGCATACGGCCCACCTGATGGTGAGTGGTTACCGTCGCCCATGGACTTCAGCAATGCCAGGGGCAGAGCCAAGCCGCTGCCTACCGCAAATTTAGCCAATGGCTCCAGAGACATTATATTACGCTCTCATCCGGGTTTCTTTCCGAAAGCCCTAACATTGAAGGAACTCAACTACACTTTTCCGATTGTCTTTCTAGGTCTTGAAAAGAGAATGCGTTTCGACTATGTTTCGCTGGGTATCTATGACAGGACCGTGGAATGTGATGACGTATCAGATACGTATCCATACTGTAAATCGATATGTGCGATCGCTATTATTATAGAACTTCCGATGCGGTGTGATCACTTGGTGGGACATCTTGTAAGTCCGCACGAGTACGTACCACCACCCTACCTATTTCTGCCGTGAAGCAGTAATGCGTTTCGGTTTGAAAGATGGGGCAGCCGTTGTAACTATACTGAGACCTTAGAACTCATATCTCAAGGTGGGCGGCGGCATTTACGTTGTAGATATTTATGGGCTCCAGTAACCACTTAACAACCAGGCGGGCTGTGAACTTGTCCACCCATCTAAGCAATAAAAAAATGCATCTTAGGCTAAAACTTTCTAGCCTATGTGTGTATGTTAGTTGAAATAGGTAAAACAGTATAAACATAAAGTCCGTAATTCTTTCATATTTTGGTTATTAGCTATAGATAGACTAGTTTAATATCAGTCCGCTTAGTGTCAAGAAATTAGCGAAGATGGGATATGGCAACACTTGCTACCTTAAAAAGATATATTGAAGTCAATTGATACAATGGCGTCCTAGTCTTCTAGCCAATATTGTGATTTCTTCGCGGCTGCAACAAACGGGATAATAGCACCCAGCCATTCTTTTAATCTCTCAATCTTCAAGATATTTAAGCAACTTTTCAAATTGTAGAACCTAATTCGAGCCATTAAGAATAAAAAATGCCCAATTTGTTCTAAAGTGCTCACTAACAAACAACATTCAATGATAATTTATTAATGATAGGTACTGCAACTTACCTCCATTCTTTCACGATTCTCTTGAACATTACAACGGTCTGGAAGATGTTATTTTTTTATATTCTACTATTGTATTTTCTTTACACACTTATTTATCTACTAACAGTATTGTACGGGTCACAAATGACAGTATCCTGAACAACCTAGGCATACCTCTATCAACCTTTTAGACTAGATTTTTTTTTTGGGATGGTGAAATTGCTTATAGCCCAGAGGCCTTTCCAGTAAGGAGCATGGGTAGGGGGATAAAGAAGGAGGGTTAACAACTGCCCTAATGCCACGAATCAACCGCTGGATTGGAAGATCCGACAAGGAACCTAGCAGGGTGATGCTATGGATTAAATGTCACATCGAACTCTTCGAAGAATACGATAACCTGTACTTAGACTGATATCGGCGTTTATATCTAATGGAATCTAACAGAATCGAGAATACGAGTAGATAGAGCGAAGCCACCAGGACGTCTCTAGGACCGTCAATGGTGGTTGACCGTTGTTCTTTTTTTAAAGTTTTAACCGGATCAAGAATCCAATTAAATGAAGGTAGTTCTAATGTCACATCGGTACCGTGACAGTTTTTGACACTGTCTATTTGTACTTACGGATAGATTCGAAATCTAGCTCGTAAAGATTTACATACGTTGATCGTGTACCATGGTGTTCCGACGGCTAACCTAAGGAACCAAGATTGAAGAGCTTGTACGTACGGGTCACACTAGCAAATACTAATCTCACATAAATAATGAACAGATGGACGCTATTCTCATAAAGTAATACTTGAATACGAAGCGATAGTTTGTTTCGCTTGCAGATCATATGCATAGGCATGCTGACGATAAATAAGACGTGATGCTTCGTATGAAGTCAGAAAATTCCGAATTTATTCAGGATGATTCCGTAGTATTTGGTCTTTCTGGCCCAAGATATCAATCGGTCGAAGAAAGTTTGGCTCAGTAGCAAATAGGTACGTGACATGTGTATGCGACACACACAACAACAACAAATATATTTATAGCCACTCATAAATTAATCTTGAAAGCTTTAAAGATCGTCGACTAAAGTTATTAGCTCCTAAATATAATATTTGACAAGTTCCCAAGTCCGTATTCATCATTTATTTCATTTCAATTATTTAGTTCTTCGATACAGATAAAAACAAATAAAAATTAAACAGATAAAAATAAAAATAAAATTNCACACACAACAACAACAAATATATTTATAGCCACTCATAAATTAATCTTGAAAGCTTTAAAGATCGTCGACTAAAGTTATTAGCTCCTAAATATAATATTTGACAAGTTCCCAAGTCCGTATTCATCATTTATTTCATTTCAATTATTTAGTTCTTCGATACAGATAAAAACAAATAAAAATTAAACAGATAAAAATAAAAATAAAATTAACAGTAACAATTAAAAACAAATAAACAGATAAAAATGTCGTGATACTCATCAAATTACGACAATGAACAACAATACATAAGAGAATTGAAAACATCTATGAATCATCAATATAAAATATAATTAGTATAAAATCAATGAATGCTGTATTACCCGAGCCCTCGCCAACAAGTACAGTCATACGTTCTAGTTTTATAGTGGATTAGAGATAATATAATACAATAACCAATTGATATCGAGCGGGCCGTGATATTTTCTATATAACCACAATAAAAGATATTCGAAAATTTTAAAATATTTATATATTACCTCTTTTTGTATTTATTACCTTGTTGAATTTTCGCATATGGGCTGTTAAGTCTCATATTAACTGATACCAGTAACGCATAAATATTATCATCACCTAACCTTGACACATACATATATCTATACTTCTATACGAATATTATAAAGAGGAAAGATTTGTTTGTTTGTATTGAATAGGCTCTGAAACTACTGAACCGATTTGAAAAATTCTTTCACTGTTTGGAAGCTACACTATTCCCGAGTGACACAGGCTATAATCTTTTTTGAAAAAAATGAGGAATCTTTACTAAATCTCCAACAATGTAACCCAAGGTGTAAAAAAATTACCTAAAATATTTTTTACATCGCGCGCCCTGCGAAAACTATTGATGATAGAATAAAATAATGTACTACGACTTTGTAGAACACATGATTATTTACAAAAAGTGTCACGACAGCATATGTCTAACTATTATAGTTATGCCGCAATAAGTGTTCTTTTATTTAAAATAATAAAACAACGGCAAATATCGTTGAAATGTTTGTTAGAGACCCGAGCGAAGCCGGAGCGAGCCGCTTGTTCTTAATAAACACGTCAAAACGTAATCGAAGTCTAGCACTTCGAAGAATTTCTACAGAATCAATATCGTTTAATGTTATCATTTTTGTTAATCGGCGTTCGATTATAATTATAAATGAGGCTCGGTCGTTAAAAGCTATAAATTCTTATCAAGTTCCCGTAAAGCTATTTAAACTGCGAACTCGCTCCGGGATCGGGGCCAAATTGGAAGAGTATTTATCTTTCCCGGGAGTCGATTTAAAAGCAAAATCACGCGAGCACACGACGCCATTATCACCGGTTGCCGATCCTCAGGCCGCGCGGCAACTCTATGAATCTAATCCAGAGGATTTAGCTACTGATTTACAGTCGAGCCGAGCCCGGAGAGGGCGCGACTGCTTGAAAGAAAAGTGATAATGTCTTAATCCTACCACACTCGAGTTCGCTCGTTCGTAGCCTCGCGCAATTTTATGGTCGCCCGCCCAGACGGCACGTTTTGATTTATGATTTCAATAATTAAGAATTCTAAGGTGCAATTTGAATTTTGGAGCCGCGACGTCTGCGGGGCCCGCGGGGGCGACGCGTGTTTCTTATTACCCTCAACCGAGAAAGGGTCCGATGTCTTACCTTTCTAAGGAATCGTTATAAGATTTTCGGGGTATTATAGCGTATTATACAAATGTTTGCATGCTCAGAACATTAACTCACTGTACTATTTAATTGCATTATTTGGAAGATTCGGTCATTATATTTAACAAGATTACTTATTTTGCATTCTGAATCGTAAAGTGCAGGAATTGTTTGATAAAACTAAAGTTGAGTTTTGATAAATTTTTTTAAAGAAATTCAAGTCAAATATCGGGAATAATAAAATTAATTTTTTGATTAGTAAATCAAATTACCACATAGTTTATTCAGTTTATTAATTTATATTTCTTTACGTCTGTTGAGAATATGATTAAAATACTACTTTACAGTTGACTCTCACGTTTTCTGGTAATGTTCTAATGCGTCATTTCGAATACTAAATTAATTTCGCTATCACGGAAATCTCTTATTTATTTGCTACACGATAATAGTTTTTACTCGTTAGAAACCTTCTATCGACTTATTCATTTAAATATTCTTATAACGCACCCTAATCTACCAGCATTACAATTAACGTAGCCCCAAAGATAACCCGGCAGTCGCCACCCGCTGACAAAGGTCCGTACGAGCACTAGTTTAAACCGGTTAAGCATCTACCCTCAGGGTTTATCTAATTACCCTAAGCGAATACCCGAACGTGAATTTGCGTTACGGCTCATATTCAGCGTACGAAAACGTTCTTCGTTTGTGTTGGGGTAGCGTCTAAGTCACGTACGTAAATGTTTGTAGGGCGTATTGGTACGCGGCCTTCCGGTGGCTCCCCGGAGGTACTTACTTCGAGGACCATCGATAACTATCTCGAGTCGAGTAGAACGCATATTGTACAAGTTCAGAACGTTTCGCGGTTCAATAACGTCGTAATTTTTTCTTCTTTGCTAGGGCCAGTGTTAGCAACACTCCGGTTTAAGCCCCGTGAGCTCACCCACACGTTAGGGCGAAGCTGATATAGCCTCCCAAGGCTATCAGCATAGGTAGGAAAAAAAAAGATTTCTTCTTTTGGCGGAGCAAAATTAACTTATATTAAAAACTCGAGAATCCATGACCTTCTTAAAGCAATCGGTGACTTAGAAGAACGAATGTCAAAACTTTGACAATCCCCAAAAACTTGTGAAGTATGAATAAAAGTTTTAAGAAAACTTTTGCATTCTTCTCTTAACATCAAATGTATATCAGAGCGTATGGAATTTCGGTATGCGTGGTGCGTCTCACTTTTAATTACTATGACCGATGCAAACGTTTTTAACTTAGTGCGGATTTGTTGGAAATATTTCACGGTTGACATCCATAAATATTTTACATTTAAATATTGGACAAAACAAACTTTTAACTTAGTCTGACCATACCCTAAGAAACATGACGAATTGAATATGATTATTGAAACGTTTTTATTTATTTTGTTAAACAATCTATTTGGTCTGAAAGCTCTTGAGTGAAATGGTNCAAACGTTTTTAACTTAGTGCGGATTTGTTGGAAATATTTCACGGTTGACATCCATAAATATTTTACATTTAAATATTGGACAAAACAAACTTTTAACTTAGTCTGACCATACCCTAAGAAACATGACGAATTGAATATGATTATTGAAACGTTTTTATTTATTTTGTTAAACAATCTATTTGGTCTGAAAGCTCTTGAGTGAAATGGTTTTTACGTGGGAACGATTTTTGTGCATTTAAACAAAACAAAAAAAAAGTGTTTTATTAAGTGATATACGTCGAATGGAAACGCCGAGAATCATTTCCGCGTAAAAATATTCTGATTGTGGATGAAAAAACGAATCGCAAGTACAACTATTTGTTTTTACTTTACTTTCTTGTTGTGTAATGTTATGAAATATATTTGTAGCTTTTTAGAAAACTGTGCTTAGAGCGGTCATTTGTTACAGGAGTACACCGCTGACGGCTCAAACGGGAATCACGCAAATCAACAAGAGGCGACTCGAGTTCGGTGTCGATGTAGAAACTTTCAAAATAGGAGAGAGGCGTATAGAGCGTACCAACAGTGAAGCTTCCATGGAGGACGAAGACGTGATCGGGAAACGCCGACGGAGACTACTGGACGATGAGAGACGGGATGAACTCGAACCTCGACGCCGCCCATTACCAGTGCACCGACCTTACACCACTCGGCAACCTGACCAGGATGAAGAGACACTCATCAAAGAAACACAAGCTGCCTTAAAAACGCTCTCAGGAAGCTGGACTCGTGATCATACGATTGTACACACCGGTGACGTGACCGATGAAGCGAACGGATTCGAAAACTTATTTGCTGACGGAAGGCAAGAACATAATAATATGTTGCCGTCCCCGCCCTCACCGTCTTCCGAAAGCAATGACACCACACAAAAAAGTTTTGCTATGCGATACGAACAGCAAGAGCATAACATTAACGGTGTCAATGGAAATATTGAATTGAATGCGTGCGGAGAGATTACTGAAGATCAAGAAAGCAGACATTCTAATTACGATGGAACTAATTTCGACGAGCTCGGTGATTCGTCTTCCAATGAACTCGAAATAGATATGTCAGATCGATTTGACGATAAATTCGACGACGATAGAGAATTTAAATTTAAACGTAAAGGCGATATTGTGTCCGTCAATAAGCAGTCTCTGTACAACGCTTACAAAGCGGCGACGGCTGCACTGCCATATACCACGCAATCGGCTTTCAAGCCTCCCGCTGAAGTGAAGCATAGGCTACACGGACCTACACTGCCGAGCGAACCTTTCGGGGGGTATTCGAATGATCACGACAAGAGTTCAGTGAACCGTGCTTCGAAACAGTATACAGTGCTACAGCCGGCAGGAGTGGGGTCACGCGCGGCCACGGCGCTGCAAGAAGCCAGAGCAGTTCCAACCGCGCAGCCGGCACGAGATTCGCGACCGCTCACTGCACTCTCGCCGCCCGTCGTCAGAGGTACCAGTCGCAGTCCCCCAACTTGCTACTCAAACTCTCTTTACGACCTGCCTACAACGCTCGAATACAGTCTATTTAGTTTCAAGGTTAAATCACGATATCGGGTACTGTTGCTGCAACAGAACGATATTCATCGAATCATGGCACATCAATAAAATTTTTGAAATTGGAAACCAATACATGCCTTCCATGAATACTGAAAGTGTTTAATATTTTTGTCACATGCGCTGTCATAGAATATAAAATGGTTTCAGCAGAATTTAAAAGAAATACCTAAAACGAAATAAGCTCGTACGTGGTCGGCGTTAGTCGAATAAGTTTAGACTCCACCTACGTTAGGTCGTATATTTTATACAAGGGACCTTAACGTTTTCTTATTGCTGCGTGATAGCTGGTTTTACGTCAGAGCGTCGAGTAATAAAAAGAGGTCAGAGCGGGCGGTGGGCGGAGCGTGTGTACCGCCCCGCTACTCCTGAAAGAAAAATTGCGTAGTGGGCGCGCAGCCGCTCGGCGTTCTTTATTTTTTCTTTGAAGTTGTATTTATAGGGTGGGGCTGGGGCACGGGGCGGGGCTGCGCAGGTACGCCCCGGTCGGGTGGCACGCCCGCCTGTATCGATCCACGCACACGCCCATTCCACTGATTAGGAAAACACTAATTTGTGCATCGGTCGATTTGTTCACAGAAGGCAACAAGTGCCCCACACCCGGCTGCAATGGGCAGGGCCACGTCACCGGCCTATACACACACCATAGAAGGTTAGTACAAATTTCTTCAGCTAACTCCTGAAAATTTGAAACATACCCTAACATGAAACGTCTCCCTAATAACACCACCATCGAAACGACAGATAGAACGATTGGATGATTATATTTGAGGTTAAAACTTGAAGTTCAAGCTCTAAAGCATTGTAAGACTTTCAAAACATATATTCAAAAACTTCATACTAAGCTTTTACCCTTAAGAATAATTTACATGATGAGAGATTCCCGGAATGAACAAGAAAGGATATCAAGAAATTTTACCTTGTTATATCTACCTCTTTATCGAATATATTTTGGTATAAAAACAATTACTATTGACGGTTTTTATCATCATATGAACAGTTGAAGAATCATATAAAGTGCTCACATTGCAAAACAATCTCGCTAATGACAATCGCATTCTCGCAATTCTCCTTGCATGGGTCAACCCTCAATTTTATTCTCGTTCCACATTTAATTAAGCACAGATTTGTTTTAATATTTCGACTCTATTGAAAAGCCTGAAATTTAATATACTTTAAAAATCTGCATTGTAAATAAACTATGCAATTACACATGAAAGCTACGAAATGACTCTAAAACTAAAAATGTTTATCATAATAAAAAAACTAACTAAAATTTGATGGGATTATGTATTTAAATCAGTAATTCAATTGTTATCGTTTGTTCCATCAGTCTGTCAGGATGCCCAAGAAAGGATAAAGTTACACCGGAGAGTAAGTAGTAGTTTATTGATGCGATCATCGTAAAATAAACGTTCGTAGATTGTGCTTACGTAATAAATACGTTTTCCTTTGCATAGATTAGATAAGATTAGATTGTTTTTTAATAATTTTATTTTTTGTTTCCGAAACTTTTTTTTTAAAGGTTAATGCGCAAAATAATTTCATCTTGTAAATACCTATAAATAAACACTAACTATATTTCATAACGATGCTTAATGTTTAATCGGTTCTGCACTCAAGAGCAGAGAAACTTTTAGATAAAAAAATACTTTACAGTAAGCAGCGGCATCGCTGTATCCCTGGTATTGCCGTTGTCCATGCTCAGCTGTAGTCACATACCATCAAATGGATAACGTGCTCATTTGTTATTGACAGTAATAAAAAAATTCTTGGTATTTAAGGCGTCACAAATTTTAGAGTTTAGTAAATCGACAACAGTACAATTTCTAGTACCTACACAGAGTGTCGTTAAATGTTTAAAACAAAAGTCAATGCTTGTGGGATGTTGAGCGTAAGCTTAGCGAAATAAATTTTGTAAATATAATAATATCCCATAAAAATTGTATATAAATCCAGTAAATTACAAATTTACAAGTGGAAAATTAAGTTTTCAAGCGAATTAGGTTTTCGGGTCAGGAGAATGATGAAATGAAATTAAAGCATCACTGCAATGCAGTTTTCTATTTTTTATGTTCACCAATCGATAAGCTTAGAATTTTCAGTTCGTATCAATACTAGCCATTAGCCATACTAAGGTTAAGCTTACCTATTTTTTTTTTATTTTTTTATTGCTTAGATATGTGGACGAGCTCACAGCCCACCTGGTGTTAAGTGGTTACTGGAGCCCATAGACATCTACAATGTAAATGTGCCACCCACATTGAGATATAAGTTCTAAGATCTCAGTATAGTTACAACGGCTGCCCTACCCTCAAACCGAAACGCATTACTGCTTCACGGCATAAATAGGCAGGGTGGTGGTACCTACCCGCGCAGACTCACAAGAGGTCCTACCACCAGTAATTACGCAAATTATAATTTTGCGGGTTTGATTTTTATTACACGATTATTATTTTAAATGCTTAAGTACATAGTAAAAGTTAGATGCAGTTAATTTAGTTCGTTATGTTTGTAGTATGTAGCTTCTTCATAAGTGTGTAAATACAGTTGAGGTATAAAATTTATTTGCATATTTTTATTTTCGTATAGCTTTATTTATAAGCTTGATTATATAATCTTACATATAATATTCGGATGATGACACCGTATTTCGCCTCTTTCGATCGTGTCTGAAGCAGCTAGCAGTGTAAAAGACAGTATACTATTATTCCCAGAAATATAATGATGACTGAGAGAAAACGTAAATTCTATTTAGTATAATTAAGTGTACTTCCTTCCTTGATAATGTCTTGGCAAATATTTGAACACCATCGATGTTATCTACCGCTGCCAAAAACCTATGATTTTGTTTTTATGAATTCGTGATTATAAAATGAGAAACATTTTAATATTACGAAAATGAGTAAAAATTTTACCCACCGTTTCAGATATCTGGGAAAGACATTTTATGAGTATAGCAAAAAAAGCAAAAAGCTAAAAATACGGGCAAAATCTTTCTTTCTTAAATAAAAATAAATATTTATTTTAAACAGTCAAATTTTGTTGAGCAACTAGGCATGCGATTTTTTATATTTATTAGTATTTCCAGTCAAGGCTATAGTTGTCTCTTTCTAGCTTTGAACAAGGAGACAATATACATTTGAATAAGTTTTTTTTTAAACCCTCCCTCAACATATCTCAGCACTCGCGTTTGCTCTCAAGGCTAGCATCGTAATCTGCAGTTATGCTACACGTCCATTGACCCGCGCCAGACCCACCGTACGCAACGGATTTTATTTTGCTCTGTATTTTTTGCTCATAAATGCCGGCGTTCGATGCGTCCAGCGCGGGCCAATGGACGCGTACCTTTAAGCCGCATTCAAGTCGATAGTAAAAAAGTAAGAGCGTGTTCTTTTCCGGGATAGTTTTGGCGCTGCACGAAACGATCTTGAAGTGTCCCACGCCCGGGTGCAACGGTCGAGGACACGTGAGCTCGAATCGCAGCACGCATCGGTCTCTTTCCGGCTGCCCTACAGCCGCCGCACGCAAGGCCGCCGCTAGAACACAACGCACACGTCCTACCTGTAAGTTTACAATAGAACTTCGTACCTCTCTATTCGACCTTTAAACATTAGCTCGTGCATCGGTATTTTTCAAACTGTGAGTCATTTTGAACTTCTTTTTTTATTTTTACAGACAAAGCATAACAGTTTATAAGATCATACTTACTGTGGAATTTAAGTTTTTCTTTTTTCCTAATATAGTATCGATAACAGCAGCTCCGATTTCGGTATCCGTGTCTCTATCGAGCGACAACGGGTCGAACCCAAACTCGACGCGTGTCTCCCACGAGAGGGAGTCAGCGGCCTCGCCGCCTAGTCCGCCCGTGAAGAGAGAAGCCCCCGAGCTGCTCGTGCCGAAGCGAGAGGCCGCCGAGCCAGAGCGCGACTCCCCCGCAGGGATGGAGACGCGCCACGCCGGCTACGGCGCGCCACCCGACCAACGATCACCGTACGATCGACCACCGGACGACCACGTCCGATCCTATAGGTAAAACTACTTTGTACACGATAGGATATTCGACATTATGTAACAATAAGATACTTTACTTTGCCCTGACTATTTCTACCGTGAATCAGTAATGCGTTTCGGTTTGAAAGGTGGGGCAACCGTTGTAACTATACTTGAGACCTTAGAACTTATATCTCAAGGTGGGTGGCACATTTATGTTGTAAATGTCTATGGGCTCCAGTAACCACTTAACACCAGGTGGGTTATGAGCTCGTCCACCGATCTAAGCAATAAAAAAATTTTTAAAAATCTTTTAAATGAAAAACAAAAGCTGACTTCACAAATCTTGTCTGAAATGTAAGGAAACCTTCATGACACGAAAACAATAATAATACTGTCTGAACAAACTTGTTTTTTTTAAGTTATTGACTAGCTTTAGTTTTAACAATAAGAAATTTTGGAAATTCTCTGTTTTACCTATTACTTTACTAAGATTTAGAACCTTCGCTAGATAAAATGACAATATCAAAACAAAAGAAAAACAATAATTAAATATTTAATTTTAATTTAAATCTTGTAGTATCAGTAATTATAATCGCATTTCGATTAGAGTTCAAATATAAATAAGAATACATATTTACGTATCGTTTTATTTGATTTATATTTAGTGATTTTTTAATATAGATTTTCTTCGTATAGGTAATAATAGCTCATTTAGATACGGTACTTTTTGAAATCTGCTGTATATTGAAATTTAAAAACGTTTCGTAGTCAAATGAACGAGACTCGATATGGGTACGAGTCTCGTTGCTACGAAGGAGCGCCTGCCTTCGAACGCTACGACCCTCAGTGTCCGCAGCGGTCGTACGGTTGGGAGGAGGAACGCTACCACGATCCACACCTACCCACGCCCATGAAGACGGACCAATCGGAACAGGAGACCAGTTCTGGACCTATTTATCCTAGGTAAGTTTTAGTCATAGTTAACGCCTACGCCAGATACTTATGTGGTAAACGAGACTCCCCTTCGCTTCCTTCATAGGACATTGATTGTTTCGAGATCAGATCAGGAAATGTGATCAATTCGTTTTCCTAGACCAATGTACCACTACGAGACTGGTGGTGGAGTTGCCGGTGTGAGCGCAATGGGACCAGGCGTTCCACCAGGTTTCTCGGCCATCAATTTGTCGGTGAAGATCGCAGCTGCGCAGGCCCAACGTCCCCGAAGTCCCACGCCCAGAGATCCGAGGGATCCGAGGCCGGCAATAGACCTTTCCAGCTCAAGTGGTAGTCCACAGGTGAGGGAAATTACTACCACTATAAATTAAACATATTAGAGCTGGACTATTCGCGCTTCTCCAGACAAAAATAAGACATAATTTTGAAAGAAACGCTTGGAGCGCGAAATTCGTTCATTTGAGAAGTCGCTTAATTAAAATGAAAGCTAAACAGTAATTTTTACAACAGGGTCCATACGCGTCGCCGGTGTACACGAGCGCGGGCGGGGGCAGCGGCGGCGCGCGGGGCAGCCCGCAGCCGGGAGCTTCGCCCCAGCTAACGGCCAGCCCTCAGGTGCCCAGTCCACAGGGACAGACCCTCGACCTTAGCGTGTCCCGTTTACCACATAGGTGAGGCTTGCCTACCTTACGCGACCTGAAAATTACATTTAAAACATTTTACCATGTTGTACTTTATCGTTCTTGAAAAGCAATTCAAAATTGATGGTGAAACTAACAATCTGTTCATTTTATATAATAGTATTTGTGTTGTTTTCAAAACAAGGCACAACAGGAAGACGAACAAATTTACCTACGTTGTATAGATATAGTATTTTCATCGAATTTTCTCGAGTCTTAAACATAATTAAAATTGTTTTTACGGTTTAATCTCACGTTAGTCGGCTTCAGTCATTCGTGACCACGAAAACTGAAAAGTATTCGAAATCAGAGTCAGAAATAACAATAAAAAATCCGAGATTAAAGCGTAAATTTATTTTTAATTTTGTATAGCTTCATTAAAAAAAGTAGCTTTTTGTCTCCTATACTATGATTTTCGTAACTGTATTTATTGATTTCAGTCGAGGCTTCCCCGGCGCCGTTTCCTATAGTCGAGAATCTACCCCGGACAGCGGCGGTAGCCATCCGTACCTGGAAGCCTACCACCGAGACACCGCAGGTAAAATTCAATTTTAATTATAATTTACAGATTTAACAGCATTCGAAGTGGCAATTCCAAAATAAATGGAAGCACCATTCCTTGGACATGATAGAAATCAATATTTGAAATTCAATTTCAGCGCCGTAAATATAATTTTGATAATAATGACTTATTTAATAGTTTAATCATTAAGTAACTTAATTACTAAATTAGTTCATAATAAGTGGACTTTTTGGCGGGAACGCGAGAGTCGAAGGAGTCCACTGAAAAAATCTCAGTAAATAACCATCATTTTACTGAGACTATATTTCATTCATCTCATTTCGCTCATTTAATTTCATCCCAATTGATTAAAGTCTTAAATTAATCACCTTCATCTCATTTCGCTTTATATCAGTTTTCATAATAATATTAAAACAGAAAGTAAGAAAAAATATAAGAGTGAACTTAAAGGTCTCGTTACCAGGCCATAAAATCTTTAAAAAAATTGGATCATATCGAATACCGACTGTCTGTCTGGCTGTCGCTTTTTAATCGATAAGAACTCTCATTTTATTTACCGTATGTTTTTTTATGAGTTGCTTTCGAATTCACAATAAAAATTAAATAAATAATTGTAATTGGTAATAAAAAAAATTACAAACATATTTTCATTCCAAAACATTAGGTTCGTTCACACAGCGGTAACGTAAAACACGTCGTGCAAATTAAAAGCCGACCGCGATAATCACTCCCCGCTGTGTGCCGTACAACGTACCTACAAATTCTGGGCAACATCCTGTTCATATACACAACGAAATGACAAGACAGAATTATATTAACTAATATACATACTTAGCTTGTAATCCGGGAGCGACCGTTTTATAAAAGTAGGCTAAAGATAATAATAATAATAAAAGAAATGGACTAAAATTATGGTGCTACTGTATTTTTGTTACACAATGTTGTTCCTTCATCGAGGACAGCTGTATTTATATTGTGAAATCTATGGAATTAAGTAGAAACACTAAGTGGACCGCGTGAGCTTATACATCTAGCTGTAGAAAAAACATTTCGTTTAACCTAGATTTTTAAGTAGTAGCTTTCTCCTTTATTTAAAGTAACGATGAGCGTTTGAATAGAATCAGAACTTTTTGAATTTAAAAGCATGTATTAAAACTAACGCAGCAAATAATACAAGGGAATTTATTCGGAAACAATTTTCAATTTAACAACGTATCTCAATTGTTTTTTTTTATTAATTATAAAAGAGGGTATTTAAGACTAAATTAATCGTAGTTTAAAAGATATTGTTCCTGTTAGTAACAAAATTGCAACTCTGAATGTTACGGTGGTCTTCAGAAGCAATGTTTTCATATTACTGACATAGATGGTAGTTGCATTTAAACCTCATGCTTCTGTCATTGGGTGCACATAAGCCCAAAAAAATCGTTACCTATCTCAAGCCCAACTTGTTGTCTAGTTCTTATTTCAAAAAGAGATTTTTTATGTGTCAGTATTTTATCGAGGATATATTTAACGTGTATAATTATCAAATAGATTCCTCAGATCTTTGTAAAAGCAGATACGAAGAGCTATTTGCTTATACTAATAATTCAATTTATATGACATAGATTTCTAATTCTATCAAAACAATATTATTAATATAACATTAATATCTATTAAACAGGTTACGGTGGTGTCAGTCCGCACCCAGTGGCGGGATACGGGCTAGGTCAGCCGGATTACGCGGCGGCTGCGGCAGCGGCGGGCTACGGCGGATACCAGTACCAGTGCGGCGCCTATCCGCCTCCGCCGGCGTACCCACCTCACGCACCGCCATATTCTCCGCCCTGCTACATGCCGCCGCCACACGCGCCGCACGACAAGCCAAAGGATACAAGGTGAATATACTATTCCGAGATAGATAGCGGAAGTAGTGAAATGAAATAAAATGAAATGAAGATTATTAATTTGAGACATTAATCAACTGGGATGAAATTAAATGAAATGAGATGATATGGGATGAAATATAATCTTAGTAAAATGGTGGTCATTTACTGAGATTTTTTCAGTTGACTTTTTGGTGGATCCCGAGAAGTTACGTTCAGAGGCTTTGTTTCATTTTCCCACATTTGTGCACTTTCACAGATATTAAACAGTTAATAAACCACCTTTATTACAAATTTAAATCTGAAGAAACACTAAATAGACAAAATAAAACAAATCACACAACTTCACTCCTCGCGCTCCCGCCAAAAAGTCCAGTAGCGTAGCTGTGGCCCTGGCGTTGCCAGTTTCTGTCAGTGATAATCTTCGATTAATAATAGTACAATAGCCACATAAAATCAGGTGGATTATGAGATTATCTGCCTTTGAAGACGATATAAACCTCATATGATTTTTAAATTGATTAAAGGGCAGTCTCAAATGCTTTTATATATTTTACTAAAATATATGGTATGAGATCACGCTATGGAGAAAGCCACAAAGGTAAGATCTTTCACCGAGTGGGTATTTTTCCTCTGTATATCCATGGTCCTGATGTCGTTGCTCTAAAATTGTATATATGCTAAGTTATCTTGAAATTTTCGTTCACACAATTGGTTCGTTCGCACAGAAGTGTATTTATTCTGTGATAGTTACAGCTGCAGTACTGCAAAAAGAAGTATGGAAAGTTACAATTTAAACGCATAGATCACAAGAAACAGACACAGTTATATTTTTTGCTCCTTATCAGGTTATAATCACTGGAATTCGGAATCGGAATCAGGTCGCAATTTCGATCCGGTGGTAGATTTAGCGAAACACTTATATTGCTCAGAGTAGTGTTAGCAAGTTTGATTAAGCTTAGGTAGCTTACCTACCAAATCGTCTGTAGCTGGAATATCCCTTCGAAGCAATTTGCGATTAGGTAGGGAAAACAATGACAATTTAACTGCATATTTTGTTCAAACGAGCACGTTTGGATCAACGGATATTTCTCATAACATGAAGACTACCAAAGCTCGATCATGTCGGTCGGTATTTATAAGCTACGAATATCATTAGTAGTGAATATCATGCTCACCTTTCCTATCTAACTACTTCTACTGCTCCCTCTGAAAGCGCTAATATTAAGGCATCTTATGAGTCTGCACGTGTTGGCATCACGGCCGATATTTCTATCACGTTCCAATTATGCACACCCATCCGAAGAACAGAATAGCTATCGTTGCAATCAAACTGAAACTGAGACCTGATGTCTCACGCTGTGGTATTTAAGGACTTCAGCAACTGCGTAACATTTAATAGGGCGTGAGTTCGTCTGGCCATTAACGCTATTTAAAATTTTGTTGCCCCGTTTATCTATTTCGTAATTCGTATTATTAAATTATTGGTAATAATTAACTCGGTACTACCAATTTCTTGAATCAAAGGCAAGCTTAAAGATCTTCATCATGAGACTTTAAATCTAATCAAATAATGGAATGAAATCAGATATGTGAAACTGAATCAACTCTGAAGAAGATGTACCTTTTTATTAATAACTAGCTGACCCGGCAGACTTCGTAGTGCCTCAATCGATAAATAAAAGACCTAAACTTTTGTATAAAATAAACTTTAAACAAACAAAAGGAACCCGTCCGACGGGGGACACATCAAAGGAAAAACAAAATTGTTATTTTTATTTAATTCCGAGCATTTTCATATTTATCTACCTTTTAAACCTTCTCTGACTTCTACAAATAATTCAAGACCAAAATTAGCCAAATCGGTCCAGCCGTTCTCGAGTTTTAGCGAGACTAACGAACAACAATTTATTTTTATAAATATAGATATAAATTTATAATAAATTGAGAGATATAATAAAAAATATTACCGAGGATACGGACAAAATTGACGTTTAATTGAAATAATAATACGTGTATAGAATAGAATTTTATTTGGCAAATATTACACATCTTTATAAGATATATACCTATATTTGTTTTTCATTCTTTAAATACGCTACTGATCCATCATATCATCGTTGTGTTCATTACAAATTATTTTTAAACATTCTAGACCGATGTGCATACTTCGCCCAGTTAAAATATTGTTATTGAAAACGGTACTACAAACTATTACGCCCGATCGGCGATTCTCGGCAAAGTTTTTGTTGTCTCTTTCGCTCTCTCGCTATAGACAGAGATACATATATTATGATATAACGCTCTTAACAACTCTCAAAATGAATGTCGGTCGGCATTACGCGTCATAAATAATTTCAGGCGATCATTATAATAATCGATTACTTAAAACTTGACAAAATGTGATAAGACATATTCGGAAAAAGTTCATTGGTTTTTGTATGATTACAAATAAGAATATATTTTTCACCATGAACGCATTTTATTTAAAAACATTAACGCTTGAAGTAATTAAATTACACTTTCTGTGTTTAAAACTATTACACTTTACTGTTTACAAGAACACGAAGCACGTGGGTGCTTTTTTTTGTAAGATAGATAAACAGACGCGGCTATTTTAGGTTAGAAATACATCGCCGTGAGTTTTGGAACGTAGCAAGTCACAGTTGGTGGATCAGTCTAAATATACCGGCAGCGCGGCGTTCGCGTTTGCTCACCGAGCCAAACAGCGCGCAACCATGTCAGATAAACACATATGAACGATAAGATACAAATATTAAAATATTCGTGTCACTTTCAAACGCTCAACATTTTACAAGGACAAAGATATGCATCGAAACAGGTAAGAAAAGTTTTACGTTCTTTAAAAAAACAAAAAAACTTTCACGACTTGTGTTCGTTAGAAAGAACACAAACAAGAGCGATAATATAAATAATAATATATTGTTAAAGTATCGACAAGCTCGATTTGCGTGAACAATGTGAATATTTACCGTGACCGTAACTAATAATATTAATATACATACCTACCTGTTTGGTTAATGACATTTTTCGTCAACTAAAATGGACATTTGAGGTCAAATCAGATTGGCGCCATATTTATTTTTAAAATTTCGTTCCTAAAGTTTGCATAAGTTTTTTTTTCTTCTTTTGTTTTCGCTTCTTAAATTGAGTTTATTTATTATTTGCGTCAGTCATCATCGCGAGTTCGACGAGTTTTATGGGAAACTGAGTAGCCGGATGCGAGATTCGAGGGACCTGATCCAGTGTCCGGTGGAGGACTGCGACGGGTCCGGCCACATTTCGGGACACTTCGCGTCGCACCGCAGGCAAGCGGCAATTAGCGCATTCACTAAATTGCATTTTAATGCATCGTAATAACCGCTAAAATTCCGCGGCCGTTCAAAACGAGAACACTGGCCTACTATTAGATTCAACAAAACTTTCGATTTATACTCACGAAACTTCATAGAATAAAATAACATTGTTTTTGAAGTGTGCGAAGTAACATATTTTTAAACNTTCGCGTCGCACCGCAGGCAAGCGGCAATTAGCGCATTCACTAAATTGCATTTTAATGCATCGTAATAACCGCTAAAATTCCGCGGCCGTTCAAAACGAGAACACTGGCCTACTATTAGATTCAACAAAACTTTCGATTTATACTCACGAAACTTCATAGAATAAAATAACATTGTTTTTGAAGTGTGCGAAGTAACATATTTTTAAACGTTTTTATTTAGATTGGATCTTTTACAAACTTTATGACCTCGACATTCACAAAGTAAACAAAAGCGTGACGTCGCGGCTGATACCAGACGTTCTACTAAAATTGTAGTGTTTTCTCATATAATATTGAATGCACTTAACAATAAATATTTAATAAAATGTATATTCGCGCAATCTGTCAATTATTGTGCCCATGAACGTCAATTCACGCATTTCCGCGCCAATTGGCCGCGTCCCACGACATTTCAATGCACACTAACTGCATGCTTCTTGTCCTACAGGATATAGTAATTTATTAGCATTAATAGATATACTATGTTATGTTTAAAGTATTATAAGCGTTGAAATATATCAATATGATTGATGATAAATGCAATAGAACAATATTTAATTGTAACGTATTTTGTTCCTTCATCGCCAAATATAGTAAATATTATTATGGCGCTCCAGAAATTCTTCCTACGAAAATAACTTGGAAAATATGTAATAGGTAAAAAAACAGCGTTATACAGTGTGGAAGCGTTATAGCATTAAATCAAGATGATTTAATTTACGTAATGTATAGAAAGAAACTCATCACTGAAAAAAAGCATTATGATAAATATTATAACTATTAGCTATTCACTTAAAATTTGTTTTGGGCATTTTATTCTTTAAAGGCAGTAACGAAATCTTTCTTTTTTAGTACTTTCGTTATTTTCAAAGGATCTGTGGTCGTAACGATGCATTTTCAGGGTCTAACACCTCCTTCCTCACGGCGTCACACCGTCTACTCCGATTTGCTGACAATCTGCTACTCTCACTAATAAGCTTCCCAAAGCAAACTTGTCGAAAGTATTTCAATATAATATATAGATTAGGTAAATTTCTCGATCTCGTAGAACTATTTAAAATATTAATTTCTCTGAATAATTCAATTCTATTTTAACTATCCGAATGTTTAATTGATTAACGTAGGTTGCGGGTATGACTAAGTCGAAATCTTCGTTATTTCGCCTTGCAATGTACAAACGAAATAAGAATAGTATTTTGGTAATATTACTATAATTCGTCTGCCAACGGTAAATTTATTTTATTAGGCACCAAACAGCGACTTAGATGTATACAATAATATACAACTATATATCTATACCAATATATAAATCTACAGTGGTTTTACGGATGTTCCGTTATAACTACTGAACTATGCATTCGATTGACTTGAAACTTGGTATACATTTAGAAAATACATGTACTTATTGGATAGGCTAATATTTATATAAGAGTTGGACTCCCTAATAATAATGACAATAAATAATAATGTTAATTTTAAATGCGCGACGAAGCGGACGAGTACGGCTAGTATCTAATATAGGTATATATCTAAGTAAAGATATATAAGCTATAAAAATAAATAAATAAAATCCATAACACGAGACCTTTATTACAAAAGTTATAAACGAAACCTATAGATCATAGTATATTATTTTAAATGTATGAAAAATCAGCACTGAATGAACAATTTACTCTATATGTAATTAATAGTGCGTTGTCACTAGTCAGTTACTGTTTTTGTTTACGTATATTTTGTTTTAACCTGGAGATTGTAAATTTAGGTCATCCGGTTGTAAACACATATGTGTATATATAAATGATTTATTACCTAAAGATGATGGCTGCATCGAAATTCAAACTATTAGAGATAAGACGATAAACAGCAAAACAATTTTGCTTGTTAAATAGATTTACTTTGACTTCCACGGTGAAGGAATAACATCGTGCAATAAAAATCAAACCCGCAAAATTATAATTTGCGTAATTACTGGTGGTAGGACCTCTTGTGAGTCCGCACGGGTAGGTACCACCGTCCCGCCTATTTCTGCCGTGAAGCAGTAATGCGTTTCGGTTTGAAGGGTGGGGCAGCCGTTGTGACTATACTGAGACCTTAGAACTATATCTCAAGGTGTGTGGCGCNCCCGTACAATTGACAGTTATGGCACTGGCTAGGAGTGCCTTTTTTATGGGGGGCTTCGATGGCGATACCGGAGAGCCTACAGACGGTCTGTGTGTTGAAGATTTTCTTACCCTCGGGGGTAGGCTGGAGGGTGACTAGAACCATATTATATGGCTCCCTACCGCGACCGGTGTGCATACGGTGCACAGAATTCACTGGAATAGTCAGTTACTGTTTTTGTTTACGTATATTTTGTTTTAACCTGGAGATTGTAAATTTAGGTCATCCGGTTGTAAACATATATGTGTATATATAAATTATTTATTACCTAAAGATGGTGACTGCATCGAAATTCAAACTATTAGAGATAAGACGATAAACAGCAAAACAATTTTGCTTGTTAAATAGATTTACTTTGACTTCCACGGTGAAGGAATAACATTGTGCAATAAAAATCAAACCCGCAAAATTATAATTTGCGTAATTACTGGTGGTAGGACCTCTTGTGAGTCCGCACGGGTAGGTACCACCGTCCCGCCTATTTCTGCCGTGAAGCAGTAATGCGTTTCGGTTTGAAGGGTGGGGCAGCCGTTGTGACTATACTGAGACCTTAGAACTATATCTCAAGGTGCGTGGCGCATTTACGTTGTAGATGTCTATGGGCTCCAGTAACCACTTAACACCAGGTGGGCTGTGAGCTCGTCCACACATCAAAGCAATAAAAAAAAAAAAATATAGATTTACAACGAATCCGATTATTTACAAAGTACATGAAATGAAACAAAAAAATCCGGGCAGAAACACACTTACACAATATTGAAAAACAGTTCTAAGAAGTTCATTAATTACACAGTCAGTTACACAAATCAATAAAAATGGAACAGTAGCTAGCTACTAACACTGACGTCAAAGTTTTAAAATTCGAACGGATGCAGATTCGATGTTATGCTAAAGAGAACCTTCCAGAGAAATCTAAGTGTAAGAAAAACAAAATAACGTGCGGACTAATTTAAAATTATAAACAATGCTCGAGCACATGACGGAACATCGGTTTATATAGAAGAGAGCAATTAAAAAAATTGAAATAAAACTGATTTCGCTCATAATTATTATCGCTCAAGCCATTTGGTCTTGAGTGGTAGCGAGTTCTCGGGGCATCTATTGTTTAGCTATAATCGCCAACTATGGACATAATGTCACGGATTTGGCCGGCGTGTTGGTTGCCATAAAATAGGTAATTTCCTTAACTTTCCTGTGAAGAGGGAGCACCTTTTAGCGGTAGGCAGCGGCTTGGCCCTGCCCCTGGCATTGCTGAAGTCCATGGGCGACGGTAACCACTTACCATCAGGTGGGCCGTATGCTCGTCTGTCTACAAAGGCAATAAAAAAAATAAAAAACCTCCTAAATCCAATTCGGAGATGGGCAGTACAGGGTAAAAGTTTAAAAGTAAACCCAACAGCAATGAGCGGAACTGTGGTAACAAGAGAAGATAATTCCGGTCTTGATTTTGGGTCCCCAAAGTACACGCTAGTGAAAAGATGATTGAGCGCACCAAAAGAGCTACAATTAGAGACATCCTCAATGATTCGAAGAGTTTGTGTCTGTAGGGATTCAATTGAAATATACTGATATTTAAGAACGATCGACCCGAAGTATCAAAGGCTAATTTTGATTGCGGCAACCCTTTTGTAAAGTAAATATTTTTGATGACGTATTATTTTCTTGTAAAGTTTGCCATGCTTTCTTGAACACATTTTAAGTTATTTATACCTTTGCGTTATTCTACATTGTGTGAAACAGTCATAATAACGTGTATAATAAATGAATACATATTTGTGAATAACACTACAAGGTGATCGTGACGTATTGAGTGCATTATGAATAACTCATTATGATTCTAAAAACAGAATAACCTAGATCGCAATTAGTACTGAATTTTTAATAGTTTCATAAGTGATCACCGTAGCCTGCAAGATGACATTATTGACACAACCTTGGGGCATGAGATTGAAGTTTTAATATTATTGTATGACGGCTGTTCAAAGCTTCAAAGGTGGGGGATTCAAGGGTTTTTTTTATTATTTTTTATTGCTTAGATGTGTGGACGAGCTCACAGCCCACCTGGTGTTAAATGGTTACTGGAGCCCATAGACATCTACAACGTAAATGAGCCACATACCTTGAGATATAGTTCTAAGGTCTCAGTATAGTAACAACGGCTGCCCCACCCTTCAAACCGAAACGCATTACTGCTTCACGGCAGAAATAGGCGGGGTGGTGGTACCTATCCGTGCGGACTCACAACTGGTCCTACCACCAATAATTACGCAAATTATAATTTTGGTTTGATTTTTATTGCACGATGTTATTCCTTCACCGTGGAAGTCAATCGTGAACATTTGTTGAGTACGTATTTCATTAGAAAAATTGGTACCCGCCAGCGAGATTCGAACACCAGTGCATCGCTCGATACGAATGCACCGGACGTCTTATCCTTTAGGCCACGACGACTTTCGTGCGTGCCCGGCTGGAGTTACAATTCCTAAATAAGTTCATCTAGTTTTTCGTGTGATCGCTGCAGTGATGGTACACATTCTGACTTCTGCGATGGTGATTAAAGATTTCTTATAATACTTTAGGATGGTTTTTATTATGGAAATTCTTCTTGGACTTCTTGTAACAATTTTTTTTTCGCGCCAATATTGGATTGCTTAATAAATTTGATTATAGTATTATACTCTTATAATATTCGAGCATCAAAACTACAATTTTAGTAAGGTAAACCAGGCGATGCATCGCTCTGAGTACTGTTATTAAATATGTAGATATATGTAGGTATGCATGCACTAATGAAATATATTCGCAAGCTTACTGTTGCACATTGATAGTCGGTCTTACAATGTCACTTGAGTCATAATAACATAAGTTTCAATTTTCAACTTGTGCAATAATCATATTCGAACATATGACGAACGAAAGCAATGGACGAGAATTAATATTAAATGAAGATTTTGTGATTAAATATCCGGTCCCCATTCAGTAGTTTTTATAAAGTGTCTTAATCTCGAGGTTTACCGACTAATACAGAATGAGTTATCAGAACTTTATAAGACCGTTATAAGAAGACTATTCAAGAGTATTATCATAATCATTCAATAGAGCAAAGCCACTCACTTCATTCCGGTAATTTTAAAGCCAAGGTCTTGCTATAACCCTATTGTATATAAGTGCTCGATATAATAATAAATCATGGCCGACTTCGGTCAGATCTTTCGTATTTTAATGAATTTTCAGTATTTATATGCTTTTGACGTTTTTTTTAACTTTGATTGACTTTTGATTGATAATTTCAACCAGAATGCAATATTTTGGAAATAAAACTCAAGATAACAATCGATCATGATTTTTTACTGGTGGTAGGACCTCTTGTGAGTCCGCGCGTGTAGGTACCACCGCCCTGCTTATTTCTACCGTGAAGCAGTAATGCGTTTCGGTTTGAAGGGTGGGGCAGCCGTTGTAACTATACTGAGACTTTGGAACTTATATCTCAAGGTGGGTGGCGCATTTACGTTGTAGATGTCTATGGGCTCCAGTAACCACTTAACACCAGGTGGGCTGTGAGCTCGTCCATCCATCTAAGCAATAAAAAATAAAAATGATTAGAATTGGATCGGATTTGGACCATTTGATTGTTGAATACAATAAAAAGAAATAAAAATGTTCATAGTTTTTCCTTGTGTCGTGGTCGTGTTATCGTGGTAATTTTTTTATAGAACGTTTGATAGACTTTAATGACGTTTCAACTAGTTTCATTTTCTACTTTCGATAACTTTTTTGTTTGGATTATGACTGTTAACTTTTAAGTGATATTCTAAAAAGTAATGGGTTTCAAATGAAAATATAAAATATGTACGTATGTATAAAGCGATAAGATAACAGAATTTACAAAAACTTTTGTTAAAATTTATGTTATTTTTATAGATGGATTATAAATTATATAAATTAATTTTTGTTTAATAAATTTTAAATATTTGAATGTAAACAAACATCTATTCATTTTTTTTTTTAATTTCGTGAAAGCTATGACACAGATGTGCAACTGCTACTATTACTTTCAAATACCGTTAATTTACAATGTTTTCATATTTATTTGCTCAAAATAAAAGTTGCAGTAATTTTCACAATGATGCAATTTTTAATGGGTACTTTCAATAATCTCTACTCATGTTATAGATATTTTTAAACTAAAATTAACCTAACCTAACAAAATACACATTTGTTTTCATATATATGATAGTAGAATCTTAATCATAATTAATATTAATTTTGCATTGCCCTCTTCTACGATGCATACGAAATGAAATTTTTAGCACCTGTAAACATATTTCCTTACAGCAAATCAAGTGAAAACATTTATAAATGAATAAAGCTAATAATGATACGAAAATCTGTGATAAATGTGTAAACCAATCAAAATTGGATATAAAATTCACAATATTATCAAATCGCAATAACTTATATCAACGATAAGATTCACGACAGCAACAACGAATTCTCATAAACTTACACACGTATCGAGATCATGTTTTTCGTTCAATGAAATTGTGCTGTATTGTCTTATTATTATAATGTCTAAATTTAATTATACATTGTACGTTACGATTCGCTGTCCTACCACGCCATTGTAAGCAGTTTGTATATGTGCAGCCTGTCCGGGTGTCCGCGCGCCGATCGCTCCCAACTCCAGCCACATTCCCAAGAGCTGAAGTGTCCGACGCCGGGCTGTGATGGATCCGGTCACGTCACCGGCAACTATTCCTCACACCGGTCCCTCTCCGGCTGCCCGAGGGCCAACAAGCCGAAGAGCAAACCCAGAGACGGCCAGGATTCGGAGCCTTTGAGGTAAGTTCATATTTAAAAAAAAAACAATTGCGTAATTTAGACGTAGCAATATAAAGATATACTAAAGTTTTGACTAACGTTTATCGTACATTTTGCGTGTAGTATTGTGCTAAATACACAGAAATTAGATCCGCAAGTCATATAGTTCCACTACTACCTACTGATTATTCCATAAGCCGTCTCGATGCGTACTGACTGACATTGAAATATCGAGTTACGTAAGTAGACATTACGTAAACTGAAAAAAAAACAATACTTTCCTCGCTCTCGCATAATCTACGTCAGGTTTACAATGAGTTTCTTGATTTGCACGCCGCTTAGATGCCCTATACCGGGCTGTGACGGATCTGGACACGCTACAGGGAAATTCTTATCGCATCGAAGGTAAGAATCGTACCACAGTGCCATATAGATATCGTACCGTAGATACTAAACAACAAATTCATAGTTACGTACATATTAGTGTCAAACGCATCTATTAATTTACTTCAACAGCGCATCGGGCTGTCCAATTGCGAATCGGAATAAAATGCGGGTCTTGGAGAGTGGCGGAACCGTCGAACAACACAAAGCCGCTGTGGCCGCAGCCGCTTCAGCCATCAAATTCGATGGAGTGAACTGTCCAACGCCCGGTTGTGATGGATCTGGCCACATAAATGGATCCTTTTTGACGCATCGGTCGCTCTCCGGCTGTCCAGTAGCCGGAGCCGCCACTCCTACGCCGCAACCAACGAAAAAACCCAAGTACCCGGATGATATAACACCGCTGTATCCAAAACCATATTCAGGTTTGTATTACTTTTCTATTTATACACATATATCATAATCGTAAAAACTCAAATTTTAACTTAAAGCTTTTGGTAATTCTTCAGGAATGGAGATGAACATGCAAACGGGAAACGGTGAAGATCTGATGACATTAGAACAAGAAATTACCGAACTTCAACGGGAAAACGCAAGGGTCGAATCGCAGATGATGCGCTTGAAGTCCGACATCAACGCGATGGAAACTCAACTGACACATGGAGAGCGAGTAAGTGTCACAATAAAACAAGACCAAGAAGACTAAAACTCCTTTTTATTTTGATGTTAGTGACTGTCGACTCCATAATAGTAAATGGATGTTTTTGTCCCGTGACCTAGATGGTACTGTCATGGCTTCAAACGTCCAACTTTGAGTGCCACTAAAACAGCATTTGTGAGTACTATCTCTATTGTAGTCCAGTCGAAAAATTACATGAAGGTTGATTTACGACGAACAGTTACTGTTTCTCGAACATGCGTTGCCAAGGATATTGCTAAAGAATATTGTTTGCTGCTGGGACCAACCGTTACAAATCTGGTTCAAAATCTTTTTATGGTAATGAATGCGAAGAAACTTTGTAGAATAGGATAGCCGTTATAGCGATGAAACTGAAACCTGGACCTTATGTCTATGGCAATAACGATCTCGCCCGCATCGTTCGATTAACTCTTTCTGTGTCGATCAGCTTTTTAACGTTTATTTTGTTTTTCATTAAGAAAACTGATGAACAGACGTTGATTTCAGGAGAATCAACTGATAACCCAACGCAACAGCAACTTGAACGAGTACTACGAGAGTCTGCGGAATAACGTGATCACGCTGCTCGAGCACGTACGCATCCCGGGGGGAGGCGCCGCCCCCGCCCCGCCCGCGCCCGCCCCCGCCGCACCCGACAAGCCCGCGCACGACAACTTCGACTCCTACCTCACCAAGCTGCAGACGCTCTGCTCCCCGGACGGGTACTGTCCGGACGAGAACCGCCCCATCTACGAAACCGTCAAAAACGCGCTCCAGGACTTCACGGTGCTTCCTACGCCCATTTAAGGGTCGCCGAGCGCCGCCGACTCAGACCGACAGTGAACGTTCACCGGCGACCTCGGCGGGGCTTTACGTCAAACGGACATTTCCAATAAAATGTGTACCCGTGTTCATACTGTCCCCACATAGTCTGTACCAGTTTCGTCAATATCATACACATTTTAACAAAAAGTACCGATTCAAAGTATACGTACCATTTAATTATTTTTTTGCCTACGTATAAAATACTACGTATACGTTTAAAAATATAAAAAGCACTAAGTCAGTCACAACATAATAATATGTGCAAGTGGGACAGTCACAAAAGTAACATCGAACATTTAGGACGACGTGAGATTGAACTGGTGATTTTTTAACTCTGTAATTGTGAATGAGTATTCTGTGTATTTCGTGATCTGTGGACGAAACTCAAACCAAAGATTAATGTCGTTTGTGCCGGAACGACTCGAACGTCAGCGTCGTACATTTAGGACGCGGGTGGATATTTGTGTTCTACTATTAGGCAATGATGTCTGATCTCTTTAAACCGTTGTATACGATGTGTGACCTATCTAAGACATCGCGTTGCTCGAACGAGGGTTCGTTGGTCGTAGTTAAGCTGGACTAAATTACTATAAATAAATTTTAAAAACTTGTTACTACTCGTATGCTTAAATTAATGTAATTGTTAGGAAAAGTTTATACTTGTACGTGAGCGGTTTTAGAGTCACACGAAAACATTAAATTATCATTTTAATGTAAATATTGTATCTACATTTCGTATTATAAATATAGTTATCGTAATAACCAAGACCCGTTCGTGCGGGTACATTTTAGCGAAACGATATACGAGCGAACAGATTTTATCAAACAGGAAATATTGTAGCGTATAAGGAAAGTGTTACTATTAAATTTCATTATTACTGGGAATGTGCCAAATGCTTCGAATACGCAGCAGCTCCCGACCGCTGATATTATGTTGAGTTAACATTAATATTACGTAAGCAAATATAAACGAATCCTTAGAGGACAGTCAGTTCTAGTCAGTTTGTTTTGTAAATATAAAAAAAAATGTGAATACTTAAATGTCACGTCGTAGGGACGTATTTATTTGTATTAGGTAATACGAGATCTCACTAGATCGTTGTAAGTTAATTCAGTCATTAATTAATAATGTATTTTAGGTATAAAAATTTAAACGTACATTCTTTGTTAGCCAATGTTCTCCTGCTGTGATTATGTTACATGTTAATTACTTATTTATTGTTACCTCGGCCCTAAACGGGATGTGATAGGTTAATTATCTTTTATTCTTGTAGTTGTTGATTTGCTGTTTCATTTGAAGCAAGTTTCTGATAAACAATTGATGTGCAATTTTTTTTACTATTTTCGTAAAGTTGGTGTATTTTTTATTGAGATTTTCATTTTTAATGTTGTGAAATGTCAACGGTACACAGGAATATAATTATTCGCATTTAAATATTAAAACCTAATAAGATAATATGTTACTACTCTGTCAAATACTTACGTTTCTGTAATATATTGAGTATGTGTTGTTAAAGAATAAAAATAATAAATACCAAGATTATAACAATCATTTAATTTTTCCCTGTATTACATACTTTTTATTTTAGGTTAGGTTAGGTTAGTTTACCCCGTTTAGATAGTTTTTCATAGTCAATTCTACATGTTCATGTTATTAATGTTATTATTATTTACTATTTACTTAAATCCTACGATTTGTCAGTTCTGAGTCTCCGAAACGTCTGAACTGATTTATAATGAGGTTCTCAGTAAAAATTATCACGAATGTACTCCACTCTAGAAGAATGGAGTAAATATTAAAGAACTATAGAATATCAAGCTATTGTCTAAACGTGAGCAAAAGCGGCGTTTTATCATAATAAGGCGATTAACCTGTGACGTTCATCTTATCTACGAATTCCAGTAAATATAAAGTGGAATATGCTATGATTCCACTGTTTCTAATATTATAATAAATTATAAAGTAATAATTGCTTTTTTAATTTTGAAAGTACCTTAGCTACAAAAACAAATTCTGTTAGTAAAATTCCCTTTTGCTGCAATATTCATTGACGTTGACGTTTAAATTTTACATTGACATGTCATAGTAAATATGTCAAAACAAATGAGTGCAAGGAAAAAGCTAAGCACGTTGTTTCTAAGATTTATTGGAAAATAAAACTGTCGGAAGTAATATTTTATTTAAGATAAAATGAAAGTACCCCGCCAGGTTTGTTAACTTCAAAGCAAATATTAAAACTCTCCTATTTGAGTTGAATTTCATATAGCTAAGTCGATGTTTATTTTTTACAGAAAAATCAAAACAATCCCGCTCAAAAAAACGTTAAATCAGAACAAGAAAATAAAAATGAATCACAAAAGGTACATAATTACCAATAGGTATCCGTGCAGAACCTTTAAGAACAGAATAATATTTGAATGTTCTCGACTTCGTTGGTAACCTAACCAAAGTAGCTAGAATTAATGCTTTTTTTAATTGCCTTTCTAGGGAGATGAGGATACGGCCCACCGGATGGTAACTGGTCACCGATGCCCATGGACGTCAACAATGCCAGGAGCACAGCTATGCCACTCTACTGGCCAAACATGAATGTTTACCAAATGTAGTATTACTAAATGAAATCTTCAACAAATATTAGGTTATCTTAATGTACAAGTTTTTCCGCAATCTACAATCTAGCAAATATAGGCTTAAAAGAAGTTTTTACTTAAAAGAAAGAAAAAAGTTGAACTAACACTAAAACTACCACTTGTACTTACATCAGTAAATTTCAATAAAAACAGTATTAGTTACTCCTCAAACATATGTTTATTATATAATACATTTATTAGCTGCTCCTAAAAAACCATAATTATATTGTGAACATTATTTATCTAAAATTATAGAAAGAAGTGAAACGCTATTTTGAATTGGATAAAGCAGACAGTAAAACTGACACAAAAACAGATGAAGTTAAAGTTTATAATGTGAAGGTGACTCCAAGGATTCTCTGGAATCAAAAACAGAAGGTAAGCAAAGCCCAGATCATAAGGTAAAAATAGTATTACTGTTGCCTAATTCATTCATATTTATTTCTTTTAAAACAGAGTGCTGTTTCAGTCCAATATTAAAAACACTAGTATTTTGACATTGCTGCTTAAGCCTAAAGCTCGGATATGGTGAATTTTGCATTTCTGGGCTGTAAGTCCAAGCTTCCATTAGGCACATTATAATTTAAGGTGACCTGGGAAAAACTTAGCTGACTGACAATCAGTATAGGTTAAATGTTGTTAGACAAAAAGGAAGATGGGTAGATTCAGGAGACCAATTTTATTAAACACAATTATTACACAGCAGTTAATAGTAGATAGTCACAGAAGAAATACAATTATCATGATAGAGAATGATTATAATAGAAGAGGTTTAAATAGAGTATGACACATGGCTCACGATATTGTTTCACTTCATAATGTATACATATATATATAATGTGTTCATAATGTAATGTATGTAGTGTGATTAATAATGTACATGGAGATAAGGAATCACCAGTGATAAACACAAGAAAAATCTTATATGATAATAATTTCTAATTTCAAAATTATAAAGTTAAACGACCCTGGCTTTCTGGAGCTACCACTATTTGTCTAGTATAAATTATCAAAAAATTGTCAAATTAATTAAATCTCAATAAAATATACAGGATCAAAAAAGAAAATTCTTAAAAAATGAATATGGAAACACATTCAGTCAAAGGAAACAGAAGAAAAAGTATCCAGGGAAAGCTCCTATTGACCCCAAACGATTGGAGAAGCATTCCAGAGGTGAAGGCTTACAAGGAATTGGTGTTAGAAACCCAATACATAAATTAAAATTACAAAAAAAAGAAAAATTATACCAGAAGGCATTAGAACAAGCTGCTCGCTCTGAGATATTATTAACTGAAGACCAAGGGTGAGTACTATAAAATATGATAATCAAAGAGTAAACCGAACCCCCAAACCTTTTAATTTATATAATTATTTGTGGCATGAACAGATGAATTTAAGACCCACATAATAAACCCTTTGCACTCGAGCCGCTAGCGCAAACCAACAGCTCGAGATGATTTCACCCAAAGGAGGTAAAAGTTTTACAGGTACTTTAAAATATATATAGAAACAAGCATATACAAATAATAAAATTTCGCCAGTTTGTTCATTCATATTTTGAAAACAACAAACTTTATTAAACACTGTAATTAGTTTTAGTGTGATATTTAATGAAACAATTGCTGTCTGCATGGTGCATCTTTTGTTTATCAGGATATGTTTCAGAGTAATAAGAAATTTCCCATCTACCTCCAGGCCTGTTACAGTCAGAGCAAAACTTAAAGTTCCGTTTTGGCGCATTTAGTATCACGTGAAGGTTCTAGTTGAGACTAAATGAACTGAGCTACGAATTGGCTCAGTCCACGAAAGTACTTTAAGGAAAAAAATCTTATCATACATCATAAACAAAGAGATCGAGATACAAAGAACGTAGCACCGTCGCTCGATTTAAGACTTCAAATCAGCTACTCGAGTGCAAAGGGTTAAGTAGTTACCATAGCCCAAATACTACAACTATTATTTATTTAAACCCTTAACATAAAATATAAGAGATACTTCATGAGATAAACATATATTTTTCCTTGCTTTCAGTTATGTCGAATTAGAAGACGAAGATTCAAATACTCGAGCTATAAACCAACAGATTATTGCTCGGAATATTGATATAGCAGCTGCGACAAAAATATTTGAATTAAATTTAGATTTTGGTCCATACAGAGCTAAATATTCAAGGAACGGTAGATATTTACTATTAGGCAGCAAAAAAGGGCACCTGGCCTCATTCGACTGGGTAACGAAAAAGTTAAACTTCGAAATTAATGTGATGGAGTCAATACATGACATCAGGTAAAATATCTGAGATATGGTCTTCTCGCATTAAAACTGTATAATCTCAAAAATTACTAATTTTACAGGAAAGTGTTTTAAATGTTTAACATGTGATATTTTTAATACTACTCATCTTTGCAACTTTTATTTTTAATATAATTAAATTATTATATTTAATATATTATAATTAAATTATTAAAAAAAAATATTATCTGTCTTTTAAGACAGATAATAATTTTTTTTATCTTACTTTAAAAAGTAAGATAAAATTATGTATTAATTTTGTAGTAGTCAAAACATAGGTAAACTAAAAAAAAAAACTAAAACTAAACTACGCTTTTGACACGCTATTTATGAGAAAAATACTGGTGATACCAAATGATTCAGCATATTAGCTCAATTTCGAATATTTTTGGAAATTGTGCACTTTTAATGCGAAAAGACGATATGTCTTCTCCTTCCTGGTCGTTCCTTCATCACTGAGGATCGCGACCACGCATATGTAAGTATTTCTATGAAGATCGGTCTGCTAAGAGGAGAACTGCCTGTTGGATGCTGCCCCCAACTGTCGTCCTTTTAATGTCCTTAAGATCGATACCTTCGTAATGTGGTGGTGGAGAAGGATGCTACGCATACCGTGGACTTCCATGAGGACCACTGAATCCAAGAACTCCATATCAGATATCCATTATCCTATCACAAATGACAATATAAATAATATAATTTGTAAAATATAATCTTTAATTTCAGTTGGCTACATATAGAAACAATGGTTGCTGCCGCACAGAAGGATTGGTTGTACATTTACGATAACACAGGTACTGAACTACACTGTGTGAAAACGATCAGCAAAGTACTCAAAATGGAATTCTTGCCCTACCACTTTCTGTTGGCATCTGTGGTGTGTATCCAATATACTGACATATAAACATGGCTGAAGGTTTTTAGAAACTGAAAACAATAATGCGGTAGGGCTGGCACTTCATAACTTCGTTGGTAGGGTGAAAGGGGTCCGCTAGCCGACTTCGCTTTACATTCATCTGTGGTATCATAAGATCACTAAATCTATACTAATATTACGCGCTTAGTCTCGGAATATATAACACTTTTACAAATTAAAACTCTTATTTAACACTTAAAACACTTAACATAAGGCACACTTCAACATAATTCTCAATTCACTTCTCCCGCTTCGCTTCAGCTGATCCGTTCGCTGTTTCGCTTCGAGCAGAACCGATTACTAACGGCCGTTATATCATCTCTGTTATAGTTGACACGACTAGTCTACAATTATCGAGAACATTTCCAGTAGTACTAGTCGTTTCGATATGCGTTTTCGCTATATTTTGATAAAAGATGGCGTTCACTTTTCGAGCGTTCTGGATATTACTAGTTCTTTAGATATTCGTTTCTGCTATTTAATGACAAATGGCTGTACTCTTACCGGCATAACAATAACTTAAACAACTGAATTTTTTTTTATTGCTTAGATGGGTGGACGAGCTCACAGCCCTCCTGGATTTAAGCGGTTACTGAAGCCCATAGACATCTACAACGTAAATGCGCCACCCACCTTGAGATATGAAATCTGAGTATAATTACAACGGCTACCCCACCTTTCAAACCGAAACGCATTACTGCTTCACGGCAGAAATGGGCAGTACCCGTGCGGACTCACAAGAGGTCCTACCACCAGTAATTACGCAAATTATAATTTTGCGGGTTTGATTTTTATACACGATGTTATTCCTTCACCGTGGAAGTCAATCATGAACATTTGTTGAGTACGTATTTCATTAGAAAAATTGGTATCCGCCTGAGATTCGAACACCGGTGCACCATTACACACGAATGCACCGGACGTCTTATCCGTTAAGCCACGACGACTTCAAAATTATTTTTATAATATTTATGCTAAGCTTAACAAATTAATATTGTTTTTCGTTTTAACCGTCACCAATAACCGTTAAAATTAAGCACTTGTTTCTTTTAGAACGAATACGGTTTCCTATCATGGTTGGATATATCAATAGGAGAGATAGCGGGAGAATGTAACAGCCGGGCAGGAAGACCAAAAGCCATGACACATAACCCATACAACGCCACGCTCTGTCTCGGCGATTCTAAGGGAGTGGTCTCATTGTGGGCTCCGACCGTGAAGGAACCCTTAGCAAAGATCCTGTGCCATAAAACACCCGTGTCTGCTATTTCCGTGGACAATAGGGGATTGTGAGTATATTTTTTATATAACGGTAGGCAGTGCTTGGCTCTGCCCCTGGCATTGCTGAAGTCCATGGGCGACGGTAACCACTCACCATCAGGTGGGCCGTATGCACGTATCCCTGCAAGGGCAATAAATAAAATAAAAAATAGTTTATACTATACAGAAGTACATTATATTGTGCGGTATTCTTCCTGTGTGAATATTATATATTAATCTGTAATGTTTTGTTATAACTAAAATACCTTGTTAGAAAATGTAGGAATTGTGTATTGTATGACATGAGTCAATTTAAAAAAATATATACAAGGAATTTATTATGTTTATCTGTCATCACTTGTTATCTATCACCTTCCACGATGAAAGAATAACATTGTGTAATAAAAATGAAACCAGAAAAACTTATATGTATATTTTTATGAAAATATACTAGATACTAGTAGTATCTGTACTTAAGCCCGCGCGGATGAGCATCAGCTATTTCTACCGCGAGACATTCGTACGTTCCGATCAGATGTGTAAGAAAATTGCAATACATCATTGAGACTTTAATCTCGAGTGTCAAGGTTTATCTTGAGGTCTACAAGGCTTACAAGGTCTATGGGCAATAGTTACAACTTAAGGTAGACCGTGAAGTCAACAGCCCATCCAATGGAATTCAAAATAAGAACCAGTTGACAATAGATTTCATAGATAGATAGACTTGGTGATTAGAGATGTGAATAGAGTTGTCGATTAATATCGAAATGAGATGTACTTAATTTTAAAAGCATTTAATTTATATATTTATTATATTTTGTACCTGAGTTTTTTTCTATAAAACTGAAGAGATGCGAAATATATTTTTTAAAAACTTATTAAATTTTTCGTTTTCCAGGTACATGGCGACCTCTGGTGTTGACAGAAGTATAAAAATTTGGGATATAAGGAACTTGGATGGTCCATTGCAGCACTATAAAGTGTGGTCACCACCAGTTGACTTAGACTTCTCGCAGAAAGATATGCTTGCTGTGGGGTTCAACGAAACCGTCGAGATATACAGGTAGCCTTTTCTTTTTAGCCCAAAACAAACAACGAGCTAACTTAATATGAGATACGTTTTATGATTGGTCGGCTTATATTAAAAAGAGTATAAAATATGTTAGAATTATTAGATTATATTAAGATATTTAAAATTTATATTATTTATATACTAATTTGATTGCTTATCTACTGATCATTCGTACGATGTATGCTTGAGCAAAGAAATCACCCATCCCTAGTATTAACTCTTGACTTCGTTATTTAGAACAGTTCCGTGTACTCTGCGACGTTACCCTAGAATATGCAACTGCATCCTGCTAGCATTCACTTGCAGAAAAGCACACAAAGTGTATGCGATTGATAGAAACTAATGAAAGGTCCACATGTTCTTCTAGCTTACGTCAATCCCAAGTATTGAATGTGTAATTAAATTATGTATTATAAGTATCTTTTAAATTATTTTGTTTCAGTAATTGTTGCACACAAACTGTATCAAAACCGTATTTACGACACAAGATGGCGAAGACTGTGAATAATTTCAAGTTCTGTCCTTTTGAAGATGTCCTCGGTATAGGCACTGATCGTGGTTTCACAAGCATTATCGTTCCAGGTAAATATATGGAATTCAAATAGTTCATAATCAATAAAAAAGGTAGGTAATTTCTTTTTAATTAATTTACACAATGTAATTATCACACTTTTGATGGTCCACTCAGATCAGTTGGACCAACATTTGATGTGGTTGACTAAGCAAACAATTAATAAAGCAATTAAATCTAATACGAATGAGATGATGTTGATGACGAGAGATGACGTTTTTCTGAATGTTATTACTTAATCTGAACGTAATTATTTAATCTTTCATTTATGAACGACCTAATTAGTTAAATTTTCTCGAAAAATAAAACTACTTAACAGAAGATCATTTTTATCAAATAAGGCTTAGTGGAAATGGGAATTTTGTAAAAATATATTTTATATTATTCAGGCAGTGGTGAACCAAACTTCGATGCTTTGGAAAGCAATCCGTTCCAAACGAAAAAACAGAGGAAAGAAGCCGAGGTCAAGGCGCTGCTCGAGAAGATTCCAGCAGAACTTATCACTCTTAATCCGTTCGAGGTCACGGAAGTGGATGTACCTACGATGAAGGATATTATAGACAGCAAAAAGAAATTACTGGTAAATAAAAAATTATCGTATATCTAAAAAATAACAAGCATTCGTTATATCGAGTGTACTCAATGCCTTTTTTTTCTAAATTATTTATGAAAAAACTTGGCTTATTTTTTTTTTATTTCATTGATTTTTATAAATGAGATGGGGTCTATAATGATAAGTGGTTACTGGATCACATCACATAACTGGGATGCAGTCACATTAAGACATGAAGTTGAAGTTTCTAAAGCTACTATATGTAATGAGTTTCGATGTGAAGGGTGGAGCATCCATTGTACCGTAAACCTAAGACTTAGAACTTGTGTCCTTAGAACTTAACACCAAGTGGGAGGTGAGTTCGTCCACCTACCTAAGCAATTAAAAAATGTATATATATTTTTATTGCATAGATAGATGGATGAGCTCAGTGGTTATTGAAGCCCATAGACATTTACAAATGCGCCACTCACCTTGAGATGTAAGTTCTATGGTCTCAGTATAGTTACGACGGCTGCCCCACCCTTCAAACCGAAACGCATTACTGCTTCACGGCAGAAGTAGACAATATAACGGCTGTGCCACCATTTAAACTGAATTTTATGACTACGCCAGAAATAGGCAAGAATATTGTAGTACATAATAAACAGTACCAAAACTAATTACGCAGTTTTATAAGTTTGCGGGTTTGATTTTTAAACAATATTATCCCTTCATAGTGGATGTCGTGGATATGTGTTAAATCGTATTCCTTAGAAAAATTGATCTCCGTCTGCTGAATTTTAATACAGGCACAGTCCCATTACTTGACACTGGTACATTTAACGTTTCATCGTATATATCTCGACCATTATATGCAAAGAAATTTGGTAAATTTTATTTTTACTATTATTTTTTCTTTCTCTAGCACGTTAAGCCCAAGAAAGTGGATATGACACCGCGTCGCAAAAACAAAGGCCAAACTCATATTGCAAGAAAGAAAATTATAAAGGATGCCGCCAGGAGGGTTAGTATAGTAGCCAGCATTTTCTTTTTTTTTTGTACAAATTTTCAGTTGCTCTCGCTGATGCGACTTTTGAAACGTGTTTTCAAATTCATCAAATCTATTCTTTAACCAGTTTCATGTTGATCTCATAACTTTTTGCAATAAATTATACACAACACAAATATTCAAAGCCTCTTTCTTTTCTAGATTTAGCAATAAACAGTTCTAAGGGATAGTTTATAATAATTGTCATTATTTTATTTACAACATTTATTTTATTTTACAGGACCACATTGAAAAACTGAAAGCAGCCAGCGCGCTTTATGAAAAAGATGAACAAAAGGAAAAACCAGTTAGAAAACAATCGTTCGGTGTTTTAGATAGATTTGTCTCTAATCCTACTAAAAGTAAAAAATAAACAATTAATTGTATAACGTCAATTTTATTTGCAACGTCATTTCGATAATAATACGTCAACTTTACACGATTATGTAATATTTATCTTATCTACATGATTTTATATGTATAACATAAAATGTCTTCAAAAAGTTGTCATTGCGTTTTCTATAAAGATTTATAATCAACAAGGAATATCAAAAAGTTCGCATAATCCTTCTGTGTTGCTCAAGGAAAACAGGAAATCGTACTTCGAAGCCGGAGGACTAAGTCGCAAAAGGCAATCTGCAACAAAGAAATGAATTTATAATTTTTAACGGCCGTCTGGTGTAGTGGTAAGTGACGTGGTCACTACACAAGGGGGCCGCGGGTTCGAATCCTGCCAAGGGAAGATATTTGTATGATAAATATAAAATGTATTTTCCAGGGTTATCGATGTATATTAACTATATGTATGTGTATAATAAAAAACTTACATTTATTTCCGTTATCTGGTACCTGTAATACAAGTTCTTTGGGACCAGTTAACGTGGCGTGATTGTTAGTAAATATTTATTTAATATTTATTATTTATTGATGTAGAGGTTAGAATAACGTGCATCTTTTGATGTTANTAAATATAAAATGTATTTTCCAGGGTTATCGATGTATATTAACTATATGTATGTGTATAATAAAAAACTTACATTTATTTCCGTTATCTGGTACCTGTAATACAAGTTCTTTGGGACCAGTTAACGTGGCGTGATTGTTAGTAAATATTTATTTAATATTTATTATTTATTGATGTAGAGGTTAGAATAACGTGCATCTTTTGATGTTACTGTGACTGATACCTAGTCGATCAGGTAAATTTAAAAAAAGGTGACCTTTTTTTAATTTTCTTTGTGAACGAATTTAAGTTTTTTTACTATTTTAGACAATAATGACAAACTTTCGAGCAATACTTAATACAAAACTATGAATAATATAATTGTGACTAAGACACATGAAAATGATCATTATTGAATTCAACTTTATACCTTTATAAATACTTACCATTTATTAATGATGCATCTTCTGAGTTTTTGAAACATTTGATATTATTATCTTCCATTTCGTTATTACTATTTGTCTGTGAATAAATGATCACATTTAAATAGTAAGCAGTGTTGAATGAATAATTTTGCTTGGTTATTCTCCCTTGTCAAAACGTTAGTGTCGGCGGCATTTACATCGCCATGCCCTGTCTATGCTTTGATGACCACTTATTACCAGACTGAGAACTTATCTGACTCACTTATAGTGCAGCAAACAATTTGCAAAAATAATGTAAGAAAAATGGTCAAGGTAAGTTACTCTAGTTGATAATTCTAAAGTGATGCATTCATTGATCAAGATATGACATCCATTATTACAATAAGGTTGAATCTTTTCTCGGGTCTTTAACAAAAATTTCAACTATATTTGACGTTGTTTTATTTTTTGTAAATAAAAGAAAACTTATTGCGGCATAACTAAAGTAGTTAGACATATGCTGTCGCGACACTTTTTGTAAATAATAATGTGTTCTACAAAGTCGTAGTACATTATTTTATTCTATCATCACTAGTTTTCGCAGGGTGCGTGATGTAAAGAATATTTTAGGTAATTTTTTTACACCTTGGGTTACATTATTGGTGTTAGTAAGGATCCCTAATTTTTTTAAAAAAGAGATTATAGCTTATGTCACTCGGGAATATTGTAGCTTCCAAACAGCATAAGAATTTTTCAAATCGGTTCAGTGGTTTCGGAGCCTATTCAATACAGACAAACAAACAAATATTTCCTCTTTATAATATTAGTATAGATATTATTTTTATTACTTTTATCTATTTTTATTATTCCAAGGCCTATATCTATATCTCTCAAGGCCTATATCTCTGTTATTCGTATGTCATCTATGAGCTCTGGTAACTATGTTACCACTTGTATCAGGAGTCACTACCCACTGCTATAAGATACAATAAAGAACGCTTTAAAAAGCTTAAAATACCTCTTCGTCTTCATACGCCTCCTCTTCCTCCCCCTCCTTATCGTTTAGCAACACAACCCCCATTGATTCTGATGATTTAATGTGAAGTAAAAAATTTGATTCTCTGTCCTGAAACAATTGTAATTATTATAATGAGTAAAATTATTGAAAGCAAGTGAATGAGTGTATGATCACCTGACAATCAAGCTTAGTTTTACTTAATGTATGATAAAATGTTAGAGGAAAGTATGCATTATTGTACACCAATATGAAAACAGAACAAATGCAAAATTACAATAGTCTTATTGCTAAGAGCAATCTCTTCCAGACAACCATCAGACAAACAAGAATCATCTAATGATATTAATCACAGTGTACCAATTGAAAATAGAAATAGAACATAATTAATTTTAATATGAAGAAATTAATTAAAATTTATGTTTAGTTTACATTAGTTTATAATCATATATAAGCAGAGTTNATCAAAGGCGGCAATCTGACTTTTGGACAATGATTGGTAAATCAGAAAAACGAATTATTGACTTTGTATTCCATTGGCAGTCACAAAACTCTTCGGAACGACATCTTAGATAAATAACAGGTTAACTATTAACCTTTATTTAATGCAGGTTTTGAACCGTATTCTTTGAAGGAGACGATTATATTCAAATAAATCTGTAATGACATATCAATAAAATTTTTTTGTCCAAATGTACAGATTGCCGCCTTTGATAATAGACGACTCATATAAGCAGAGTTAAAAATGTTCAAGAGCTTGAACTACCATTCATTCAATTTTGTATGAGTACTATTCAATACACTATCAATAATATTGTAATACTGACCTTATTTGGTTGTGTTCCAATAGATAAATTTGCACCCAATGGTGCTTCTAAAACTAAAACTAGATCATTCTGAAAACATTGCTGGATTTCAGTATCCATGACAAAACACATATCTTGGTTGTCTGGTTCGTCTAAAACATTTTTCGTACTTTGTTTAATCCACTGCAATCGTCTGGAACATATTAAATGCATGGTCATAATGGAACACTGAAGGCCAATAATTTTGTCTCAACATCTCTTTATACCAATATTTAAATCATAATATGAATTATTCTAGGGTCCTTTCTATCATAGAAAAAATTGTGGCATTTATGTGTATGTCATATACAGAGTGAGGTATGTTTTGGCCAATAGAGGCACTAATAAATAGTACAAACAGACAAAAACTAATGCTGAACACTATCTAGTAGGAAATAAACAATAGACAGATTGTTCCATATTGGAACGAAGTTCCTTACGGCAGGCTTGGAGGGGATAGGGATTTTGCTGCGCGACCGAACTGAAAAAAATGTGATAGTAAAACCGTAAGAAAAAATCCGTGGAAAAAAGTGCGTGGAATAAAACCGTTAAATGAGACGTGCGCAGGCGCGACAGTCGTATACACAAGCGAGTANGGAAAAAAGTGCGTGGAATAAAACCGTTAAATGAGACGTGCGCAGGCGCGACAGTCGTATACACAAGCGAGTAGTGTATAATACCTTTCTCTTTCTCCCTCTTTCTTTTCGTTCTCTCATCCCTTCTCTCTCTATTTTGTAATTATTTCTATTTCTATGTAATTTTATGTTGTCAAACCAAAATAAAGAGACATATTTTGTTATTTTAATTGATAATTTGAATTACGATTTTATTTTTATTTTACGTCATTTATTATTTCCTAAAATACTGAATTTCCTAAATACTTTCCTGTACTTAAATAAAAACTAATCAGCAAAATTTAAGAGAAAAATCAAGAAAACCAACATAAAATTGAGCACGATTTTTTTTTTGCAAATTGTGTCGGTTCTACATTAGCCGAAGGAACTTCGTTCCTACCTGGTGTCCCACGACACCACATAATTAGTTTTTTTATTAAAGATTGTATAGCACTATCTATGATGTTTTGACTGTGTTGCTGCATATGCTGTGGCATATATAACCAGGTAAGAGTGCAACTTAGGGCAAAGTACACTGAAGAGTTAAAGAGTAGCAAACATTAGAACAATAGTGATCACAGTTATAAATAAGAGTACAACATAGTACACTAGCAGATATGCGACAATGAATACTGGTGCACAATGCACCACACAGGTATTAGAGAGTATGGAACAATATTATGACTACTTTTGGGATTTTGATTTCTATGATTGTCTGAGAACTGTTAAGAAATGTGCCTCAGCTCTTAACAATATATTTTTTCAACCATAAAATACAACAATATGATAAAGAAAACTAGCATTAAATTTATCTTTAAAAAAAGTAAGATTACATTGCAAAACTTTCTAAATTGAAAATTAATTAGGATTAAAATAAACAAACCTATCTAATAATCTTTCATGTTCATCCAAATAGCTTAATTGTTTTCTTAATCCCATTACCTTTTTACCAATTTCATTTTTATCATAATCGGGACCTGCTCCTCTGAAATAAAAATAAATAAATATTTTACTAAAATGAAATTATGTTAAGTCAATTTAAAAGCACAAAATTATCACAATTACATTCGTACATTACAACATAATTGTTTGACGTACGGTCAACGGTTTGATGAGTGTAATAGTCATTTTGCTATACAATTTTACAATTTACATTAGATGTTCTAGGTTACTGAACCAGTAGCCACTAAATACCAGTTGAGTCTGAAGCTCATTGACCAGTCAATGCAATAAATAAACAGATTATCTCTGAATAAAAGAACTCTACAAATAGAGCGACATCCTTTTTTCTATTTGGCCACCAAAATCCTACATTTTTTTTATATTTTGGTGTTGTTTTTAATACAAATTATTAAATTAAATACAGGATAGGCACGTTTAACACTGAGAGGTCTTCATTTTTAAGATTATCATCCTATTAAAAGTTAATACTGAGTACCAAAGCTTCTTCTTTTATTGATAGATATGAGGAGTCTCTTATACAATGTTAAATAATTAAAACAACATATTAAAAAGCCAAACCCAGACCCATCAACTATTTAAGTTAATATTAACAACACAATAAAATATTACAAACCTCCATTGAATGCTATTTTTACTTCGTTTTTCAATCAAACCAATTCCCTCTAAAACATTAGTAATATCATATATTCTTCGTTTTTGTCTAACAGCCAATAAATTGGTAGCCTAAAAAACGTGGTTATTAGAAAAGTTTAAATTACTATTTTTTGGTGCCCAACACTTTGACAGATCAAGACGAATCAAGCTTTACTCACAATTTTTAAATCCAAAACACCGTCTTTTGCTTTCTGTAATAATGAAACAAATTTAGTTGTGAGCAAACCCAAAGATTTTTCATATCTTTTGTATTTTAAATCAGTCATTGCCAAAATTAAACAGAAAACATAGATTTTTTGTCAAATTATCAGTAAAAATTTTGCGTCGCGCGGCGGGATGTTAGGTTGGTAGCATTGCAAATTTGTTAGCATAGATTACTTACTATATTATATTGTGATTAACAATATTTCAAACATTCATCTTCAACATTATTTCGGTTCAGTGAATTTGGCCTCCCTTTTTTTGATTTTCAGATTTTTTTTATTTTTAATTATTTGTTCGTCGTTTGTTCGTTAATGTCGATAATCGATCAATCACCAATAGTCGTCGAACAAACGATAATTGATCAAAATTAATTAATCTAAGCGATAAAAATAAAGATATCTAGTAAGGGGGGCCACTTAACGGTGATCATTTGTTTAATTAATTATAAATAAATTAAAGACGGACCAACAATTTTTGTATTCGCACATTAACGAACAAATGACGACAAATAATTAAAAATAAAAAAAATCTGAAAATCAAAATATAGGGGGCCAAATTCACTGAGCCCTATTGCTAATAGCCTCGATGGGTTGTAGTAGCTTCACCGCGATGCTACTTCGACAAAGCGGTGCTATACGATAATCGTCTTATTAAGGTAGCCGTAATTACCTATTCAACCCAGGCGACGGGACCATAGATTATACACTCGGGACAACGCTAAGTTCGAAACATGTCTTGTCGACTCCAATTTCGGTGCTTTTAGGCCCCTGAAGCACCGTTCACCGTCCTCGTCGAACTAACTAACCCATAGACAAAACCAACGAAGTTTCTCGTCGGATCTCCTCAGTGGGTCACCATCCCAATCTGGTGACAGACTGCGAAGTACCTAGCGCTCTACCTAGAACTAGTGTAAGAAAATTCTCTTACGTTGAGCCCGTAATCTGTTCGACCCTTTTGAGACCCTCGAGAAGTTTTGTGCAAACCCCTTATTCTGGTTAATCTATTGCACTTCTTATAATTCTAGTAGGAAAGGCCTAGAAAAATCACCAATCCAAAACCATTAACAAGCAAGAAAAAATAGTCCACCAGCCCAGATTTGTACTAATAGCCGTAAGCACTTCTAAAATACAAAAAGTGATATTATACAAAATAAAATGAAACTTATTATTATTGTTACGCGCTGGGGTTTGGGATAAATAAAATTTCACCAAAGTACAACTTATAACTGTATTTAACACTTGGAACACTTAAAACACTCAGCAAACACTTTAAAACTCTCAATTCGTTGGTCCGCTTCGCTTCAGGTGATCCATTCGCTGTTTCGCTTCGAGTAGTTCCGATTACTGACTGACTGCGTGTCCTCTACAACGCTTTTATAGCCGATACATCATCCTTAGAATTATCGAGAATATTCCACACATCTCTAGTAGTAGTTTCCGCTATCTGACAGTAGGTGGTGTTGTTCTACTTGAGCGTTCGTTCTAGGTGCTACTAGGTCCTTCGATATTCATTCGACTATTCGGCGATAGATGGCGTTACTCTTACCGGCGTAACATTATTATATTCTATCTACCGGTTTAAACAGTACTTTTTACACATTTTCTCCACTACTTTTATCCTGAAATACAACTTAAAAGTTTAGCATCAATCAACTTATGAAATTGTGAGGTTTTCTTTCATTAGATCACATTTTTCTCTTTCAAGCTGTAAAACTTGATCATGTTCTTTTTCTATTAAGTCAATTATTTTGCCTTCTAGAGATTCTATTAACTCTAGTTCTCTTTTCCGCAATTCCAACTCTTCCTCTTTTAACTTTAGACTTCTCTCAAACATTCTATCTCTTAACTGCCTTTGGTCTTCTTGTGTTTTTAAATATACCAGCCACTGTTTCTCTAATTGTATCTTACTTTGATTTCGTTCTGAATCAATCCGGTTTGCTAATCTGATTTTCCTCATTTCTATAACTGCCTTACTTTCTATAGGTTTGTTGGATAGAGAACTATTCACATTTTGGTTATTTCGTTCATTATTTTTGTGCAATAGTTCTGTTATTAAATAGGAATCACAGTCTACATTATATTGTGAGTAAATACTATCCATTTCTTTGAAATACTTAAATTTTTCATTTTGCCTACATTCCGAATCTATGCATTGTTTGTATTTCTTTGTTAAGGCATTTATTTTCCATCTCACTTGATCAGCAGTCATCTGAAAATATTAAATATATAAATTCGATCATAAAGGTATCGGGAATGGATGATTTATTTACGGTTCCACTCTTTTTTTGTTGTTTTTAGATTGGCACAACTGTTTTCCATTTTGGCGCGTAGTCTGGGTCTATTTAGAATAAATACAATGCTGTTTTTCATTAAATCACATCTAGTGTGTAATGCGAATGTTTTATTAGACAAAAATATCAAACAAAAAGTGTCTTAAATATTCCATCGCCAATGGAATTTCGTGTGGAGTCACTGAAAATGTTACAGAAGGTTTACGGTGAATTGACTTTGTCAAAAACACGTGCTTATTGAGTGGTACAAAGTGTTCAAAAGCGGTCAAGATATGATGGAAGATTTGCCTCGTTCTGATAGGCTTTCTACGTATGCGATTGGAGTTAACGTTAACGCTAACAAAGGTAAAGGAACTAGTGGCTAACAATCCACTTATCAAGTTATTTCTTGTGACCTTTGTTAAGCATTAACTTTGGCCATTGGTAATTCGAAAGTTAATAATGGATCCAGTATGAAAGATATTTTTAATGCAATATATATTTAACTGTTATGAATACATACATCTATGTCAAAATGTTTTAAATTTTGTGAAATAGCCATCCATATTCTAGTCTTCTTTTTGGGTGTTTCTAACATCTGCAAATTTGATTCATACAGTTTCAAGAGTATTGAAGTTGCATTACTTGTCCATACTGCACCTGTAATAACAATTGTAATTGTAATATAGATACTTTTTTTATTGCTTAATGTGTGGACGACAAGCTCATTAGACAAGCTATTTGTTGTTATTATTATTATTATAATAAATTTTCAAGCATCAAATCAGTATTTTCTAGGAACCATCGAAAGAGATGGTAATCTGCAGAAGCGAAATCGAGAAGCGATGGCAGGTGCGGTAGGACTTCAGTGTTTTTAGGAACCATCGAAAGAAATGCGGTAGGCAGCGGCTTTGAAGCGGTAGGTAGCGGCTTGGCTCTGCCCCTGCCATTGCTGACGTCCATGAGCGACGGTAACCACTCACCATCACGTGGGCCGCATGCTTGTCTGCCTATACGGCAATAAACAAAATTTATGGTAATCTGCAGAAGCGACATCTGGAGAATATGGCAGGTGTGGTAGGACTTCCTATTTAAGTGTTTTTAGATATGTTTGTACTGGTTTTACGACGTGCGGACGAGTATTGTAGTGCAGCAANCATTGCTGACGTCCATGAGCGACGGTAACCACTCACCATCACGTGGGCCGCATGCTTGTCTGCCTATACGGCAATAAACAAAATTTATGGTAATCTGCAGAAGCGACATCTGGAGAATATGGCAGGTGTGGTAGGACTTCCTATTTAAGTGTTTTTAGATATGTTTGTACTGGTTTTACGACGTGCGGACGAGTATTGTAGTGCAGCAAAATGACTTTATCATGTTTTTCAGAGTATTCTGACCATTTTTCTTTTATCTCATTTGCATCAATTGCAGTTGGTAGTGAATAACTGATTATCACTACCAACTGCAATTAATGCGGTTTCCTTTGGTTTTAGCTGTTCATAATAAATCGCACTCCTCTGACCTCACCAGAATATACATCAGGGGTTTCCACTAATATTAGCCACATGCCCATGAATACTTCGCTTTGCCACTAATATTGATGGTTGGCCGTGCTCAATCTATGACTCTGAACTTCAGATTGTAGTAATGGATCCATTTTTTATCAACAGTGACAATTTGATGCAAGATACCTTTTATTTTCTCCCACTGAAGCAACAGTACACATGTCAAGGAGGCTATGTACAACAAAACCTATGACTTTCTGCAGTTCAGATTGTCATAATAGATCCATTTTTATCAACAGTGACAATTTGATGCAAGAAACCTTTTCTTTTCTCCCGTTGAAGCAACACTACCCATGTCAAGGAGGTTATGTACAACAAATTTCGTTCAATTATAGCTGTTTCATAATGAATACATTAAGTAGTCGGTGACAATGAAATATTGTCCTATCTGCGACACCTCATAAACCTACAAACTAATAGTGTTAAAATAATGTGCAAATGGAATAATTTGATTCGAGCCCTACACTGCAGCAGAGGGTAATAGGAAAGAAAGAATAAAAATAACCTAATGGTGATCATTGAAATTATATTATTGCCAATCTTATTTCAAATATTAACATTCTATCAAGATGAGGATGTATTGCAGGAAGTTACATGCGAGCAGCAAGCAATTTTTACAAGCAAGTTTCATGAAAATACTGTGTTTTCTTGTAGTATTAAGAATGGCGATTAATTCTAAAACTTAATCTTTGTTTAAATGTATGCTACAGCATGTATCTATGCTATGGCAAAGTATGCTTTATAACAAATAATACATACTATGTTTCTCAGATCTTTCATTCATAATATTGATTCTGTCGTTACTCTCCATTTCACTTGCTGAATCTATAGCAATGTCTTTAGCTGGAAATGTAAAAAATATTTATAAAATCTTGCACAGGCAATAAGAGTATGTACATCANCGTGCTTCGCAGAATCTACCACCGGATCGGAAACGCGACCCACTGAGAAGATCCGGCGAGAAACTCAGTGGGCTGTGTCTGAGAGTTAATTTACTCGTCGAGCCCTTCGTCGCAAGCGACGGGTTCGACGAGAACGGTGACCGGTGCTTGAAGTACCTAAAAGCACCGTTAGTGGATCAGGAGGATCCGAGATGACGTGATTTCTCAGATCTTTCATTCATAATATTGATTCTGTCGTTACTCTCCATTTCACTTGCTGAATCTATAGCAATGTCTTTAGCTGGAAATGTAAAAAATATTTATAAAATCTTGCACAGGCAATAAGAGTATGTACATCATTGTATTTTTCTAATTCATTTTTTAAATGTTTGAGTTTGCTAGTTATTGTCTTATTTTTGAAATCTTATATCTGGTAGACAGTTTTGTTTCCGCAGTTGGTATTTTATGTCCAGTGATTAGGGAAAATTTTCCCAGTAGTTATTTTGTAAATTTGAACATATTGAGATCATGAATGAATAGATTAGAATGATAATCCTATAAGTACTACATTTAAAGAAGTATAAATAAACGCTATATAACTAGCTAAATTCCTAGGTCTTGTAAACGATATTGCATTTGAGTTAATTGGATGAATTTAACTAACGGTACTATTACTAAGTTGACTTCTTGTGCTACTCAGTTCAAAAGCCTACTCCATATATTAAAAAACATGTTACATAAAATTCACTCACATTCATCTAAAATAACATACGTAGAAGCATTCCCGCTAAAGTCCATTTATAATTTTATATATTATGTGTATTGTATGATTTATAAATTAAAAACAATATTTTTTAGTACATAATCAACAGTAAAACCTCTTGTACACAAAACAATAAAAATGAAACACAAATTAGTTCACTTTTTTTAAGGGATTTTATGACCTGATAACTAAGACCTTTAAGTCATGTCTTATTTGATTTTAAATTCTTAGTTTTATGAAAAATGATAATATGGAGTGAAATTAAATGAAGATGATTCATTTGAGACATTAATCAACTGGCATGAAATTAAATAAAATGAGATGAGATGATATGGGATGAAATATAAGCTCAGTAAAATGGTGGTCATTTACGGAGATTTTTGCAGTGGAGTTTTGGAGGATCACGAGAAGTTACGTCCAGCGGCTTTGTTTCATTTTCCCATATTTGCGCACTTTAACAAATATTAAACAGTTAATTAACCACCGTTATTACACATTTAAACCTGAAGAAACACTAAATAGACAAAATAAAACAAATCACACAACTTCACTCCTCGTGTTCCCGCCAAAAAGTCCTTTCATAATTTAATTTTTCATGTTTAAAAAATATATAAAAGATTTGATTCTATGGTGGGATACTTTTGCCTTTCCAGTTGGAAAAATAAAACTACTTAGGTATGGTCATGGAGTTACTGGTACTTATTAACTCCATGGGTATGGTATAACATCATAGACCTATATATATAACATACATACCTACCTACCTATAGTCGTAAGGTATTTTTTTATTTTATTATACCGGTCACTCACATTCGCACGAATACGCAAACCCGCAAGTGTAGGACGACATTTGCAAATGATTATGCAAAGGTTTCGCTGCATTCGTGGTTTTCCAAGCTGTGTCGGTTTTTCAACGGACATCAAAGCACGCGAACCACGATTATTCGTGTAGTCTCCCACACATTCGCGTGACCAGTTGCGCCCACGATTGCGAAGGTAACGGACGTTTCGCCATTTTCATAACTCGTGAAGTCTACTGTGTAGCGTACCTTAATCATGGATTGGAACAACACTAAGGTGATGGAGTTCATTGAACTCCTGCAAAATTAATCGACCATATGGGACCCTCAAAAGAAATCCCATAAAAACAGAATGGCTAACGGCCAAGGGACGCCTGGGAAAGAATTAAAAACTCCCTTTCTCTTCAATGTTCTATTGATGAATTAAAAAAGAAGAGAAATTCGTGAGATATTCGTAAACAAGTGTGGGAGGAAGCGCAATCGGGTTCGCAAATTGAGTACCGAACCCATTTGCACATGCGCGAAAACATTCGTACAATGTACGAATATTTGCGCGCATGTGAGTGACCGGCATTAAGCGAAGTCAACTGACGTTTACTGTGCTGTCAGTTTTTGATGAAATAAAAATATTTTTGTGACAAAGTGAATGATTAAAAAAACTCCTGAATTAATGAAATTGCCTCGATTGTCTAGTGAATAGTTAGTGTGCCGAACTGCCGATATCGGGTTCGAACTTTAGTCGTGCTTTGTACATACCAACGAGTTTTCAACGATTATGTTCCTATAGTTTCTACCTATACTGAATACCGAGTGTTTTAAACATTAAGGAAAATATTGCGAGGAAACTTGTAAGACTGTCCTATTTTCAATACATCATATAGTTGAAACTATAGATGTATAAAATATAACAATTATAGGAAATTATAGGTAATGAAAATAAAAAAACTGATTGTAGTTACATACTACTAGTAACATACATTAGAGCACTTTAATATAATTTTTATTGTAAAATAGAAATAATATTATTTTATAGTTTGAAATGATTAACTCTTCACACTCATTGTTCGTTCATTTGATTGAACGAGAACTGAACGCATCACTATTACTTTAAATAAGCAACATTCAGTGCTCTCGAACCTACCGATTTTTCGGTATTTCTACCGATATGGGCTATGCTCTACCGAAATACCGAAATATAACGATTTTTCTACGATTTAAGAGTATACATGGAAATTCTCCCGATTTTTCTACCGATTTGAAACTTTTAGACATTATTGATCCAAAAAATGTTAAAATTGGCAAAACTACTTCGATACTTCTTAAGAGTGGGCTCTTTCCCAATATTGTTCAGAGCAATGATTTCCAGGAAATTTATTTATTTTATTTTATTTTATTTATTTATTAAGTTGCACCAACAAAGTGATCATCAATACAAAACATTAACAAAGATTAATATAGATAGTTTTAGTTAATTACATTGATATAGAGCGACGCATTTTAAGAAATTGTAAATATAGCAAAACATTTCCTAATGATGTAGAACTATTTTGGCGTAACGTTGGCAAAACGTAGCGATGAAACTCAAATGTTTCCTTTGCTGTCTAATTTCATCCTTAATATTTTATCACTTCCCTATTCATCCGCTAACGTTGAACGCATATTTTCAAATATTAATTTTTTGAAAACAAAACAGCGAAATAGGGTAGCTACTGAATCAATCACTGGTCTATTACATGCAAAACGACTTTTTAATACAGCTTATTGTTATGATTTTGAAATTAATTCAACGATGACTGCAGCTATGGCCAAACAATATTGGTATAAAAAATAATTATTCCTAAATATGATTATTATAAATTAGTCTGTAAGTTGTTTTTTTTTTCAATAAATAAACGAATTTGATTGAATATTGTATATTTTTTGACAAATACCGATTTTTTCTGGCAAGTCTACCGATCTCGCTCTATGACGTTCGAGATCACTGGCAGCTAGACGTGCGCTAATCATGTTCGGAACTGGATTGAACATGACATCGTTCTTTTGAGTGTCGGAACTAGTTCCAGTAAACATGTTCGCGGAACTGTTTAGTTTCACGAACATGTTAAGTCTAGTAGCTGTTTGTAGTTTGTAGCTGTTTAGTTCCGCGGACATATTAAGTCTAGTAGCTGTTTGAAGCTGTTTAGTTCCGCGGACATGTNAAGTATAAATTCTACAAATAAATAATACTCAACAATATTTAAAATAAAATGAGCCAAGAACGTTTATCGATAAAACCTGATAACATTGAAATCTTTTGTACAGCACTAAAGCCGCCATGTTTTGTGGCCAGATGACGTCACAGTGGCACGAAATTTTGGTTGACGTTTCATTTCCATAGGTTTCCTACTTCATTGATTGTGACAAAGTGAATGATTAAAAAAACTCCTGAATTAATGAAATTGCCTCGATTGTCTAGTGAATAGTTAGTGTGCCGAACTGCCGATATCGGGTTCGAATTTTAGTCGTGCTTTGTACATACCAACGAGTTTTCAACGATTATGTTCCTATAGTTTCTACCTATACTGAATACCAAGTGTTTTAAACATTAAGGAAAATATTGCGAGGAAACTTGTAAGACTGTCCTATTTTCAATACATCATATAGTTGAAACTATAGATGTATAAAATATAACAATTATAGGAAATTATTATAGGTAATGAAAATAAAAAAACTGATTGTAGTTACATATTAATAGTAACATACATTAGAGCACTTTAATATAATTTTTATTGTAAAATAGAAATAATATTCTTTTATAGTTTGAAATGATTAACTCTTCACACTCATTGTTCGTTCATTTGATTCAACGAGAACTGAACGCATCACTATTACTTTAAATAAGCAACATTCAGTGCTCTCGAACCTACCGATTTTTCGGTATTTCTACCGATATGGGCTATGCTCTACCGAAATACCGAAATATAACGATTTTTCTACGATTTCAGAGTTTTCTACCGATTTGAAACTTTTAGACATTATTGATCCAAAAATGTTAAAATTGGCAAAACTACTTCGATACTTCTTAAGAGTGGGCTCTTTCCCAATATTGTTCAGAGCAATGATTTCCAGGAAATTGATATAGAGCGACGCATTTTAAGACATTGTAAATATATCAAAACATTTCCTAATGATGTAGAACTATTTTGGCGTAACGTTGGCAAAACGTGGCGATGAAACTCAAATGTTTCCTTTGCTGTCTAATTTCATCCTTAATATTTTATCACTTCCCTATTCATCCGCTAACGTTGAACGCATATTTTCAAATATTAATTTTTTGAAAACAAAACAGCGAAATAGGGTATCTACTGAATCAATCACTGGTCTATTACGACTTTTTAATACAACTTATTGTTATGATTTTGAAATTAATTCAACGATGACTGCAGCTATGGCCAAACAATATTGGTATAAAAAATAATTATTCCTAAATATGATTATTATAAATTAGTCTGTAAGTTGTTTTTTTTTTCAATAAATAAACGAATTTGATTGAATATTGTATATTTTTTGACAAATACCGATTTTGGGTACAAAATAGTACAAATATACCGATTTTAGCTGGCAAGTCTACCGATCTCGCTCTATGACGTTCGAGATCACTGGCAGCATTATCATAGATTATACACTTAATATATGAGCATTATTTTACAGTGACATTAGCTACTGTCAGTCGGTTTCGTCTACTAAAAATACGAAATACGACTATACCTACTTATGTTTACAATTGTATCAAAATAACAATCTTAATATTTTCAAACAAGTATGGTGGTACAGCGGTTAATACATATTTACGCTAATAGAGACAATGTATAAATAAATTAGAACAAATAATATTACTATAGATTACTTATACCGAGAATTTTAAGGAGAAATTTATTGTTTACAAGTTGAGAATGTTGAAAAATGATTAAAAACAACCAAATAATTTGGCTTGCCGAAACCAACAACTTTTTAATTAGCACCGATGACAGTGATACAGACAGTTTCAGTCATGTATCTAATGTCGAGGGAAACTCTTCAGAAATTGAGTGGCCTGATGATGAGGACGATGAAATTTTTTTTCCTCCTATGCAATATTTTATAAGACTAAGAAGAAGACGAGTCGATGATTATATGCATATTATAGATTCATGGACTGACGCCGAATTTAAAAATCGAATGAGATTATCAAGAAAAACAGCATTTCGTCTTATTGGTAAAATGGGTTTATAGCTTTTTATCTGAACATATCACTCCTGGGTGTCATAAAGGGCGACCAAGCGATTCACCCGAGGATGGGTAGCATCTGAAAATTATTTATATTGGCGTATTGCAATCACTAACTGATATTTATTGGTGGTAGGTGAGAGTATTGTAATGCCACCTGGGCATAGATGACCATACTGTGGTGAAACAATAATGTGTTTCAGTTTGAAGGGAGGACAGCAGTTATTCAATTTCATACAATTATAACATGGACCTATATCTCATAGTGGGGATGGCATATGATATATTGGATATATCTCATAGTATGTTGGTGGATTGAAGTAAACATTTAACACCAGGAAGGCCATATACTTGTTCACCCATATACAAAATAAGATCAATAAAAAAACTTTCATTTTTTTATCATGTCTTACATTAAACATTTTTTGGATTCCAGGTGAATTGGACAAATCAGGATTCATTGCATCACATAAATTTGGACTTAAACCTCTCGAGTCAAAGTTATGTTTTTACATATTTCTAACATTTATCTCAAATACTGAACCCTTAACACCAATTGCTACCCGTTTTGATATTTCAATATCATCAACATTTCGTGTCATAAGAAAAGTGGCATCATGGATTTTGACAAAACTGAATGATGCCATAAGATGGCCACAAGATTTTAATGAAATACAATATATTTGTGACAATTTCCATTTAAAGACTGGAATCTCAAACATTTTAGGTGTTATAGATCGTACCCACATAAGAATAGACAAACCTAAAAATGCTCGAGAGTACTGTAATCCCAAAGGTCACTTTTCAATAATTTTGCAAGCAACGATTGATTCACAATTGAGATTTACAAACATCTTTTGTGGAGAACCAGGCTCATCCAACTGCACTCGGGCCTTGAAGAAATCACCTTTATATCATACAGCAACTCATGACAGAAATTCTTTGTTTCCACACAATACATTTTTAATAGGCCACTCAGGGTATCCATCTTTACCATGGCTGGTACCACCATTTAGAGAAAATAAAAGGCTGACACCTCAACAAAGAGAATTTAATGCATTACATGCATCTGCTAGAAAGTTGGGCGATAGAGCTTTTATTCTGTTAAAGGCTAGGTTCCGCAGAATTAAATTGTTTACTGTTTATCGAAATATAGCTTTCATCACAGACATGATTGTAGCTGCATGTATACTCCATAATTATTGCTTGAATGAAAATGATCATTTAGAGGTTAATCACGACTAAATAATATACAGTGCTACCTCAACATACGAGTTTAATTAATTCTGTAACCTTTCTCGCTTGTCAAATTGCTCATATATCAAAGCAATTTTCCCAATTGAAATTAATTTTAATGCCGTTAATCTGCTCCAGCTCCCAAAAAATGACCTGTCATTTTTTATGTGTTTTTAAATAAGAAAAAAAAATATAATAGTACTCCACATGTGGGGGTATTATGTGATTCCTCGTATCTCAAGTCTTACTCTCATCTCGAAGCAAAATATTGCTCGCGCAGTGGCTTGTACCTCATAACACTCGTATATTAGGGCAATCGTATATTGATGTACCACTGTACATATTTTATGTTACTTAATTATAGATGGTTAACTTGTAACAACTGAGGGATTTAGTTACTATTTTATGCAAAAACTACAGATTTTAGGGAGCTTCATAATTTAATCGCAGTACAGTATGAGCAATGTACAACAGGTTGTGTGTAAGTAGTTTCAAGGAATTAGACATGGCCACAGTAAGCTATGACCGGGATCTACTATTTGTGTGATCCATAATTTTATCTTATTGAGCGATCATTTAAATAAATGTACTTTTTAACAATTAACAAATATTATAATTCTTGGTTATTAATAAAACACATTCGACTTGACCTGTCCTGATGAAACTGGAAGGCTCTTTAGGCCACCATTAATCCTGCTATTCTAGAAAAGGTTACACTTTGTTTCTGAAGGGACCCTTGACTTGAAATCAGATTATCAAGCCAGTAATTTCTTTTGTAGCATTTTTTTTCAATTAATTGTACTGCGTCCAATATTGTAGGGTTTAAAGCTAGGCGGTGACAGAGGTCCAACTGATCTTGTGTGAAACAATAAGCATCAGAGATGCCTTTACTTCAATTAGTAGATTCATGAAGTATGAATTTCTTAAAATGGCGTGTATAAATTGTATTAGATTAACAGCTTTGTTTTTTATAAAGATAGTTTGTTTTACTAATTTTGCTTCAAAAATGGATTTTTCTTGGCTTTTCCTAGTAATAGCCAATTTACCCAAGAACAACAAATTTACTGTCTCAAAATTTCATGTTCTGCCACTAGTTTCCTTAACAAAGCACATTTCTCTCGTTCTATTTTAAGAAGTTCTTCTTGTTTGTTTTCTCTTAGTTGTAACTTTCTTAAAGCTATGGATTGTTTCAGTTCTAATTCTTTTCTTCTCAATTGTAGTTCCTCTTCTTTTAATCTCAAACTCCTCTCATACCTTTCATCTCTTATTTGTTTTTGTTCCTCTTGTCTTTTAATGTATTCTATCCACTGTTTATCTAATTCTACTTTAGCTCTACGTTCTGCCCTTAATTTTCTAAAAGGAGTTGTTGTTTTCATTAAGTTCTTTCGGTCTTTACTTTTCTCTGCGTCTTCTTGTATAACACCAGAAGCCAATCTATAATTTCCACCATTATCGTTGTAGCGGCCTAATATTTGGTGCATCTCATTAAAATACTTAAAAGATACTGCTCCTTGTCCATTGTCAATGCAGTCTTTATATTTTTTTGTGAGTGCATTTATTTTCCATCTGACCTGATCTGCAGTTACCTGTAATTATTATCAGCTTCAGAAGTGTTTCTTGTTTTTAATTTTAATTTTCATGAATATATTATATCAATCAATATTTTACAGTATTTTAAAACCTTTGAATCATTTACTCAGCTCTTAAACAGTACATACTCAAACCAAGGTTCTATTACCTCTACGTTTAATGATTTTAATTCTTCTGCAATAGATATCCACATCTTTGATTTCTTCTTAGGATTATCCAACATATGTATTTTAGTTTCGTATAAATTTAGTAACATTATTGTAGAATTTTTTGTCCAAATGATATCTGTGGAATTTTTATATGATAACTACACTTAAATACTGATGTAACGAAAATTTCATAATTAGTATAAAATCTTACTTTGCTTATTCATTTCATTTACATCCGATTCTTCTTGTTGGCTAATGTTTTGATTGTGATTGTATGTTGGAACTGGCATATTTGGTTTGTACAAATTAGCTAAAATTTAATTGAATATAGTAGAATAGTTTAAAATATTTAAAACATTTTTTAGTATGATTGAAGAATAAAGTACCTATAAATTGTTTACATTACTTACGTTGACTATCGAGAATAGCTAAGACCGCTACATTGTTATGAATGTTTTCATCCATTTTGATTTAGATATAAATTTAATCAGACCTTTTAGTTAATTTATGCTTGTGGAATAAACTTCATATGTTAATTATTCGCCGTCCTTTTATACGGTATCTTATTTTGACCATTTTACCTTTTTGTAAAATACAAAATACAATTATCAAATTTGAAATTTTTTTAAAGATATTTTATATTTATTTATTATGACTTGGTAACTAAGACCTTTAGGTCAAGCCTTATTTTAATTTTAATGAAAACTTTTTTTATAAGAAAATTATATTATGAAATGAAATGAAGTTGATTAATATCAGATGAGATGATATGGGATGAAATTTAATCTCAGTAAAATTGTGGACATTTACTGAAACTTTTGCAGTTGACTTTTTGGAGGATCCTGAGAAGTTACGTTCAGTGGCTTTCTTTCATTTTCCCACATTTGTGCACTTTTACAGATACTAAATAGTTAATAAACCACCGTTATTACACATTTAAACCTAAAGAAAGTTTAATAAATCTATGTGAATAAGGGATGAGATCTGAAATCGTTTCATCGATCGTTATTTTTACCAATGAATCGATCTCAATAAAAAGCTGATAGAGTGAAACGAAGCATTGCACTCCTGAATAAGTACATATTATTTTATTTAAATAATCGTAAAACTGTTATTGGCCACATGATTTCGGTTATCTAAATCTTGCATCAACGCAATATGAAATAAACGAAAAAACAGGAATTCGAAGTTTATTATAAACAAGGTTTTCAAGACATAACTAAGATAAAATAATGATAGATGGTAAAATAACAATATGTTAGAACTATAATTTAAATAATAGATTATGGAAAAGAAGGTTATAACAAGTATTGTCTAGTTAATTACATTTTTTTAATAAATCACCTCGGTTTTATTGTGTATGGATTTTCAGATTGATCTTTTTTGCGTGTCTAAGCTATGTTCGTTCTAAGTTTTGTTTCCTTTTTCCTCACTAGCTCTTCGCCTGCAGCATGGCCTAAGTGTAATATCGCGTGAGCACAATTGGAATGAATGATAGCCTATATTCTTGACAGGATTCAAACTATTTCCATATCAGATTACGTCTTATTTGGCGATTTGTACGTTAAGATGTAAAGTAAATTTCGTATATGACGATACTATTAGAGATATGCACCAAAGTAATGCACCAAATTAATGCACCAAAATTATGCACCAAATTAATCGCTGTCTATCACTACTTGAAAGTCCATTCCATAATTCTGCAGGTATATGTAAACAGACCAAACGACAGAAAAATATGTTAATATAAGTTCTATCACGTTAAAGTAACGAAGAAACTAACAAAGAAACTATTTGTTGACTATAAAATAGACAATATTGATATTAATAATAAATAAATACTCTTTGATTAAGTGATATTACTCCAGGCTAATACAGTGATGTCCAAAACACCATCAAGTGGGGCTCACGTCTTATGATGTGATAATGCATCTTAAAGTATTTAAAATCGCGTTGTGGTAACGAGAACATTACCTTCTTATAATGTATTTAGACTATTTGTGGTTTCTGTCTGGTCTGAATTGTTTAAAATCTAAGTTTAAGTCTATTTTATGGAAACTAATCTTTATTTTCAATATACAATTTAAATGTTTTTCAATCCATCCAATACTATTCTCTTATCACTTCTGAGCTTAAGATCGTTATTAATGATGAACTTTAGTGCATTAACTTGACTGATAAGTTATGTGATGCTAATTACTCATAAAGTAACCAAAGGGTATTAGCCACCATCTGATATTTGAAAGTGCACAAATCTCGGGAGTACGCACGTAAACGCTGTGTTCTAAGTGTAATGAAAGGATTTAGGAAAAAAATATAAAAGTCCGTCTACTACGATTGAATATAGAGGTCATCAGAAATGATTGCAAAATTGGCTAAAAAATCGAGCTACCAAAGGACAAAAAACCATTTTGAAAAAAACAATTGACATTAGTAGTGACGTGACGTAGAGCAAACGAGTATTGGATGTGCTTCGAGTTTCACTGGATTTTGGGTGCTGTTTGCAATAAATTCACCACTATAGTAAAAAAATTAACATAGATGTTGTAAACTTAGATTAGGAAGTTTAAAATATTTTGTAATCAATATGGCTGGCTGTGGAGACTTCATCAAGAGTCAGTTTCCATTGATCGATGACGAATTAATGAAATATGTGGAAGGTATGTTTTTGTCCTATAGGTTATAAAATGAAATGAAATAATAAATAAATACATTTAATAAATTTGTAAAAATCATAATAATTTGTACTCATCATGAAACGAAGCCCGATAAAAATTTATATTTTAATAAAGAAACCCGAAATATATTTTTATCAACGAAACAGTATAAGTTTTTTTTATGTCCCAACCACGACGAAACTGCTGCCATCCTTGAGAAGACAGGTCGAAGTTTTATTTGTATATTTATTAAACTTGATACACAATCTTAATTCTGTTAGCAAATCATATTTGAAAGATTCCAGGTTCTATGTTTCAAGCAATTTGTGAATGTTTAATAGTAATATGATATCAAGTCATTTTAATAGTAATTGGATGCTATAGCAGTTATAATAACAATTAATTAAAATATAATACAAAAAGTTTAAAGCTTACACAGGAGTGACATTCTTCATTGACTCTAAATTCATCACAGTTAATCCTTATAGATATCTTGTGCAACAGCGCTGATGAGTTTGAAGACACAGAGGAAATTTTTGAGGCCGTTGGCGAAGTTTTACAAGGCATATCTGAGAAATCTGAGAAAGACATTAAGTAGGTAACAAATTAATGATCAAGTAAACTTATTGAGAATAAAAATAAAATAGTTCTTTGTAATTGTTCATTATTGGTCATCAAGTTAAACAGTACATTTTTTATCAAAATATATTTTTAATTGCTTTAAACCATGAATTATAAATTAACAAAATGCAACACAAATTTGAAATTTTAAACAGTACTTTGTATATTGATTATAATTATATAAGTATATGTAACTCAACAAATATTTTCAACACATATATTATTCAACACAGAAAGCTAAAGTGGAGCTTGTAATTAAAAAAATATTTATAGAGACATATGTGGAAAACTTCTACACATGTTACAACCTGACAAAGGATCGAAGAACAATGGGCCTACGAAAATTTTGGATGCACCAATACATTTAGCTTCAATGACCCAGACTAATTATAATGACACAGATGATCTCAAAAGTATATGGATGCAAACAAGGGATGATAGTTTGGTAAGTGGTACAACATTATTCATATTATATAGGTAAAATATGTGAGGAAGTAATAATAACATAACTTACACACAAATAACAGGAAAGTAGCATATCAGTAGGTTGTATTACGTGCTAGCTTAAGTAAGTTCTACCATTCTGCTTAGAAATCTTGCGTTTTAGTTCCAAGTCTCTAGGTTATATTGCATCTATGAACAATACTATGAACAATAATAATGACCTAACTCTACATAATGATTAGCCACAAGTTATATAATACACTGTGTTTGGTATTTAGGTTAATGTAAAAATTTGTTTCAACTGTTGGACTTTATGTAGTGGTTATCATGAATATGTCACAAAAATGTAAAATTTAATTTTCATTTGTTTCAATATTTTGAATATGTTAATTATTAAGAGGTTATAGGTACTAAAGAACATTAAGAAATAACAATAGATTTTCTTGTGTCTAGTGTTAGATAAAAAAGTAATTTAAAATTATAAAATTACTGTAAAATTATACATACATTATTTCCTTTACTGTTTAGAGAATATTTCTTTATCTCACCCTATAATATAACAACCAATAGATAATCTAGAAACTATTGCATTTGTTCAATATTTCGGATTACTAGGAACAGAATTAATGCCTCAATCTATTGGGTAAGGCATACTGAAATTAGTTATATTTTGGTTTACAGAAAGTAGATGCTAGAAAATTAGAGAAAGCCGAAGCTAAATTACAACAGAAGCAACAGAAACAAAAAGAGGTAAAAGCACCAACAGCCACACCACTATTACAAACTGCGACTGCATCACAAGTAACATCGAAAAAAGACAGCAAACTTGAAGCTAAAGGGACAAATAGAACACAAGACATAAGGATAGAAAACTTTGACATAGCATACGGAGATCGGTAAGTCTAATTAGGTTATTCATCTGCTATTAAACTTTTATACAAATATGCATGTCATACCATTGATAATGGCATCCTGATCATGCAGGAGCCAGTCACCGTCGACGCCCTCGATAAGTCATTGCGGATCCATCAGATCCAATAACTGTTTCATTAGACACCTTTAGCTCTAACACTAGGAGCAGGCTCAGGGACCCCGTAACCTTACTGGTCGAACTCTAAAAAGAGTTCGACGTGTAACCTAACCTAAACATCAGCCCGCAGCAGCAGATCCGGTAGTAGATTCATTCGCGAAGCAGTTACTCTTGAGTGGTTATGTCTCATTTGGAGGCGCTTGGGTAGCAGTTAGCAAATCGCCCCCTGCCTGGCTGAGCCCTTGCTCGCCCGCCTGTCCTGGTGAAACTGGAAAGGCCTCTGGGCCACCAGTAATTCCTCAAACATAAAAAAAACCATTGATAAATTCGAACAGTGAACATTTTATTAAAAATCTAATAACCATGTGCCATAACCATAAGGCCTCCTTGGTCTAGTTGCTTATGCTTGACTACTATAGTAGCTATCTTTATCAAATTTATTATTAGAGCTTAAGACTTAGGGAAATATAAGAGATAATTTTAGTAACGCCATTGAATGTGAAAACTTTCCTGTATTATATATATTTTTCATGTTACTTTTGTCTTAACCTAAAAGTAAACCTATTTTTGTAATCTTTGCTGCTCTTTGAGATACAGGTTTACAATTAGAACAAGTACAAGTGCAGTTTATATCTGTTTGGGTTACTTTTAAATCACAAATAAATAAATAAACGCTAATTGTCTCCAGAAAACCAAACTAAATGTATCATATTCAATTGAATATTCACACTACAGCACTTTATACCACTGAAAGTGCTAACTGCACACTGTTGTTAAAAAACGAAAGTTGTAACTCATGGCCAGCAGACACTGACGAATTTAAGTATTGTAAAATAATGTATTAATTGTATTTGTTGTGTTTTTACTTAAAATTCTCTCAAAAGATAACACATACCGTTCTGTAGAAATAACTATACATTTGCAAAAATGTGAATACAATTTGTTTCAGGGTATTATTACAAGGTGCCGACTTGATACTTGCATTTGGCCGAAGATATGGCTTAGTCGGAAGAAATGGTCTCGGTAAAACAACTCTCCTACGAATGATATCCAGTAAACAGTTGAAGATTCCATCGCATATAACTATCCTGCATGTGGAGCAGGAGGTTGTAGGAGATGACACCATAGCCCTGCAGAGCGTTCTTGAATGTGATACCATTAGAGAAGGCCTATTAAAAAAAGAAAGGGATATAACTGCTGCTATAAATAATGGGTTCGTTATTTAAATAAAATTATGATTTTTTTCTTTAAATTCTTAACAATTTATGAGAATTAATATTTTTTGCCTTAAGGCTGTGTTTATTTATTTAATACATAATCTTATATGTATATAAAATTCTCATGTCATAATGTTAGTTACCATACTCCTCTGAAGCGGTTTGACGAATTTTTATGAAATTTTATATGCATGTTTAGTGGGTCTGAGAATCGCCTACTATCTATTTTTCATACCCCTAAGTGATAAGGGTTGTCCAACCCCAAACATTTATTGTTTGGACATTTTTTTTTGTTATAGTGAGGAATTATGTGGTTGAATGAGATTTTGTTATTTTTATATTCCCTCATCGTTCACAGCGCTACATGCCTCTTTCACTCATTTACCACATCCTTACACACTTACAATAAGTTAGTATTTTATTTTTTATTAGCTAGTAATGAAATAATTTAATTCTTATAAAACGAACAACAATTAAACGAAAACATTTTCAAACAATTAATGGTAGCATAACTAGCATTTAGTAGTAATAACAATAACAAACTAAAATATTTTGCTTAACCCTTGTACACTTAACCAGTGTTGCTCGAGCTTATTATCAAATATTTTGCAGAATTTGCTAAGGAGTTCTAAAAAAGTACTTAATAAAAATAAAAAATTAAAAATAAGTAAAAATTAATGCTAAATTTACAGAAAAATAATTTGAAATGATTATTTATAAATGTTATTACAAACGATTCTTTTAATTTCTTTCGACGTTAAAATGGTCGACAATTACAAATGAAATTTTACAACGAACGATTATCAATTCTTGAAAATTGTCAATTCCATTTCTCATTCAAGCATTCTTGAGAAGAGGTCAATTATTGCGATCTATAGGATGTCGAATTGTTCTGTGCCAATTATCTCGCGCTGCTGACTCGAATTATGACGTATATTTATGTACATATTAATTCATAAGGCGTAAAACAGAATTTCACTATACAGGGTGTTGTAATTAATACCAATCTCGATCGAAATAATTACTGCAGAAACTAATCAGGATATTGGATCGAAACAGTACAAGCCTTCGGTTGCATTAGGACAGCCATTAGACTATACATTTTCATTTTTATAACACGAAGATATATGATTCTTTCGTCGTGGAAGTCTCTTGGAGACAGTCCCTTTGGACCACGGGCGCTTCGTAGTACCTACTATGAATACCGTCGACTTTGCACATTACGTTATATAAAATTAACATTATTATTTCTCACCCCCACAAAGATTCTCATCATTAACGCCCCCCCCCCCCCCGCAACTGGTGTAGGGATTCCAACATTCATATAAGTATTAGCCTATCCATTAAATACATGTATTTTCTACATGGATACCAAGTTTCAAGTCAATCAGATTCATGGTTCAGTAGATATAACGGAACATCCGTAAAAAACAATGTAGATTTATATATTAGTATAGATTTAAGTTTAAAAGATCGGAGAAGGATGGTTAAGACCTAAGAATTAAGATTTGGGATATATGTTTTTCTGTGCTGTGACGTCAAGATTCACCATTACTTGTAAGTAATGTTATGTTCGTTTCCGTAGACGGTTATAATGCATTCTGTATTTGAATTAAGGAATAAGTAAACCCTGTACCGGGTATATCTTTAGGTTTATATAAATTTATTAGGTTTTTTTGTTTTCTTACACAATCTGTTTCTTCACTTGTATTATTAGCCTTTTTTTATTCCATTCAACGAAACGCTAGTATCGTATTATTTGATTAAGTCAATTGTTTATTCCCTGAAGTATCGTGTTTACTGAGTTAATGAAACCAGTTATGAATTATTTAGATACAGAAGTTTACCTTGATATGTTCCAAGTGTAAAGAATGGAAATGTAATTGTGGAATAATGTTAGATAAGGCTTATTTGTATATTGTTAGAAATAATTACTTCAGAGTCACGTATTCATAATGGTTAACTTTTCATTAATATAATATTCATGTAATAGTAATCAAAAATTAGGCCTCCTGTGTAATGGCGTATTTCAGAAATGATTGTAGTAAAAAAAAAAATTAACGGATTTTATGACCTGGTAACTAAGACCTTGAGTGAAATGAAATTAATAGATGATTAATTAGAGACATTAATCAAATGGGATGAAATTAAATGAAATGAGATGAAATGGGATGAAGTATAATCTCAATAAAATTGTGGTCATTTAGTGAGATTTTTTCAGTGTAATTTTGGAGGATCCCGAGAAGTTACATCCAGCGGCTTTGTTTGATTTTCCCACAATCGTGCACTTTCACAGATATTAAACAAGTTAATAAGCCACCGTTCTTATACATTTAAACCCGGAGAAACACTGAATAGACAAAATAAAACAAATCACACAACTTCAGTCCTCGCGTTCCCGCCAAAAAATCCACTATAATAAAAATAAATATGTTTCAGTACAGACCATACAATCTTTTCAATACTTTTTTTTTAATATTTTGCGGTTCAGAATTGTAAAATTTAAACAGGTCACTCACTGTTTCACAATCGATTTTACCATTTAATTTAACTTCAGCTCCACAGATCCGCAGCTCTCGTCCGAGTTGAGTTCAATATACGTGCAACTACAGAACATAGAGGCGGACAAGGCGCCCGCCCGGGCTTCGGTCATATTGAACGGCTTGGGTTTTACAACGGAGATGCAGGCAAGACCCACCAAGACCTTCTCCGGTGGATGGAGAATGAGACTGGCTTTGGCAAGAGCACTGTTTTCTACGTGAGTATTGTTTGTTCATTGTGTTTCATAGAGAGGTCCTACCGGTACCTGAAGTGCATAAGTAGATATTATTTGAAGGCTCGGCATCGCGTTTCTAATGGCCATTTTTCTAATGCTAATTCTTCATAAGTAGTCAGATTAGTAGTCAATAATTACAGTTCAGAAGATATTGTGATAGCAGTCTTAGTTTGTACTTAAACCCTTTGACTGCCTTGTAGGTCACCGGTGCCCTAGGTGGCGCGTGGCGTGGCTGAAGTTATTATATCGAGTTCTGTTACTAAGCGCCTGGATTGCTTAACTTTGCTTTCTTTTGTTTTCAATGTATATTTTTAGTTTTTTAGGTCTCATAGCAATAGATTCGTTCTCATTATCTTCGTCTTTTCCACAGTCTACTAGATATTCCGGCGCTTTAGTAACAGAAATCGACATAATTACTTCGGTGCGCCACGTAGGGCACCGGTGACCCTCGTGGCAGTGAAAGGGTTAAGGACTGGTGCTGGACCGGTGGGTGCCCATTATTTATTTGTTTTTATTGATTTATTGTTTGCAGCCCTGACCTGTTGTTACTCGACGAACCGACCAACATGTTGGACATAAAGGCGATCATCTGGTTAGAAAACTATCTACAGAAGTGGCCCACTACCCTGTTAGTCGTCTCTCACGACAGAAATTTCTTGGACACCGTACCTACAGATATAATGCATTTACACACCCAAAGGATAGATACGTATAGGTAAATACTGTTTTGATTGTTTTTCACTTTTTTTCAAACATTAACGTGACGTACACGACAGAGACAGCGCTCAATGGGTAGTGTGCGACAGAGAAAACGCTCTACAAAGCCGAAATTAGCCGAATGTCTCTTATCAAAAGTTGATGTGCTTTTTTTTTCCTACCTAAGCTGATAGCCTTGAGAGGCTATTTCAGTGTAACCTTAACTAGTAGGTGAGCTCACGGGGCTCAAACCGGAGTGATGCCTAACACTGACCCTAGCAAGAGCAGTGCTTCGCAGAATCTACCACCGGATCGGAAACGCGACCCACTGAGAAGATCCGGCGAGAAACTCAGTGGACTGTGTCTGTGGGTTAATTCGCTCGTCGAGCCCTTCGTCGCAAGCGACGGGTTCGACGAAGACGGTGACCGGTGCTTGTGATATCAAAAAACACCGTTAATGGATCGGGAGGATCCATAATGACGTGTTTTGGGCGACGTCGACCGTTTACTATTCGGTCTACAGGATCGGGTATGTAGTTTCCAGCGGCCACGACAAAAGAGTTCTCATGTCGTGCCGCCTTCTCAAAGTGGCTGGGTAGTGTGCGACAGAGACAACGCTCTACAAAGCCGAAATTAGCCGAATGTCTTTGAACTAAAGTCGATGTGAAAAATTTAGCGTCGGGTACTATAAAAAAAATAACCCATAAAAATTGATTTCTTTTATAGGGGTAACTACGAACAGTTCCACAAGACAAAGACTGAGAAGCTGAAGAATCAGCAGCGCGAGTACGAGGCGCAGCAGCAACACCGGGCGCACACGCAGGAGTTCATCGACCGGTTCCGTTACAACGCGAACCGCGCCTCCTCCGTGCAGAGCAAGATCAAAATGCTCGATAAACTGTTAGTATTATCACATGCTGAATTTACGGATGATAAAAAAATAATACATGCAATAATTAAAACTAGTGGTCCCCCGATAGTTGAAGACTGAAGTTCGACTATAATTAAATGAAATTATAAGTTTGTACACTATTATGATTCTGTTTTCAAAGACAGACTTCGCCAAGACTATACTTTAAACAAATATTAATAAAGACAAACAATATGAGTTCTAAGGTCTCAGTATAGTTACGACTGTCCCACCCTTCAAACCGAAACGCATTACTGCTGCACGGTGAACTCACAAGAGGTCCTACCACCAGTAAAAATGAATCCTTCATATGAACTGCGTAATCGAAACGTTTCTAAAAAAAAAGAAAGATTAAAATTTAATTTAATTTACGATGATTTTTCACGTATATTGTTTTTTTCAGTCCAGAACTGAAACCAGTCGAGAAGGAAATAGACGTGGTCCTGCGGTTTCCGGAGACAGAGCCGCTCTCGCCCCCCATATTGCAGCTCAACGAAGTCGGCTTCTACTATTCAAAGGACAAAGTCATATTCACAAATGTTAATCTGGGAGCGACCCTAGAATCTAGGATATGTATTGTGAGTCAATTTGTCTTTTATTCAAATTCTAGACGAGCGGTAGATGACAGTCGTACTGTCAATTCATTCTGAGATCAAACCGCTCAAACTGTGCCTTATTTCTCGTACTCGATGACTCTTCAATATCATTATTATTCCCCTGAATAAAGTCGCAATATTCTTAGGTAGGTTTCAATAGGTAGGTTTTTTAAATTACTTACTTACTAATTAATTACTACTGTTACTTTTGTTTACCTTCAACAAATGACTTAATTGACATGCACATTTTGGGAGTTCATTTAGTTTTACACGGTTCTGTCGGGAACATATCATCAGTGTGAATTTCTAAAAAAAAAAAAAATTGGTGTGGGAGATAGATGTGTCGCTCGACCGTACTGGTAGTGATTGAACATTAATTTTCCACGACAAAAATTTTTTTAAGAGATTTTATGATCTGGTAACTGAGACCTTTAAGTCATGTCTTATTTTCATTTATATTATTCATATTTTTATGAAAAATGATATTATGGAGTGAAATGAAATGAAGATGATTAATTTGAGACACTAATCAACTGGGATGAAATTAAATGAAATGAATTGATATGATATGGGATGAAATATAATCTCAATAAAATGGTGGTGGTTTACTAAGATTTTTTCAGTGGACTTTTTGGAGGATCCCGAGAAGTTACGTCCAGCGGCTTTGTTTCATTTTCCCACATTTCTGCACTTTCACAGATATTAAACAGTTAATAAACCACCATTATTACACATTTAAACCCGAAGAATCACTAAATAGACAAAATAAAACAAATCACACAACTTCACTCCTCGCGTTCCCGTCTCTACGATTAAAGACCGTTTTTCATCAATGAAGGCAGAAGGTCACTCATCACTACTGGATAATCATATTTTCCACATTTTCTTCAAAGGTGGGCGATAATGGCGCTGGCAAAACAACATTGCTGAAGATCATAATGGGTATACTATCGCCAACGAACGGGATCCGCACCGTGCACAGAGGGCTCAAGTTCGGTTACTTCTCGCAGCACCACGTCGATCAGCTCGAGATGAACGTCAACTCTGTTGAGTTGCTACGGAACAGTTATCCAGGTCGGTCAACAATTAATAAGTATAGCGAGTGACGCCGCGGGGCGAAGCTAGTCTAAAAGTAGCCTAAGTTACTCCTTATATCATCAGCTACCTATCAGTGAAAGTCTCGTCAAAATCGGTCCAGCCGTTCCAGAGATTAGCCGTAACAAACAGAAAGAAAGACAAAAAGAAATTGGTATATATACTTACGCATTTAGTAAAATGAGCTTATTTTATTATTACAAACAGACACTCCAATTTTATTTATTTGTATAAATAATCGGTTTTTTCTTCAGTGTCATAGAGTGTCATGGAGTGAAGTATATGATTCAGTAAAAAGAGAGTTCAGTTTTTTATAGCTTATTTATACTGTTTACTGTTTAATTTTTAATATTAATTTTAAAAGAGATTAAGGTTAATGTTGTTTTCTTATTATATCATAGAAAACACAATTAAGTATTTTATTGTCCCAACCAAACGGCAGAATTCGTAGTGCCTCAATCGATAAATAAAAGACCTAAACTTTTGTATAAAATAAACTTAAAACAAACAAAAGGAATCCGTCCGACGGGGGACACAAAAGGAAAAACAAAATTGTTATTTTTATTTAATTCCGAGCATTTTCATATTTTTCTTTTTAAACCTTCTCTGAACTTCCACAAATAATTCAAGACCAAAATTAGCCAAATCGGTCCAGCCGTTCTTGAGTTTTAGCAAGACTAACGAACAGCAATTCATTTTCATATATATAGATTAATTCTGAAATACTCCCTATCATTATATTTATATCTTGAAATACCCGCTAGCTCTTACTCTCCGCAGACCTAGATGAAAACGAAGCAGTCAAACGGATTCACATTCAGATTGAACTGTTCCGTTCATGTATTCAGGTAAACCGATAGAGGAATACAGGAGGCAGTTGGGTAGTTTCGGAGTGAGCGGCGACCTCGCGTTACAGACGATAGGCAGCTTGTCCGGGGGGCAGAAGTCGAGGGTGGCCTTCGCCAGGATGTGTATGGGAAACCCTAACTTCCTAGTTCTGGACGAGCCCACCAATCATCTGGACATCGAAACGATTGAGGCTCTAGGAAAAGGAATAAACAAATACACTGTAAGTACTTGCAGTACTGCAAGACCCGCAAAATTATAATTTGCGTAATTACTGGTGGTAGGACCTCTTGTGAGTCCGCGCGGGTAGGTACCACCGCCCTGCCTATTTCTGCCGTGAAGCAGTAATGCGTTTCGGTTTGAAGGGTGGGGCAGCCGTTGTAACTATACTAAGACCTTAGAACTTATATCTCAAGGTGGGTAGCGCATTTACGTTGTAGATGTCCATGGGCTCCAGTAACCACTTAACACCAGGCGGTTCCTCTTCCACCCATCTAAGCACTAAAAAAAGGTGCAATGACTCCAATGAGCACGCGATTAAGGAACTTTCCCTTGATTAGCCTAGAGATGGCGTTGTAAAGCATTACTATAACGCGCATCAGTGATGAGGTCGAATACTCGATTGTATCGTTACACCGGTTGTCTCAAACAGGAGCGCTTGACCATGTAGCCGAGCGTACAGAGTCTAGGTGTTTATCCGTGAGGGATTCTAATTCGCCCCACTAACACTAAAACTCTACTTTTATTGCAAATGTTTGTTTGAAAAATATTGAAAAGAGTTGACGATTCAGGTGTCTATTGTAATTGTCTATATATTAATACGTGAAGCAAAAACTTTTACCCCTTTTTGCGAAAATTGCGCGGACGGAAGAGTATGAAATTTCACACACTTATAGAGAATATAAAGAATGAGTGCAGTGTTCATATTTTTTTAAATTATGCATAAAAAGTATATTAAGTCAATAAAAAGAAACATTACACACACTACCATGTATTTGACACAAACACGCATATATACTTATATACTGTTTGTTTATATAAATTGTCAAACTTTTCTTATTGCTTATAGTCTGTGGTCAAATTGAGAATAGATTAACTATGTATTGTTTGTCTTTATTAATATTTGTCTATAGTGTAGTCTTGGCGAAATTTGTGATTATATAAATATAATAAATAGTCTGAAAATAGAATCATAATAGTGCACAAACTTATAATTTCAATTAATTATAGTCGAATTTCGAGCACCGGACGACCACTAGTAAATATATGTCACGAAATACCAAAAATATCGATGTCAAGTAAACAGACACCGAATATTTTTTTATTTTTTTATTGCCTTTCTAGGCAAATGAGCGTATGGCCCACCTGATGGTAAGTGGTCACCGTCGCTCATGGACGTCAGCAATGCCAGGGGCAGAGCCTAGCCGCTGCCTACCATTCCAAGCCGCTGCCTACCATTTTGAATTGTTTATTTTCAGGGTGGCGTGATATTGGTATCTCACGACGAACGGCTAATACGGATGGTCTGCAAGGAGCTTTGGGTCTGCGGGAACGGCTGCGTCACCAGTATAGAAGGAGGATTCGACGAATATCGCAAGATAGTCGAAAGGGAATTAGAAGCACAGAATAAATAGAAAAAATTACACGAACTCGTATACTAATTGTTTAGGATAATGTAAAAAGTATCTCTAAATTATACCGTTGTAATATATTTAGAGTTTCATTATTTATTTAACGAAATGAAAAACTATTATTTAATATCAATTGAAATTTTTATTTCATACCTCCAACCAGCTGTTGTCTGCATTGAATACATTCCCGTGCGAGACGGTACGCGTTTGAAAATAACGATGGCAATTAAAAAATATAATAATATCATTAAATTAAAATTGCGTATTTACAAATTAAAATTCAAATACATAATATACAATTATATTAGTAATGACTAATAGTAACAGAAGAGCTAAGCGTTTCTAAGCGTTAAAACTCAATTGCTCTGTTTAAAACACGATACTATTACTAGTAGTGAATTTAAAAATAATTAAAGTCTCCGGTGCCCTGGTTTCATTAAATGCAAAATGATTTCATATCTGTGATCGTAATGTTTCGGAGGGAAGTTTGTTAAAATCGATATCGTGTCTGCTAAATATATAAGAATATATTTATTTACTCTTATTTATATCGCGCTGTGACTAATTCCGGGTTTGTATTATGGCAATCCACGAACCGTGGTTACAATAGTATAGGAATTAATAGTTACTCTACCAGATCACAAAATAAAACTAAACTATATTACTTATGTCCAGTTGGCAAAGACAAATGGCGGTTGGATCACTCGACTCTTACTAGAAGTAAGAGGGGTCGATGATTTTAAAATAATTATTGATGCTTCTTTCGCCTGGTTTTAGTCTTATCGGCGTTTCTGAGCACCTCGGCGTAGGATAGCTCCAACTTCCTGAGTTTGTGTATTTCCTGCGAGGCGGTGCTCTGCTTTATGTCCCACGTGTCTGTCTCGGGGTTCCAGCCTTGATAGATCTTACCAGTTCGGCCACTCACGCTCGGTGTTGGGGAGTTGAAATTCCTATTGTAGAATTGCAAAGTGGTACCGTTCCATTCGGTGTCAGCTCTGGCGAGCGGACTTACTTCTATAGGCCTATAATCACGTTTCTTCTTGTTCGATGATTTCTGATAAGTTACTTTGGGCGGCGTAGGATACACCGGGCTGTCGGCGCCTTGTCGGTCCTGACTGTGTTTCCTGTTGCGATGTCTGGATTTCTTTCTAGTCGCCGCTATGTACTCCAGCGGCTGACGCACCAACGGTGTGAGCACTCGTTCTTTTTCCTTCTCTTGTTCGTTTGATATCTCGGTGGTGCTATCGTCCACTGGTTTGTTTTCTTTGTTATCACCCACCGCTTTCTTCTTGCTCGTTTCTGGAGTTACCTTTTCTTTCGGTTCGACTTTCACTTTATCTGGTTTCTCCTTCTCTGGTTCTTTGAGTGTGGGCGTTTCCGGTGCGGTGATATCAGAGACTGGAATGGATTGTTCAGACATGACAGATGAAAAAATGCTTTGAGTGTCATCGGTGAAGTTACCCGGGGGATCCTCCGTCGCCGGAGTGACGGGAGGCACTTTTCCCGCCGTTGTGTCATCTAGTAAGGGAAGTTGTTCACCGTCGTCTTTATTTTCGGCCGCTTTCTTAAGTATTGTAAAGATCTCTTTGAATAGTTCTCGATATTCCGGCCTGTTGCGGAATCGACTGTCCATTGGACTGACGTCGTCATAGATGCTGAAGCGGTAGTCCTCTCCATCTGCGATAGTACACAAGAACGAACCGGGTCGCTCGCGTTCAGTTTGCGTTGCCTTGTTGCTCGTCTCATCCGAAAATCCGGAGCTTGAGGTCTCTGCTTCGGAAAAGTCCGGGGTTTGAATAATTTTCTTTCGTGATGTTGGCTCAGGTTTCTGGGGTTGTTTGTCGTTGTTTTGAGTTTCATCAGCATGGCCACTCTCCTCATCGGTATCTTTGATGCTGAACTGACTGTAATCTCCTGATGTTTGAAGTTCATCTTGAAGCGAGACCGGTCCTGATTGGTTCTGCGAATTCGGCGTAATGTTCTGTTTGTTCTTCTTTATGTTCTTAACTTGTGACAGCTGCACTTCGAGTAGGGCCTCATACTTTTCAACCAGCTCTCTGTATGGGTTTGCATTACCATCGTCTTTATTGGCCCATGTACCTTTCAGTAGTTTTTCCTTGGCGTTCTGTAAAATGATGCATAGCGCTGATTTTAATTTCAAAAATCTTATAATACATTAAATGACACTGAATTAATTTATTGTATAGTATATATTTAGTGTAAATGCTTTAAATTATGAATGTTTAAAAAGATAATATTGATGAATGACATTAGCCGTGACTGAAACAGATAGTACCAGTTAGACTCAAAAGATCAATAGTCAACAGACATTGCAACGAATTAAAAAGTATAAATTAATGATTTTTTTAATAATTAGTCAAAATTGCATTCAATTACTGCGGTATTTTGCGTACATATATATGTCAACAATATTTTATTGTTACGGACACCAAAAAAAGCTTGAGACTCGAACTATGAACAAACTAGTAATGGTGCACTTTCGAGGAGAAAAATCAAGTTATTTTTATTACAATTAGTGGTAGTTTTCCAATTACAGAGCATAATGCGTCTCAGTGACGCACAATGCCGAATTATGCTGAAGCTTAATTGGAACGTGAATTAGTTTTCAAATGCATCAGCAGAGTGCGCTAAGTTAGCACAGTTTTAATTAACATTGATTATTTCTAAGAAACTACGACGAAACGAAAGCCTTACAATTTTTTTCAACATTAAACAATATTACTGACGATAATATAAACAAAATTTCGATCAATGCCAACTTAAAGAAAAAACACTTGTCAATTTTCTGTCACTGAGTCGGTATCGATTGCGAGTATCACGCGAGAGCAGTACTTTTGAGAGTGCTCGATTGTGCGAAGCGTTGCTGTAGTTGGAACATTCAACGTTGAGCATTATGCCGCATAATGCGCTCTTGTGCTGTAATNATATTACTAACGATAATATAAACAAAATTTCGATCAATGCCAACTTAAAGAAAAAACACTTGTCAATTTTCTGTCACTGAGTCGGTATCGATTGCGAGTATCACGCGAGAGCAGTACTTTTGAGAGTGCTCGATTGTGCGAAGCGTTGCTGTAGTTGGAACATTCAACGTTGAGCATTATGCCGCATAATGCGCTCTTGTGCTGTAATAGGAAAACTACCAGTGTTACATGTTACACAGCACAGGAAGCTTTAAGCGTATTTCATTACCGACTATGCTACAAGCACCCATCACTTCAATCCAAATGTTATTGACCTAAATACCCATACCAAAATGTAACAAAAAAGTTATCGTTTAAACCATCACCAATTGTGTCCAATCATCGTGCAATACGCGCTTAGTGTAATAACGTGTCGGCAATGACGTACCTTTTGACTACATACGATATATCCAAAGAAAACTACTGCAAATGCGCTTCATAATGCATATGCAAAGCGTGATCAACAACATCAGGGGCAGTTGGAAAAGCTTTGTCGCCTAGAAATGAGCGAAACGTTCATGTGAGATAAGTCTGCCGAGGACATCGTCAGCCAACGTGAACGAATAGGGAAACGAGAAAGTTCTTCATGACTTGTGTGCAAATTCAAGATAACAGAGCGCGCACGGAATATATATTAATAAAATTGTATACATTCCGACGTTCATCGATTAGTTCAGCAGTTGTTAATACAGTTAGTTGTTTGCTACATACAGACACCGCATTTAGTGTGTCAGTTTGGTATATTAAGATTTTTACACAATATAGAAACTATAGTCGGTAATTTACACATTTTTAAGTAAAGCTGCGTCTAATGATATACATTTGTTATATGTTACAGAAGAGTTTTAAATGTTGAAATTACATTAATAAGCCAGTCATCATTAGATACAGCAGGGATGATTGATAGTTAATAGAAATATACTACACACAGATGAAAGTCAAGCTATAGTTAATGAAGAGTTTTCTACAGATAATGGCATGCATGAAAGCTATGGATAGGCTTACGTCGAATTTGATGAGTTTATTGGTGACATCTTCACGTGGGCTGTCTTGTCCCGATGGAGGCAATATGACGGAGCTGATGGCGCTTCGGTCGTCGTCATCACCATCGAGCATAGAAGACATGTCATCTCGTTCGACACCTCTCAGACACCTGATACACAATTGGCCTTGTCTGAAATATAAAGAAGATTTAGAAAGATTAATTATTATTTTTATGTTATGTTTTACTCAAATAATTTTACTCCCCGGTTGATTGCGATCATAAAATGTCACTTCGAATAGTGTACTAAGCAATGATATTTATTTGTTACTAGCTGACCCGGCAGACTTTGTAGTGCCTCAAATAAAAGGAATCCGTCCGACGGGGGACACATGAAAGGAAAAACAAAATTGTTATTTTTATTTCATTCCGAGCATTTTCATATTTATCTACCTTTCTTCTCTGGACTTCCATAAATAATTCAAGACCAAAATTAGCAAAATCGGTCCAGCCGCTCTCGAGTTTTAGCGAGACTAACGAACAGCAATTCATTTTTATGTTTTTTAACTACTTACCTGACTTCTTCGAGAATAGAGAATTCCTCTTGCATTGACTTGGGCTCATCTTCTCTCGTATGCCAGTTCCTAAGCTGGTCGTGTAGTCTGTTGTTCTCTTGCACCATAGAAGCCAATTGCTCCTCCAGTTCAGTGACTCGTCTCTGCTCTTGTGCGAAAGCCACTTTACTCTCTCGCAGTGCATCGCTAAGCCTCAGTAAATCCTCGTCCTCTTTAGTCAGTTCCGGGAGAGGTGCTACCGTCTTCGGTGTACTATTTACCTCGTGTTTCTTGCAATTCTGCGATGGTTCAGATTTCTCTTTCTCTTTGGGTTTTTCGCTTTCGGGTTTTCGTTCAGCTCTTCGCCTGTAGATCTCTAGTTGAACGTTAAGTTCGTCCACAGTCTTTTGTAGTTCTTCGCATTTGGCCTCCACAGTGTCAATGTTTGAGCATAATCTGCAATTATGTAATTCTTAATTAATCAGATGCTTATCATACACGGATATATATATACCTCTACCTACCTGCTTAGCGAAAAAAACAAATATTATTATTAATATAAAATATACGTAGGTTATTAACATTAAACATTTTCAAGTTTGTATAATATTTTATTTTGTTGAAACATTTTAGACATTACGGAAGTGATTTTAAAATCAAAATATATAAAAGATTTCATCCTTCTTTGAGTGTTTTCGTATTAAACATCATCGATTTGTTGTTATAAAGATCTTAAGATCATTGGTTATATATATGCACCGGATGTTCGATAATCTGAAGAGATTCGATTTGATCATAGTAAAGATACTTACGACTTAATGTGTTTCTTGTCGGCTGCATGATCGACAGCTAGTCTGTGGTTAGCTCGTTCTAAATCTTGAATACTGAGTTCCAGTTGCTCATAAATCCTCAACCTTGAATCATTCACCTCTCGCAAAGCAACCGTTTGCTTTGTAAGATACTGAAACAACAAAATAATTGCATTAAATTCAAACGCCTAAAACGTTTTTTATATAACATAATAAAGTGTTAAATTAACATTAAACATGTTTTTTTTGTTGTAGCTTCAAGGTTCCGGCTTTGCGTACTTTATTATTTTGATTTTAGTGATTAAAATCAAAACAGAACTGGGTAACTTATTTCTTTAATCATACCGGTTTTTATCTCATATAAAAACCTTTTGACTCGTTTTGTTTGATATCAAAATGGGTTAACATTTTTCGTTTAAATTCTAAAACTTTAGAGACTTGAATTGTCTAATTTGTAAAATAGATAGCGAGTCAGTATTAGTAGGTATTTAGTTATGGTCCAAATCCTGAAGGATCGTACAAATGTATACGTAATTTTATGTAAATACGTACATACGGAATATGTAGATATGTGTTTTGTGTATTTGTTTTTTTTTTTTGTATCTTGTATGTGCGCGGTCCGGTTATGTCAAACAATTTTTTTATGTACGTATATACACTAACTATATTTATATATTATATATTTTATTCACTCACTTCGATTTCTTGTGCTTGATCTTCAATAACATTTTGATGCTGGCGAAGGGCTGTCTCGAGTTCCTTGTTGCGTTCGAGTAGGGTTTTCCCGAGTTCGGCCGCCAGTTGCAAATCTGAAAACGAAAGTCATTTAAAGAATCCGTTCCTCATATAGCGTATTTAAAATTTAACCTTGGCCGAGTGAAGTTTGTCAATTCTACTTGTTTCAGNTTCGATTTCTTGTGCTTGATCTTCAATAACATTTTGATGCTGGCGAAGGGCTGTCTCGAGTTCCTTGTTGCGTTCGAGTAGGGTTTTCCCGAGTTCGGCCGCCAGTTGCAAATCTGAAAACGAAAGTCATTTAAAGAATCCGTTCCTCATATAGCGTATTTAAAATTTAACCTTGGCCGAGTGAAGTTTGTCAATTCTAGTTGTTTCAGACTGCTTATATGCAACAATATGAAGAAATCTCATTTTGTTGCGACGATTTGGATACTAGGAATTGTTTTAAGCCATATCTAGTAATAAAACAGTAAAATGAGCTATTAAATTTCTTCGTCTATAATAATAAAACGTAATTCAATATTGAATATCTACCAAGGGAGCATCATTGAATTTCGTGAAAGTCATCGTCAATGCTTTCTTTTTATTGATTTGAATTTCAATTCGCAACAATTTAATTAGTAACTAGCACATTTCGTGGGCTAGTTACTAATTAAAAAAAGGGGATCGAGTTAATCTAAAACCTGATTAAATGAATTGCTTGATGATTGATGGGAAACTCAGAATTAACATATCCGAGTTATGCCCGATGGCTAAGACAGGTTCTTATTCGGAGTACAATTGATTGACCGGTAATCGGTAAAAATTTACAAGAAACTTAGACGTTTTGCAATACCGTATTATACATTGCTGGCCAATGCAGTATTTTGTCAAGCAAAACAGATACACGAAGAGTAAAGAACGATGGACTTTATAACAAAAACGTGAAAGGCAAACTGATAACCTTGTCGAAGGAACAATGCTAAAATAATACTTAGATTTCGAATTGAGGTCAATGAATACGTATGTATTGTATGGAAGTTGAAAGTAGACATTGGGATTGGAGAAATTATGATTGAAAGTCTAAACAGATTTCTGAGAAGTAAAGGTCAAAAGGTAAACGTGCACCTAAGAAACATACAAGAAACCACAAACAAAAAGAAAAAAAAACTGTACATGCTAACTCAAGCTAGCATGGTTCATAAAAAAGACAACCAATATTAATATTTAATTGAAATTGTTTCATGATCGTTTCCCTCGTTTCGATGATTAGATAAATAGGGTCGAAAACATTTTTCGCTCTAAAAAGCAAACTTCAATGAATAGTTTATTACGCACCTAAAATCACTTAAAATGCAACCGAAAAAAAAAACGGTTTTAAAAATGAGTCGACTATTATCAAAGCCGGCAATGTGACTTTTGGACAATTATTGGTAAATCAGAAAAACGAATTATTGACTTTGTATTCCATTGGCAGTCACAAAACTCTTCTGAACGACATCTTAGATAAATAACAGGTTAAGTATTCACCTTTATTTAATGCAGGTTTTGAACCGTATTCTTTGAAGGAGACGATTATATTCAAATCAATCTGTATTGACATATCAATAACATTTTTTTGTCCAAATGCACAGATTGCCACCTTTGATAATAGACGACTCAAATAACCGAAGAATTACAGAGCGCCGTCTACATAAACGCAACAACACGCGAAACTATTTTGTAATTTGCATTCCATTCTGGTACCATTAATACATAATCTTTGTTTCTCATTCTCATTTCGAATCGTAACAATCGTGTAACACAGGTAGTCAACTCGGCATTTATCGTCGTTCGCATGCAAGACTTTGGTGCAGTCACGCGACTTTGATGTTTCCACATTTTCAATTAATGACTATGCATCACCATTCACCACCAAGTTTTTTTCACCACAAATACTGGATATGTTCAAATAACGTATATTTCGTACAGAAGAACTAATCTATACTAGTATTATAAAGAGAAAAGATTTGTTTGTTTGTTTGTATTGAATAGGCTCCGAAACTACTGAACCGATTTGAAAAATTCTTTCACTGTTTGGAGTCTACACTATTCCCGAGTGACATAGGCTATAATCTTTTTTGAAAAAATTAGGGATACTTATTAAAACTTCAATAAACAATCGCAACAGCATGCGTCTAACTGTTATAGTTATGCCGCAATAAGTGTTATTTTATTTAAAAAATAAAACAACGTCAAATATCATTGAAATTTGTGTTGACCCGAGCGGGGCCGGGCGGGCCGCTAGTGTGCTAATAATTTGATGGGCTATTAATTCGATAGGATGGATATGCCGTCCAGGCTTCGGATTGGTACTAGAAACTTGCATCGTCATTATTAAACTATTACAATTACAATCGTATCGTCTTACGAATATAAGCATCTGCCCCATTTTTCCACATAACCTCCTCTTACCTACCTATTACTTCTTTAATATTTTCTAATTTGATATTTTCTTCGGTTCGTGCGGGGTGTTATTTATTCGTTCGTGCCTAAGAAAACAGTAGAATATACGAAACCTCGGAAATAATAATCATCATCATCAAAAATCGTCATTCTCCTGCCCTTCTCCCAGTCACCTGGGGTCAAGTGTTTTCTCCTTCCATACTCCTCTATCATATACCATTTCTTCGCTCACTCCTCTCTTACACGTATCGTCTTTCACGCAATCTATCCATTTCTTCTTAGGTCTACCTCTTCCTCTACATACTTCCATATTCACTCGTTTACCAACCTCATTTTCATTTCGTCTCATCACACGTCCATGCCATCCCAAACGCGCACTTCTCAACTTTTCCGTCACAAGTGCCACTTTCAGACTTCCTTTAACATATTCATTCCGTATATTATCCATTCTCGTTACTCCACACATCCATCGCAACATTCGCATCTCTGCTGCATGCAATCGCCTTTCATCGGAAATAATAATATGACATTAAAATACTCGAGATTAAACCGTAAAACTAGTTTTAACTATAATTTCCGTTTTTATTAAAAGTGATAGTGCATTTTGTGAGCTTTGACGAGTCGGCACAATGCCCCTGTCTAAATCAGGCAGCTGCTCTTCCAATGCAATTGAGTGCGACCTAATTTATCAAAGTAGGCGGCATTTCCGTCGTGATGTCAGTGCACTCCGTTAACAGCTNTAAAATACTCGAGATTAAACCGTAAAACTAGTTTTAACTATAATTTCCGTTTTTATTAAAAGTGATAGTGCATTTTGTGAGCTTTGACGAGTCGGCACAATGCCCCTGTCTAAATCAGGCAGCTGCTCTTCCAATGCAATTGAGTGCGACCTAATTTATCAAAGTAGGCGGCATTTCCGTCGTGATGTCAGTGCACTCCGTTAACAGCTTGACATCAAGTAGACTATTGAAAAATATCGGTCCCCTCCTTGCCTATCTAGAAAAATGAACTAAAAACTGTCGCCCATGAATTAACTAGGAAAATTTTATGAAAGCTGTTTCGCTTAGCTTTACTTTTAATTTTGGAAAATTTAAAGTAACTTACAAGGTCCCTAATCAGGACGTAAGAAGGAGGCGACCTTTTTGTTATCGCCGTGCCGCGGGCGTGGCAAAATTCTGTAGCAATAGCTCACAAAAACGTTATTCGATCACTTATGTACTGCTAAAATTAATTTTATAAACTTTCGGCGGTCATGAGAGAGAGATGAACTTGATACCAATTACCTATGGGAATTTAGACGGTCGAGCTTGTATTTAAAAAAATATTAAGAGCCGGCCAGTTTCTGATCGTTGTAAACTTTTGGATTTGAGTAGCTTGATATATTTTGTATTTACTGTATATTTACGTTAATCTTATTAACTTACGTTAATTACGTTATCTTTTAACGTTAACAGCCAATTAATAACACAGTTTTTAATTTGTACATTATATTAATAAGGACCACTTGGCGTCCATTAACGACAATTACTCTGCAAAATCTAAATAAAAATACTCATTGATCGGTCAGAAGAAGATACTAAAAAAAAAGTTATAGCTACGTAACTTCCACCGATAAAAACTAGTAAATAAATTATCGAATGCTTCTTGTACAATTTTTTCTCGTCCTTATCTCGCACCGAAGCGTCTGTTTTTTTACGGTTCAATTCGCTACACCGTTGTGGGCTGCAAGTCAGTAACCTGCCCTTTATTTAGTGAAACAAAGATATATTTTGATTTTAAAACATAATACTACAAACATAATAAATAATACTGTCGTTTGGCAAAACTATCAATCAAATTACAAGATGTGTATGTACTTAATTTTTTGAAGAAAATCGTTTCTCATTTATTTCCAACTTTTCAAGGATACTTTGCTTACCAAGATCTAAACAAATTAGTGAGACAACAAAACAAGTTTGTTATTTATTTAAAATATGTTCATGTTAAATTCGTAAGTGGTATAGATATAATTTCGGCTAAAAGTAAGTAATATGCGATTCCGATATTGAAAAAATATATAAAGTTTAATCAAATGAACATAACTATGAAGTTGGCACACAATGCACAATACTCTCACAAAATTACCAAACTTTCTCTTACAATCACGCTTAATGTTATTAGACCATAGTTTTCGATGGCCAAAGACGAGGCTGTCATCATTTTCACTAACAATGGTCGAATGGGTAATGCAGATAACAATGCAAGCAGCAAAGCAGACAATGGTGCAGCATTGACTGCTAATATCTGACAATAAATACGATTTTTAAATAAAATATAATTTACATAACTGAGTAATTATTTATTGAATAGTTTGTCAATGTCTTATTTGTTTTTAAAATACGCAATTGGAGGTTTTATGTCGGTTATTTTTAACGGACAAGCCGCTACGTGTAAGTAGCACTATTTTGAAACAATCTTAGTTATCTGCGAACGGAAAACGCTCTAAGACAATAAACTAATTGCTTCACACAAAAGACAATGCTTAGATAATTATTGGTAATGGTATGTAATTAGTGTGATTGTGGCGCCTCTACAATGACCTCTGCACCGTGACATTTTAACGGGGCCTTACATTTACTTAATATTCGGGTCATTGCAGGAGGAATTAAAGGTAAATTTGTGCAGATGCATTTACTGTGTAAAAATGAATGCTATTGTAAATGAGATTCCGCTTTCGCTTTAGGTTATATTAAAAAAAAATATTTCACGTAAAATATTTAAATTATTTGACGGATTTCAGTAAAATAAGACACTCTCGTCTCATAATTTTTTTTTTTTTAAAGTTAATCAACGAAAATCGAATTAAATTGTTTTTTTTAATTGTAGGGAAAATATTAAATATTTTCGAATATATTCAATTACGTAGAAAGCAGAAAATTTACGCTACTTAAAAGATGTGACTTAGAGATTTGGTAAAATGTTACTTTACATGAGTTTTCCTATTTCCGTATTCCCATTTATATTTATCTAACATTAAGTATCGTTTTTGTTGCATAATGAAATTTAGAAAATCTTAGATAAGTATCTAGGAATCGACATTGTAAACAGTTAAATATTCCATTATGCTTGCGGTAATTTTTCCTCTGTTCTCTGTTCTTGAAATGTCAATATTGATCAACAACATTTCCAAAACATGAAACAGCATATATGACTAGGTCGAAGGAATTGAGGCAAATGCAAATGTACATTTAATTGTAAAATATCAGACAGCAACAGTACTTTCATATCATTCGTTTACTAGTTTAGTCACGGCTGATAGTGTTAAATGCGTTTTTATATGCTAATTAATATTTTAATGTTGTGTTATGTGGATTCACTTTTACAGAGATTGCATAAATGCTTCAAAAGGGAAAAATTACTTTATATAAGTTCGTGGTCCGCATACGTATCGTTAATTTTTTAGTGATGTTTACGAATACGATCCAATAATGATTGCTTATGACGAATTCGCTGCTTATAATATTTATTTTTAATTAATGTGTATGATGCTTAGGTATATCGAAATTAAAAACAGATTTTGCCGACCTTATGTTTCAAAGTTGGCAGAGTTAGTGCTATTTTCTATGGGTTCCGTGACACACAAACTGCGCCAAAAATTAATTGTTATAAGAATGAAAAAATCAAAATGTTTCCTTAATAGATACTTAAATAGTAAATTCTTAATAACAATAATGTAGAATGCACACTCGTTTGTATCCGACTATGTACATTAAACAAATACATATTATCTAAATTAGGAAACTTATCATATCGGAACTCATTAGTCTCGAGGAAAATTATAGACATTATTTTTACTGAATTAGATTTGATTAATTTTTATTTATTATTATAAACCAAGAGTCGTTTTAGAATAAAGTATGAGATCATTCGAATGTAATTCATTTTCACAATGGTTACATTTAGTTACAAAATATATTTATTATATGTTTTCTTCAGTGAGGAGATCATTGAGATGGACATCTGAAAATTAACCAAAACTACGTATGCAAAAAACGATTATTTATGACTCGCGCATTATCTGTGGAACAATTTGAATGTTTAAAACATAATTGCGTCAGTGTTGGACTTAAAAAAGATAAGGATTGCATCGGTTTTATCATCAAAACACAAATAACTCTTTATGTAATTGTTAACCTGTTTTTAATCTTTTCAGGATTCATATTTTCGTCAACGCAAAAGTAAATGCTTAATAATAATTATGAAGAACTGGGCCAACGAATTAGCCGTCATTGTATCAATGTGTTAGAATAGTGTCACGACTCACGAGCAATAAATAGTATGAGTATTCTCCTCGTTAAACAAGTACCATTGAGCGTGATATATTTTTTTAACCAAATACAGTTTTTGTATTATCTAAGGATATTTTTTGGTAAATGCCAAAGACTGTTGAGCGCGTACTGCGCGATTGCATTATCAAATATAGACTAAGTACTTAATTCTTCATAATCTATGTATTTGAAGTAAAGAAATGAAGCAATCGACGCCACTTCTCGATGATATTTCGTTTTATAAATTTTAAACGAAAAAGAAGCCATTGCTGCTATAGTACATTGGTCGATAATTTCATGGACTGTAATTTTTTTTTTTTTGTACTTATATATTATTGGCGAGTCTACGGTGCCAACGTCGACAGCGGAGCCTCGCACGAGACCTTACAACACAAACCTTCAGTTCCTTGCAGGCACTCCAGCTCGACGGTGTAGTCCCAAAGATCAAGAGAATTCAACCCGTTCAGCTCCCAAGAATTGAATGAATCGCACTGTTCTTGTTCCTCGCTCATTTTAACGTCCAAAGTTCACTGACGACGTGTACGTCGCTTTCAGTTAAGTTGCAGCCATATTTCGTTGTTAAAGTTTTGATGGTCGCGACGGCGCGAGCACCGTGGCGTCACAGAACAGACTGAGCTGGTCTGACTCAACCGAACCGCAAAGCAATTACCGCGCGCCATTACCCGTCATTCCGAATCTACATTCAATCTCATTTCTTTCGGCTCGCCTCAACAAGAAGACATTAAACAAAAGTTGCCATACTTACTGGCGTTGTTCATAATCGAACAAAAAACAACCTAGTCGATAGCAGAGAAAGTAATTTACGGTTCTGCTTCTATCTAATCAAGGAAGTATTTTAATATGTAAAATGTATGTGTCGGTAGACGGTGCGCTTACAGAACATTATTTAACTGATATGAATGATTTTTACGTATGTATTATATGGAGTTAGGAACATCAACAATTTAGTTTTAGCTTTTTTACTATTAAAATTTTCACAGTATTGTGAATAGAAATTATTGGTATGGAATAGCACCATCCAGTCCTCTGATGTCTATGATGTGATTGAGAGAACTAAGGAATTTACCGGAGAATGGATAGTAAGAGTTCTATGAATATTATACCAGCATATTAAGGTCGCATTTACTGGCGAGAGTTGCATGGTTAGGCAGCACAATTCGGCCTATTTCTGACGAGAAGAACACATGCCTTCCAGCTTAAAGGCTACGGAGGCCGTGATACAATTAAGATTTCGAACTCGCATTCCAAGGTGGGCGGCGTCATTCATATCATAGATAATACACATATTCTCATGTCTATGGTCTCTGATAACTAACATTAAGATTCCATCTACAATAATTAAAATTAATAATTAAAAAGGCGTTTTAACGTTAATTAAGGTTTTTATTTATAATTGTCTAATATCCTAAACTGGTAGATGAAGGCGGTCCACTGGATGTTGCTTCCGGGTGGTAGCGTCATAGGCAATGCCAACCAAAGGAAACCCGACCGCTACCATTGTTGATGACATAGGAGATAACAAAAATAATAATTATAAGCACTTTGGAGAAATATTCATTACAACACTGCTAATGACTGTACACAAGCTAGATTTATTTTTTTAATTAGAATTCGCCTTGAATTTTCATTCGAAACGAAATAAAAACAATTGTATTTTAATACTATATACACAGCTCGAGTGATCTAAATTTACAAATTTACGAGCGAATCATTGCTTCTATGTGATAAAATAATTAAATTTTGGTCTAAAATAAACTTGTTTTTGAAGGTTATTCTGAGGATTTTTTGTTTATTTGTATATTATTATGTACAATGTAATTAGTAAGGGATCGCCATTACATTAGGCAAAACTTCATCAGCGGAACGTACTGTATTGCGTTGTGCACAATTAAATATATATTTTTATAAGTATTGCGTAACATCTGTGGCTTATTGCTCTTTGTGCATTTTTTCTTGCGATAATCAAGTGAATGTAAAAGTTTACATTTTTGTTTATTTATAAATTGTTCACCGCGTATTTCGCACATTTTTATTTTATTATAGTTAATGTGCTTGTAGGTGATTTTTTAACAAAAAAAACTTATAATAATTAACTGAAGAAGAATATTAATTTGATTATCGTTTTTATAATCATGAGTACCTTATATATGAATTGATAACTGATATTTAGATTAGCGATACCAATTGCTATTCATGGTCATAATTCAAGGGCAATGAGTAATTAATAAAACTATGAATCAAATAAATTAAATTCTTTAAATTTGATTAACAATAGCTTTACTTAAAACTAAACTGTACGAAAGTAAAAAGTTGAACTGTAATGCGTTTGGAACAAATACCTAAAGGTTTTTGCACTAATTTTAATAGGATCAAATCTGTTTGGAATGTGTATGGGACAGCTGCGGTACATAGTTGAAAAACGGCGGGCTAGTGTGAGTCGGACAGTGCCCAAGTGCTGAATTACATAGTTTAAGGATAAAAATGTTACTCAAGAAAATATTTTCTAATGAGATGGAACGAAAAAAAAAATACTTAAGATTCCTCCTATGGGCAAAATAGTCTCGGGTTATAATGATCATGAATACGGGCAGGCAGACGCCACGAAAACTAGAAAGGTTCTGTTTTTTAACCAATTAAAAAAAAGGAGGTGTTCCGAATTTAAATTACATTAAGATCTTAATGAAGCACCGTAACTAAACGAGGTTTTTTCGATTTTATGAAGATTTGTTGTCTTTAAAAATATATTTCTAAAAATATTGTTTTTTGGTCTTATAAAGACGCCTTTCAACTTAATGAAGCAATATCTTTCAAAATGAATACTCTCAACTCTTCCAACATTCCGAAATACCGCCAATAGTTAGCTAATAACTAGGGCTAGGGTTGTCACGGTGAGATGCACCTCACGTGGAACGCCTCAACCTGTCATCCTGCCTTAGTTGAGTCCGTCGACAACCCGCTTACTAAGCGATAAGGAGGGTTAGCCGATTCAATTTCGACATGCTCTGCTGAAAGCCTTGGTAATCTTAGTACAGACAGATGATGCAGTAGCTTAAGGTGGTTGGTAATACATCGCACGTTCTGATTAGTTTCGTCTAGTAAAACAGACAGTAACTTGTATGATCCTCTGACATTCTAAAGTATCAGTTTTTCGATGATTCAGGGAATTTGAAGATGAAGAAAGGATAATTTTGTTGGGCGACGAAAGAAATGGCAAGTTTTAATGAAATGTTCATTCAAAGGAAAATTGTAACGACAAACTTAGTTTCACGGGTGGATCACAACTTAACAAAAAAAAAAAAATCGGCCTTTGTCCTAACGTTTATACTAGGTTTTTCCGGTTAATTATAAGCAAAAAAAAAAAACCTTTTTTGGTATAAAGTTTGCTTTTGTGATAGTTATAGTAATAATACTCATTTACCAATTTTTTTATAAATTTTAATTAATTTTAATACTTTCATCAAAACCGCGCTATGAGAATGAGGTGTTTACATTTACACAGTGCCACTAGATGGCACTCGAGTCATAAACAACGATCAGGTGTTTTGTACAAACCATGTACAAGCCCAGAAAAACTTCAAATGTCACGAAAGTGTAAATACGATGTTGATGCATNATAATACTCATTTACCAATTTTTTTATAAATTTTAATTAATTTTAATACTTTCATCAAAACCGCGCTATGAGAATGAGGTGTTTACATTTACACAGTGCCACTAGATGGCACTCGAGTCATAAACAACGATCAGGTGTTTTGTACAAACCATGTACAAGCCCAGAAAAACTTCAAATGTCACGAAAGTGTAAATACGATATTGATGCATTTTGTTTCATATGTGGTAAATTTTTTAAAGTTAATTTTTTTTCGTCTAATTACGATCTAAAATATCGAAATTTTATGCTTTGCAATCAAAGTCAAATTTGGTGTTGACCCGTGTTATGTATCAAAACATTCAACGTAGGTAGGTATATTATGGAATTCATTCTACAAGGGATCTCTTCGCAAACAAAAGCAAATATCACAAGATAATTCGCATGCTCTGAAAACGATTAGGTACCTATTGGTCAATTCACTTGGTCGGTGTGTACACTAATGCATTGCGTCAGGCGTTCGGGTGCGTTGACATGTTGGCCAATTTATCTCGATTATCAACTAAGCATCATATTACTTGTCACAGAGTGCGTTGATCACCGTTCACGCAACATAATATTAAGTGCTTGATTACCGCCGACTATAATTAAATTGATACAAAACCAGCTACGCTCACGCTACGTCGAGTAGGTAATACGCTTGTGTATTTTGAAATTGATAAGAGATTCGGCGTTTTCGTATCAAGAGATTTGACTATACCAGAGTTCGAATCTTACGGCATGTACCAATTTTTATGTAAAGATAAATATGTACTTAATATACAGTATTAATTACGACATTGCACGCAGAGTGTGCGTCTGTGAAATTAAGATAAATCTTTAAAATAAATTGTATAGGAAATGAAATGATATTACAGCATCGAAAGTAAAATCATTTTTCCATTATATCAATTAAGTAAATACTTTTCATTAAAAAATACTTACTTCTATATTGCATTTAAAAAATTGAACTTTATGCCTTCTCGGTACTCTGTTTATTTCAGCTTCCTTGTTCATATAATCATATTAGTAAATATAAATCTTCGTGGTAAAAATCATTAATACAATTGTTTCGATATACAATCTCTAGGTTTTAGTGACCGTGTCAAATTCAAGTGTTTTTTTTTTTAACTCATCAGCGTACCTACTCGCAGTAGCGCTTAAGCTGCAAATGTCGTTTTATGTAACATAACAGACATTACAAAATTATTTGCTACATACGACGCCGAACCAGAGTAATTGGTATCAACAGACATGACGAAATAAGTTTGTTCGCTCTTAATCTTTAAATTAATATGTGAAGCGAAAACTTTATACTATAAACTTATACCTTAAGATTGCGCGGGCGGAGGAGAATGAAATTTCCCACACTTATAGAGAATTTAAAGAAGAAGTGCAGAATGCAATTTTTTTTGTAATTATGCAAAAAAAAACATTATATCAATAACATTACGCACACTACTATGTATTTGACAAACACACGCATATATATACTCTTTTGTTTATTGTTAAAGTTTGTGGTCAAATTGAGAATAGATTAATATTGTTTGTCTTTAAAAATATTTCTGTAGCGTAGCCTTGGCGAATGCTGTGAAGAAGTAAGTGAAGAATTGCCTTTGACAATAGAACGATAATAATGTTCTAAATTATAATTTAAATTAATAATTATGGTCGAATTTCATCCACGGGACGACTAGTAAAATATACAAAGTAAAATAACTTATACTTACTTAAGTACTTATACTTACTTAAGTATAAGTACTTAAATTACTTATACTTACTTAAGTATATTTTATAAATTATTATTAAGTATAGTATTAAGTATTAAGTATATTTATAAAGTTATTTTACAGATTTAATTCAGAATCCAAATTGAAAGAACTTTTTTTATTTTGTATTACAAACAAATAGTATAAAACGTTGTTTTAAACAAGAAAGCGTTCTGAAGTCAAGTATTCGCGGAAGAACGAGGAAAGGTCTGATTACGAGCACCGACGCAAATGTCAGTGACAACTGCGCATCAAGGCACCGAGAACGGGCTTTATTGCGCATAGCTGTTCTGCATAGTAACCATACGTGTGTAATTCTGCGGGAAAATATTTCATTCGAATAGCCGACTTACGTAAATTATCTTTTTTTTTTTAATGCTTAGATGGGTGGACGAGCTCACAGCCCACCTGGTGTTAAGTGGTTACTGGAGCCCATAGACATTCACAACGTAAATGCGCCACCCACCTTGAGATATAAGTTCTAAGATCTCAAGTATAGCTAAAATCTACTATATTATCAAAATAAAGTTTCTAACACTTCATGGTCAACATGTGTACAAAACAGATGCTATAAACTTTATACGTTAGTATAAATAATTCAAGATCTTAAAGTTAATAAAGATTACTTCCGAAAAGTGGTTTTTACAAAAACACCGGAAAATGAACACTACGGTAGGCAGCGGCTTGGCTCTGTCCCTGGCATAGCTGAAGTCCATGGGCGACGGTAACCACTCACCATCATGTGGGCCGTGTGCTCGTCTGCCTACAAGGGCAATAAAAAAAAAACACTGCTTCTGTACAAGTATAAATATGTGTAAGCATTTAATTCTGCTATGTATCCCTATTCATTGGTAATAAATAAATTTAATGATTTTTCAAGCGATTGTAACATTTTACTTAAAACGTAACAACGGCTTGAAATTTAACGTAATAAAACAAAAGCTATTTTCCTTTAAATCATAAACATTATCATAACATATGTACATACTTGTTGAATGACAAAATTTTAATTCAACTCTAACACCGGTTTCAAAAAGAACAACATTCTCGAGATCAACTGGGGAAACAAAATCAGCGGACTTGTCTTATTTTTATATTACTATTAATTTTGTTTTTCTTTTTTAAGCGCTCGACCTCTAATATTCTATGTTATGTAACATTTTGTTGTACTTCCCAGACTTCATCTTGGAAAACTTGTTGGAGTGTTAGGACCAACTTGGACGAAAGTGTAAAGGATTTTTTTCGTGAATCATCCAATATCTTCGAAGTCCACGTAAAAAAGTGGGTTGGTAAGACCAATATACCATTAAGTATACCAAAATATTAATCAGAGAATACGAACATCATCCGATAGTAGAAGCAGTTCCGTATTATTCTCGTAGGTTTTTTTTTTAATCGGTAGAACGCCATGATTCCATGTGGGATGGAATGTGGGAGTCCGAAGGTAAAATGATAAGGTTAGATCATAACATTTTGTGACGCTACCTCGCTCCATAAGATACTGAGCTACCCCTTGGAGAGGCTATCTGGAGCTTATCTAACTTGCGTGATATACATCGCCGCAATAAGCCGCTGGGTCAGATCTAAAGTGAGGAATGCACCTGCCAGTCCCCAGGTTATTCAATATTGCAATGACAGCGTGAACCAACAATCTTTAATCAGTCTTTAAACTCACATTTTGGGGTCTCGAAATATTTAAGATGGCCGAAGTCACCAAAAAGTTATTTTTGATTCAATCTCAGTCGTGGTGGATCGGTGTAGAGAGAGAACTGGTTTCCTTCTCATGTTCAGCCTGTTCAGGATATCAGCTGACGAATCACCAGGAATGCTAACTACTTCGTTTTCAGAATCGTTTCCCATAACACAATTAACTAAAATTATAACTTATGTAGTCAAAATGAATGTCCTGAACTTATTTAGAAAAGACTGTCACTTTAGTATCTATCGAAAGTCGAATCGATTTGTTTTAGAAAGTAGATTAAATATTTTGTACCACCAGTGATGTTGTTCACGGAAATTGTCTTAGGCATTACTGTTTTAGATTAAAACCAATAAGCTCATCCATCACACTGCTTTAGGAAAAAATATCGTCATAAAATTACAAGGGGTAAATTAAATTGATTGAAATTAAGGAAATCCATGTTTTTTTTTATAGAAGGTCGAACTGTATACAGTAACCTCCGTAAATATTAAAATTAAATATTTTGTTGACTCTAAAAAGACATGGATACCAAGACTTCGGTATATTCATGTTCCAGAAACTATGAACATGAATATACCGAATATAACTACTTTTACTATTGTCAGTATTAAAAGCTCAATAGAAATAATAAAAGGGATTATAAAAATATTAAATTAAGAATTACAAACCAGAAAGGTCGTTCCTGCACTGTTGTTACAAGATTTAAATTGGCACTTGACATAATATACTGCAGATAAGGTTATGCAAAAATTACATTAGAGCGTCATGCATTCTGATTTACATTTGTTTACAAAATGATTATGTGGGCGTCATGTGTTGGGAACAGTTTTGTAGTTTTTCGGAGATTCATAGTTATATGTAATTTTCTCCACGTCGGCAATTCTCCTGACGCTTAATGTTTTGCTATGTTTAAGGGGTGATCAATAATAACCAAAGATATAGAACACGAATAGTTTTAAGGTACATAATGAATGAATTAATTAAATGCTAGTTGGTTCAACGTATAACATCATCTAATAAAAATGAAGTCTATAAAAACTGCAAAATTACGGTTTTCTAGGTGTAGATATTTTTTACGGTTTTCGCGAATCGTAGACATAATTAAAACTACTTTTACGGTTTAATCTCGCGTCAGTTGTCCTTAGTCGTCCGTGTTCACGAAAACTGTAAAGTATTCCAAACGTCATAAATTATTTAATTATTGACAATAAAACACGCGAGATTAAATCGTAAAAGTAATTTTAATTAGATTTGGAATAGCTGTTTATTAGATGTTAACTGTACAATGATGTTTAATATGTTAATGATATATAATTTAATAAATGAAACTTTACCGATGCCGTCACTTCAACCTTAAAATTACAAATTTTACATGTAAGTAGGTAAGGGTGCCGCGGCCAGAAACTTGTAAATATCATGTTAGTGGCTCTGTGAGTAAAAAAGGTTGAGTGCCGCTGAACTAGACCTATGAGGCCATCAATGAAAAACATGAGTACCGGATAGGGATTAGTAGAATAAGACAAAATGTCCTCAAGTGTCGAAGTATGTATTCGGGCTGTTAATAAGGTTGTATTTTAGGTTAGCGTTCAGCTTAATTTAAAATTTTAGTGTCATACTTTAAAAAATACACTAAATTAATATGCCAAACAACTAGAAATAAAACTTCACACAGTAAATGTGCCCTCAAGACAGAGGTATCATTTTGTTATGTTTTAATCATATCGAGGGGTAAAGGCTATTTGGTTCAAGCGACATTTCGCTTATTATATATATCGCCACATTTATATTTGTAATTATAGGTCCATTTAGGTATTAGAATCAACAGTTCGATGTTTTTAATTGAACTTCAATTAAGTTTACCCCATTCAAATAGCTAAATAAGTTTTTTTTTGTTACGATATTTTTTCCACATTTTAACTATTAAATGGCCCTCCTGTAAAGTTGCAAAAATGAAAAGACGTTAACAAATTCAAAAATAATTGGCAACCGGTCCTGTTAGTCGGGTTCGTTAGATAGTTCACTCTTCACATCTGCATTCGCGGAATAATGCCGTGTTCTCTGTTCAGCGTTATAAGATTTTTTGTTTACACTCCTTATTTATCCACTTAATGTATGGTCTGTATATATTACAGCTCTCGTATTCCAGCTAGGTTAAAGCCCTGTTACAGTTCGACTAACCGCATATCGCGAAACCTTAACCGTGTGGCGTGGGACCAGCGGGAATCAATTTTTTGTAAATATATATATGTATAGTATAAAGAAATACGTTCAATATTTAATTATAAAAATTATAATATTTAAAATACTCTTGTAAATTATTTAAGATAAAGATAAATGTTTTAAACGATTGAAAATATTATGTTCAATAAATATACCGTGAGCAATAGGTTTTATTTTTCCATCCAATTTACGATCCTAATTCTGAAAACTTTTCATTATTTACATATCATAAAATATTCGTTAGTACGTAAAGTTTTATAATAAATAGACGCCTCGTAAACCGCGCTATGTAATTCTAAACTTAGTTACCATAATATTGTAATGAATGACAATACTGAGTCACAGATTATACACTTAATATTTGAGATATTGAGTCACTGTAATAAATTAATCTGACACCTTTAACGTTTGTTTAAGAATTTTCCAGTATCATGATCGATTATAAAAATGCAATCAAACTTTTTAGATTCTAACATTATAAAACGTATAAACGTTTTTTAGTTTTGAGTTTGGGGTGACTTTTCTGCTGGGGTGATTATTATATGTATCGATTTTTGATCCCCACGAAGGGGTGCGTAGGGTGAATGCGCTTCACGGCAATTTACGCTTCTTTTGCGTCAATAACGAGATGCACTCATCAAAAACAATTTCCTTATGCGTTATTCTTAAATTATCTCTATAAACTTATTTTGTAGTTGATAGCATTGAAATATAGCGTGGTTTGCTTGTATCGATTTTTAGCCCTACAAAAGTTGCCAAGCAAGGGGAGTATAAGGTGAATGGACGTCGCGGCATGCCATGGTCTTTTTGCATTAAAAACGAAATGCACTCGCCCAAAAGGGATGCCCGGTATATTATCAACGCGATCACAATGTCAGCTCCCGTCATAATGACTCATGATTGGTAAAACTTTGTTTGGATGACGTTTCTTTAATCGACATCAAGCTGAAACCACAATCGATTCTTAGATAATTAATAATAACGATTATACACAATACCTTAAAAATTAACGTATTTAAGTGATTTTTTTTTTGTATTTATCCATCGAATGCGAGACGGACAATTATTAGCGTGTGACCGAAGATAATTGTACATAGTTGTGTGATAATATTTTTGTCATTGAAACAATAGATAACAATAATTATTTTGTATTTATAGAGGTTATACAATATTTGTAAATCATTGTTTGCTTTGTGCTCTCGTGTCGTCTTGGAAAATCAATAAACTTGGTTTTGTATTGGACGCGAGAACGCTCACGTCGACATGATCTTTGTTTTAACTTGGCTGTTTATTTTATAATCTAGAATAAAATTATTATTAGAATTATAAAATTATATTATTAAACTAACCGTCTAGCATACAGCGACGTGAGGTGAGATCGTCTTGCTCCAGCTCTTCGTTTCCACCGAATTTCTTCTTCACCAGATCCATTACTTCTGACATTGTTCACTGTTTATGGCACTACGCGATACATCGATGTATTCTTGTCACATAAACTAAACATAATGCGCAACGGCTCGGAGACCAGCTGATATAGCGTCTTCGGAATTTCACGAAGCGCGTTATCACGGTAAATGATCGAGAATAACTAAAAAATTTGACCAGTCGATTTTACATCTGCCGTTCAATGTCAGTATCGAATGGTTGTTCGATGTATGCGAGCCGCGTGTCCAGAGATCGCGGCTTCGTAGGGCTAGTGGCCGCACATGCGCTTCGTGCAGGTTGACGCATGCGCGGACCACAGCGCATTTTATCGACTGAATATTGTACAAGCCATGGCGTCGAGTAGGTACAGGACGCGTTGTCTCGCTGCGACTGACCGCCGCGATACCCACCTTCCCTCTCGTTCTTGGATGCAAATTAATTGAGCAATTTGCAGTAGCGACACGATGGCTCAAGGTCTACAACTCGCAATGTTTGTGTAGACATTACTCAACTAAGTAACCGTGAACTACGTTTATGAAATGAATGAGTAGAGTAGTAGAAATGTTCATTAAATATCCACCTATATTATTATTAAGTGATAGAATGTTATCACGATCTCACGAATGTTTACGATCTCTTAATTTAAATGAATAGTCCGCGTGTGAGTCCGCGCGGGTAGGTACCACCCCGCCTATTTCTGCCGTGAAGCAGTAATGCGTTTCGGTTTAAAGATAATACCTTAGAACTTACATCTCAAGGTGGGTGGCGCATTTACGTTGTAAATGTCTATGGGCTCCAGTAACCACTTAACACCAGGTCGGCTGTGAGCTCGTTCACTCATCTAAGCAATAAAAAAAAAGAATAGCATTAATTAGTACAACGGTAGTGATGTTGTATATCGATTCATCTGTACCTGTTCAGTTTGAACATCGAATATTCTTAAAAGAATTCTTCCCGTGCTATTGGTTTGTGTCAGGAGAGATCGAAATTCAATAAAATCATCATCAAATTAAACCAGAATTGAATTTTCAAAGTTTTTAGAATAATATAATTTGCTGAACATCGCTTTTGAAAATGTTAGTATTTATCGTCACGGTCCCAAGAGTAATTAAAAGATTCTGTTAGAGAGATTTGCTCTAAAATTTGTTTCAGGCGTTAATTTACCAGGTTATTATTTTCCAATGAAATCTATAATTTTAACAAAATAAAATCATCATAATACAAAGCTATGCATACGCCTCAATCTAAGTGAAAAAATTCCCTACGAATAGTTACAGTAACTTTCAATTGTCCTCAAATCATATATTTATTGTTGTTATGGATAGAGTTTATGAATTTTGTTTTCGAAAAGGCAATGCTGGTTCCGCTTTGAATAAATCGTGAATACAGTTAGGTACATCAAGGTGACATCATTGTTCAATCAATGACTTGCTGATGTCATTCAAAACTACTTTAACCGGCTCTGTAATACAAGTTGACACTGAAATGGCGGCTTAAGAACTTGTTATATTGATTATTTGGTCATTATTTATTCATGTGACAATAATCGAATGTTTTCTATCATGCTTGTAAGCACGTATTTTATTATAATGATGGTGTCATTTCTTCAAAACATGTATAAATGTAATGTTATGATTTATCAACAGGTACATACATAGATATAGATATTTATGTTTCAAATAATTGTTCAATCAAAACTAACACATGTAGATCAGCAACAGATAAATTTCAAGACCAATACATTTTTATTATCAATTTTGTTAACAGTACCTATTATCATGGCAGTTGATGATACACACGATATTAAATTATTTATTAGGTAACTAGGAAATGAAATCGTAAAAGTAGTTTTAAGTTTTAATTACGGTCAATAATCACGAAAACCGAAGAAAATTTTTGGTACTTTATTTTAAAGCAAAATATTATATATATTATACCATGTAAATAAGTCGTCGTGGCCTAAAGGATAAGACGTTAGGTGGATTCGTATCTTGCGATGCAACGGTGTTCGAATCCCGCAGGCGAATACCAATTTTTCTAATGAAATACGTGCTTAACAAAGTTCACGATTGACTTCCACGGTGAAGGAATAACATAGTGTAATTAAAATCAAACCCGCAAAATTATAATTTGCTTAATTACTGGTGGTAGGACCTCTTGTGAGTCCGCATGAGTAGGTACCATCGCCTTGCCTATTTCTGCCGTGAGGCAGTAATGCGTTTCGGTTTGAAGGGTGGAGCAGCCGTTGTAACTATACTGAGACCTTAGAACTTATATCTCAAGGTGGGTGGCGCATTTACGTTGTAGATGTCTATGGGCTCCAGTAACCACTTAACACATCGTCTACCCAATTAAGCAATAAAAAAAAAAAGAACGATTACGTGAAATTAATATCAAAAGTAGAAAATGTATAATATGAAAACTATCAATTTCTATAAAGTTATCTACATTGTTACTCACGCCTCCAATTAAACAACAAAAGCTCAGGAGAAATAAATCAATTCTCGTTCTACATTTCCGTTACAAAGATCGGATAAGGAACAAATCTGTTTTGTATTAAAAATCGTACAGCACTTGCGTAATTATTTGATAGTAGAAATAGGGACGTGAAATTTTGTTTTTATGTTTTTGGCCTTTGGAATTTTGACAGTAGCGTGAAAAGAATGGTGTGGTGTTTGGAATTGCAACATCCCATCTTTTCCCGTGTGACTAAGGAACTGTGTGCTTAGTGTGAGTTTTTTAACGTTCTCGATAGCGTAAAAGTTAACTCAAATCTGTATGCAGAATCATGACTTATAGGACAAATATGTCTTTCCTTCTAAGAACCTTGTAATAATGTTAACATACCTACATAAGTGTTGAATCGTAACAATGTAAGAAGTGGACAATCTAATTAATACGAAAAAGTTATAAGGAGAAAACTACCGGTCGAAGTCCAACAAGATATACCCTAAGTCCAATCAATACAAATAATATAACAATCACCCCGCACTCTGTATTCAAAGAAAGAATTTGTATCGTGAGACAGTATGGGCTAATACTGGATGCTCCCGATCCACTATCAGTGCTTTTAGGTACTAGGTTGGGTAGGGCTAGGCGAGTAAATTAACCCAGCCCACTGAGTTTCTTGTCGAATCTTCTCAGTGGGTCGCGTTCCGACCCGGTGGTAGATTCTGCGAAGCACGGCTCTTGCTAGGGTTCGTGTTAGCAACATCGTCAGGCTTGATACCCTTGAGCTCACCTACTAGCCCGGTGACGCTGACATGGCCTCTCTAGAACATCAGCTTAGGTAGAGGAATGCAATTGACTCTTAATTTAATTATTTTTAATTAGCCCTTAGGACGATCTATATTTTTGAAGGGTGGATGAGCTATGGCCCACTTTGCGTTCAGTGGTTACCAAAGATCATAGATATCAGCAACGTAAATGTTGCCAATCATCTTGATACATGAATTCTAAGTCTTAGTTTTATAGTTCAGTGTCTGTTCGACCCTTTAAGCCGAAACGGTGCGTATAAGAAATAACTGGCAACCCTAATAGGAGGAGCGTTGGCTCGCCCGTAACCACAAAAGCTTATTCTTCTTACAACAATGGTTGCATTATTTTATTACCAGCGAAAGCACCTTGCATATTACGCAATGTAAACTACGATTAAAATAATTAATGACTAAACCTAATGACTTACATCACAGAGGACCTTTGATTCGATCCGTAACAATGAACTGTATAAAGAGGCTCATTAATATATTTCGCAATTAGCCACCAACACATATTTAAACAGGATTCATTAATAAATACTATTATATAATAAGAGATAGTTTTTTCAGTAAAATTTCAAAGTTCAGTGCGAGCAAGCTGTTTGTTTTTTAATTTATTCTTGAAAACAAGCGGGTGGACTTAAATGTTTTTGTAATTCATCTTCAAAATCAGAAATTGTATCAATAATACAAACGAAGCAATAGCTACACGATTACCTGCGACGTATATATCAAATATGTTTAGTCATTTATTGTTTCGATTAATAGAATATTGCAATAGATTTAAAATTACAGGCGTAGAGAGAGTCGACATAGATATAAATTTTGTAACACTTATTACTAAAATATTTATTATTGAAGAACTGACTTAATTATTATTGAAAAAGATTACATTAAAATAAAATCACCTACTTGACATCGCCACAAATAAATTTGAGATTTCATCTCCTAATTTCACTTCTCAAAGTTCACTAATGTCAAACGACAGGCTTTACGTAAACACTAAAGAAGTTTCTTTGCAGTTTTATCATCGATAGATTTCTCTACTAGATCAACGATCTTAACAATGTAAACTATTTAACATATAATTTAGTATCATGAGAAAAATCGATGAGCAGAAGAACTCTTAATTATTAACTTCAGTTATTGAAAGTGAGGTTAATACTAAACACATATGTCGGGATGTCTATCATCTTCGTGTGCTCCACAAGCGTTCACACGGCTTTAGAATGTTCTAGTATACATTGTCTGTTTTATCTAAACATCTGAATAATAATGTATGCCTCTTATTAGATAACGAGACACGCAATACTATTGTATAGTGAATGTTTATTCATTATTTTCTGTTACAAAATTAACACCTCCCGTTTTATGATGTGTGGTTTTGGATGATTTATTTTTGCTATTGTTTTCACTTAAATGTAACAACAGATTTTATTTCTAAATTAGATAATTTTTACTATTTCTTCCTATGTACACGTAACTAGTTCATATTCTACAATAATAGGTTTTATTAAAAAAGTAAAAGAAAAGTAATTTATAAGTAGATTCACTAAACACTCTATCGTTATATAATAATATTTGAGTTAATTACATTAAAAGAATTTGAAACCGTTACCAATTAACATTGACGAAAACTATCTTTAAATATCTTAGTCACATACCTAGGAATAATGGCCAGTCAAAATAATGATATATAGATATAATAAATTGTATCATCATTTCATTGTACATATTTTGAATAAAATAATTTTGAGATTAATGTATTCCGTTTAAATATGTACACGGAACGGAATGGTGTAAAAGTAGTATCTGCTTAATTTTAATAGCTGATGAAGTAAAGAAATGTTTTTTTTTTTAATGCAATACCTATCGCATAAATCAACATCATCCGTTTATGCTGTTTCTGAAATTGCATTCACAACCGAGGACTAGATTATAAAATAAAACGGCCGGCAATTTAAATAAAAGGATAATTAAAGTTTCGAATTTTCTTTTTGAATTCCTATCGATCCGATTTTTACTGGTGGCATGGAAAATTCACAGTGGCATAAAGCTTTTAGACATAGTTTCTATGATTTATTTTACTGAACGTATACTGATTTATCAACTTGTCCATTTTCGCCGAGAGCAATTGTCTTTGCCAGTTCAAAACATTACGATTCGATTATGGCAACCGATTTAACGATTTACGATACGGTTCGTATACCTTTAGCAGCTTTGACTTTTGGAACGATAGAAGGCGAGCTCAACTGCAGACAAAACTGCACAGAATAATTATCTGCATCACATGTTACCTAAAGTCAATAAGGATATCATTTTTATTTTTCATCAAGCCCCATTAATCACTAACGAACGTATCGACAAGCAATAAATTACAGAAAGTTACGCAATCAACGTTTTTGATTGAAGCATCAGCAACTAAAGATAATTTAAATGTGTGTGAAATCAGTTTACTTTCATTTGGTTATAAATATTTCAATGAAGTGAAAAATTTTTAGTGTGGAATTCACAGATTTTAAAATTGTAAGCGCATTGATTTATACATTCATTCATACATATATTTCTGTCGTGAAGCAGTAATGCGTTTCGGTGGAGGGTTGCGGCCAGTTGCGGCAGACCTTTTACTGTAAACGTTGTGATTTAGAACTCATGTCTCAAGGTGAGTTGCGGCATTTACGTGCTTGAGGTTTATGGGTTCCGATGACCACATAGCACCAGATGAAACGTAAACTCGTCCACATAGCTTAGAAAAAAAAAAAATTGCGTATAAATATTCTAACATGCTTACTTCATATCGTTTAGCACTTTTTTCTTTAAGGTTCGGAACCATTTGACCAATCTACGTGTCGTCTTCTTGGATCTTCTTAGCCGATCCCCAAACCGGTTTATAAAGGGGAACCGAAACACCAAGGGTGCTAGGAGTTGAGTGAGATTCTTATCCCGGCTTCAGGCTCGACTGCGACTGGCTGGTGCCGAGAGAGAAAGAAGAGCGCTCTCTCCCTCTCACACGCTTGATACTTTCATAAGTAATAAAAACATAACTAGGATTGGTAAATGATCGTCGAACAATCAGTCCGTTAATCTAAATCATTGTGTTATGTTTTCAAACTTATAGCTACGGGCGAAAACTATAATCATTATAATAATCTCATGTCTTAATACTAACGAGATTAAAAATTATACCTTGAAGGCAAAATCTTACAATATTGATATCTTTAAAAGAAAATAGCTAAACGTGACGGCTGCTATATCTTTAACACCAATCTTTGAAAATAAAAAGCAATTTCATAATCGATTAGAAAAAAGTTCTAGAATAACTTATGGAGATAAAAAAAAAGAATTATGAAATCGATTCAATCAAGAATGCAAAATACAAAACGAATTCTTTATAGATCGTTAATTTGAAAATACTTCGTGAATGTTGTCAACCATAAAAGCCCGAACAAAAACACACCGAAAGGCATAACATAAAACGATATATAATATGCGATCGATTACGTAAACTATGTCACTTCACCTGTCACCGAATTAATTTGCGGTCCGATTTCCGATTAATGCGAAGTTGATTTAATAACAGAAACAATGACTTGTGAAATATTATTATATATACGTTTCAGAGTATCAAAATGATAGATTTTTATAGCTATCGAAGTATTTTTTTTGTATTTTATATTGTACTACGTGTTTTTTTATGATTAAGGCATTACTGGTGGCCCGGAGGCCTTTACACTTTCACCAGGACAGGTGGCCGAGCAAGGGCTTAACCAGGAGAGGTGACGTTTGCTAACAGCTACTCGAGCGCCTCCAAAGGAGACCCAACAACTCAAGAGGAGCTGCTTCGGGAATGAATCGTGTAGGTAATACGTGTATGAATGAGTTGCCATCTCAGCTGAAGTCGTTCGTGAATACGTGTTAGGTGGTACCCGCTTAATTTAAACACCAAGGTAGTGGCATAGCTTGAGGCGAATAAATTGGACGTCTTCTCATTCTTTTCACGACTTAAATTTCATCAAACTTGTCACTTAATATCGATTTCACAAATGCGATACATAAAATATGGTTAATACTGACATTAGGTAGAGGCGGAGAAGGCGAAATTTACGGCTAATAAAATTTGAAAAATTAACAAGTGGATTCTAAATTATTGAAATGACTAGAATTTTCTTGAAATTTGAAATACCATTTAGCGTCAGACGACAACGAAATATAAATAAGAAAAAGTCAGAAGAGAGAAAAGAGAAAGACAGAAGAGAGAATAAAAATATATACGCTCCGGCTAAAGAACTAAATCGTTTTATTTTATTTGATATTTGGCTACGAGACCCTAAAAAGAATACAATGCTTCATTCAGTTGAGGTATTTTTTTTCAACAAAAGTAGCTGAGATTACGTTGACCTCCTACTAAGCGGGTCGTTCATTTACATCAGAAACGCCAGGCTGAATCGCCACCAATCGTTGTCTAAAGATCGAATCGATCAGTAAATGCAGTAATATTATTATTTAACATGTCTCTTATATGTCATAACGGCCTGTATTCGCCGACAAAAATGACCGGAAATTCAATTTAACAGGAAACGAAACTGGAATATATTAAAGTACTAACATTGCATTATAATAATTCTTGCAATCAGTTAGCGAATAAGGAGGTGAAAATATTTTTTAAGTGGTCACTGATGTATTACGCATTTGAAATCTATAGATACTTTTTATATACATAAATTTGTGTTTTTAAGCTATTGCATAGCTTATCGCGGGCCTTGAGCGCGGCGACCGAATCATGAAATTCCGTAACGAAAAAAACCTAACACCCTCACTCCGCCTACCATGTAGCTCGCGTTTAACACATTCACACGTTGCGCTTGTGTAGTGTTTGTGAATAAGCGCGTGGCGTGACGTCACACTGCATGCGCATCATGAAAAGTCTGCCCATCTCTCTCTCGCGCGGTCAAGCTTATGAGTGTGAAGGGGACAGTTAATGTTTTGCTTTTATTAATGTTTAATATAGCGTGGTCTTGTTTTATTATTGTTTTAATATTAAATTATCGTTGTCTAATTATAATTGCATAAGTTGATAAAAAATGCTATGCAATAGCTTTACCGCGGCAGCTCCCGAGTCATCATCATCATCATCATCAGCCTTTATCTGCCCACTGCTGGACATAGGCCTTCCCCAATGCCTTCCACATAATGCGGTCCTCCGCCTTCCGCATCCAACGACTTCCCGCCGTGCGCACTAAGTCGTCAGTCCACCTGGTTGGAGGACGCCCCACGCTCCTTGTACCCATCCGTGGCCTCCATTCGAGGACTTTCCTCCCCCACCTGGCGTCGCTGGCTCGACAGATGTGACCGGCCCATTGCCACTTCAGCCTGCTAGCTTTGAGAGCTATGTCGTCGACTTTGGTTCTCCGTCGAATTTCTTCGTTCCGGATTTTGTCCCTTAGAGAAATACCTAGCATAGCTCTCTCCATCGCCCGCTGTGCGACTCTTAACTTATGGGCCAGCCCTGCCGTCAGTGTCCAGGTTTCCGCGCCGTAGGTCATAGCTCCCGAGTGCTACAGGTTTTTTTTTTGTAATTTGTCAATCACATAGGCAATTTCGGATTCTTAACTTTCGGAAAAATATGTATTTAAAGTCATCAATCGTTACTCTAACCATTGTTTTAAGGCGTGTTGTTGAGAAATCGAATATCGAATAAAAGTAATTGAGTGTACGTATTATATTGTTGGTGGTATGGTAAAACTGGTGGCGTTTTGTGTGCTCGCAAGTGTAGTTGCCACTATCTTGTCTATTTCTGCCGCTTAGCTGCAATGCAGTTCGTTTCGAAGGTTGCGATCACTGCTGTACTATACAACTGACACTCAGACCTCATATCTCCAGTGTGCTTAGTGCCAGTTTTCTAACGTTTTCGGTAGCGTAAAAGTTAACTCAAATTTGTGTGCCTTTGGAACACTTACTTTGGTTAACTTTCACGCTATCGAAAACGTTAAAAACCTCGCACTAAGCGTACTAAGCACTAAGCACCACTAAGTGGTGGTGTTCATGTTGTTATGTTTACAGGCTTCGGCTATTACGTAACACCAGATGGGAGTGAGCTCTTTTACCCGTCTATGTAATTATATTAAGCACAATTGTAATATGCATAATTAGCACACAATTTTTATTGATGCTATCCATCGGTTCTATATAATTACATAAGTAATTCTAAAAATAATCCACATTAATTCACTGTATAATAGTTTATAACTATCGATTTTATTTAAAGGCTTATTGTGTTTGAAAAGCTGTTAAGATTGATTTAATCATATAAAGTTTCCAAAGTCTGCTACAGTCGGTGGTGCAGTATTTAGCGCCCCTGACTGTTGCGCCAAGGGTCGTGGGTTCGATTCCCACATTGTGTGATGAACTGGTTTGTTTGCTGTTTGTCTGCGTTTCTATTATCTATTTATTATATTTAAACGTAATATAAGTATGTTAGTGAGTCTTTAGTACCCATAACATAGAAAATCTTAAATTAGGGTCGGACAATGGTGCGTATCCATTAAAAAAAATATTAATGAAACAACGAGCTAAATCTATATTGACACAATATCCTCGACGACTGTAAACGAACACCATTACCTACTGACTTTCATTTGGCTGAATTTCTTTGAATGAATTTTAAAATTATCCAATTACCTATTTGTAAAATTTTAACGTGCTTACTTCTTAGCGGTATTGTACATTATTTAGGTAAGTTTCGAACGTCCGGAGTTTTTGCGAGCTGCACAATTAACCCGGTTCCATTATCCATATTAAAATTCAATTATGATCTGCGGAAGTTGCATACAATTTGTAATGATACATCTTTGATCAATAATGTACTATTATTGATCGAAGTGATACATAGCTGTCGAACGGGCCCATTTTGAGAGTCGTAAATCCGTCTGTCTATATTGAGAAATAAACTTCGCCTGCAGTTAAATGCGAGCAACTTGAAGATTTCTTGAAGTTATGTTTATGTTATAACAGAAGTGAGTCTATGAATTTCAGATTTTACGATAACCACATAAAATATACGAGAGATTAACTTTATTGTGGGTAAATTTCAAGAATTTTCTCCGTTAACGATAGAAGAACATTTTAAACAAGTTTTAGCATTATTTACTGTGAATTTAGTTGTTACATATAGTCATAGTATTGTTACGCTCTGTGAAGGGAGGAGAAGGAACAACATAAAGCACAACATTTTCAAAATTTATAAGCACAGCATTTTTACCTGACATAATCTGCTTCCAGTTCTGTGGCACTCATGTTTAAGTTCACTTTCGTTTACCACGTCCTTTTGAATCGCGAAACTGACTTTGTTTTTTCATGATTTAGGGTGAATGAAAATCGAACCACTCGTATTTTTATTTTTTTTATTGCCCTATTATTACTTATTGTTTCTCACTTATTCGCAGCGACTGTAGCAATTATTGTTGCTAAATACAAAATGAAGCTCCATAAATTAAAGAAATATTGTAACATTGCTAGAAGTGATGTTAGAATAAATCGCAAACCACACCCACCGAACAAAACTGTATAGTCAGTTCACTTAATAGAAACATAAAAAGTAATTAGTGCCATTTAGTTTAGAGTTGGCCGTCATCATAAATTCATCCAGTAATTAGAAGCCGAGTTCAGTAAAGTTTAAATAATAAACCACTCTCACTTGGTTTAGACTTGTTATTTTGATGAAATATATTTAACGACCATCTCAGAGTTACATTGTGAGTAATGTTTAAGGAAACTGCCATGTATGTTTAAAGCACACTCAAGCTTTAAAATATTGCTTTTTTTTACGCGTGTTAATAATTAGCTTTTCTACTTAGATAAATTTCGAATGATATTAAATTCAATCGGCTATAGCAGCAATGTACTGGTAGAAAGCTGCACTGACAGACCTTAACGTACAGATGTAATGACCCCCATCAAAAGCATTAAGCAACGATATCTTGTTCTTAGGTTTTAAAGAGCTGTAAACATGATTAAAACACAGTTTTACGATGTAATCTCTTTCACCTCACCACTTTACCGTATATTTTTCGGTAGGCAGCGGCTTGGCTCTGCCCCTGGCATTGCTGAAGTCCATGGGCGACGGTAACCACTCACCATCAGGTGGGCCGTATGCCCGTCTGCCTACAAAGGGCAATTAAAAAAAAAATTGTCGAATTGTAAACATAAAATACATAAAAAAGGTTTGTAGATTCACTCTGTATATAACTATAATATACGCGACTGTCGAATAGGGCTAATGTTTTTTGAAGTGTGTGTTATGTGTGTGCNCCCCATCAAAAGCATTAAGCAACGATATCTTGTTCTTAGGTTTTAAAGAGCTGTAAACATGATTAAAACACAGTTTTACGATGTAATCTCTTTCACCTCACCACTTTACCGTATATTTTTCGGTAGGCAGCGGCTTGGCTCTGCCCCTGGCATTGCTGAAGTCCATGGGCGACGGTAACCACTCACCATCAGGTGGGCCGTATGCCCGTCTGCCTACAAAGGGCAATAAAAAAAAAAAATTGTCGAATTGTAAACATAAAATACATAAAAAAGGTTTGTAGATTCACTCTGTATATAACTATAATATACGCGACTGTCGAATAGGGCTAATGTTTTTTGAAGTGTGTGTTATGTGTGTGCGTTTTTGACATTGCTAAAAAATACTTCGGCGGGTGTCATTATATTCGTCTGAGTTGTAGGAATGACAAAGGATATATGTATGTACTATTTCATGGTGTTCGCGAAAGAAAGGGCCATAACAATATAATTATGCATTGCATTATTATTCTACAATAAGATATCTCACAGAAGGTGTCTGTGAAAGAATGGTACTTTTAAATTATATTCTAGTGGTAGGTTCAGGTTCTTCGAATTAAGAAGAAATCGAATTTTTTAACAAATAAATGTTGTAATAATTAAAAATACCTATCGATAAAAATTAACTGGAGTACCAGTATGAAGTACAAGTCAGATTAACCGGTAGTGAAACCTTGGGGTACAACTAATATTGTCTAATGCACTCAAGCGAATGTAAGCACGAATGTAAGGGCTATTTACAGATATCACATGCTTAGCTTTCCACGCTCCAAAGCTGTCCAGAACCAGACATAACAAGATAAATTGTCACGTATTCGAAAGGTAGGCAATTTGTATAGTTGTCTCCATGTGAAAGCAAAAACGTTTGTCCAATGATCGTTGTTGTAGGTGGACATTAATCTATGAATGCATAAAGCTCCATTAAGTTACGTCAACTGTGTGCACGTATTTGGATCGATTATGAATTTTGTTACAAAGGGTTCAGCCCACTAAGTTTCTCGCCGGATCTTCTCAGTGGGTCGCGTTTCCGATACGGTGGTAGATTCTGCGAAGCACTGTTCTTGCTAGGGCCAGTGTTAGCAACTCTCCGGTTGAGCCCCGTGAGCTCACCTACAAACGTTAGGGTGCAGCTGAAATAGCTCAAGGCTATCAGCATAGGTTAAAAAAAAAAAGTTACAAATCGTCATCTAGATTGGTTGTGAATTTTTGGCAAATGTTTACGTTTTGTTACGTTAATGGCAAATGCATTAGAGAAAATTGATTACTGCGACATAAAATTAGATAGATGTTTGTGGAGTTCTTTAAAGGATTGTTTAATTTCTGTCATGTCCTTGTTGAAACGCAGTTAAAGGAGAACCTTTAGTGGTAGGCATTGGCTTGGCCGTCTTGCTGATGATCAATGGTAGCTATGTATCATCAGGTGGCTGCAAGCTTCCTGTGAAGCAATAGAAAGGCAAGCTAGCAATTACGTAGTAATATAATAGGATGGAAATAGGAGGATACTACTAGCAGATTTCCATGTGTAATAAATCATAATGTTTATAGTGCGACCTGCGATGATTGTCATTTCTATTATCAACGTAAATGATTTATATCTTCATTTATTGAATAGTAATATCCTTGGGGTTTCCAAAACGTCAAAACTACTATATAATTTCTTGTTTTATAATTTCCGACATTTCAGTTTCGACTGTAGGTAAATCAAGTGAAAAGATTTGTATTTATTTCATTAACTAAGCTTGATTCATTTTATTGGCTAAACCAAGTCAAGCTTACAATATTTGTATGCATGCCACTAAATACACGGAAAATAATCATAAAAGAAATTATTAAATCATGATACTAACAGACAGACAATCAACATCTACTTATAAACTTTTATCAGCTTATTTTTGTTCGTTTTCGTTGTTATTAATAATATGAAACTAATACAAGACGATATTTTGTAAAAAGATAATAATAATAACAATCGAATTCATAGTCACGTTATTCCATTCTGTATAACGAGATTCCTAGAATTAAATTTTCCCACAACTTTCCGTGATCTTTAATGTTAGATGAAGGTTTATAAACGAGAGAAATTTCATCGGGCCAAGGATCGTCACGAACGCTCGCCTATCGAGAAACATCGCGAAGGGAATCGAGTTGTAATCGATTTGACGCACTCGAATAAACATGAGACGGTACAACATGAACAAATTCCGAACGTGGAATAATAGAGAAAATGTACATTAGATATTACGATAGTCATTTTGGAATATAATTAACGAAGAGAACAACATTTTCTTGAATAGAAACAATACAAATTAAATAATTATGATTGAAATTTATAGTTTGTAGATTAGGCGAAAGTTTTTCCTTAATTCTACAGACAGCGATCCCAAAATTATATAATAAACTGAAACCCGTGATACGCTTACAGGATAAAAAATTTATATACATAAATTGGAAGCTTAATTCAAAAGTACGAACAATAGCAAATATTGTTTAAGCATTGTTGAATAATTGGGTCAAGTTTGATTAAACTAGAATGGCATCGTCTGCATTGATTGCACTTAAACAGGAATCCATTAATTTCGAAATAAAAAATCGCACCCTGATTTCCTTGTACCTTTAGATACTTTCTCTAATACGTAATATAGTTTTGTAAACTAAAACATAGAAAATAAAACTGCATTATCATGCCATATTAACCGCGTTATTGTTAATTCAATGTAGTATATATGCATGATGCTTTATGACGTGAGACATTTTCACGTGTTATTGTATCGAAATTAAAGTAACAACGTTGTTTGTACACGAATGAATCTGACAAACGAGCTAGATAGGTTGAACTATTATCACCAATCCAAATTATATGATTGCGTAATGACAATACTTAGTTCTTTTTACGAATTTTTTACTAGTGTCAATTTTTCAAGAATTATTATCATAATTTCTAATTTATTATTTTGTACATTATGTAGTAATTTTTTTTTGTGTGTAGCTACACATAAACACTACGAGCCAGCCATTGTCCAGCTTGTGAAAATATGCCTAGTTGCTTCTCAAATGGGCAAAGCAAAGAAATTTATACTAAATTTTATACTAAATTTATTTAGTACTAGTGACCCGCCCTCGCTTCGCTTCGGAAACATTAAAACACACATGAAACAAAAAAAAAAAAAACATAAAATAATAAAAGTAGCCTATGTTCATCAGGGACAATGTCGGCTTCTAATGGAAAAAGAATTTTTCAAATCGGTCCAGTAGTTTCGGAGCCTATTCGAAACAAACAAACAAACAAATCTTTCCTCTTTATAATATTAAGTATAGATAAAGTAAAGCCTTATTATACAATTTATACCGTATGTGTATTTCGCGAATTTATTTTCATAAATTTTACAAAACCCCAAAAATTCAAATAATTAGTTTTACGAATTTTATTTAAGACAAAATAAAACCGTTGAGTTTTTTGATTAAAATTATAATCGGCTCGTTAATAAGACCCGCGTGAATAATCTCAGCAAACGCAAGTTTTGTTAATGAGTAAAAATTGTTTTATAAAATCTCGATTCCATTTAATAAAAAATCTAAAAAACAACATTGAATATCTCACACTAATTGTTCCCAGAAATGCAGCTTTATCTTTTACCGATCCGTAACATTTTAGTTAGGAAATGAATGTTATACGTATTGAAGTTCTTGAAGACGTCATTATAATGAAAACAATACAAACATTTAATGCGTGGCGTGTATGTGGGGAATGTTTTATATGTTAATAAATAGCATAGGTATATAATATAGTTTAGGTAATAGTTTAGATATCAAGAGCTTTCTTGATGAATTGGAAACTTCTTGACTTATTAATATTTCACGATTATGTATTTGTGATTGTCGATTGCGATTGCGGTTATCTAGCGGTTATTTATGACCGAAAAAAGAAACAGATTTATACCGTGAACGCTACAAATGCTATATTTAATAAAATAATGTTTAATTTTAGTAAATCATCATTTTACTTTATTTTAATATGTTATATGTCGAATACGATTATTAAAAATAGAAATAATCGTAATCCGGATCGTCGCTAATCAAACGAATAAATATTTTTTGCTTACTGATAATCGTTTCGTCACCCGTTTCATAGAGTTAGTTCCCTATCGGCTAACTTAGGGCTAGGAACAAGAAGAAAACAACAAGACTTTGTACTGTTGGTAGGGGGTATTTTGAGCCCGTTCAGGTAGGTACCTACAACCACCGCCTTTCCTATTTCTGCCGTGAACCAGATTTCGGTTTGAAGGGTGGGGTAGCCGTTGTACTGTAAAACTGAGACTTAAGGTAATGGCACACTAACGGCACGGTAACGGCACAGCTGCGGCACGGCTCTGTATTGAATTTTGGCTACCGCTAGCTGCCGCTGTTTGATTTTTATAGTGACGTTATGAAACATGTTATATGATATTCGATTTAAGGGTCAAATTCAAATGACAAGCTAATCGCTGGTGGAGCGGTGCCGTTGCCGTGCTATTACTGTGTGCCATGACCTTTAGAACTTCAGTCTCAAGTTGGGTGGCGGTATTTATGTGTCTATGGGCTCCAGTAACATGATACCAAGGGGCCGTGAGATTGCCCATGCATCTAAGCAAAAAAAATATATTCGGTAAACACGTGCGTGCGATGTAATTGCAAATAGTAGCAGTACCTAGATCCCCACTGCCTACATGACTTCGTGATTGATTTAATGTTCATACATCGTTTATCGTTCACGATACGCGAGGTAATGCGTGAAATTTTTTAATTAATGATTTTGAATAACTGTGAGAGATTTATAAAAGTTAAATTTATTATGATTTATTCTAGACTCGTATTAATAAAATTAGAATTGAAATAGTTTATATACTCATCTAGAATTCGTAAGCATGAACTAGCGAATATAACTACTTCAAAACAATTATTTCAGTCAGAATTAGTTTAAATGCTTTCAGATTTGTACGGTTATTGAGGTTAAAATAATTTTAACAACGATTTAGACACAATTCACACATAACTAGTACACAATACACTTTTTTTAAGAAGGAAACGAGTGCGGTTACCAGGGTCCCGATACCTGCTCCTAGTGCGAGTCCTAGTCCTAGTGCTGGCATCTAATATCTGTGTTAGTAGATCGGGTGAATCCGTAAGGCCCTGACACAATATCAGAATATTGTGTCAATCCTAAGTAAACATAAGTATTGTTTTCACTGTCTGACTGTATTTACGCTTACCGTCGCCTACGTTACTTCTCACGAAAGACAAAAACTATATCACTTATTATTATTGTTACCGTTAAATAAATTTCACTCACTAAAATCATGTCACTTACGTAGAGCTTGGACTAGCGCACACTAAAATATTGACTCAATATTAAACATATATTATTATAAAGGTCAAGCACATTCAGAGAATCCTACTTTCACAGACAATACATCCTACTCTTCGATAAAGGCGGCATGGCATACGAGTGTTTTTTAATTTATAATTTACAGTTTTCTCATGTATCGTTCTACATTGAATGTAGTACAACTGTTTACTTTTATTTGGTTCCAATGGTATGCATATGCGGATATCCTTATCTACTGATTTTCATTATTTTTGTTAGTGTAATGAATATTTGAATGTACGTATTTCACTTTAAAAGTTGTATGAGGAAACGGAATATTTAACAGTAGGTATATATTTCAAATTAATATTTTATATTTATTTGTTGCTTTAACTGTGGTTAGAAGTTTTGCACTAAAATGTTACATTTATACATGAACATCTGAGATGCCTCGCCTCCGTTATATTTTTATTTTATTTTATTGCATAGACGGGTGGACGAGCTCACAGCCCACCTGGTATTAAGCTGTTACCGGAGCCCATGGACATCTATAACGTAAATGTCGCCGCCCATCTTGAGACGTAAGTTCTAAGGTCTTCACCCTTTAAACAGAAACGCATTACTGCGTCGCGGCTGAAGTAGGCAGAATGGTGGTACCTATCCGTGCAGACTCATAAGAGGTCCTACTACCAGTAAATACGTAAATTATAATTTTGCGGGTTTGATTTTTATTACACGATGTTATTCCTTCACCGTGGAAGTCAATCGTGAACGTTTGTTAAGTACGTATTTCATTAGAAAAAAACTACCCGCCTGCGGGATTCGAACATCGTTGCATCGCCAGATACGAATGCATCGGACATCTTATATATACATACATATATACATATTATGCTTCAGACTATGACGACTTCTTATATTAGCAGATGTTAGCAGAGTCTCTCAGTTGAGCCCCGTGAGCTCACCTACCAGTCCGCAGGTAGTTGGAATATCCCCTTAGGCTATTAAACACTAGGTAAGGGAAAAAAACTACTTTATTTTCACTATGTTTTCACTGGCAACATCACCAAGTGATTCTATTCAATTTTTCGGGTAAATATTCCAAAAATATGTTTATTTTTACCTTCGAAAATAACGCGCAGAGATTCAATTTTATGTAACAAAACATCAATAATAATGCAGTATTAGAAAGTTACTACTGCAAACTCAATGATTGCATAGATCTAAATATATTATTATCTACTAGGTAATCAATATAAATTGATTTCTTGACATTCAGTTTTTGAGAGATTGTCTCATAATTACTTAACAGTGAATAACATTCGTAATACATACGTAGGAGCTAATTAAAATATTACAGTAAAAGTGTTGCACTAAAGCTGCACCCGAAGTCATTTTAATCTGGTCAAGAACATTTTATTTTTGTTTATAAAGAAACAACTACGATAGTTTTTAGATTTAAACATTACATAATTTTTTACAAGTATTTTTGTTTATGTTCTTTTTTTCAGTTGGCGGAAGTTTTAAAAAAACATACATTCCGAATAGGGAAAGCAGAGGGTCCTGCTTTCTCATCTTATTTTAATGCTTTGAAATGCGTAGAAAATTTTGAACATTTTAGTTGTTCAACAAGAACAAGATTATTTACTTTTAATACTTAATTGGTGTATTTCAGTAATTAAATAGATTACAATATGAAAAGTTTTCTTCTTAATAAAAAAAAGTTTAACGTTTCATGTCACAGAACACTAAATAAGTAACAGTTTATTACTATGCAGTTATTTGTAATTTAAAACAACCTAGCGACACGCCCTCGCTTCGCTTCGAAAACTGTAATTTATTGATTTCTTCACTATTTAATTGATGTTATTATACATATAAACCTTCCTCTTTAATCATTCTATCTATTAAAAAAAACCGCATCAAAATCCGTTGCGTAGTTTTAAAGATTTAAGATACATAGGGACAGAGAAACCGACTTTGTTTTATACTATGTAGTGATAATATACGTTGCATTTTCTCGGGATAAAGAGTAGATTATGTCACTCCTGCTCCATAAACAATATTGCGAACTGTTGGTATATAAATTTACGAACCAGCGTCGCATTCATTGAAGCAGATATACCCAGCATTGCCTGGGTAATTTTGTTCATCGTCATAAAAAATATTCTATCTATTATCTTAGTCCGAAAACGCATTCAAATTCGTTCGTAATCGTTGCATGGTTGAGTTTGCATTCATTCAAATATAAAAACTTTCACATTTACAATATTAGTCTAGATTATTGAGTTCTATAAACGGAAGCCGCAAGGCAGGATTTGGATGGTTACAAAAAAAATTGGGCCGGCAACAGACTCCGAATTTGAGATATCTGTTCATTTGCGTACGTACGTTTGCCGCTAGGGGCGCTCTTCTAACTGCATACAAAATTGGCTTCACTTTTACGCTATCGAGAACGTTAAAAAACTCGCACTAAGCACACTGAACAGGGTATCGAATCTAAACATGTACGTATTAGGCACGGTCATCATTAACCTCTAGATCAACATGTCAATAGATATTGACTCAAGTTAAAAAGAGATTTGAAAATCGAGTGAATCATTGAACCACTGATTATTTTGACATCTCTTGACAGCCAATGACAGCTCTACCGGTTGTAGACACGACGAGAAATGGAATTCATAAATCACGGCAGCTATTCCTGCACTGTCACATCGCCAGTTAAGAGATGACAGTTGTCTTGTATAATGAATCTTTATTTGTTTACATACGTTCATTACACGAATGAAATAATTAAGGTTACGTACGTAATCATTAAAATTATTGTGTGACTTTTGACTGCCATAAATGGACAAGCTGTGAACGATGCAATAAGATGTTAGGTTATGATTTTTTTTAACTACATCTAATATCTATACTAATATTATAAAGAGGAAAGATTTGTTTGTTTGTTTGTTTGTTTGTTTGTTTCGAATAGGCTCCGAAACTACTGGACCGATTTGAAAAATTCTTTTTCCATTAGAAGCCGACATTGTCCCTGATGTGTTTTAATGTTTCCGATGCGAAGCGAGGGCGGGTCGCTAGTTTTTATATAAAACTCGTGGTTTATCTCAACTCCTTTGCAAGGAAACTTTGAATATATGTATATAATGTTTTACATCTGAACTCATAATTCATTTGCGACCGTGGTATCACTTTGTAAGGATTCACGATAAGTCCTAACCGAGAAAAGTTGAGTAGAGTCGACAATAGAATCATTTGTTTACAGTTATCATGGTCAAAACTTGTAGTCTGATCATTTAAGAACGATTAAAAGTTATTCAAATAGAAGAAGTCCCATTATTACACGTATTATTCAGGGATGTTTGTCAACTATTATCGACTAGGCTGTATGGTGTAAGTCCCAACCCGCGCATTTCTGCCGCAGAGATGTCATGCGTTCCGGCTTGAAGAGACAGCCGTTATACAAAACAGTTGAAACTTCGCCCAATGAGTCTCAAGAAGCCTTTAGGATGTTTATGGGCCTGGTGACCACTTTAATCCACGTCGACCCTTAGTTCGTTCATTTATTTAAGCAATAAAAAAATGTTACTTTGAATTTTGACGTAATACTTATAATTAAATAATAATAAGATTGTTTATTACACGTAGAACAATAGGCTATAGTTTCACAGTATACATGCTTGTTATGTGTCTATGAGCCTATTATAACATAACGAAAAATATTAATTACGTATGCTATAATTAGGTATTTCGGACTTTGTCTATTGAGATATCAAAACGTGTTAAATGTGATTTGTATGAAATCCATTTCTTTTTGTTGCTGTTAGGGAATGAAGAACTTACCTCCGCTTCATATTTATCTTCTGGGGGTAGTTTAGATTCACTATATTTTATGCGGTTATGGTTCATACCTGAAACAAAAAGAGATAAATGGAATTTAATTACCATATCCAGGACATCTATGAAAGCGTACTATAGTTAAGTGTAGTAGTATATCATACACGTGAATATATTTTACAAGTTTGCAAATGTATGTTTTGATGTGAGATTAGTTTTAGTTTTTCGCGTTGTTGCATCTGTTTAGAATTCAGTTAATCGGTGCTTTTTTATTTTTTATTCCTACCTAGCTGAGAGCCTTGAGAGGCTATTTCAGCGTAACCTTAACTAGTAGGTGAGCTCACGGGGCTCAAACCTGATGACGTTGCTAACACGAACCCTAGCAAGAGCCGTGCTTCGCAGAATCTACCACTGGATCGGAAACGCGACCCACTGAGGAGATCCGGCGAGAAACTCAGTGGGCTGTGTCTGAGGGCAATCGGTGCGAAACCACAGATCCACTATTAAAAAAAGGGATGATTAAAATACAATAAAAAACACCTCTAGGATTCACTAATTATATAGTTAAAATTAACAAAAAATATTTTATTTTTAGAATCCATATTCTCACTTACCATTAAGATTATCACATGATATTGCGTAAATTACCACTAGAATTTTTAATTAAGGATGTAGTGAAATGTGATTGCATCTTATGTACGGTCACTCAACGTATTAATGTTTTAAAGAAAGTGAAGACAATAACTCATAACACTAACTGTAGTCATAAAACATGAAATTCGGCAGTCACGTAGGTACATATGTGTGTGCATGTACGTCCAGACGTTTGCTTAAACATTTAAGTTTGTGTTAACTATGGAAGAAAGTGTATAGACAAGTCATGTAATTATAAAAGATGTGGAGATTTCAATTTCAAAACCGTTTTTTTTTTCAATCTGATCTTGGTAGTGTAGATAATGGTTTTTCCTTTGCTTGATGTCCGTTATTTTTTGATATCGATCTATAAATAACGTTTTTCAAATTAGTTTTCAAATGAAAGAACAGGGAATACTTTAAAGAAGATCATCTACATATGCCTCTTATAGTTTTTGTTATTAGTTATAGTACATATATTGGAAAGTACTTACTCATTATTTAATTAATTTATTGTTGCACTTTACAGTTTTTATTTTATTTCTTAAATCATTTATTAGCTAGTGCTAGCTAATAGTGATTAGAATATATCGCGTTTCTTTTGTATTGGCACTATGTTATTTTTTCGTCATAGAAGTTGTTCGCGAACGTGTGATAGATAATTATTTTCAGAAAAAGATTTGTATTAGGATTTCTTCCGGTATAATCCTGGGTATAGGTAATGTCACTCGGCCGCCGTACTCATTAGGCCGTAAACGCTTCATAAATTTTTATTAATCTTTTTTTGCACAGCGATATACCAATCGTGACTGGTAAGGTAGATGGGCAAAGACCTCGGGGGCGCAGCCCAATACGTTGGTCCGACCAGATCCGCACCGCCCTTGATTCCACGTTTCACAACGTCCTCCACACCGCCAGAGACAAGAATGGATGGAGAAATATCGTGCGTGCGAAGGTGAAACAAAAGGGTGGTCACTACCCTCAGCAATGAGGAATACGACGCAAGGGGGATATCAATGGAGCATGTATTTCAATTATCAGTCCCAAGAGCAATTTAAAAATAATTATCAAGTAATAATTTTGTTTAACGGCAACGACTCATTATTACTTGTACGTGTGGCATTAAATCTATAGATTTCGTTTTCAAGCTTGTTTGAATTATGGTCATGTTACTAAGCGTGGTTTATTTTCCAGTTATATCCACTTTCTTCGCCATTCTAAGGTTCGGTCCGATCCCTTACTAAACAACAATTAACTTAGCCATGGTATCTTGCACGGATTTTTAGTTGCACTTATGATTCTATTTTAAATGTCACTTATGTTCTACTTGCCGTTGATTTTTTTCCGAAATTTTCCGTAAAAAAAAAGGATTTACAAATAAAATATTCAATAAGTACAGAAATATTGATGCACTTACATTAAATACCTTTTTTTACAATTTTTGTAATCAGGAATTTAAACAATTTTAATAATATATAAAAGACTAATTAATATAATATTTATTTTAAATTACAATAGATATCATAACAAAAAGTGTAAGCCTGAATAAGACATAAATATTGTGTTAAGATGTTTACCGCTATAACTCAATTTCCATTTAGCTACAAAAGGAGTTTTTGGTTCAACCATAAATCATTAATTAAATGTAGAAATCATTATGCAAACTGAAGAGTCTCATATGTTAATTGAAATTATAAATTTATTATCTTGATACTTATTATGTCGTTAGATAGATAAATACCAGTAATTAGATATTACACTTTGTCCATTTCAAGCCGAATCCGTATTTGGTTGCTTTTTTAAAACATTTAGTGGCGGTGCAGCGGTGGGGCCTTTCGAAATTGTTAAAAATGTACTTTTGAGGAATATAACTGTAGTAGAATAATTATGTCTTAGAGAAAAATCGTGGACAGTTGTCGGATAATAACCAGTTATTTTGAACAATTTGTCTGCTTACTTTACAGATGGGCATACCTAAAAATACGTAATAACTAGAGATAGTTCAATTAACTCGAAAATAAAATTCTCTGACGATAGCAATAACGAACAGAAAGTGAAGCTTTATTTATGCAAATGGGTGAAATTTTAATAGTGAACTATTTGAATGCCAGATGATCTTTCAAATTTAATAATTAATACCAATTCTGAATCAGTGGTCTTTTTATTTTATATGCTAGATACATGCGGACCGCTCATCAATTTTCACTATACGAACGAAAAACAAAACTTTATGTACGTGTGTAATTAATAAAAGTGCGTTTTCCATAACTTTACAACATAATTTAAGAGGCAATTAAATGACGCAACTTCAATTCTTCGAGTAAACGACAGACGGTTCGCAATTATCAGTTTCAATTAATAGACACGAGGAAAGCCAGCTTAATCGTTATGCGCTGTTGCATAATATTGAGGAATTGATACTGCAGATACGCGCTGCACCCATATTGTCTCACAATCGAGATATCAAAACAACCTGATCCTTGTACGCTTACTTCAGTTTTAGCCGAGACGATGCGATGGCCAATATAGACAATCGACCGTTCTAAAGGTCGAAGCATTAGTAGTAGTAACACCAGCGTTTGGATCGACGAACGAAATTTAACGTTCCATAAAATTATCATTACGATACACATCACTAAAATCGATTTTCAGGTTTATTTAAATCTGAATAAAAATCAAAATTTAGTGAAATTGGTTTAGATTATGGTAATTAATGAATAATGTCATAATCACACCTTCGATAAGACGAGTAAAGTTATTATTAGGCTAATGTTTTTGAAAATCCAACAAGATTCGTGACCGAACAAGTTCTCACAGTTCTCTTTCGTCCATCGATCCGTCACGAACATTCGCCTTGATAACACATAACCTTTGTCGAGATGTTTGTTTATTTGACGTCAAATTGATCGCCTGTAAGTGTACATTGTGATCTTTATCTGTAGTAAAATCGATTTTGAATCTCTGTGTNGTCACGAACATTCGCCTTGATAACACATAACCTTTGTCGAGATGTTTGTTTATTTGACGTCAAATTGATCGCCTGTAAGTGTACATTGTGATCTTTATCTGTAGTAAAATCGATTTTGAATCTCTGTGTTGTCCAATTTATTTCCAATTGCAATTTGAATTGTAATTTGAACTTTATGAAAATTCAGTTGTTACTATACTACTGACCTTCAATTATCCCTTCTAACCTATGTACCTACAGCTTACGGTATGGTACAACAGCAATTTCCGGGCTTGAGTAAGACATACAATATTAAGCATCTGTTGCCGTTTTTAGTAATTATGGCTTCATTCGGCAACATGATCCAACAGCATATGATGTACTAGGATTAGGAGGTCACTGTGGCCGATATTTGGCACCCGATAATATGGATATCGGATTATATTACGTTATCACGCTTTGTCGAATGTACTCGTGTGTTAATAAAGAAAACAGAAGGTCAACTTATAAACAGTACGTGACTGTGTTCTTTTAAAATATTTTTTCAAACGTTTTACATAAGTCTAGGAATGCGTTTGCGTTACTGCTGAAATATTTGTTTTGGCTATTGAGACGTTAGTCAGTTGTATCTTAAATAGTTACTGTCATAGCAAATATGATTTTGGCAGCAACGGTTACAAATCTTAAAAACACTTTAGGATAAGGTGATTTGGCCAGCTCTTCAAGTAATCGGAGTCAACAAAACGTTTTTCAAAATGTAAGCAATGAATAAAAAAACTTACTTGTGATTTCATTAATGAAACAACACACGATAACGTGCCTGCACAGTTTGTGCTCAACTCCGATGAACAACACTTATATCGTTTGCTTCATTATTACAACTGAAAAAATAATCGATAAAACAATTTTTTGGCGGGAAATAGGTCGCAATGGATTTTTTACTCACTGTTTTTTGTAAGTTTACATCCATAAATTTAATTAATAAATAAATGTAGTCTAAATCATTAAAAAAATTCCGAACAAAAACTAGCCCTGAAGGACGATTTTTTATTTGTCTTTTATATATCTGATCGAATTACTATCAAAATAATATCAAATTTATTTTAGTAAAGTGTCAAGATATAAAAACGAAATTCTTAATGTCTATGGTACCTACCTAATTATAATTTAAAGATTTTACGCTACCAATAAATCTTTGATTATTTAAAACGTATAACATAATACCCATTGTATTGTTACTCTTTTTTTTTAAATATTTTAATGCCTTTTTAAATTCTTTTATAAACAATGAAATCTACCACTTATTCGTTTGTAGTAATAGATTATTACGTAAACACACAGCGTGCCACATTGGCAATTGCGATTTTTTTTTATAGATGATCTTTACATAAAATTCAAATAAATCCATTTGGTGAAATAGAAAAACACAAAACCGAATGTAAATAAATTATATAGTAAATAATTATAATATCTAATGACTAACGTCGTAAATTCATGCTTACCTACATATTTTATTGTACGGAACGTAAATTAATAAACATTTGAGTCGTTACAATAAATTTTAATTAAGTATAGCGTTTTCTCCATATTTATAAAGGTATGCCACGAATATATTGGTAAATTAATGTTATTTATGGATTATATTTTCTTCGTGTATGAACCCGAGCCCGTAAATATTTACGTAATATTTATTTACAAATGTATCAAAGTCATTGTCGTTCTGTGCCTTGAGAACAGAATAAGAAATTTCAGTTGCATTGGTTGAATCCCTGTGCCTATCTACCTATATAGGTTACCGGAAATTTTAGGCATCGAGTATCTACCTAACTATTGCTGCTGCGATGCAGTTATATGTTCAAAATTTCAGAAATTAGGACAGCAATCATACCAATTGAGAGTTCGAGCTATCAAAATATATGGCGTCACACTTTGTTATCTCCATGGGCTCCAGTAACCACTGAACAAAAAATGGGCCTTGAGCTTCGTCCTTGAATCTATACTAATATTATAAAGCTGAAGAGTTTGTTTGTTTGTTTGTTTGAGCGCGCTAATCTCAGGAACTACTAGTATACAATATTTTATATATTTTTTCAGTGTTCTGTTTAATAATTCTATTAAAATCGCCACGGAGCTTAAGCGATAAAATGAAATGTGAAAAAATCAAATACAAAGGTCCCGTTTGCGGCACAAATGCGGTCACTTATGAAAATTATTGTGCAATTGAGTTGGATCAAATGTTTGAAAAAGAAATGTACAATAAAATCAATCTGCTTGTTATACACGAAGGGAAGTGCTTTTCCACTAGTGAAGATGTACCCGATGATGATGAAGACACCGAATATTATTAAAGAATTTTTTTTCGAAAGTAGAAATATTATTTTTCCTTGTACGTAAGAGAAGGCATGTTAGTGCAGTGCCAATATTAGGAGAAAAAAAAAGTACCGTACTTTAAATCATGAAAGAATAAGATCGTGTGATAAAAACCGAACTATTTTTAAATTGACATTATTTCTGATGGTAGGTCGTACTATAAGTTCGCACCGATAGGTACCAACTGGCATCAGACCTATATCTGCTGAAAAGCAATCATACAATATAATTGAAACTTATATCTTATATCTTAAGGTGGACGGCATTGACGTTTTAATATGTCTATGAGCTTTGGTCCCCACTTGACATTAGACCCTGAGTTCGCTCGCACATTACTGAAGCATATTTAAAATACAACACAAATAAAACAAATTGACTTCAACAAAATAAAACGACAATATAATAGATGTTTTCGAAGTCATATAAGCATTATAAGCATTATATCAATATAAGCATTATTGAGGAAAACCCAAAAACTAGTTGTCGTATCTTGATTAAATTAAATAGGACCACACAAGAGGTACCAGCTTTCAAATAAAACAAGAATCATCACAATCGGTTCACCTAGAAAAAAAATCTGATATATAAAAAGAAAACAGTAGAATTGAGAACCACCTCATTTTTTAAGTCAGTTAACAATAATCTTAAATATATTCGATAGCATGAGCTTCTTAATAATAACTAGTCAGGTCATAAGTATTATCTCACAGTAAAAACTTTTCTTTTAGAATGCTGGCCACAAAAAAGTTTATTGAATTCGAATTTCGAATTGTTCATGAAAATAAAAATGTATACTTTTAGAATTTTACTCATTTTTAAATATGGAGTGGACGCTTAAAGAAGACCGTGTTGCAGTTATTGCGTTGCATCGTTGCGGTTACGCGCCAATTCAAATTTTTAACATACTGAAAAATTTGAATATAACCAAAAGATTCGTTTATCGTACCATCAAACGATACAATGAAGACTCTAGTGTAGATGACAGGTCAAGAAGTGGTCGCCCTCGGTCTGTTAGGACTCCAGCAGTGATAAAAGCTGTGAAGGCGCGAATTCAAAGAAATCCCAAACGTAAGCAGAAACTGTTGGCCCTTCAGATGGGGTTAAGCAGAACCACGGTGAAAAGGGTGTTAAATGAAGACTTAGGGCTTCGGGCATATCGAAGAAAAACAGGACATCGTTTGAATGCTCGTCTAATGGACCTGAGACTGAAGAGATGCCGCGCTTTGTTGAAGCGGTACGCGGGAAAAAAATATCGGGAAATTCTTTTTTCGGATGAAAAAATTTTTACCGTAGAAGAGAGCTACAACAAACAAAATGATAAGGTGTACGCACACAGTAGTGAAGAAGCGAGCAACCGTATTCCGCGTGTCCAACGAGGTCATTTTCCATCCTCGCTCATGGTATGGTTGGGAGTTTCTTATTGGGGCTTAACAGAGGTACATTTTTGTGAGAAAGGTGTAAAAACGAATGCAGTTGTGTATCAAAATACAGTCCTGACGAACCTTGTGGAACCTGTTTCTCATACCATGTTCAATAACAGGCACTGGGTATTCCAACAAGATTCGGCGCCAGCTCATAGAGCGAAGAGCACACAAGACTGGCTGGCGGCGCGTGAAATCGACTTCATCCGGCACGAAGACTGGGCCTCCTCCAGTCCAGATTTGAATCCGTTAGATTACAAGATATGGCAACACTTGGAGGAAAAGGCGTACTCAAAGCCTCATCCCAATTTGGTGTCACTCAAGACATCCTTGATTAAGACAGCCGCCGATATTGACATGGACCTCGTTCGTGCTGCGATAGACGACTGGCCGCGCAGATTGAAGGCCTGTATTCAAAATCACGGAGGTCATTTTGAATAAACTTTAGTGTCATAAGAATCTATGTTTTGTTAAGTTAATTTTGGTATATGAATGGTTACATAATGAATAAACTGGTTTCAATTATTTTACATTAAACATGTGACAGAATTTATGACCTGACTAGGTACATTACCAGTTTTGATAGACAGGTGATAACGAAATTTGTAACCTACCCACAAACAATACTAGGTTCTAATGTCGAAAAAAGTTTAACATAAAAATAGACATTCGAACGGCAGTAAACGTACCATTTTCCCTTCGAACTCTTCTTCCCTTGCTAAACGATTCCCTTTTTTTCTGAAGTAGGTATTCGTTGACGAGTGTTCGTGTTTTCAATAAAAAAAATTGGTAATAACCTGTTTTTTCTGTTGATAAAGAAAGACAGTTAGTAAAATGACTATTTTCTCCTCTTTTTCCTTCAAAATTATTAACCTAAGCCTGGAAGTGCCAAAGATTATGGTTGAATTTCGATCATTGAGTGAATATTATTTTAGCAAAACTATTCTTAAATTCGTGCCTTTGAGCCTGGTTTGTTACTCCTTCTTATTCGCCCAAAAAAATAAGCACTCTAATCAGTAATATTTAGTTTTTTACTAAAATTCGTCGAATATAACGATGGAAGGATAGAATTGTTTCTCTCCATAAAATACATTAGAATACAATGACCGCGACGCATCATAATATTACTATGATTATTCTTATGCCCCATGCGTAATTATCTGTGAACTTTAATCCAGGAAATAGTTTACAGCTTAATGACGAAAATGAAGGTAGTTCAAAAATAAGACGTTTTTATTATTTTCATATACTCCAAGGTCATAATTCTAACATTTCTAAAGAGATTAGACTTAAAGTAACCGTTTTAAAGTAGTCTCGACTATGTTTTACGTTGTCGTGGCCTAAATGATAAGATGTCCGGTGTAGTCGTAGGTTTGGAGCGACGCGACGTGACTATACCGGTGTTCAAAACAGTAACCAGGGACCAATTTTTGTAATGAAATACTCACTCGACGCATGTTAACGAATAACTTTCACGATGAAGGAATAAATAACATCGTGTAATAAAAATAAAAACCGTCTCATTATAATTTGCATAATCACTGAATCATTGAGACATAGACCTTGAGTTTCATGACGGCATTCACGTTATGATAGGTACCGCTTAAAATTAAAAGGGCCGTGAGCTTGTTTAAAAATTTGACGGATTAATACCCTAGTAACAAAATAATAAGATTAGTAGGTATACCCTACTGACTTAATTTATTTCTTCTATCTACCTGATAAGCACTTCTCAGTTTACAAACTATGTGCTACAAATAGTATTTTCTTCGGTTTTCGCGAGTCGTCGATAAAATTAAAACAACTTTTAAGGTTTAATCTGAAGTTTTTAATTATAATCATATAATTTCCGTAATCACGGAAACTGGTAAGTAGGTATTGGAAACATCGAAAAACTAGTATACATTATATACGGCTATAAGAATTTTTTCTGTCGTAATTAATGATAATTAAACTTTAATATCGAGGCTTAGGTGTAGTTTACAAACCGGGTGAACGGAATGCGACAATGTTTTATACTTCGTACCACTAGAAGCTGCGCCCACACTGAGCTTTACTTAATACTATTATAGACTTGTTCAAGTTTCACTGTAGGTATGCTTGTATCAATTTTTTCTAACACTGATTGATAACATAAAAATAATATTGGCTACAATTTAGGTACATTACATTCTGATTAGACTTATGTGGTACTGATGTAGTGGTTGAGGAATTATTATTGGGTTATTTACTGGTGTACCTCTTGTGAGTCCGCGCGGGTAGGTACCATCACCCTGCTTATTTCTGCCGTGAAGCAGTAATGCGTTTCGGTTTGAAGGGTGGGGCAGCCGTTGTAACTATACTGAGACTTTTTATTATTATTATTTATTTATTATTAACATAGAAGTAGAAACACAAGCATAATGTGCATCTGTGCTTGAACTAGGTAATAAAACCCGTATCTCAAGCAGCAGTGCTCCTCGTACGAAGAATACAACAGCTTACTCCACATACCCAGAAACAGAAAGTTAATAGACCTTAGAACTTATATCTTAAGGTAGATGGCGCATTTACGTTGTAGATGTCTATGGGCTCCAGTAACCACTTAACACCAGGTGGGCTGTGAGCTCGTCCACCCATCTAAACAATAAAAAAAAAAAAAAATTAATGCCAAAATTGTATTAGGCTAATCGCTCAAGCGGTCAATAATTTTCATTTAGCGTCGTACAAATCTCTACTGAAACGTGTAAATGAATATACCGCTACTATGTTACATAATCAGCGAGAATTCTAGAGATTCTGTTAGCACAGGCGAGAATAACTAGATATTTCTCCCGGTCATTGACTCGTCCGGCTTTGTGTTGAGGACTCGCTCGGCGGCGTTCTGCCGGAACCCTGAACGAGCCTTTATCTAGGGTAGCTATTGTTTTCGAATTAACAAAAAGTGTAAAGGGTATTATCGTTTATTGCAGCTGATGTACCAATCAAATAATTTACCTCTAATTCTATTAATAAAAGTATGTTATTCAAAACTAAATATTAATAAATTAAATGCTTCCAATTTGTGTTTTAATTAAGATTGTTAAATAATGCTCATCATATAAATACGTATAAACATATGTAAATATAGGTCTAAGCCTGCCCGAGTATAACCGTCGCATCGTCAGTTCATACATTTATACTATGGTTTAGGGACTGCAAATTCGTATACATATTTTTAGATGTCTATGTCTATGTTATTCACAAAAATTAAGTAAATAAGTAGTGGGAACTTGCGAAGTCGAAACAGGCAAAAGCGATCCCGATCAATCAGAAGGCCTTTTTTTTATATAAAAAAATTAAATCTAAAACCGGTCAATCCTCCAATGAGTATTTCTAAAAACAAATTAATTAATTAACTAATTTGATACACTTTGAGAGTCGATTTATTTTCCACGAAACATTGATCGTGGAAACCGTTCCGCATAGGTGCGTATTCGTTTAGAAAAAATGGTATCTGATAGCAGCAGGATTAGTCGTATTTCGTAAACGATCAGTATTTATAGTACATGTCCTTTGTTTTCGTTTATATTGACTTTGTGATTTATTATTCTTCCGGCTTCTCGATCCCCACACACCCCGAATAATATCATTTGGTAACCCTAGACAAACATAGAATAGTTATCGATCAGTAAAGGATCAGTTTGTTCGAGAAACTTGTGCAAAAATATTACTTAGGTGTCTTATATATAAATTTTATCACCGCAAATATATCCAAATTAAACTAGTGCAATAAAAGAAAGTATTAAATACTTTCAAAAAATCACTTGAAAGTTTTACATAACACATAACTAAATATGCTTTATAAAATATACCAGCGAGCAAAATTTATGAGACTCCACACGAAAAATTCATCTAGTAATGTTAAACAAAACAAAAAAATAAGTTACACAACACAAAAAAAATCTTTTTTTACTAAAATTATGTATATTCAGTAAAATGTAATTCCACTCAAATAATAACACATTTTCGGGAATCAGAGTAACGATTATAATTGAAAGTGAAAAAGCGTTTTATTGTTAATAGTATATAAGCGCAGAAAAACGAAATATTTATTCAAGTAAAAACTTAAACATATTCTGACATTCAGAAGCGTGAACCTAGCAATACTATCTGGACATCTCACGGGTCTAAAATCCACTACATCTCAAGTTACTCACATGTTCATGGGAGACAACTTAAAGCACTGAAACAATGCAAAACAATGAGTACTTTTTTGTTACACTTTTTTAATGTAATGAATATCTGTTTGACAATAGTATGTTTCATAGGCATTGGGTGTGTCGCAGTTTGTGGCAATAACAAGTTTGTTTACGTAAAGTCTAGATAAAGGTCTGCTTTCCCGATACGGATTGTGAATAAAATTATCGTATGTGTAATTGATCAATTAAATACTTTGACATAACTTCTAAAGTAGTATAGTATAGTAAAAAAAGTATTTATCACGTTTAATATTTCGTGTGTGCTAATAACATTTTCTATGTTATTGGGTGTTAGTATCTTGCAACGCAAATAATAATTGAAGTGATAAAAAAGACTTAGAACTCACATCTCAAGGTGGATGGCGACATTAACGTTGCTGTCATCTGTAGGCTTCGGTAACCACTGAATATCAGGGGGAAGATGAGCTCTTTCACACATCTAAGCAATAAAAAAATTGTTTAACTTAGTTCTAGCCTGCCAGTTTTAGACCTTTACTGTGTTGTTTGTGTCAGATCAACTAACATTCATGGTGATTGGTGATACAGGTACCTACGTGAACCCGGATCCCTTGGACCTTTGTCTCTAAATCCGTAGTAGTAGTATTCTCTCTTCAATTAGCTTCCCCTTCCTGTAACTGTTCAATAGGTTCCGGTAAAAAAATCAGATAGAACATGAGCTCATATCCCATCTAATGCAATACAAAATAAATTATAAATAAGTTTACATAGAGTGCTAGAGTGGAGTGAGAGAGTTTAGGGAAAGCTATTGTTTGTCCAAAATACTAAATAGTTGTTTTTTTTTGGTCTGGAGGAAATCGACACATTTCCAATTATTCGTGGGGGGTGGTAGCCTGGGCATGTCGGAATTGAACCGAGTAACACGGCCTGTCACTCTACAACCCGCAGTTGAATCTCAGATGACGTAGAGCTGAGGGAATAAGGTGATACTTTTCGGGCACAATGCAAATCTCCTGGGCACCCGCCGGACGTGCTATGCTAGCACTAGCTGGTGGTTGTCAGCACCATGACCGTCGGAACTCTTGATGGTCGGTTGGTGTCCGAATCGCACATAGACGGCACCGCCAACTCGTACCGCGCTAGGCCACCACGACCGGGCTTTGGAGAGTTGCTCTCATGCTTCGTCTGGTTGCTCTTGAGCAAGACGCGTATAGAGCAGCTTGCACGTCATCTTCTTGGGTATCATGCACGTCATGGGAAAGATGGCATATCTTATAGCTCATTAAACCTATTTTAGTTAAACAATATTGATAGCACATCAACCCATGTAAATCGTGACAACATTATTACGACGTCTGCGAATGCAACGAGTAGTATGACAGCCATGTGATAATTGTGATGCGAGTGTTTATTTAGTTGTTTTTCACACTCATGTGCCGACACTTGAAAGTTGAGAGAACTTTGATTTGTTGAAGTGTATTCTGACATTATTCATACATTTATAGTTCTATTAACATTTTCCATGAATGATGCAATGTGAATGTGAAGTTGTTATAAGCTGTATAAGAGGCCATTGAATTTTTATTATTATTCAAATTTGGACGAATAAGTTCACGGTCCATCTGGTTTTAGGTTATTGGAGTCCATGGACAACACAGAGGAAATGCCGCTATCCAGTTTGAGATATAAGATCGGAGTAATGGCTTTCATGACTGATTTGTAGCAGAAATAGACATCTTTGTAGTACTTAATCGTGCCGGTGCCGGTACGCTTACTCTTACAATACGTTCTACATTTTTTTCCTTCATTCGTAACCTAAAGGACTGAGGCTAAGACTAAGCAGTGCTTCGCAGAATCTATCATCGAATCAGAATTACGACCCACTGAGAAGAACCGACAAGAAACTCAGTGGAGCGTCTTATCGCCAGTAATTTTATGTATTATTTAGTGTACATTTTTTTTTATTGCTTAGATGTGTGGACGAGCTCACAGCCCACCTGGTGTTAAGTGGCTACTGGAGCCCATAGACACCTACAACGTAAATGCGTCACACACCTTGAGATATAGTTCTAAGGTCTCAGTATAGTCACAACGGCTGCCCCACCCTTCAAACCGAAACGCATTACTGCTTCACGGCAGAAATAGGCGGGGCGGTGGTACCTACCCGTGCGGACTCACAAGAAGTCCTACCACCAGTAATTACGCAAATTATAATTTTGCGGGTTTGATTTTTATTGCACGATGTTATTCCTTCACCGTGGAAGTCAATCGTGAACATTTGCTGAGTACGTATTTCATTAGAAAAATTGGTACCCGCCAGCGGGATTCGAACACCGGTGCATCGCTCGATACGAATGCACCGGACGTCTTATCCTTTAGGCCACGACGNTAATTACGCAAATTATAATTTTGCGGGTTTGATTTTTATTGCACGATGTTATTCCTTCACCGTGGAAGTCAATCGTGAACATTTGCTGAGTACGTATTTCATTAGAAAAATTGGTACCCGCCAGCGGGATTCGAACACCGGTGCATCGCTCGATACGAATGCACCGGACGTCTTATCCTTTAGGCCACGACGACTTCGACGATTTTGCGGGGGTGATTTTATGTACACAATGTTTCCTTCATTCAGGCGTTTTAGAACACTTGGGTACATATTTCCTTAGAAAAAGGGCACTTGACAATGTCATTTGAAAACGGTATACTCGCATCGTTTGGTTTACTATACTATATAAATAAGGTGTCTTATCCTTTAGGCCACGACGACTCTGAATTACGTTAATATTAATTAGAAGAATTCATAATTTATCGTTTTAAAGTTAACAAATAATAAGCACAGTACATCTACAATATGGAAATAATGTACCTAATCTGGTATGAAAATAATAAATTGTTGAATAAGAACAAATAAAACAGTTCGGAATCTTGATAGTAATAAATGGACCACGACAGACATGCTTAGTAGCGTTATTGTACATCATGAATAAACTTGCTAGTTTCCATTTACGGGCGGCCATTTTGCAATGCGCTTGAATAGGCAACGAAACCGTAACATGTCTATGAGATGACACGCAGATGACATTTCAAAGGTTATATAATTTAGATTTGCGAGTAGCATTAATAATATTTATTACCCATTTTGCTGTCTTTAAAAATATTTCACAAGCATAGACTTTAGCTAAAAAGATTCATAAGCTTTGTAACTACAAAAAATCGATAAGTATTTTATTGAAATACCTATCATGAATTCGGATTAAAATTAAATGCTGCGTTGGCAAATCTGCTTCCTGAGTAGTAAGAGGAATGAATGGTGGGTGAAATCATGAAATAAAATCGAAATAGTTATCTTCGTGAACAAGAAGATTAGGGTCTTGAATATCATATAGGTATCGAACACCAGGAAACAATTTCAAAACAACAAACAATGCTATCCGGTAACATAACCGAGTATTTTTTTTAAAGATATATCTATCGACCGTATCCACGCTGATATTACGTAAATACGTAACGTTATCCAAATAAAATAAAGTGGACGTCAAAAAAACAAACGCAATGGAGCGTGAATTTTTATAAAACACTCGCTATGGAGTTTTGTTACTGTTCGTACTCAAATTACCTATGAAAAATAGGTATTTTTAAATTTTAATTATATAAACACCGATATTGATTATTTATAAGGTGAAACGAATAATGAAAACGTTTTTATTACATTGAATATAAGGCTTACTTGAACNTAAAGTGGACGTCAAAAAAACAAACGCAATGGAGCGTGAATTTTTATAAAACACTCGCTATGGAGTTTTGTTACTGTTCGTACTCAAATTACCTATGAAAAATAGGTATTTTTAAATTTTAATTATATAAACACCGATATTGATTATTTATAAGGTGAAACGAATAATGAAAACGTTTTTATTACATTGAATATAAGGCGTACTTGAACTAATAAATTGCAAGTTGTAGCTAGCTACTCGATAGTAATAAAATTTCCAACGTAATGGTGATTCTAGCAGATAGAAGGTAATAAAAATAATAATCACATACCATTTTATCTTATAAATGCCTAAATGAAATTTAAAGGGTATTTTAGGAAAATAGTATTTTATTTCCGTTGATAATCAGATTTGTGACTTCAGATTTAGTAGTCTGAAACTTGTTTGTGTAGTATCTATAAAAATGTTCATGGATAAAAACATAGCCGTTGTTTGTTAGAAAGCAGAGTTGGCCAATTAGAATTTTCCGATGATTGCATAATTATAACAGCAACAAAGTAAATAAATATTTATAGTTGCTATTTTATTCCACGAAAGCCAGAGCATACGGTCTTTATTCAAATCAATATTAGTTTCGTACTGTGAAAGAAAGTAGGCCTTTCTTTTATAATATACATATTATATCTTCATAAAACAGGTATTTTAAAATTATCAACAATTTAAAAATATGTTATGCTTAAATAAATTTCAAAAACAACAAAATAAATGCCGAACTTTTTCTTTTCAAACCGATAAGGAAAGTGTGTTGGCAAACAATGAAATTTTACAAAAACATCTTACCTACGTCGCCAACAAAAGATTCTCATGAATTTAGTAACTTTTACGTATCGGAATTTCGGTTGGTTCAAACAAACAACGCCTTAAGGGCCCGAAAGTAGGTGAATAGCAACATGCGTGTTTAAATGCAAATGTTTAAGCAGTAACAAATGAAATAGCTCGCAACCGAAGTATTCTTAGTACATGACGTGTGTAACGGTCACTTGACCATTCCGAATCACTGTTCAATATTCAGGTGGCGATCTTTGGTCTCATTCAAATTCTGAATTTTGGGCTACTGATTTTACTTTGTTATATTTCTTACACGCTAAAAATTTCCATGTCTTTAGCTTTGAACGTTTACGATAAAAATTTCAGAGAGAAAGACATCTGTGTCCTTAACATTCTGAGTTTCTATAATAATTATCGAATCTAGGTCGATGACCGAACCTTAAAAAATACCTTTGCATTCTTTAGTGGTACGTACCATTTAAAGATTAATTCGAGTTTAAAATTTCTCAGGTTTTGTTTATTTATCTACGGTTATGAGTCGTTGATAACCAAATTTATAATTATTTAGGCTAATTTATAGCAAATAGAAAAAAAATATATCATTTTTACTGCAACTAAATACTAAAATTTTTCAGTAACTAAAAATATAATCAAAGACAAACCATGATTAATAAATATATACTATAAATATACATATATAAATAAGATATTTTTTGTACATCCTAAATGTACAAAAAATAAAAAAAACACAGATGCTTCTATTTATATAAATGTAATAATAATAAGAATAGAATATAACGTTGACAATTACGAAACTACTGTCTCGATCTAAATCCACGCCAACCTTTTTGAATACTAGAGCTGTTTAAAAGTGCTAGTCATTTCCTGTAGAATGTTTGTTTTCCTATAAGAGGTTTTGTGATAAAAAGCGATGAAAAAAATGTTGTGAAATTTGCAATTCAGAATTTAATACGTTGCATTTTCCATTGTCGTTGTATATATCTCTTGGTACGTAAGAACGGCAAACACCGAACACAATGTCATTTTTGTTACAGCAGATATAGCCGGCGCAAATTAATCAGTTCTTTAAGTTGACGTCCGAGTATCATATAGTGTACAAGTATACGATTCAGCTTTGAAAGTATAAACCTATTCAAATTGTTTATTCTTGAACAATAGTCTGCCCTAAAGCAAATATTATGTCCTACAACAAAAAATGTGGCATTGGGAAATATTTTCACCTTATTTATTAGACTTATTTTTTACTGGTGGTAGGACCTCTTGTGAGTCCGCACGGATAGGTACCACCGCCCCGTCTATTTCTGCCATGAAGCAGCAATGCGTTTCGGTTTGAAGGGTGGGGCAGCCGTTGTAACTATACTGAGATCTTAGAACTTATATCTCAAGGTGTGTGGCGCATTTACGCTGTAGTTGTCTATGGGTTCCAGTAACCACTTAACATCAGGTGGGCTGTGAGCTCGTCCACCCATCTAAGCAACAACAAAAAAAACTTTTGACCGGGTGAATCGATTTAGTCCAGTTCTGATAAAGGTATCCGTGAGAAAACCATATAAGTCTTACATTGGCATTAAGTATGTGCGCGACAAATAGATGAATAGCTCAATATCACGCCAACCGATTTCGATGATTATTGTTTTTAGTGTATGTTAATTTGTTTCGCAGTTCTTTTTTTTCTATATTTGAAGTCGGTTTTTGTTAAAGCATGTCTATTTACAATTATTATTAAAATAATTTGTTTACTTAATAATAAGTTCGTTCACGAACTACATTTATTATTATTTTAATTCGATTTCGATAAAACTTTTGTGTATTTTTTATTTTGTCTGTGCTGCATATGATCAACGTGACTGAAGACAATAATTATAATTTAATTACAGTACTGAAGACTCGCCTACAATTACAATCGGGTATTTTTATTTTATTTTATTGACTAACGAATAGGTACGTTTTTTAATAAAAAAAAGTGTCTATGTTAAGACAATACAAATTATGGCTTATTTTTATAATGAATTTGAATGTACAGCGTTTTTTAAAATAATTGTTTAGAATGACAATAACAGGTTTTTTTAATTAATGGGTTACATCCTATTCAAATACTAAAGTTAATTAATTTAATAAATTTAATTACATAACGAAATATACAACTATACTATTACACATTTTTCAGAGACATATCGACACTTTTTTTTCCTACCTATGCTGATAGCCTTGAGGGGCTATTTCAGCTTCACCCTAACGTTTGTAGGTGAGCTCGCGGGGCTCAACCGGAGAGTTGCTAACACTGACCCTAGCAAGAGCAGTGCTTCGCAGAATCTACCACCGGATCGGAAACGCGACCCACTCAGAAGATCCGGCGAGAAACTCAGTGGGAATCAGCACTGATAGCGGTATCTACAACCCATTTTTCTTATTATGGTTGAAGACTTTAGTACATTATTCTCGGTAAAATTGTTTACTCACCTTTTCGACCGTCTCGGAGATTAGTCTGGGTAAGCAAATAAACAGATAAATATTTGGATTTTTGTCAATAGATTGAAAAAAGCCTTTATTCCGAAATCACGTACACATTACTAAAAAGAATAACATTATGAATCAAAACAAATTGGGTATTGAATAAAAACGAGTTTTCTGCCCCCTTGTCTCTGATCGTTTTGAGTCGTATTGAGACACAAATAGTCATAATCAACAGACAACATTATTTAGGTTTTGTAAAACGATTCTTCTTCTTAGTCGTACACTCCTGACGGAGTGGTCGTGGTTACGTATGCCTTAATGTTTGGCTGCGGCTTTTGAGATACTTCTCCATCTCTCTCTATTTGTGGCGGTACGTGTACATTCAGTAAGGGACCACTTCGTAGATGACTTAATCAAGTCTGTCCACCTTGTGGATGATAGGCCGCGAGACCGTTGACCGTCTGTCTACTCTTCCTTGAACCACTAAACGTTCCAATGAGCTTATTACGAATGATATGTCCAAACATTTATTAAGGATTCGCATTTGTACAATCGACGAAAGCCTTTGTTTGATTTGGAGCTCTTTGAGGGTGGATACAAATTATAATAAATATATTATAATAATAATAAAACGATACTGAACAAAATTATAATACCTATATAGTATTATTCTGTTTGATACACAAAATACTGTATATTAAAGGTGATTACGTTGTTCACGTTTCTAAATTTCTGTGAAATCCAAACAGAACGTTCCCTTTGGGAATAGACGTGACTGTACACGCTTAATATTTTATAAGGTTTTATTGCAGAGTTATATACGTGTCGAAAAATATAATTAATTAAGTGTTACCATTACTCATACGTTAACGTAAACGTGACTTTAAATACAATTGTTTCAGGGTTTACTACAAATTTATCGCGGTGCGTGTATGTATTATGAGTTGATTTTATAACAGAAACCGAAATAGGTGATTGTACAAATGTGGTTGTATTTTGCACGTAAATAAATGAGCAGCTGCAGTGGAAATATTTTCGATTCGAACAAGAAGGGTCGTCGTACCCCCTTACGGGGGCACGGAACGGGCCTCGGGGCGAACCCCACTGCCCGGGCAGAAGGTCCCTGCCACTCAGGGCAGGGGTGAAGTAGGTGCCGAGAGGAAATGTGACGGGTAATGCTGTTTGCAGCGTGTCCAGCTGCATGTTACATCTATATATACATATATATAATACGATGGGCTTGATTTTGGGCGACGGCTTGATGCCGGCGGAGGTGGCACCCTGGCGCCGGCTGTTGTCCGCTGCTTCGGTTTTTCGATTCGAACAAAAGGCTGTATTTCGTTTGGTTGAAAACAAAATAGCGCTATCTAGTTTTACTTAATAGTGTTTTTCCGGCTCCATACAAATCGTTGTTTTCGTAAAAAAAAATTCCCTTACCAAATCGTTGGTAGCATATGGAGCTATTCCAACTTCGCACAAACGGATAAGTGAGCTCACGGACTCAACCTGAGAGAATTGCTAACACTAGCCCTAGCAAGAGCAGGACCTACTACCCGATCGGATAAGCCCACTGAGTTTCTCGCCGGATATTCTCAGTGGGGTCGCGTTTCCGATCCGGTGGTAGATTCTGCAAAGCACGGCTCTTGCTAGGGTTCGTGTTAGCAACGTCGTCAGATTTGAGCCCTGTGAGGTCACCTACTAGTTAAGGGTACGCTGAAATAGCCTCTCAAGGTTCTCAGATAGGTAGGAAAAAAAGAACGGATCGTCAGAATCGCGACCCACTGAAAAGATAGAAACTCAGTGGTTGAACTTCGTGTGTTATGTTCCGAATTCACAGACAGGTCAATAGTTCGAGACAGGGCCAAATCATCAATACCAAACGAATTGGAAGGTCATTGACAAATTTAACTATTCGACGGTTGAAAACGCGAGACCGTTCAATTCGTTACTTTACAAAATTTGTTATGTAATTTACGTTCGTTTTCAAACAAATCTTAATGGATGCTCCAAATACAAAGAGAGATCTTTTTATTTTATTTAATGATATTGATTAACCTACACTGAAAGAAGAACACAATCGATGTAGAAAAAAGAAATACAATAAAAGAAATCAACCGATTGTTGATCTCTCATGTAGTACATGACTAGTTGTGTTCAGTACATTTCTAGTCCACGATCCGTATCCTCTTACTCATTAAACGAATCAAATTTTTTTTTATTCAACTTAAATGAAAGTACCTACATACTTGTTGAACGTCAAAAAGAACTACCGCAACAATTCACAAAAACTAGCCTCCGTTCTGAGAAGAACTGGCAAGAAACAGCTAGGCTTAGGCAGCGGCTTGACTCTGCCCCTGGCATTGCTGACGTCCATGAGCGACGGTGACCACTTACCATCAGGTGGGCCGTATGCTCGTCTGCCTACAAAGGCAATAAAAAAAAAGAAACTCAGCAGGCATGTCTTTTTTTTAAATATTAGATTTTTTATAAATATTCCTTTTTACAAGGAGTACTATAACGTAACAATTATTGCAATATTGAAGTGCCCGGCGCGAGCAACTCAATCCCACTTTGTGCAATTCTAATCCAAAGAACCCATTAACTTTAAATAATGAAATCGATGCTTGGAATAGTCCTACAGAACAGTTAAACTTGCAAGATTTACTCAATTTCAATAATTTTTTTGAGACATCTCTAATTTAAAATGTACCTATGATATTATTAAGCGCTATTCATTNATTGCAATATTGAAGTGCCCGGCGCGAGCAACTCAATCCCACTTTGTGCAATTCTAATCCAAAGAACCCATTAACTTTAAATAATGAAATCGATGCTTGGAATAGTCCTACAGAACAGTTAAACTTGCAAGATTTACTCAATTTCAATAATTTTTTTGAGACATCTCTAATTTAAAATGTACCTATGATATTATTAAGCGCTATTCATTTTGCTTACTCAATAATGTTTAACATGAAACATAGTTTTTAGGTTAAGTATCACATCAATTACTTTGAAAGCATACGTTAAATTACCCATAATACGTACAATTAAATATAACCTTTGAATGACCAAATTGATTACAACACAATAAGCACTGTACGCTGGACGTGTGAAAAGGAAAAGTGAAATGAAATCGCTTTCATTTTAATTAAATTAATTACTGAATATATGAGTTATTATTCAAATTGACCAATAAAAACTATATTGAATTGTTTGTGGTTCGTTAAAACTAATAAAACCATCAATCAACTTGTTATGTCAATCACAAAAACTAGACGTTGATTAATTTTTTTTTTTCGTTAGATTATAAAAACCGCCAAAAACGATATGAGTTGAAAGCTTAGATAACACAATCGTTGGCTATAACGTAATACAGCTTTACATCACATCACAACGTCAATGTCGTCCGTTTTAAGTCATGCGGTCTAATTTTCGATCGTTCTACCACCAGTAAATGCCGGTTGACGATCGGAATACCCTGGTACAGGACTCAGAGAATACTGCTGCTCATACTCTCATCTCTTATCCCTTAGCCGCCGTTGACGTCACCAAAGGTAGAGTGGTGGTGCTATGAAAGCACTTTGACAGAGTTTTAAAGGAAGTTTATAATGAAGTACATTATAATGAAGTTTGTTTGACTAGCCGATGTCTACGTGCGCATTGCTGTTAGCGTGGACCTATAGGTTACTTATGACGACCCTTGTAGCTGAAAGTACCTAAGTATTGTACTTTTTGACGAAGCATGTTGCTGATAACTCTATTTCTGTAATCTGACGAAGCGTGTTGCGGATAATAACATGTACTTTTAGGTTATTTAGGAATATTATGTTCTTTTTTTTATAAGAAATGATTTGTGTTAATGAAGTACCTACATAAAGTTTGGGTACAGTGAACGTTAGTCGGGCACACATAAAACTGACCACCAGACAATCCAATTTTAAAGTACTTACAGAAAACGTTGTTAAAGATTGAATAAAACTATTTTATGAATGATATGATATAAACGAGGTTCAGGGGATGTCCTCAGCGGGTAACTCAGAAGGTAGTGGTCTTAGCTTTATTAATGTGGAAGAGCAATAGTTACAATTCAAGAGTTCGGTATGCCTTCGAAGGCAATAAAACTGTTGCAAATTGGGAGCATTATAATAGACATTTAATTTCGCATTAACGTATTTTTGCACTTTACGAATACATTAAAGTTTCAACACTTACGACACATAAAACGTCAGGAATTAAAAAAACAAAACACTTCAAAAGAAACCGAAATATGCTTTAAATTACAATATTCAGACCTGCCAAATAATTACGTAATATAATTAATTATTTAAAATCTAATATTGTTATGTTCGTCAATTTGGTACTTAAATAACTATTTTTATTTTCAATGTGAATTTAATACGTGACAATTAATATAACAATAGGACTCATGGCTTTGTGTCGTTTCAATAGATCTTCAGATATCTATATACTTTACATAATACGAGTATAAATAAAAATGTATGTGGTGAAACTTGGTAGTGTTGTTGGCACTACAGAGCAACGTACCATTAACTACGTTCAAGGAATCGATGTTTTTCATACAATTAGGGATAGATAGTCACAGCGGAGCGTGTTGGGGCTTCACTAGTCTTAGTTACTTAGTATGTATTTCGAAATCAACGTCACGACTTAGATACTAATAATAAAACAAACTCTTGAATACTACTAGTATTTGTTCTTTTACAGTTTTTGTTATTTGTTGCATTCCATGTATAGTTTAAAGTTCTAACGAAATGGTACTTCAGGGAGTTAGGTAGTCAAAGTCCTAACCTCGCGTGGAGTGCTCTTGTTTCTTGGTCGGGACTCCCAAATCCATCATCGATCAGCATCATTCCTATGACTCGCGATAGAGAAGATTTTCACATACATTAGTGATAACCCTGTTTTTAGTACTATGGTGTTATTACTGTTATGTTTTTATTATTATTAAATTATATTTAGAATTTTCAAGATGGGTTACGAAATCCACACTATGATGTCTATGGCCTGCGGTAACAATTTGACACCAGGTAGGCATTGAGTTCACCTACGCAATAAAAAAAAATACTAAACTAATTTTCAAATAAGCGAAATAATGTCATGGTAAATGCTTAACGCTTGGTCCTAAGCAAGTTTTGGTTAATAGATAAAAAATATCGTAGGTACATAATTTGAAAAAATCCAGTACTATGTGCACTTTAATTATTAAATTAAATATTTCAACTAGATTTGAAATTAAATTCGAAACAAAAGAAGAAGAACGTTACAAAAGTTAAAATGTCATTACAACTTAATATTATTTTTATGGAAATTGACATGTTTGAAATTTGAAAAACCAGTTTGATTCGGATAAATAACAGAAATCTACTATAAAAGATAAAACGTATAAATTTATTACAAAAAAAATACTTTATTGAATTTTTATCTAAAATTGAAGACATAAATACAGTAATTACAATTTACAAACCTATACTTAAAAAAGATTTAAAAACATTATAAAATGCATAGAGTATCTTAGGAATGGGCGACTAACAGTATTGGGTAGTACTTGTTGTTATGGCTCATAATTTTCATTGCTAAATGTCGTATCATAGAAGTTTTACATAGTATGTAGAATTTATTAATTATTATAAATTAATTAATTAATTCTATCTGATTTTAAATCTTCTCTGAACGCTGATGTTCTTTGGAGACCCGCCAGGGACGTTACCTGATCACATACACATTAACGGCCCATAGGCTTTTTCCTTTTGCTTTGCCCACCGCAACCGAATTACAGGTTATCCGAAATATGCAAAATTGTGGATCGCATTAAGTCAGCGAAAACAAGTATCCGTCCGAACCACATACATTTTTAGGCAGCAAGCTGTTATTGTATTTACAGGCAGCATAATAATAATTGTAAATAGACATGCTTTAACCAAAACCGACTTCAAATAGAAAAAAAAAGATATTCCAAAACAAATTAACATACACTAAAAACAATAATCATCGAAATCGGTTGGCGTGATATTGAGTTATTCATTTATTTGTCGCGCACGTACTAAATGCAAATTTAAGACTTATATGGTTTTCTCATGGATACCATTATCAGAACTGGACTAAATTGTAATGGGACCACACAGGAAACGTCAGCTTTCTAATAAAAAAGAATCATCAAAATCGATTCACCTAGTCAAAAGTTATGAGGTAACAAAAACAAAAAAAAACATACAGTCGAATTGAGAGCCCTCTCCTTTTTTGTAGTCAGTTAAAAAAGACGGAATACGACAATTAAATTTCACATCCACATATGGACGCCCTTTCGACATTATCACTAAATTAATTCTCGGTCATCACATTTAACTATCTCCTTATTCACCATTGAATTGTGTGTTTCTGTAATTATGGTGTTTGGTCCGTTCGAGATGATGGCTAAATAAATGTATGGTGTTTGTAATTTTCTTTTCGTAGCTTCCTATGAGGCAGTGACGTAATGAGGTATGATCACCCAAATCGGTTGTGAGATTAATCAAATATTTATAAGATAGTAGTAGTAGTAGTAGTAATAGACTAGTTGCGTAGAAGGCTAATTGAAGCGTAAGCGTGAAACATAGTGGATGAACGCAGCTGTTTCAGGTAGTAGCTATACTTCAATGAAAATAAGATTATGGGATGATCACATATAATTCGTTACAACACTCCACACGGAATTTACTCTAAGAAGGGCAAGTAGTGATTTTTTTTATTCATCGCCACCAGTACCTATTTAGCCTCTGCCTTAGTTATATTTTCTTAGTTTAATTATTTTCTAAGCGCATATTCGAATAGGTACAGAACATCCCCAAGTCGATCGATTCAAAGTAAAAGTTCTAACTTTGACAGGAAAACTATTAGGTAAACTATGGTTGAATATTTTTAAACCTACATATTTTACAACGTGCTATATATATTTACACCATTATAATAGAACCACACAATTGTATTATTGCGGTTGGGTTTCCTATACGATACGTAATAACGAAATGTCTCATAAAATCTTCTCTATATAACTAGTCAGGTCATAAGTATTGTTACACAGTAAAAACTTGTCTTTTAGAATGCTGGCCACAAAAAAGTTTATTGAATTTGAATTTCGAATTGTTCATGAAAATAAAAATGTATACTTTTAGAATTTTACTCATTTTTAAATATGGAGTGGACGCTTAAAGAAGACCGTGTTGCAGTTATTGCGTTGCATCGTTGCGGTTACGCGCCAATTCAAATTTTTAACATACTGAAAAATTTTAATATAACCAAAAGATTCGTTTATCGTACCATCAAACGATACAATGAAGACTCTAGTGTAGATGACAGGTCAAGAAGTGGTCGCCCTCGGTCTGTTAGGACTCCAGCAGTGATAAAAGCTGTGAAGGCGCGAATTCAAAGAAATCCCAAACGTAAGCAGAAACTGTTGGCCCTTCAGATGGGGTTAAGCAGAACCACGGTGAAAAGGGTGTTAAATGAAGACTTAGGGCTTCGGGCATATCGAAGAAAAACAGGACATCGTTTGAATGCTCGTCTAATGGACCTGAGACTGAAGAGATGCCGCGCTTTGTTGAAGCGGTACGCGGGAAAAAAATATCGGGAAATTCTTTTTTCGGATGAAAAAATTTTTACCGTAGAAGAGAGCTACAACAAACAAAATGATAAGGTGTACGCACACAGTAGTGAAGAAGCGAGCAACCGTATTCCGCGTGTCCAACGAGGTCATTTTCCATCCTCGCTCATGGTATGGTTGGGAGTTTCTTATTGGGGCTTAACAGAGGTACATTTTTGTGAGAAAGGTGTAAAAACGAATGCAGTTGTGTATCAAAATACAGTCCTGACGAACCTTGTGGAACCTGTTTCTCATACCATGTTCAATAACAGGCACTGGGTATTCCAACAAGATTCGGCGCCAGCTCATAGAGCGAAGAGCACACAAGACTGGCTGGCGGCGCGTGAAATCGACTTCATCCGGCACGAAGACTGGCCCTCCTCCAGTCCAGATTTGAATCCGTTAGATTACAAGATATGGCAACACTTGGAGGAAAAGGCGTGCTCAAAGCCTCATCCCAATTTGGAGTCACTCAAGACATCCTTGATTAAGGCAGCCGCCGATATTGACATGGACCTCGTTCGTGCTGCGATAGACGACTGGCCGCGCAGATTGAAGGCCTGTATTCAAAATCACGGAGTTCATTTTGAATAAACTTTAGTGTCATAAGAATCTATGTTTTGTTAAGTTCATTTTGGTATATGAAAGGTTACATAATGAATAAACTTGTTTCAATTATTTTACATTAAACATGTGACAGAATTTATGACCTGACTAGGTATATATATAAAAATGAATTGCTGTTCGTTAGTCTCGCTAAAACTCGAGAACGGCTGGAACGATTTGGCTAATTTTGGTTTTGAATTATTCGTGGAATGCCAGAGAAGGTTTAAAAGGTAGATAAATATGAAAATGCTCGGAATTAAATAAAAATAACAATTTTGTTTTTCCTTTGATGTGTCCCCCGTCGGACGGATTCCTTTTGTTTGTTTTAAGTTTATTTTAAACAAAAGTTTAGGTCTTTTATTTATCGATTGAGGCACTACGAAGTCTGCCGGGTCAGCTAGTATGTTTATAAAAGTTGATATGTGCGTTTTCCCTTTAGGCTCCGAAACGCCTGGGGCGATTTCAATGAAATTACCAGGTAATCTTCAAATTGATCTAGTGAATGATTTCGTGTTTGCCAGTGATCACATCAAATTTAAATCAAGTTCAAGAAGTATTTCACTAGTATTCTATGATACATATCCTTTCATATCGTTAAGATTCCACAAAAATACCGATTTTTTTATTTAAAAAAAAAACCGTATTCCAAATTACCGGAATGCCGTATACACAAAATAATCACCCATTTTACTCTGCTCTAGATCAACAGTAGGTACAGCTCCTAATTCGGTTACAGACTATTTGTTTTGTACGATCCGTTATCACATTCAATAGAGCTATGAATTCAAACCAGTTAACTAAGTACACCTGTGAAAATAGGTTGGATTTGGAAACAGGAGAATCGCATTTACGACTAAACATTCCAACAATAGCCGGACCTCAATGCATTCAGACAAGTGCCTAGGTACTATAAAAGCAAGGTTACTGCACTTTATCATGATGAAACGCACATCGCAAAAACTAGGTTTAATCATTGGTATGTAGGTGCTAAATACAAAACCGCCAACATTAAATATGTGTAATATCTTCCACTGTTTAGTCAAAGAAGGGGTACTCTTTTGCATTTACATTCTATATACAAGCCATACTTAACGATCTGTTAAGTAAGTAATGTGTAATAAAATTAAACGAAAGAAATATGTTACACTATTGTTGCCAAATATTTACTTACGAGCCCAAGGTGATGATTAAATAATCAGGCTACACTGGTTTTTGTTCAAAAATCTTAATGTAGACCAACGGATTTATTGAGCAAAATATTATTTGGAAAAGAGGGTAGAACTTCAAAATGCTTGAATTAATTGCTGCGAATTCCTCACATAGCTCGGAGGGCCGTTGATTCCACTTATTACTCAATATCGTTCATTCCTCCGTGTAGCACGGACAGGTCACTCACCTGATTCTGTCCAGCACTCGGGACACTCTTGACAGAGCGTCGCCCAGTCGAAGGCGAGATCCTCAAAGCTCGCCATTGCTGCTTCTCACTCAACAGATCAGTCCACACCGTAACATATCATCTAATTAAATTCCCAATTGCACAAACACTAACACCATTTAATTAGGATACTGTTTAATGTTATCGATTTTGTAATATACGTAAATCGGTACTTATTGTATTGTTTATTCAGGCTGTCGATTGAAAGTCAGTGTGCATAGTGGTAGGTTCGCGACGGATGTGACCTGCGGGGTTCGGATGCGCGCGCGCACGTAGATAAGCGGCCGGCGAAGCACTGCGCCAAGACCGTACAGACTAAAGAGTACGGACGCGGGATGTGTCGCCGCTGCTCCGTGCTCGGAACTCGGAACCTGTTCTTGAGTACGTACGAGGTGTCAGCCTTCACTCAGCAGGTACATACACTCTTTCGATTTCAATGAACCGTTAACGTTCTTTTCTCGGGTGTGTCTTATCGGGACATCACGTAATTTTATTATACATCGCTGATCTATTTAGCTTACAATAGTTCGATGCAACAACAGGTCCAGCAAGTTATTTCAAAATTTAGAATTTCGCATACCGCTTAATGGCCTTAGCTAATTTCAAACGTTCGAGGTTTAGAAGTATTTTCCGTGCAAGTAAAAGGTCTCGCGGTTCGGTATACAAACTCAGGTTTGGTTCAAATTTTATACGTCATCATATGTATTCTGTTGTTATTAACAGTAGCAGAACTTTTGTATGCAAGTACCTATGTTATTTAACAATAAAATAAAAAAAATATTTTACGGAAGCCGTTACAATAGCTTCCATAAAATACTAACCACGTACACTGTTTGTATAGAATGTGATAATATTCAATAAATTTACTTGTCATTCACATTAATGTTATGTTTTAGTTCGGTTTTGTTGCACACTTTTTTACCTTTCATATCCTGGGTTTGCCAGATTTTGGTTTGCTTGAAGAAAACTCATGTCTGAGTTCAGTTCGCTTTTTGTAAATATCATTGAAATCGTGCCTTTTATTGGAATAGTTGTGTATTAAATAGAGAATAAATAACATATTCTTATTAAATTTATTCGTATAATTTCCGCTGTATGCGCAAGCCGTACACGCAAGAGAACATTGCACCGGTCTTTTTGACCTGCAAATCAAGATGTCTTGCATAAGGGCAGTGACAAAAAAGTCAAATGGTACGCAATAGCATTAAGGGTAAAAGTATTTCGAAAACGTTAAACACTTTCTTAATAAACGATTTTAATAAAAATGAAACGTGATAGAGAAATAGACCGTAAAACAGTGCAGGTATGTATTTAACCAAATTAAAATTTAGAGCAAGGTAATATTTGGTTAATCGCTTTATCGTGAATCACTATGAAAGCACCTGCACTCTTTGTCGCTGATTTACGACCAAAAATTTAGTCTAAAACAAAGCTTATTAAATCGTACAACATTTTTAATGGACATACCTAATGCTTCACATTAACAATCATTTTTTACTGGTGGTAGGACCTCTTGCGAGTCCACCACCAGTTAGGTGGGTACCACCACCCTGCCTATTTCTGCCGTGAAGCAGTAATGCGTTTCGGTTTGAAGGGTGGGGCAGCCGTTGTAGATGTCTATGGGCTCCGGTAACAACTTAGCACCAGGTGGGCTGAGTTCGTCCACCCATCTATGCAATAAAAAAAAAGAAAAAAAACATTCTAACATTTAATAAGATTAAACAATATTTCAGACAAAATATTATATTAACTACCATTAGCAACACACGCACTCACTACTTTCTATATTATTATTCAAATAGATAAGTAAATATGTCACGTTGGTAAAGCGGAGCTTCGTAAATGTGAATCTGAGTAGAAACCACAACGCTGACTGTAAATTATTGTTGAACATCTTCATATTCAACGTAGTCCAGTAATATTTCTTCGCATTAAATTGTAAGAAATAACGATGCGATTCTGTGTAATTATTAACGCAGAAAGCGGTAAGTGAGAGTGTTTTGCATTTAATTTTTGAATGTCTAACATTTTAAACCAAATTAACGAGTCATTATGAAGGTTAAACGTGAAACGGCCTTAAAACATTGACTATTAGAGAATATACTTGTTTGGCAAGTGAAACCAGTTGAATTGTGAAGTCCTGCAAAACTTAGAAACATAATGTTTTGTCCGTCTGTTAACTTTAGACCAATTTTAGTGTCACTGAAAAAGATAATAGGCGGAGGGACTGAGGGCTATTTAAAGTAATGATTTGGGTGCAAAATATTATTATTTTTTTCTGTCAAAATAATGATGACCCAGAACGCGTCTTTTTAGACGGACGAAAATTACTTGAAGTCACTGCTCCCATTAGGTTGTTGGAAAGTAGGTGTACCTATCTACAGTTCTATATAAATACCACATAACATAGTATAACATTGTCTATTTTCTAATTTCTCACTCGAACCATAAATAGTTTTTCAGACTGCATATCTGATGATTACATTGTTGGATATCTCTGATTTTGCTATTTAAACAACTGTTCAGCTTAACATAAATTGTTTCAAAGTCTGCAGGATTTTTTTTCATTTTCAAACTTTATTCATTATTTTTGTTGGACGGTTCCACAAACCGGTGGTCTTATGCGGTCAATTTTAAAGAAACACAGCAACATTGCGACGTTGTTAGACGGATGTCCCAATTAACAATTAATTGAAAGTTATTTTTATTTCATTTTTATTAAAAAATAAACAATTCATTTATTCATTAATTCTCAAACGTTTCATTCTGCGAGACAAGGAAAGAAATAGGTCAAGGGCACTGGGTACACGTCACGCGACATTTTTTTAATCGACTTCAATCGTTTGCTTGCAATGTCATTAGCGACGGCAATTTAGCGACGCGACGTTGCCTTTATGTGGAGTTATAATAAGCGTAATATTATCTATGGTGCAGTTCACAATGGTGACTTATAGAAATAATGTAGATTGTAAGGCGTTGTTCTTAGTTTAAATGATTAAGAAGACAGTTTATTTGTTTGAAAAATACATACATACGATCTTTGAATTTTGACATAACTCATGAATTAGATTGTTTTAAAATGTTTATGTGTTAGTTACTTATGTAGTTTTAGAAAGATAATTCAAAAATAATAATAATATAAAAACAGATTCTATGTACTTCTGTACAAATTTTACTAATTTTGTCTTTCCTGTACTACCACCTATTTAATAGAAATCGAAAGAAGAATTTCATTTCTGTTTTGAGTTTTTAACGAAAATTTTAGCATAGAGGTACATATATATTTTTTTTGTTTGTAATCTATGCCTTCGCAAATAGTTTATCCGATTAACTTGAAACTTAGTAAAGTTGTCGGTACTTTCTTCAAAGAAAGTTTTTGTCATAATTCTATCAACGTATAGCAGGTGGCGCGGGATTTATTTCAAAGAATATTTCGTTGTGAATCATAGCCGAGTTTCACTAGTATAAAATAAAAACATAGTCCTATACTTTTATGCTTATAGATCCATTTCTCTCCAACACGGCACGTTTTAAACAGCGCTAACACGATCTATTATGAAACAAGGTATTTAAACATTATCTCGTGTACAAGATTAATTATGTATAAAGTAATGAGCACGAATTAGACCTACTTTTTTAACATGCCGATATCATTAGCATCTTCATTTCGTGAAGATTTGGATGATAGCGAGAAGATAGACAACATTTTATACATAGATTATACACTTAATATATTCGAGAATTTTATACTTGTCAAAATATTTTATAGACAGATTGCATTATGGTATAAAAAATTGGTATTATAAACATACAGTAACAACTTCTTAAGTTTATAGTCTGAACAATCCGAGTTTGGTTGATCTTTAAGATCAATAAATAAATTTACGTTGTTTTCAATGGAATTGCCGAGAAGCATGTTTTAAAATCCTGAACAATTCGTAATTGTTGACCAAAGCTGTACAGTTTATCGGTGCTAACTGCAATTAAAATACCAGTAATTGAAAAAAAAAACAATACAAAAAATATAATATTCGGTTTAGCTCGCAACGACGCGACATTATATTTTTTTTTTAAATAATGACCTTTACGTTAAATTCTTCTACAATGAGTATGAATAGTTCGATTGTAGTTTGCACTCAAATAAAGATAACTTTTTTGTCTGTCTGAAAACTAGGCTGTTAATGACCGGAATACTAAATAACATTACTCATTGACAACATAGACAACGGCAAGCGGTAGTTCGTTTTTTGGTAATGCATTCTTCATGTCCGCAATTTTTACATTCTATTTAAGATCTGTTTGTCGTTCTTTTTAACTAGCTAATTAGGTCGCTTTTTACGCACCATTTCGGTTCAATGTCTTAAACGACACAGAAACACTAATCAACAATAGTGAGAAATTTTGGTAAAGTTGTAGCCATAAGTTTTAAAGATTCAGAGACCTAGAGACACTAATATTATAGTATTTTCTTTCGTTAGTAAAAGACACGAATAGACATCATCAGAACTTTTAGACTTTTACGGTTTAATGTAGCATTTTTTATTCTAATTATATGAATTTGTCATGTTTCTAATATTTTACAGTTTTCGTGGTCGCAGACGGCTAAAATGTTCTTCAGGATTTGATTATTGTGCTAACTATCTTGTCTATTTTTCTAATCCATTATTTTTCTGCAGTTTTGATTATGACTAATACTATTTTGACCCGTCCTCTTCTCAGTGGATAGCGATTCCGACTCGGTGTTACTGCGAAGCACTGCTCTTGCTAAGGCTAGTTTTAGTAAATTCTCTGTAAAATAAAGTACTTTAAGTTTTTTACTGGTGGTAGGACCTCTTGTGAGTCCGCACGGGTGGGTACCACCACCCTGCATATTTCTGCCGTGAAGCAGTAATGCGTTTCTGTTTGAAGGGTGGGGCAGCCGTTGTAACTATAGGTGAGACTTTAGAACTTATATCTCAAGGTGGGTGGCGCATTTACGTTGTGGATGTCTATGGGCTCCAGTAACCACTTAACACCAGGTGGGCTGTGAGCTCGTCCACCCATCTAAGCAATAAAAAAAGGTACATACTATATTCTATTTGCGGAGGAAAACCGTTCAGCTTAAAGCTTCAGCTCAGTTCAAATGGTTCTATGGATATGTTGTACTTTACGACCGCAGATCGTCTGCTAACGTAACACACTAACTTATCAATAAAAGTTATGGTAAAGGTCGTGGTTTAGCGTTCTTCACTTTGGACAAAAGCCTATAAATTGACACACTTGCGGTTTGTTTGGATATCTTGTAGATTTATTTGGTTGTTATGATGTAAGCATTCAAGTTATCGATGAATCGAAATACATTCTATACGTTGAGTAATCTACATTATAATGTCATCACAAAATGCATGTTTAAATATAGGTATTGCCAGATTCATTATCGATAGACTGTCAATTAGTTGATTCTATTGAAAAGCGAATACATTTTTTTTTTCAACAAAACATTGTTTATGTTTTTATTTATTTAAATAGGATAGGAAAGCAGGTGTTGTTCAACAGGTGGTCAAAATCCGTTAGCTATCTTTGATCGCTTGTAAAGGATACGGTCTTATTAACATAATAGAACGTTATAATTTTATTCGAAATATCAACAGGTGCGCAAAGTCACGTGATGGTTTACTGGTGGTAGGACCTCTTGTGAGTCCGCACGGGTAGGTACCACCACTCTGCCTACTTCTACCGTGAAGCAGTAATGCGTTTCGGTTTGAAGGGTGGGACAGCCGTTGTAACTATACTTGAGATCTTAGAACTTATATCTCAAGGTGGGTGACGCGTTTACGTTGTAGATATCTATGGGCTCCAGTATCCGCTTAACACCGGGTGGGCTGTGAACTCGTCCACGCATCAAAGCAATAAAAAAAAAGTGCGTTAATAAAGGATTGAATTTTAGACCGTTATCACCTAAAAAGAAGAAATAATAATATTAAAGAACTAAGAACAAATCACGCACGGTCATCCGGCCCCAAATTAGGATTCCCTGTATTATGAATACCAGAGACTGACATACATTTTTATATACGTTTTAAATGTATACCTATATAGATAATAAACACCCAGGCAAAGAGTAAACAAACCTGTTTATCACACGAATATTTGCCCGATGTGGGATCGAACCCACAACCCTCGGTGCAACAGTCCGCAGCGCTAACTACTGCACCATTGAGTCAGTAAAAAAGTTGAAGTTAGAAAATGTAGTGTAGATGGGACAATGTTAATTAAATACGAACGAATAATTGGCGGAGTCTTAAATAACCATTAAAGCTTAAGTGTTGTCATGAGCGGTAATAATGAGAATTCACTACTGATAATACACGTGCCGACCTTATTAGTGTAGGAGAAATGTGCATTAAATAAACACCGGAAGATAAAAATCCTTTACGTTTTTTTTTCTTTTATTGTCTTACAACGAACGTTTAAAAGCTTCTCTTTTAAATATGAAACCGGATCTTAGCACGATTTCGTCCCATTTCGTTTATTACAACAAAAAGGGGTAATAAAATTTTAAAAGGTCATTGTACGGAGCGGATCGCGGTATTTTACAAAAACGATTACATCTTTATTGTAGGATTAACAAAAATGGAATACCATATTTACAATAACAACGTACAGCCTCACTTATAGTACATAATTTAGAAAGTTTTTATATTATCGAATTGTTCAGGATAAAGATTGATTTAAATGAAATTATAATATAAATCCAAAATTTAACAACAACGTTCATTATTTTCATAATACTATAATCACATCATTTCACGCTTTAAGAAAGCTGTAAAATATTGGAATATTCTGATGAGCTTATCGATTTTTTCAAGACTTTTTCATATATAAAAAAAATTATCTCTAATCTTCCTCTAATGAAGTATTTACTAACGATCTATTTACAGCTTCATTAAGAGATGGAACCGAAGAAGGCACAATTCCGGTTACACTTTTTGAACCGCTGTAATTAGACCAACGCTTTCTTCAGTGCAATTCTAGCCGCGTCAGTTAATTCACTCGAGATGACGATAAGCCGAGACCCTAAAACTATGTGGCCATGTGTATTTGCCAACAGTTTAGTTATTCAGCGGGGCCTGTTCATCTTTACGTAACAAATTGTAACACAGGGAAACTACAACCAAGACGGTAAGTATTCCTTTTAAATCTACGGTAAATGTCCGTCGTGCCCGAACAAGTGAACTGTTGTGTAATAATCGTCGATCGGATTTACTGCTTCATTCCATTACACTTACATTAAAGGGCATTTTGTTCTCTACATTAAATGTTTTGTTTTACGTAATAATATGCTTAACCCAAAAATAGAATGCGTTCCACGAAAACGTTTTTACGCAAACGTGCTTAGAATTTTTAATATGAAACGATTTCGATAATGACCGTCTTTAAAATGAAACACATTGTAGTAAAGCATTATAAACGAAAGTTTGTTAGTCTACCCTTTCACGGGGGGGGGGGGGGGGGGGGGGGCGAAGTGACTTTTTATTTTTATCTCGGGGTAAAGAATGAAGGCGGCGGTTTGGCTGTGCGCCTGGCGTTATTGATATCCATGAACGACGGTAACTACTTACCATCGGATGGGCCGTCCGCCTACAAAGGTAATAAAATGAACGAATTACAAGCGCATTAATTTATTTAAGATAGAATAAAAATACGTAGGCGGACTTGCGAGGCTTGTTCAGGGCTATCTACATCTAAATATCATAAGGAAGTATTTTCGGTTCTTGAAATTGACATTGAAATATTTGACCCTCGTAAAATAATCCGCCGTAGACACGTCCTTACGGATCCATCAGATCCAATAATCTTTACATTAGATGCCTTCAGCTCTAACACTACGAGCAGGCTTAGGGACCCCGGTAACCGTACTCGTCGAACTCGACGTGCAACCTAACCCATGCATCAGCCCGCTGAGTTTCTTGCCGGATCTTCTCAACGGGTCGCGATTCCGATCCGGTAGTAGATTCATTCGCGAAGCAATTGCTCTTGAGTTGTTAGGTCTCCTTCGGAGGAGCTTGGGCAGTTATTAGCAAATCCCACCCCTTCTGGCTGAGCCTTTGCTCGCCCACCTGTCCTGGTGAAACTGGAAAGGCTTCCAGGCCACCAGTAAATCATAAAAACAAAACCAGAAAGAGGTACCTACTTCAGCTCACTGAAATTGGGACTACGAACTCGAACAAGCTACGAACAAGCAAGTAAAATTTAAAAAAAAAGTACTATAAAACTCTTAGTAGTAGGTAGCAAACTACCTCTACGAGCCATAAGTGCTACATTGGAACGCATCACACGTTATGCCTATGAGCTTCGGAAACCATTTAACACCAGGTGGCTCGTGAAAAAACTAAACACTAGATAGGGCGTGCCGATTAAATACAATAAATACAATTGATGTTATAGCGTTATGTGATAAAGTCTGTTTCTCTGTAATACTTAAATGAAGAAGAACTTAGAAGTCGTCGTGGCCTAAAGGATAAGACGTCCGGTGCATTCGTATGTAGCAATGCACCGGTGTTCGAATCCCGCGGGCAGGTACCAATTTTTCTAATGAAATACGTACTCAACAAATGTTCACGATTGACCTCCACGGTGAAGGAATAACATCGTGTAGTGAAAATCAAACCCGCAAAATTTTAATTTGCGTAATCACTGGTGGTAGGACCTCTTGGGAGGCCGCACGGGTAAGTACCACCACCCCGCCTATTTCCGCCGTGAAGCGGTAATGCGTTTCGGTTCGAAGGGTGGGGTAGCCGTTGTAATTATACTGAGACCTTAGAACTTATATCACGAGGTGGGTGGCGCATTTACGTTGCAGATGTCTATGGGCTTCAGTAGCCACTTAACACCAGATGGGCTATGAGCTCGTCCACCCATATAAGCAATAAAAAAAGTCAGTTTTAGTGACCATCAAACTGTTGTACCGGCCTTTAAAATAGCAACGTATCTGAAAAATAATCGTTTTAAAAATATATTATTAAGAATGATTTTCCTATTAGTTTACTTTAGCATCAAAAATCTTAGTTAAAGCGTTGCCGATTGATAAGTAGGTCATATCTGTCGATACCACATTTGGCCACTATACCTAACGTATTAGGCGTGGTTTGTTTACACCGTGCCGGCACTGTGAGAACATTGTTCTATATTATCTCTCCCGTGTTAAGCAACATTTACCTGCAAACTTATTAATAAAACAGCCTTGACTAACCCACCGACGGACATTCTTTTTCACTGTGGATAAGGCCAGTCGCGTTACAATTCTTTGCTTATATGAGTTATGAGCAACCCACTTATTAAGTCCTTCTAACGTACCTACGTTTGCTGATGCGGAAAATTCCAATATTTGGACTAACTCAGTGGCCCAGTGGTCAGCGCACCTCACTGTTAGGCCGAGGGTCGTGGGTTCGATTTCCACATCGGACTAACATTCGTAGTTTTTCTTTGGTGTTTAATATCTATATTTCAACGTATCTAAGTATGTCATATCAGTATCCATAGTGACTTATCTCCGGTTTTCGTATTATATTATTTTTTAAATACCTATTTGATTACCATATTTTTAGAGAGCTGTAACACTCGCGCCTAAAAGTAAGTAGCATGCAACAAAACTACGATATGTATTTAAAAAAAAAGTAACACACTAACAACAACAACCCTTTCATTTTTTGAGCTGAACATTGACATTGCATTAGCTGAGATCCCCAGTCTCGAAGTGAAATCACCGAGATAGTCGGACGGTGCGCGACCGACTTACCGCTACGTTGACCGCACCATAATAAGACGAACTCTTAAACATTTGCGGCTTGTTCTTACAAATTCTAATGCGCTCTCGTGAATAGTGAATTATGAAAATAAATCATCACATTGGGAGCAGACAAATGAATTTAGACGGCGTTTTTAGAGAGGTGGAAATTTTGTGACTGCACCGAATTCGTATTGTTGTTTTGCTCATATGCAACATTATATGTGGCATTGTGCTTGCATACCTACACCGAACAATAAAAGAACGTTCTAAAAAGCGATCTAGATTTTTTTTTTAGATGGTCGGACGAGCTCGCAGCCCACCGGGTGTTAAGTGGTTACTGGAGCCCATAGACATTCTACGACGTAAACGCGTAAACCCACCTTGAGATATAAGTTCTAAGGTCTCAAGTATAGTTACAACGGCTGTTCTACCCTTCACACCGAAACGCATTACTGCTTCACGGCAGAAATAGGCAGGGTGGTGGTACCTACCCGCGCGGGCTCACAAGAGGTCCTACCACCAGTAGGTAATCTTTGTGTAAATGTAAATTTAAACGAGAAACGTTTACAGCTCCGTGTTTTGTTAATCTGAGACAAATAAGAATTTAAATTACATACATTACATTATTACTTAAGCGGTTGCGAATTTTAATATTACATAATGGAAGCACTTACTCGTACACGAATCAATTGCAATCATTTTAACTTGCATCGATGTTTTCATATATTATTTCCTCTACCCATTCTTTGGTAACCTAAGAGGCTATTCCAGCTAAGCCCGGACGGGCAGGTGAGCTCACGGGCTCAACCTGAGTGAATTTGCTAACACTAGCGCTCTAGCAAGAGCAGTGCTTCGCAGAATCTACCACCGGATCGAAATCGCGACCCACTGAGAAGATCCGGCGAGAAACTTAGTGGGAGTTCTCATATGAACCACTTGTTTCGTCTTACATGAAGTGTGTCCGAAACAGAAAAACTTGCACATTAAATAATTTAAACATAAAATTTTTTATTAATAAATTCTTCGTTTGTTTTTTTAAAGTTTCGTATTTGCAGCGCTGTTGAAAATTATATTTAAAATAAAAAAAATGATCCAGCTATTTCTGGTTATGTCATGCAGTTTAAAAATAAGAATTTACAGAAAAAAATATATGGATTAGAAATGGAAAAATATCAAACCTTTTGTTACAATAAATGGGGAATGAATACAAAACTGTAAAACTGTGAAATCTGTATTTACTCTGGCTTTAAATCGTGGAAATTGCGAATGCTATTAAATTCGGCTTTTTGAACAATGTTCATATTTATTTTATTATTATAAAGAACATTCTTGCATGTAAACCTTGAAATGGTGTAAATTAACAAAATCCGAAAATTTTATGCATAGAAATGTGTAGAACGTGACTTAGTGTCTTAAAACCTCTGTATTTTGTAGCATAATAATATTATGTTCTCTGAGGATGGCTCTGAAGACTTATTCGAGATGATCTCATCATCTCCTTTTTATCACGGTAATTCCAGCTACCGGAGCAGAATTCATCCATTCTAGTTGGCAATGCAGCGTTCATCCACAGAGCGTTTCCAATGATATGTAGCACGGCACGATATGAACTGAACTTTAAAATGAATTCCCCTCCACAGTATTTCTCGAGCGTTATGACATAATAATATATTTCTTTGTTCTTCAAACGCCGTATCAGGAGAGTTTCAGCGGAAGGAAAAAAAGTGGAAAAAAAAAACGCAAAATATTTAATTTAATCAGATTTCTTTCCCACAGATAAGAACCCGGATGTATTAGAGAAATACTTGGCATTGCCTTCGTTGGTCCTAGTTTCTGCGGCTTGAGGATTGACGATTTCCAAACCCTGTGAACAATTATACCTATAGTGATTATTTCATTTTTACTTTAAATATTGTTTTTCGGGTCGAATTGCGACCAAGTAAGTACATTGAAGATAAATGTCTTTAAAAGCAATGAACGTAAAACGTAATGCTAATTGGAATTATCCGTAAGACAATAAATAACACTGGAAGTTAATCATTCATGTCAATATGATTTTCTTTACTACACGATCATGATCAATAGGTCAGGAATGTGTGTTAATGTTCGATAAATTCACGACCAACCTATGTCACTAGGTTACCGAAGCCCTTAAGAATCCACAGCGAGAATGCCACTGCCCGCACTAAAAATACGAAATCGAAAAAGAAAGAGTTGGAGCTCTGAATTGGAATATATTAATCGGTATTCTACTTATAATAATGGTTATCCCAGCAAATTGGAACACCCGATTGCTTCGCGTTAGAAAGAAGCAGGTTTATATAAAACTTCTTACCACGTTTGACAGCTAGATCTCATTCCTAGACATAGATATATGAGATATAAGTTCTAAGGTCTCAGTATAGTTACAACGGCTACCCCACCCTTCGAACCGAAACGCATTACTGCTTCACGGCGGAAATAGGCGGGGTGGTGGTACCTACCCGTGCGGACTCCCAAGAGGTCCTACCACCAGTGACCATATGCATAATAATATGTACTTTAGCTTTCGTGGTATATCAATTTATATAGTTATAATAAGAATTCGACTGCCCAATATTAGAACTGCCTACATTTTTTCTCCCTACCTATGCTGATAGCATTGAGGCTATATCAATCAGCGTTACCCTAGCGTGTACGTGAGCTCTCGGAGTTCAAACCAGGAGGTGTTGCTAACACAGGCCCTAGTAAGAGCAGTGCTTGGCTGAATCTACCACCGGATCGGAACACGCGACCCACTGAGAAGATCCGGTGAGAAACTCAGTGGGCAAGAATATATAGTACAAAGTAAGTAAGTAATGACTTGGTTTGTCCGGTAAATTGCCTGTTCGTGGTGCATATCATTTTGTTGAGGTTTGGTTTTTTAAATCCTTTTATTATATTTTGTTTCTATAACGTCATCGATTTTATCGCCATTCAAAGGGTTCATCCACACGAATCAGGCATGGACAGTTTAAGAAACTAAAGTACTATAAACTTCGTTGACGATTTCAACTAAAAAATAGGTTCGTATAAAAAAAAGAAGCAATTACACAACTACACAACTCTGAGACCAACATTCGTGTATTTGTATTTACAAAAGTTTACAAATTCATAAAACGGATTTTATTTTTATATTAAATTTGTCAGATCGCTTATTAACCCGCACCAATCGTCTACTTTTGCCTTCAAAACTTATACAATTAATGTTTTGTTTTGTACTAGGCTCAATCAAATATACAACATACTTCTGTACGTTTTTGACACGATAATAACATCTTATAAATCGATGAACACCGGCTGCACGCTCGAAAAAGTGTCACGTTCCGCTTGAGACTGAGCGTGCAAGCGAGAGCGCGGAACAAGCGATAGAGACGCACGATCGGCCCAAGCGTTAATTTAACGAAAATAAAAATAATCGAAAATAATACCTTTTTGTATTATACAAAATAATAATAATTCAGTTACCTATAAACGTTCAATTAAATTCATAAAATTCATGCAATGTTTCTTTATGACGTTATCACGTAAAACTATCGTCCGTAAACCGACTTTACAGACAACCAATTTTTTATGCAATCAGAAAAGCTTGAGATTACGCGTAATCAACGACGAAACTCATGAATAGTACTACTCGTATATATCGGCACAAGCTGTGACAAGTACTGCAATTACCACTGATTACAGCACAATCTATTCAATGTTTTCCTCTATATCATGTTGCTTCATTTTCTTATTATGATAATTGTACAATATGGACAGTGTACAGTATGTAATCATTATAATCAATAAAACAGTTTCTGACGTTATAGAAGCTAGAAGAAGAATAGCCACGAGATGCGACTTTGCCGGGGCACAAATCCTGCAGATGGGTAGGATTTTTTAAAGAAATATGCTCATTATATATCACACTAGCTGTACCCGCCTGTTTCGCTGGGCATTTAAAATTAACGTTATTATTTCTCAACCCCACAAAGATTCTCATCACTAACGGAGGAGTCACTAGGGAGTCCAACACTCATATAAATATTAGCCTATCCATTAAGTACATGTATTTTCTACATGGATACCAAGTTTCAAGTCAATCGGATGCATGGTTCAGTTTTATTATATATTAGTATAGATAACATGAATCGCAGGAAAATTTGCATAATTACTAGTGGGCAGGGTGTACTCTCTACGGGTACCTACCACCAAAACATCATGCGTTTCAGTTTGTACTTTGCCAATGCCGTTATGCAATAAAATTGATACTTCGACAGTATGTCAAGGGGGGTAATGACATTTTGATGCCTATGAGCTGTGCCATTTAATACCGAGTGGGCTGAGAGAGCTTATCTGCTCATCGAGGTAATAATAAATATCTAGATATGCGTACAAGAGCAATCATTGTTTAGTTTAGTTTACAGATCAAACTTCAAAGTTTTCTCTTCAATAACCCTATAAAAGGATATCTTAAGAGCATCGCTGTAAGAGAGACGAGAGGGCATAATGTTTTGCTGATTCGAATCGGTTACGGCGAAGCTTCCTAAACATTTCCTTAGAAACTATGTTAGCTTAATAAACATGTCAATTGAATGAAAAAAGAAATATCTACTATAAATGAATGTTAGTTATTTTACGATAAATAGTAATTATGATAAAAAAAAAAATTGTCTAATGTTTATCTTTAATTTTTAAATTAACTCACACAGTAGAACAAATCTTCCAATGCGCTTGAAGGAGGCACAGTTCCCAAGATACTGGCTACGTTACCTTGTTGGACAGCCAGACTCACTCTCTGTGCAAAATATCAGCTAGCCTTAGCATCACGTGTAGCCTCCTTCAAGCGTTTGGAGATTTCTGACAAAAATTTCTTTGCTTCAGGGCCCCAAGGGCCCATCGTTTCAACCGCGAAAGGCAAAAAAGAATAAGAAGATCCGATTTTACGATTAATTTTAATATTTAATGCGAGTAGATTATTTGAAACACTTTAAACGTAATTGGGTAATAGTAATAACGATGATCATTTGGAGGTTCTGTGTTATCCGTGCCATTGAAACGTCCATATTAATATTCATTCATGTTATTTAAGGGCTATTAAAATAAACACTAAACTGAATACTATTAAAATAAACATTAAACAGATGATCAGAGATGTCGAGCAAATGGACACTGGAACAAATAAAATTAATTATAACTCGTGTCTCCGTTCTTCGATGCTAGACATCGGTTTAATTTTTAAACTAGTAAACGACATCGACCCGTAGGTAGATACATGAATATCTTTAAAAGTGTTAAATTTATACAATAAATAAATAAAATTTGAGAGACACTGACTTGAAGAACAGATGTGGCGGTTAACATCGGTCGAGAGGAGGGCGTGCCAATCGTAATAATGTATAGCACTCGCAATAACGCCAACGCCGTACCTACATCTATTATGTTATGTAAATACATCAGCATATCTAGAATACCTTCAGTTTCGCTGTCTATGTTTAGAACAAAAGACTGATCCAGTACGCCAACTATAAATCAAAATTACGTACGGTACATCGGGTGTAAACGTTCTACAAGAAATGTCAATTAACCACTGTCTTATGTTTCTACTATTTCTAATGTACCGATTACACTTACGATTACTGAAATAAATATGTATAATATAATTGTCGTTTTGCTAAGATTCTATTTTTGTAACCACGATCTAACATAAGCTGTGTGTGTACTAGAAGCGTAATATCCCCCCTAAAACGTGGATAGGGAAAACAGACAAAAAAAAACTATTTTTGAACATCGTTTTTTTTTCCCGCGTGGTTGAAAGAACGGTAATGAATGAAAAGAATAGTGGTGTGATTCAATTTCATTCCTCCTACGGATTCCTCTACGGCTAAGTCTAGCTAAAGTAAATTAGTAAATCAAATAAATAATAATAACCCATTAAACGTTAGATATTTTTATTACTTAGATGGCGGGACCAGCTTAAGACTCACCTTCCAAGTCTCAGTTTTATACTACAGTGGCAGCCCTGCCGTTTAAAGCGAAACGCATTATAGGGTGGGCCCACGCGAGCTCATAAGAGGTCTTGCCACCACTAGACTAAGAAAATAAAAAAATTACTTGACATATTATAATTCTTTATTCAACTAACTCTGTATAAGCTCCACGATTTCCAGTCATTTATATAAGAACCAGACCATTTAATGGCTAAAATACGAAACAAGAATAATTCAACGTACAAATAACAAGACAACATAAATACTCCATCAATCGATTTATATCTGATAGCAGACAAGGCTTAACAACGTTCAGCGTGTAGCGAAGGGCGTCGCCATTCCCATAACACAAATTCCACAAAGCGAAATGTAAACGGTGAAAGTTCCTATCCCTAGACCCGATTACACTGTCTGAAATGGCGATGTGCGATTTTCTCTAGGGCCCGCCTGTCTGCTATATTCGAGACTGACCGTCCGTCCGTCCACGCAACGTTTCTTGTGGCGAATTCATGAAGATCGTTTATTTGTAGGATTACTTTTACATGTTTTTTAAATTAATTATTATAGTTGACACCATTTTAATGTTTTCAAGTGCATTTCATGAATATTAATGAAGTAAAAACATCATTATAATGTTCTGCTGCCTCATTTTGTGGACGTTACCATGAGAAAATTTCAATTAAGTTATAACCTCAAACACGTTATTTTCCGTTTATTTTTTTAAATAATATAAATTTGGTACAGGAAATGAATTATAAGTGTTTCGAACATCGAACTTTTTCTAGATCTTTCTTTTGCTCAAAATTGCGATTCACTTACAGACATTACTGAACTGATTTTATCTTGATTGCAAAATCATACGGAGAAAATACTGGAAAATGATTATGCCGAAAGGCGCATATTCACTTAAGCATCTTTGATTTCAACTTTCGCTCGGGTAATGGGATATTTCAGCGCAGGGCTCTTCGACGTAGTAAAGTAAATTGATGGTGCTTGTTCTCACGCCGCGCCGCGAGCGTTCGACGGAAGAGCCGACCATTAAATCTATAAATGTATGGTTTGTATCTAATTCGCCACGGTTGACTGGTTTTTCGTGTTCGTATGATGGTTCAAGTTGAATGTCATAGCCGAGACCTACAAAAGGGCCCTTAAACATAACGGACGTGTGACCCGAAACCGATTCGGTCGCAGAAAGAAAACGTCCCTATTGATATTATCGATTATGGTTTTTTTTTATGACGTATGAACAGAAAATCGATTTACGAACCGCTGCACGCGAAGGTCCATAAAGGCGTATCATCAATCAATATGATATAACGTAAGATGCGACGGAAAATAAACAGTAAAACTTTGACTGTTTTTGTTGTTATTTGCGATCGGGTCAACGCCCTATGACACATAATTTGCTTTCATCTGTATCTCCCATGCTTCGTTTCGGATTTCATTTCCTCCGTCGTCTCATCAAACTTCGAAGTCATATTTCTTTTACTTCCACATTGTTTTATTATTATTTTAGAAGCTTTAAGTTCTCAAGTCTTTTCACGTGCGATCGGTTGCTTCGACACTACTCCACGACTACATTAATACCACCGCCGACCATGACACATAAGTCGGATATATATATATATATCTTTTTTTTTTTTTTATTGCCTTTGTAGGCAGACGGGCATACGGCCCACCTGATGGTAAGTGGTTACCGTCGCCCATCGACTTCAGCAATGCCAGGAGCAGAGCCAAGTCGCTGCCTACTGCTTAATACTCTCCACAAGCCTCGTTTGAAGAAGGACATGTCATAGCGCTCGGGAAACACCGTGGAGGGGAGCTCATTACATAGCCGGATGGTACGTGGCAAAAAAGACCTCTGGAAACGCACTGTGGATGACCGCAGTGGCTCCAGGTCGTATGGATGAACTCTACTCCGGTGGCGGGCGGTGCGATTACATGAATACCACCGCCGACCATGACACATAAGGTCGACAACTCTGTTATCTTGTAATATTGGTGGTAGGACCTCTTGTGAGTCCGCGCGGGTAGGTACCACCGCCCTGCCTATTTCTACCGTGAAGCAGTAATGCGTTTCGGTTTGAAGGGTGGGGCAGCCGTTATAACTATACTGAGATCTTAGAACTTATATCTCAAGGTGGGTGGCGCATTTACGTTGTAGATGTCTATGGGCTCCAGTAACCACTTAACACCAGGTGGGCTCTGAGCTCGTCCATCCATCTAAAAAATAAAAAATAAAACTGCTGCACTATCCATAAGCCGGAATGCGTGATGGTTTCGAGGCAAATATAGATAAGACGGTAATACTAAGCAGAGCGTCGTAAGCACCTTGCCAACAACAAGAATAGGTACAGGAATGATAGGAATTAGTTGAAGGATTAGGATAAGGATACTACTACTGTGCTAGGTAATAGGATATTAGACCCACTAAAGTCGGATATATTTTTATTATGTAATTTTCTGGCCGTATGAAATAAATCCTGTTTAACGTTCACCATTTACGAGGAAAAGCGGCAAATAGCAAAGACATAGTGTTTATTTTTTAAGTACGTATTAATATTAACCGTAGAAAAGTAAATTTCATAAGTCTGTAACACGATTCGTCGGGTGATACACAACAATACACATACCGATCTACCCACATGCCATGGTGTAGAGAAAACATTACTCGATTGTACCGGTCTCGTACCTTCGGACTATTAAAATCCGATAGCAACGTACAAATAGAAACCGTTCTCCGAACGAATATCACTGGATTCTATCAGTTAATTAGTTTTCGGAAATCGTCTTTGTTAGTTGCAACTGTTTAAAGCAACTGCTTATTTACTTGGAATAATTTTTTTTCGGGATAGACCGATGAACGTGTTATTCCTTCGCGATGGAAACAGGCCCGATTATGAAACATCGTGGGTCATTGTGATCATACTTCGGGGCAACCCCCTCTGCCTAGGCTATGGGCTCCCTGCCTCACGGGACAGGGGCGTAGTATTTTTTTGTTGTTGCTTATACTGCCAATAATCTTGAGGGGCTATTCTGGCTTCACCGGGTGTGTAGCTTATATTATACTAGCGACCCGCCCTCGCTTCGCTTCGGAAACATTAAATTTTATTATTGACTAGCGACCCGCCCTCGCTTCGCTTCGGAACATTAAATTTTATTATTGATAGCCAAGTCCCGCGATGTTATTGTCGTACCGCGGGTGAAGCCGCGGGGCGAAGCTAGTCTAAAAAAGTAGCCTGAGTTACTCCTTATATCATCAGCTACCTATCAGTGAAAGTCCCGTCAAAATCGGTCCAGCCGTTCCAGAGATCAGCCGGAACAAACAGACAGACAGACAAAAATTGTAAAAAAATGTTAATTTGGTGTATGTACCGTATATATATTCATATGCATGTAGTAAAAAGCGGCCATTTTAATATTAAAAACAGACAAACCAATTTTATTTATATATATATAGATTTAAGCATAGTTCGAAAACACTTCTATTTCAATTAAATAATTTCAATGGAGTTTTGGAGAGGCACATACATAAAAAATCATATTCTTATTAGCCGCATAACATTCGTTATAAATAAAAGCAAGAAATGCGATTCTTTTAAGTACCATTCTTACACAGAGATTTATTTTGACCTCCGTTGTATGTAACGGACAACGTACATTTGCATATAACCATTGTTTGATGTAAAACAAATCGACGCATACAAATCTTAACGAGACGATTTTCTCAATTGGATACAAACGAAATCGTGAGAGACTGAACCCAGAAAATGTATTTAGACGAATTAAAAACAAAGAAAGTACTCATTAATGGCGGCTGTATTTATATGGTAATCTATATATATATATATATATATAAATAAATGAATTGCTGTTCGTTAGTCTCGTTAAAACTCGAGAACGGCTGGACCGATTTGGCTAATTTTGGTCTTGAATTATTTGTGTTAGTCCAGAGAAGGTTTAAAAGGTAGATAAATATGAAAATGCTCGAAATTAAATAAAAATAACAATTTTGTATTTCCTTTGATGTGTCCCGTCGGACGAATCCTTTTGTTTGTTTTAAGTTTATTTTATACAAAAGCTTAGGTCTTTTATTTGTCGATAGAGGCACTACGAAGTCTGCCGAGTCAGCTAGTAATGTATATATTTGGTAATATAACATAGTTAATATCGAAATATCATCTAATGTGCATTTTACAAATATTATAGACAATACTTAAGAAAATTCAATAAGCCATAATCCATCATAGTATTTTGAATAACTAGAATGTTTTCACGTATGTAATATTATATGACGTCGTGTGACCTTATTAAAAGAACAGGAGCATAGTAATTTAAAGACATTACGAGAATAAGTAGAGTAATTGGATAATATCCTTAATCCTGGCTAACGTGAGACATATTATTATACGTTATTTTGATGGCGTTCCGTATGCCGACATATTGGAATGTGTACCCGCGGAAAACAGGACTTCATATTTTAACCGATTAGCGCGTGTTTTGCGGTCATTAACTCGCAAAATCACAATACGACAAATGGTCAATGTGATTTTATATAAATACAAAAATTCAAACGTTCTATTGAAAATTAATTTTTATGTTTATTATTGTGTAATAAGAATGAAAAAAAAACCTGCCAATAGGTTATATTCGTCAAGACTTTCGGAATGTAAATTAATCATTAAATTTAACTTTTTAATATATTTTTTTATTTATTGCTTAGATCAGCGATCGGGGAACCGGGGTAAATTACCCCAAATGGGGTAAAATGAAATTTTGGGGGGTAAAAATGAAATTTTTGTGAGTAAAAAGTATATATTGAAGTGAAACTTCTTTAGAATCGTTGTGATTTGAAACTCGATGAAACGAAATGAAACTGTATTTCTGTATCTTTGGATAGAGCTCCAGCTATACTGGGTCACATTAATGGTTTTTCGGCTTTCGTAAAAAAAAAACCAAATATTGAAGTTACTCACTATAGCGAATTATAAAATAACAAGAAATTATCATTTACTTATATTTTTTGTGGGGGCAATTTTTTTTTTCCTCAACCGTATATTCCATAAATTACTATTATCACCGTTATGTATTACTAGGCATTACATTGATAAATTTGATAAATGTTGTTTATATTAAATTTTTAGTTATTGTTTTCTTTTCAAAATTACCATGGGGGCTATAATATGAAAGATGCTAAAAAGAAGAGAATTCGTTTTTGTCTTGTTCTTTGCCATGGGGTAATATCAAATTACACAAAAATATTTTGGGGTAATAATTAAAAAAGTTTCCCGACCGCTGGCTTAGATAGTTGGGCGAGCTCACGACCCACCTGGTATTAAGTAGTTACCGGAGCCCATAGACATCTACAACGTAATTGCCGCCACCCACCTTGAGACATGAGTTTTAAGGCCTCAATAAAGTGTAATTGACTGGTATTTATTTATATTTATGAAATTGATTAACTTTTTAAATTAATTTTTAATTTTATATATTGTGGTAAAATTGTTATCACTACATTTTTTTTTTAGATTTTAATTTTTTAAACGAACAAAATAACCACGGTATATTTATCGGTAAAAAAAATTAAAATACATATACATATCAATTAGATAATGATTAAGTACATATTTTACATCTAGCAAGAAAAAACCGACTATATAGGAACATATTAAATACCTGTAGAGGCGTGAAGGCCACAGAAGACGCAGTACCAGATACTTGTCTTCTAATACTGGTAGCACCGCCGTACTGCTGTTGTTTCTGTAAGTTCTTTTGCAATGTCTTGCTGATGCGGACCTTCGTTTTCTCGTCGATTTGCGGTAGTCGGATTCGGCCCGTGCTAGACTTGCCGATCGTGCCTCGCGTGTATCCTAAATCTTCTTGGTACGCGTCATCTTCGATCTAAAACGAAATAATCCTGCATGTTATTGATATTACTAGTGGTAGGACCTCTTGTGAGTCCGCACGGGTAGGTACCACCACCTTACCTATTTCTGCCGTGAAGCGGTAATGCGTTTCGGTTTGTAGGGCGGGACAGCCGTTGTAACTATACTGAGACCTTAGAACTTATATCTCAAGGTGGGTGGCGCATTTACGTTGTAGATGTCTATGGGTTCCAGTAACCGCTTAACACCAGGTGGGCTGTGAGCTCGTCCACCTATCTAAGCAATAAAAAATATTTTTTTTAAGTTCTATCCAATCCTGTTATAACAAAATGCATCATTTAGAAACAGATACATTTAACACCAGAATTACCAAAATCGTTTCTCAAGGAAAACTTCATCGTTAAGCATTTTGAATTTTTGTTTGTTTGCAGACATCGGCATCGGTGACCTCAAATTAAATTATGTCAAATTCAACTACCGCGAGTTTTGGCGCGTTTTATATAATTAACTAGCTGACCCGGCAAACGTTGTGTTGCCTTAAATAAGATATCTAGGGAAATTCTACTGTAGAAAAAAAACCTCATTTAACCACATAATACCTCATTATCTAATATATAAAATTCTCGTGTCACAATGTTCGTTCCCATACTCCTCCGAAACGGCTCGACCGATTTTCGTGAATCTTAGCGTGCATATCTGTCAGAATTGAGAATCGAACAACATCTATTTTTCATCCCCCTAAATGTTAAGGGTGGTCCACCCCTAAATTTGATTTGTTATTTTTTAGACAAAAATTTTTTTTTTTTTTTTTATGATACAGCCTTAAGATACAGCATACAAAAATACATACAGCCCTAAATTTTCACCCCTCTACGATCAACCCTTATTTTTTATTTGCTAATTAAAAACTTTAATTTTTTTGGCAAGATTTTCATTTTTATTTTGTCATGAATTAAAATAAAAAATCTGATGTTACTCTAAATTTTTCATCCCTCTATGATCAACCCCTATTTTTCCATCCGATTTTTTTTTTTTTTTCTATGCACAGATCCGCAATAAGGTTGCAAGATGGCAATCAAATATTATAATTGTAGTACGATAAATTCTAATTCAGAATTTATAATTTCAAGTTCCTTTAATTAAGATTTTTTTTAAATTGAATTTGATCTCCCGGCCTCGCCGGCCGACTATTGATCAACTATCAATCGATCAGCTATCCCCGCCAGGTGTCACCACTCATCCAGCAAACATCACGTAGTAGGGATGAGGACGAAGCCGGTCTCCTGTCTTACTTACTCACTATACATCTTAGATTATACACTTAATATATTTGAGAGCTATACAATACTATACATTTTTCAGCCATATTTTTTTGGTTTTATTTGTGTATCAATAGTATGTTCAGTAGGTCTGAGAATCGGCTACTATCTATTTCATACCCCTAAGTGAAAAGGGTAGTCCACCCCAAACATTTATTTTTTATTTTAATTTTTTGGATATTTTTTATTTATTTATAATGAGGTATTATGTGGTTAAATGAGGTTTTTTTTTCTACAGTAGAATTTCCCTAGATATCTTATTTAAGGCAACACAACGTTTGCTGGGTCAGCTAGTGACAAAATAAAATAAAAAACTTGCGAAAAAATTAAAGTTTATAATTAACAAATAAAAAATAGGGGTTGATCATAGAGGGATGAAAAATTTAGAGTAACATCAGATTTTTTATTTTAATTCATGACAAAATAAAAATAAAAATGAAAATGAAAATCTAAAATGAAAATCTAAAAATTAAAGTTTATAATTAACAAATAAAAAATAGGGGTTGATCGTAGAGGGGTGAAAATTTCAGAGTAATATGATTTTTTTTATTCTACGTCATGACAAAATAAAAACAAAATTCTCGCAAAAAAATTTAGTTTTAATTAGCAAATAAAAAATAAGGGTTGATCGTAGAGGGATGAAAATTTAGGGTTGTATGTATTTTTGTATGCTGTATCATAAAAAAATAAAAACAAAAATTTTTGTTCAAAAAATAACAAATCAAATTTAGGGGTGGACCACCCTTAACATTTAGGGGGATGAAAAATAGATGTTGGCCGATTCTCATAGATACCAGATAAGCACAAAAAATTTCATCAAAATCGGTCAAGCCGTTTCGGAGGAGTATGGCTACGAAAACTGTGACACGAGAATTTTATATATTAGATGTAATAGGAAGTCAAAACTTAAACAGTTTTTATATTTTATACATAACGATAGCGACCCGAATTTTTTATTATTTGTAAGTGTATATAAAACTATTTTCTATTTGTTTTAATTTTGAGAGCTCTCCCCCCCTCGTTCCGCCGCCTCTTTTTGTGATATGATGGACTCGCCTTCCAGGATGCTTCACTACCGAGCATCGTAGAAACGACGCGCGGCAGCGACAGGTCCTCTCCTAAAATGCTATGGAACGAGCTCCCCTCCACGGTGTTTCCCGAGCGCTATGACATAATATATCATTCTTCAAACGAGGCTTGTGGAGAGTACTTAACGGTAGGCAGCGACTTGGCTCTGCCCCTGGCATTGCTGAAGTCCATGGGCGAACCACTCACCATCAGGTGGGCCGTAAGCTCGCCTGCCTACAAGGGCAATAAAAAAAAAGAAGCAAATACCGCCTTTTTTTTTTTTTTTTCGGTCCGGTGGCCGAACCTCCTACGAGCTCTCCGCGGCTAGAGGGCGCGTGGGGTACGTGGAATTGGTCCGCGACTGCGAGACCACGGGTCCAAGGATGTTTTCAGGGCCCTACCCTCTAAACGACTCCCCTGCACTCTTCGCCCAAGCGTCCGATCCCCTCCGAGGTCAGAAACCGGATGAGGTAAGGAAGGGGGTTACCGCGGTCAACACTACAACAAGACGGCGCAGCTTACCCCAAGGACGCCCGGCCAATGGAACCTTCGAGGCGAATCGAAGGCTCTGAAACGTCGGCCGTGTCGGTACGGCAGTCTGTCAGGTCGCCCAGACGGTTCTGTTGGTGTCCCAGAATACCCCGCTAGACCAGAACCAGGCTTTTTTTTCCTGCATGGTGCCGAACCTCATAGGAGGTATTCGTGTCTAGGGGGCACGCGAGGTATGTGGTACTTGACGGACTGCGGCGATGCGCGATTTCACAGCAAAAAGGTTCTTAAGGGCTACAGAAAGCAGTCATTTTTGATACGGTGAGTATCACGATTAGGTTTCTCATTCTAAAGCCCTAACCGCATTGCGCTTAATAGAGTCAATCTATTTATTGTATTTTTTATAAGCCGTACCTATGCTATCCTTTAATCCTTTTTTTATTACTGTATTTAAAAATTTCATTAAATAATAATAAAGAAAAGAATGGTTACGATGATTTTAATTTTTCCACGGTGTGCCTAATGGTGCTTCGTGATAATTGCATGGCTATTGCTATTCGATCTCATTTTTTAAAAACACTACGCATTAAGTGGGTGTTCTATCAGCGAGCCGAAACGGTTTATTTCTTTAGATCGGAGGCAAGCTGAAACGCGTATTAGCATTAAGCAGTCGATTCGCAGTCAGCGTTACGGTGTATTACAAATCGAATTTACTTAATAGTGTTTTATCAAGAACACGAGATACGGAGAAAGATAAAAAGCGCCACAAAGCGTGCGTCATAGCTGCCTGCATGGTTAGCCGAATTGATTGCTTTACGAAAATTTGTTGCATCGATTACGGACCAAATACGCTTCGGAGTATGCACAAAAAACAGTCAACTTGCGAGTTCGCTATTTCAAGCGTTCGCGCTTGTAAATGGATTACTCACGTGCAAATTGATTTTTTAAGGATTTTATGACCTGGTAACTGAGACCTTTAAGTCAAATCTTATTTTAATTTATATTCATAATTTTAAGAAAAATGATATTATGCAGTGAAATGAAATGAAGATGATTAATTTGAGACATTAATCAACTGAGATGAAATGAAATGAGATGATATGGGATGTAATATAATGTCAGTAAAATGGTGGTCATTTACTAAGATTTTTTCAGTGGACTTTTTGGAGGATCCCGAGAAGTTACGTCCAGCGGCTTTGTTTCATTTTCCCACATTTGTGCATTTCACAGATATTAAACAGTTAATAAACCACCATTATTACACATTTAAACGCGAAGAAATATTAAATAGACAAAATAAAACATATCACACAACTTCACTCCTCGCGTTCCCGCCAAAAAGTCCCGCGCAAATCGATTATGTAGTGTGATTAATTCAAACGTCAACGGCAACGTCGCAAACGAATCTGAAAAATCAATAAATTGGCCAATCTCGTGTCTCGTGTGTGTTGCACAAATCTAGGAAGAAGCACGCGCCGCCAGCGGTCGCGGTGCCGGCACGGACTTAGCGCCCCATCGGGTCGTGTTCCGGTCTATTTGAATCACGTGAAAAACAACAAACCACTTAGTCTGATAGCGATTTGAAATTCAACGCATCTGACGCGGACCGTCGAGCGTGACGTCACGTTTTATATCGGTATCAATGGAATTAATACGCCTTATGAAGCCATCGCAAAAAAATTATTACAGATCGCTTTTAAATTTACAATCGTAAGCTTGTAAGCTGTAATGTTACTGGTGGTAGGACCTCTTGTGAGTCCGCACGGGTAGGTACCACCACCCTGCCTATTTCTGCTGTGAAGCAGTAGTGCGTTTCGGTTTGAAGGGCAGCCGTTGTAACTATACTTGAGACCTTAGAACTTATATCTCAAAGTGGGTGGCGCATTTACGTTGTAGATGTCTATGGGCTTCAGTAACCACTTAACACCAGGTGGGCTGTGAGCTCGTCCACCCATCTGGGCAATAAAAAAAAGATAATAATATTAATAATAAGCCTTATGAAGCCTTCGCAAATAAATTATTACAGATTACTTTTAAATTTATAATCGTTGCTACAAATTTATAACATTTTGTAAGCTGTAATGAATATAAATTAATTTAGAAAGAGCGTGACCTTGAAATCATTGTGGATTCTCCTGTAAAATAGTAAAACTTTTTAATTGTGGCGCGAGAAAGCGTAGGGGTGTCTATAAGCATCGGTGACAGCTCGTTATCAGGTACACGGCTCATCTGCTGGGGCTATACAAAATGCCATTACGTAACACTTGTCTTACCTCAATTAAAACTACTTTTACGGTTTAATCTTGCGTTTTTTATTATCATTCTGTTATTTTCAGCGTTTGAATACTTTACAGTTTTCGTGGCCACGCACGACCGTTAGTCACGATTAAGCTGTAAAAGTAGTTTTAATTGTGTCTACGATTCACGGAGACTGATCGATACATTGTATTAATAATTGTTGAAATCATAATAGCTTGCAGTCTATTTCTGTCCCTGCACAGATTTTCATTTAGACAGTTTAGTGCGAACTTACGTATATGCGTCCGTCAGATCAGGCGCTAGATTAAAGACATTTTTAAGCTATCGAATAGATTTTATCGCGGGCTTTGAGCGCGGCGACTGAATCAAGAAATTCCGTAACGAAAATAACCTGACACCACCATTAAGCCTACTATGTAGCTCGCGTTCAACACATTCGCACGTTGCGCTTGTGTAGTGTTTGTGAATAAGCGCGTGGCATGACGTTACACTGCATGTGCATCATGAAAAGTCTGCCCATCTCTCTCTCGCGCGGTCTAGCTTATGAGTGTGAACGGGACAGTTAATGTTTTGCTATTATTCATGTTTAATATAGCGTGGTCTTGTTTTATTATTGTTTTAATATTAAATTATCATTGTCTAATTATAATTGCATAAGTTGATAAAAAATGCTATGCAATAGCTTTACCGCGGCAGTTCCCGAGTGCCACACGTTTTTTTTACATTTGAAGAGTGTTAAGATAAAATAATTTGATATGTAAATAATTCTTGAATTTGTACCGTAAGGCGCAATGTGTAACTTACATAGACTCGCTTGGTCGTTGATGCATGCGGGAATTACAATTAACTTTTATTGCATATTGAATCGACTGCACGAGTTTGTGTATGGAATCATAGGTGTTTTCTATTTATTACCTGATTCGTTTAATGATGATGAAACAAATTTTAAACTAATTGGTTTTATTTAAACGCTGTTTCGAAGGCTCGGGGTTATTCAATGAAGTTTCAATGAGTTTGAAGATTCAAATGGGTAAAGAAAAAAAAATCTCTACTCGTGAGAAAAACAACTGGTGACGTCTGTTTATGATAATGTAAATTGGATACATAAGTCAGCACTCTACTGCGTTAGCAAATAAATAAGTTCGCCGAATCAGTCATAAACTCTTTTGGTATATCTCATTCGAATCATACAACTGCTAGTTCTCAATTATCGAATCATTCAATTGTATACTATTATTCCCATATAATGATAGATTTGCTCAGGCTGAAGAGTTATGATTTCCGTATTTTTTATACAAAGAAAATTGTTTCAATTATTGTGAGCGCATTTAAATAAAGCAGTACACGAATGCATTATCAAACTCCCAATAGTGTCATTCATAAGTGTCCTTCTGACAACTGCAAAGTCAGATTCCAGGTTCGATTCAAGCCTTTTTTTTTTGCCGTTGATGCAGACGAGCATACGGCCCACCTGATGGTAAGTGGTCACCGTCGCTCATGGACGTCAGCAATGCCACGGGCAGAGCCGAGCCGCTGCCTACCATAAGACTTTAATAAGCTAAGTGAATTCAAATCGTTTGTGTAATTAATAGTATGTACAGACAGCGTCGTCATAGCATTACGTTATCCGATTTTAATTCATCGAATTCTTATTGACGTTTCGAAGTTAATTAGCGGAAGTTTTGTGCAAAGCGCCGCGTCTCTGATCCGGTTTTAATGCTTTCATTATTACGCTTGTTAATTTTATTCGAACGATATAATTAACGATACGATATTATGGTTGTGTAGCGGTACTCTCGCGTTGAGATAATGATACGGTTTCAGGCAGTCAAAGTGGTGAAGTTTAAAGGATCGGATATGTGCAATGGACAACGTGAATTACTGACGTGCGTTTTTAAGAGCTCGCAGAAATCATGACAACCTCGAAGAGATAGGATAGGTAGGTAGGAGATGATAGTATAGGTAGGTAGGTGATGTCGACGGGAAATAACCACGCGATCGAATTTCCTACCCTTTGTTTAATCATGGTAACATCATTTACCGGGATGCCCATACTTGAAGCACTAAAGACTGACGAAGACGGACATAATTGGAGATCAGAGTGATCAAATTCTTAAAAAAATCAAAAACAACTTCAGGCTAGACATAATTATCAAAAATTCAAATACTGAAATGAAGATGAGCTAACCCAAAAAATATGGATGGTTCAGTAAGCCAGACAGTCCTTGGGTATCTAGATTTTTTGAACAAAATAAAATAGCCATTGAGGAGCGGTCCTATAGATTTTATACACTTTGAAACGTCTCAACTGTGCTTGTGCTGTCTGCTATAAAAATGTCCCATCATTCAAATCGAAATGCATGACTTCTTCAAGGTAGGCATAGGCACGATGGTGGCAAGTGTACAGTGATATACACGGTGCCAAGTGTATAATGTATCGACTTATAGCACGCCCTACTATTGTTAGCGGGTTCCTTTATTAACGTTTATCATTCGGATTAACGTTCTAACTATGTATTTCTTTTACAAAACGGTACCTGTTGCGAGATTTGAATATCGGTTTAGTCGCATCGCTCAATACAAGAGCGTCACCGCCTTTAGGCTACGACGACTTCTAAATACTGGTCAATTAGAGTCAACGACAAATTTTGGTGTTATATTTTTATTTCTATTGCTTAGATGTGTGAACGAGCTCACAGCCCACCTGATGTTAAGCGGTTACTGGAGCCCATAGACGTCTACAACGTAAATGCGCCACCCACCTTGAGATATAAGTTCTAAGGTCTCAAGTATAGTAACAACGGCTGCCCCACCCTTCAAATCGAAACGCATTACTGCTTCACGGCAGAAATAGGCAGGGTGGTGGAACCTACTCGCGCGGACTCACAACAAGGGCCTACCACCAGTACCAAGTACCAGTACAGTGTATATATTGTAAAACTTACGTCAGCAAAGTTTAGTCGGTTGGCGTTCTTCCTGAACTCGGTCATAGCGTAACGCTCCTTCATCTTCCTGACACGTTTGCCGCCTCTCTTCTTCCTGCTTTGTTCGATCGGCTTCGGTAGGGGTTTCACGAACTTCACCGGTGGGGGTTCCTGGTGGGAGATTCCAACGAATTCGACTGTATTTTTTTTTAAACAGAAAACATTTCACGTAGGGCAAATGGAACTTTAACTGAAAGTTCTGTACGAGTTGTTTTGTTTTTTGCTGTAAATAGCATCGCTTAATAGACTGACTCAATGGCGCTAATGATTGCGTTTATTTGCATTTTATTTAGGTGTTTAATATCTATATATGTTTAAACTGGTACATACATACATATACACAGTGTGTGATTGCTTAATTTATTGATCTGTCATTAAAATTTAGTATCCACCGTACTACAGCCCGTGACCCGAGATTGTATGAGTAGTTGGGAGTTTTAGCTCGTTGATAATAATGCATAAAAATTGACACCTCAAATCGATTATTGGTGCTAAATTATTTAATAAAAACGATGTCCCAATAATGATGTTCCCTCAAGAGTTGATTGAACTTTAAACACAATAGTGACGTATGTTAATTTTGTATATCGATATCTCGTACTGTTGGAGTTCAAGATATATTTACGTAATCACATTTATGAACTGTCAGTGTCAGACGTGCACGTTCGCTCAATATGGAACGACATTCCGAATTAACGTTTGATAACATAATTAAAAACAAATTAAATCCCAAAGTGTTGAAGGAATTTAATAAAATATATTACGGCCGTGAGGACCACTGTGAGTTGAAAGTCAAAGAGTCATCGTTGATATCAAGCGAAGAAAATAACTTCGAATTAGCTTCGTATTACTTTTCCGCTGCCCGAGAATCTAGACCGCCAAGACTAGTTAAGATCGGACTCATACAACATTCTGTTCTATTACCGACATGCGAATCGATCCGTGAACAAAGAGAAGCGATACTTACTAAAATTGAAAAAATCATAAATACGGCTGCATCGGAGGGCGTTCAAATAATATGCTTGGAAGAAACATGGTCGATGCCATTCTTTCTATGCACGAGAGAAAAGGAAAAGTGGGATGAATTTGCCGAATCAGCCACAGAAGGTCGCAGTGTAATTTTTTTAAAGGATTTAGCAAGAAAATATGGATTGGTAATTGTGTCTCCTATATTAGAAAAAGACGATGACGGAACATGGTGGAACACGGCTGTGGTGATCGATGAGGAAGGCAACGTTATGGGTAAACATCGAAAGAATCATCTACCAAGCGTGGGCAGTTTTAGTGAAACGCCATATTACGCCCCGGGTAACATGGGCCACCCAGTGTTCGATACAAAATACGCCAAAATTGCGATAAACATTTGCTACGGGCGGCATCAAGCGCTCAATTGGTTGATGTTAGGTTTGAATGGAGCTGAAATCGTGTTCAATCCTTCGGCCACTGTAGCCGAATTCGGGGAATCATTCTGGAATATCGAGGCTCGAAACGCAGCCATCGCGAACGGATACTTTACTTGCAGCATCAATAGAGTTGGCACGGAAACATTTAATTCGACCTCAGGTGGTACTATCGAGAGAACTTATTATGGATCCAGTTATGTTACAGCGCCTAACGGATGTAGAACTCCGGCATTATCGAGATTAAGGGATGGACTTATGATCGTGGAAATAGACTTGAATTTGAACAGACAAGTAAGGGATCAATGGGGCTTCAACATGACGTCAAGGTTAGATCTTTACGCTACTGAATTGAAGGAGCTACAATCTCAAAACTGATTTGTTCTATGTAGTTTAGTAATAAATACATTTGGAAATAAATAAATAAACTAATTTATGCAAAGGTTTCGTTATCCACCTTCCAGGCCCTTGCCAATGTCATCACCCCGCAGCCCAATGGTGAAATGGAAAGTCCCAGTTTAAAACTTGAATAGAGAATTTCAGCTATATATTAAGCTTTAAGTCGAATGACTTTTGTTGTGGGGATAGGTGATCGACCTCATTAACCGATCTGATGTAAGTCGTTACTCGAACGTCTGAACAACAAAGTAACAACATTCACGTTGTGATGTACAGACATCACAATGTGAATGTTGTTACTTTGTTGTTGTTGTTGTAAATAGGCTAGTGAAACCTACTATTTATAAATTTTGTTGATTTCATTTGTATTGCACTATGTTATTCTTTCATGGAAGACATTCGTAAATACATTTTAAGTACATATTTCTTTACAAAAATTTTTGACGGGCTCCGAGATTCGAACACCGGTATAGTGGCATCGCTCGATATGAGTACCCCAGGCATCATATCATATAGGCCACGTCGACTTGATATCATAGTCGCGCTTATAAATAATTAAACTTACCTGTAGTTTATCTAGTTTCTTTTCGATGTTTTCCCGCAGTTGCCGACCGATGTGCCCATCGGTGCTCTCGTGGCACGCGTCCACACGGGCCGCTAATGTTAACTTAGTCGACACTAATTTCGCAGCTTTGTACCTTAATTCCTGAGGGAAAGGAAAATTATTTATAAAAATTTCATGCAGGCTCCTGTCATTAAGAAATCTACGTCAAATTACTTTCATTTCGATGCCTCCAATTAACACTACTCTAACTCAAAATTTTGAAATTTTCGTTTTTCACGCAAATCGCTTCACTATTTTAAAAGTATTACAAATTCATTATTAATGGGGTTCGAAGCAAGAGTAAATCAGCTATTCACACAAGAAAAAACCATAAAATCTTTATTATTGCAGATATATTTATCAACTTTTTTCGTTTAAACTCTCCTCCTGTAAACCTACGAATTTGGAGTTAGAGTAGTGTTCATTGGAGGCATCGATTTGAACACTCGTTTTTTCGGTGGACATCAAAAGAAATATGCAATTATTTATTTAAAGATCAAAGGCATCTCTGGCCCATGTAGCATCCCAGTGCAATAATTACCCTCGTAAAGGCGTGGTCAAAATGGAATCACTGCAAATGTAACAGGTTCATTGAAAGTGCCGAAGCCGGCGTCCCCTATCACTCCTACGCCTACACCCTGCACCATAGGTATACCAAGACGCCTGTGCTGACGATATCGATCAATATTATGATCATTACCATCTGCAACCTGTTCTTTCATCATGATATACTGCATATGAACATAGTGGTTCCCGTTATCAGAGAAGCACTCTAGTCCAAGACGGACGGTGGATTAAAAGAAAATTCATGATCACAAACAATTTCTTTCATTTCTTCAGTTTAGTAAAATTGAATTGGCTAAACTCTTTAAATACGCTCCCTATGCACTTTCAATATAATAGAGTTGTAGCCAGAAACATGGCTGTTTCAAAAACCTTATTCGCTTATAGTGATCACATCTTTAAGAAATCAACTGAAATACTGCAGGAGTAGAAAATGTTTAAGTCTGAGTAAAACGGCTAAAATACATTTCAGTACAAAAAACTTCAATATACCATTGTCATACTTAAAAAAATATGTTTTCATATTATATTATCATCCTATTCAGATTACTCACAGGTGTTGTATCTTGTACAATTTGTGAGAAATAAATGAACCCAGTATGAGGTAGAGCTGTTGCTTGCGAGAAGCCTGACAGTGTCTTCTTCTGTTGCCCGAGAGGTAACACATTACACGCTGGCATCTTTGATAATTTAGACAATCCACCGGCCACACCAAGGATTTTTGCTGCTGTTGATGCTCCTGAAATACATAGTTTTGATAGAAATTCGCAGGTGGTACAGCATATTGTAAACCCGCATGGGTAGTTCTCATTATCTTTGGATATTTGTGCCATGAAGCAGTTAAGTTCTGGTTTGGATGGTGTGATGGTTTATAAAATATAACTAAGAGCTTGTGGTGCCATTGTGCTTACTATGGGCTTCGATAACCACTTATCACCAGGATAATTCTGACCTCATTCACACATACCCTTCAATTAGAAAAAGTATTCATTTAATATGCTCACATTTCTTTAAGAAATATACTATTGTAGTTGATTAACAACTACCAATATATCAATATGGTTAAATATTTTGTCGCGAGGGGGATTAGTTAAATTATTTTAATGTCTAGACCATTGGAAGGTGGTTTGTTAAACGTAGAACCCAAGCACTCTCAACAAATTTTTGGATATGGTTTTAGTATAAATAAGGCCATCCAATGATGGACAAGAACTGAGTGCAAACTACCAAACAGGTCAGACCTCCTGAGCATTGTAAAAAGGGAATAAATTGCTACAGAAAAAACATTTCGTTCTAACAGATCGTTTCTCTACTTTGTCAAGCAAATGTTATTTTAAAAGGGTTACAATTTAGAGTTCTGATGCACTTACAATTTTGTCCTTCCAATATTCTGCTATTTTGGAAATTATATGATGAGGGGAATAATTTCAGTTGGCTAAGGGTGATTGCGCAATTGTTACCACTAATCGTTTTGGGAGTGTTAAATGGAATTTATATTAGAAATGCTAGGCAACAGAATGTATCACTTACCAACAATGGCAGTTATGTTTGGTGCAATAAAAGTCATTCTACTTTCAACATACTCATATATTTGCGATTTGAAGTTGTTCAGCTCACTTGCCATATCACAGGCCTCATTGATTTCTTCTAGTTCAATTTGGCTTAATAATTTCCTGTAGATTGTCAAATGATTGAGTTGTTTAATAAGTAACTATTTTACACAAAATGTTCATCCAAATAAATCTTCAAAGTCCCTGTTGTGTACTCTAGTCCACCTTAATAATTTAAATGAATTTGAAATGATGCATTTGTAAATATGTATTTACATTTATTCTTTCTTCTTCCTAGTCGTACACAACAGAGTGGTTGTGGTCATGCATCAGTCGAATTCTACAATATCAATGCTCTCACAATTCAATGATATGTGGCACGATGTATCTCAGAGTGAAAGCATTAATTTATAGTAACAAACAAAATAGACCACAAATAGAAAACAAATAAGAAGCTAACCCTTGAGTTGTAGATGCAGTAACAGAAACAATCATAATAGTGGCCTGAGTTAGAAAACTCTGTAATATTTCATTATTCTTAGCCCTGTCCAGATCATTGCCAAGTTCTTTCACTGTCCTTATGTATTCCAATGGAGTGATGATTAGAGATTCCAATTCAGGAAACCGTTTCTGATATTTGTCACGGACAAATCTGTGAATAATAGCTGAAAATTTGCATTTCTTGACTTTAATATTGTAAGCAGTAATAATTAGACAACCAAGATAATAATTTCATGAAAAGAGAACTATTAACACTACGTTCAATCATAAAAGTTCAATTTTCTGAAACTGTTTTAATAAACAAATCAACACATGAAAAATAGAGATTAGAATACATACCTATTTCACCATCAATTTCAACAGCAACATTATTTGCTTCCACAATCAGTTGATATTCAGGGTCAGACTCCATTAAGCCAGCAACTTCAACCTTATTTCTGTTATTTCCAGCATTACATTCTATTTCACTCATAACCTAAAAGTTGTTTACATGAAAAATTGTATATAATTTATATTTAAACTGTTCTTCAAGAAACTTTATTAAATACATACACGTTTCAGACGATCAGAATATCTTAGTTTCGCGAGTTCTCTTATCGAGACATTCTTGATTTCTTCTTCTTTAGGTAAGACGGGATATGGAACTGCAAAGTCGTATTCTTCTTTGGTTTTGCTCTCGATAGCAGCTTCGAGTTCACCATCGTCATTTTCTTCTAAATCAGCAAGTAATTCGTCAGCTAGAGACATGCTTCTGTAGAACTAAATTGATTTTCTGAGTGTTAAGTTTATGTGTGAGCTTGTTCTGTTTCTATTGTATTCTGTAATATTCTACAATTATTACAGTTTTTTACTCAAATCGACTTTCACAGCTGTCCAGTATATTTCATTTAGTATACATTATAAATATTCATTTGATTTTTTAGTCAGCGATGTCATTAAACTTCAATAGTTTGTACCCAAAACTAAATGATTTACCTACCTATGTACCTACGGCGACTAATATTTGCAATAGTTAATTTGAAAAGTAAACAGAAATGACAGTACGGTACTTGACAGTAGTAAGTAGTACGGTACCGTACCTACCTAGTATGTAGTAATTCCAAGTATAAAGACGAAGGTATCATACGATAGGTTTATTCATAAACTAGCGACCCGCCCTCGCTTCGCTTCGGAAACATTAAAACACACATGAAACCAAAAAAAAATAGAAAAAAAAATTAAAAAAGTAGCCTATGTTCATCAGGGACAATGTCGGCTTCTAATGGAAAAAGAATTTTTCAAATCGGTCCAGTAGTTTCGGAGCCTATTCGAAACAAACAAACAAACAAATCTTTCCTCTTTATAATATTAGTATAGATATAGATATAGATTATAGATTCTCTTTCATGGAAATGATATGAAGCTAAATGAATTTAAGTTGATTAACTGGAGATATTCATTAATAGAGATGAAATTAAATGAAATAAGATGAGATGATATGGGATAAAATATAATCTCAGTAAAATAGTGGTTAGATATTTAATAAGACTTTTCAGTGAACTTTTCAGTAGATCCCGAGAAGCTGCGCCCAGCAGTTTTATTTCATTTTCCCACATTTGTGCATATTCATAAATACTAAATAGTTCATAATTAACCACCGTTATTACACATTTAAACCTAAAGAAATACTAAATAAACAAATTAAAACAATTCACACAACTTCGCTCTTCGCGTTCCCGCCAAAAGGTCTCACAGGACGGTGACTTTTGATTGTTTTTTACAATTTAAAAAATAATGAAAAGTGTAATGAAATAGTTTTGGTTTTTTTTTTAAGAATTGAATCAAATTTATGAAGATTTGGAGAAATCGCAGCATAAACAAAAAACTAAGATAAAGCTCATGAGAACCCTTATCTTCTCCATACTCTCGTACGCTTCTGAGACGTGGACCCTCAAGGCCCGTATCCGATTGAAAATTGACGCATTTGAAATGTGATGTTGGCGCAAAATGTTGGTCGTATCATGGACGGAGCGCCGAACAAATATATCAATTCTCTCGGAGCTAAACGTCAAGACCTGTCTATCTACGATCTGTATGCAGCATCTCCTCAAGTACTTCGGACACGTGACCTGACGAAATCTTGACAAATTGGAAAAAATAATAATTGTAGGTCACGTGGAAGGAAAGAGAGCTCGAGGAAGATTTCCAACCAGATGGACGGACATTGCCAAGGAAGCCACAAACACCAGCGTTCCGGGTGCCATTCAGCAGACCAAATGCAGGCAGCATTGTAGGAAACTAGTACAATTAGACCAAGGTGGTCACGACTCATGATCCACAGTAATGAGGAAGCGACGAAGAAGAAGAAATGTACTTTTAATCTGAAGAATTACGTGGATCAAGTTTGACTTATTTTGTAATAACAATTGAAAAATATATTACAGGATTTTCCTAAAAAGTACGTCAGAACATTAGATTTTAATACTTTTAATCCATAATAGTGGAAACAGCACAGCTTTAGTAGAAAATAGTAGTGTTTTATGATCTTATACCTCTTAGACACTACATTCAGAATCATTAAAAAAATATATGTCATAACTGTCAACAAGCAGAATAAATTTTCAAGCCCCTTTTCGTCAGTTCGTCACATCTTGAATTTTTCGGCTGGAATTGGGCTTTTTGTTGGTGGTGTGTAGACGCCTAATATTTAAATAAAGTTAAGTGAACACCTTCCTATTCAATTTTTTTGTATATTCAAAGATATCAATCTTTTACAGTGACAAATAGACACATCTTAATCTAAATGGCGCTCAATCCGCAGTACGATGCAATCGGTAAAGGTTTTGTGCAACAATATTACACATTGTTCGATGATCCGGCTCAACGGGCAAATCTTGTTAATATGTACAATGTGAGTATTATTACTGTACCGTTATTTTTATTATATTATGGTTATCTTCCCTTCTCTCACATTTTGAAAATAGTATTTTACGATTTAAATTTTGTTAAGAGGTTACTGTCTGGTTTTACCGACTGCGAAACTCGGCTTCTCATATAAAGCAATTACGTAGAATTTAGACTGAAGAAACGATACAAAGCCTCTATTTTAAGTGTAATTTAAATATGTCCTTTTTAGAATTGTGTTGCCATGTGTTAGTACAATTTTATTCTAGATCTTTTAAATGATGTATTTGTTGATGCCCACTATGGTGATAAATTGGTGTCAACTGGATATTGCGTTAAATTTTAAATTATACTCCTTTTTTAACAATGTTGTATAAACATAAATTTAATAAACGCTTAAACAATGCTGTTTCAGGACTGTTTGTTGCTTGTGAAGTTATTAATAATGACTTGTCTTGCAGGTTGAAACTTCATTCATGACCTTTGAGGGAGTACAACTGCAGGGTGCTGTTAAAATTATGGAAAAATTAAATGTGAGTAAATAAGAATTAAAGTTCTTTTTACCAATTTTAAAGGTATTACACTAAAAATCTTCTCTAACACAATCAAAAGTACAGTTATGTATTTAGGAACAGTGCTTATATTTACAGGCTTTGTTTAGTTGTTATTGAACTGATAATTTTTTTGTATACATTAAACTTTTTAGTCTCAATTCCTCAGTAGTAGTATATCTTTGAGTAGGATATCTGTTAAATTACTGCTACTAAGAAGCTATATAAGCCATGTTGCTGTTTTAGACCAGAAGGCATCTATTTTGGTAGAGCAACAAAGGTAGGATTGTAGTAAAATTGTCGTTAGGTCTATCAATCTAGAAATAACCTTATTTTTAATAAAAAATGAAAATTAATATTACAGAGTTTGACTTTTCAAAAAATCACTAGAATAGTAACTGCCGTGGATTCCCAGCCAATGTTTGATGGAGGCGTTTTAATTAATGTCCTTGGAAGATTGAAGGTAAATAGTAAATATAAATCAACATTTAACTTTATGTGTTTAATTAAAAATATAATTGCTTTATTTACCTAAACAGGTGAATCACATAATATAAAGTAAAAGTTGTTTATAGTAAATACTATAAATTAATTTTATCATTTAATATCATCTTTATTTAAAAAAAATGTTATTTACGTCATTTGAAATACAGTATATTTTTGTGGTAATGTATGTATAAGGTGTTTTTGTCTACCTTTGAATATTTTTCTAACTGCTAGCTTTCTCTAAAATATTTCTTGACAGTGATGTCTTTTCACACACAAACAACTATCTTAAACTCTGGCAGTTTGTTTGCTTGTGTTTTTGTAGTCACGAGAATCCTAGGTGTTAATTAAGAGCTAATCATTTTCTCTGTAAAATTAGGGTATTTTAAATTTTATTTTCATGACCTCACACACTATATGTGTAACTAGCTTTCTTTGGTCAGTATTTATATTCAAATTTAACTGAATGGTTAATAGAGCTGTCTAGCCCATGTTAATAAACTGCGAGCTTGTGTATTCAATAACTCTTAATGTCTACAATGTGCTCATTAACTGTAACCTATAAATCTCCTATATCTGAGAGTGCACATTTAAAATCCTGTTTATAAATACCTGGATCCTGCAAAGTAAAACTGCATTTTAGTCTTGTAGTAGTACTAGTAGTTTTCTTTACGCACACCAAAATATATTGCCAATACTCTTCTTTGATGTAAGGCAAAAACCTTGGAGCACGTTCCACTGGCTGGTTTCCTTATGAATGAAAGATTCCTTTGTAGCGCTATATTTTAAAGTTATTTAATATATTATTTAGAAGTGTCAGACTCAGTGTTGGGTTGGTAAAATGCCGCACATTCGTTTGTATATTGCCTGGTTAAGTTTGTGTCTGTGACGAGAAACGAGATGAATTTTTAGGAGTAGGTATGAGGTTATCAGGATATGGGTGGATACTCAAATGTAAAGTTTTATTAAAAGGTACGAAAACGAAAAACACTTAGGAAGCACTGCTATATACATATGTATCTGTTAATAAACTTTAATAATTATGTTATCGTTTTCTATTCAAAAAATTAAGAAGGGTTCTCATGTCATTTGGAAAGAATTTGTAATATAGCAAAGTTTCGTAAGGTTCTGTATAATCTGTAGATCCAACAACAACAACAGATCCAAAAAGTTTTCAGGGTCTAGATGCATTATTCCTTAACTGACTATACGTAGATTTTGTAATACTAAGGATTCTAATTTTAAATTGTTTATTTTTTATTTTCAGTGTGACGAAGATCCTCCACATCTGTACATGCAAACCTTCGTGTTGAAGCCACTCGGAGATTCATTTTATGTTCAGCACGACATTTTCCGTTTAGGCATCCATGACATAGCTTAGATCACAAGGACAGACACAACACGAAGAAATGCTTAACTTGAAATTTGATATAACATACAACTGTTGAATCAGAATTCTTGACATTTGGTACACATTATATTTTTCTTGTATCATTTCGTCAAAGAATTTATGAAATTGAAAGGACTAGACGATTATGAAATTATGATAATGATCGATTTAGTGATCGAACAGGGTAATCTAAAATGAGAATTTGGTTTTCATTACACAGAAAATGGAGATAAATTGTTACATGTTTGTAAACGAACAAATTATAAAAATGAAAAACCGCTTTCATTATTGTTACCCTTGGAGATAATGCGATTTTGGGTTACGCCATTCTTCGAGTTGTCAATTATACTTTTAAATATCAATAACATACAAACACTAGTTTCATCATGCTTCTCAAGTCTGTTTGGTTATCTAGGTATATAAGTGCTATCAAAAATTGTGAATAGCTGTTACTAAATTTGGCATCTTTTTGTGCTTTATTTAACGTTGCTACGAGAACTCTTTGCATTATATGTAAACATTTTATAACAAATACATTATAATTTTCTACACGGTCTTGTTTATAATAAATTTTTTCCTACCTATTCTAGTAACCACGAGGGGTTATTCTAGATTCGCCGAATTAGTAAGTGAGTTCACGGGGCTCAAACCTGATGACGTTGCTAACACAAACCCTAGCAAGAGCCGCGCTTCGCAGAATCTACCACCGGATCGGAAACGCGACCCACTGAGAAGATCCGGCGAAGAAACTTAGTGGGCTGTCTGTGGGTTAACTCGCCGGTTACTCGCCGAGCCTTTCGTGGCAAGCGACGGGTTCGACGAGAATGTTGGTCGGTGCTTGGGATACCTAGAAGCACCGTTAGTGGATCGGGAGGATCCGAAATGACGTTGTTTAGACACCTTTAATACAATTTCACGTGCCCTGCTGTTACGGTTGAAAAGTAGTAGTCTTAATATTATTAAGACTAACAATCATTAAGTTAATGTGTTCTGCGGGTTTCGGGCGATGCCATCACTTGTCTCCAAACCCTTCTATTTTAAGGATGGCATACATGTGATGTTCGATCTTCTGTAACCACATAGCACTAGGCTTAGGTGTTGACAAGCTGGTTTTTCCATCCCAGCTATAAAAGAGCAGATTTTTACAATATAATCTCATGTCAACATTATCTAATCATCGATGCTAAGCTTAATTCTACGAAACTGTTCTCTTTCTCCCGGTTAATCTGTGATATAACATTATTTCCAAGAACACTTTGTCGAAACCCTGAAGAAATATACACCCCAAAAAAAAAAGCTCTTTCCTTACCGGTTAAAGATTATCTCGACTGCAATGCGTTTGTGGATATTTCATCGGATTTAGTTGAGCTTTATTATAATGTTCTTGAGACTTCAGTGTAAGTTAGTCTCAGTAGTACTTAACATTGTTGGCCACTTTTTTGCCTTACTTTGCTAGTTACCTCGAAGCGTTATGCGAGCTTCACCCAAAGTGTAGGTAAGCTCACAGGGCTCAGTCTGAAGACATTGCTAACACTAGCCCTAGCAAGAGCAGTGCTTCGTTGAATTTACCACCGGATGTTATTGCTTTTGGCCACAGTACAGTGTATCAAGAAAAAAAAAAACGAAAATAGATGCTAAGACAATCAATATATTATAAATAGTCAAAAAAAAAAATAACAAAAAGAACCACTGAAAACAGGTACATTTTTTACCGATCTCAGAATTATAAGACTCGCTTCTTCCATTAAATCCTTAGAGGCTACGAACACTTAACAAGTTTTTAGCATGCACTACAAACGACACACAGGCCACCACGCCACGATGGCCGACTTGTCTAAGCGAATGACTAGGTTGCAGGTGATACTTTCGTTGCTTTGCTGGCCACAAACGTGTCTTTATTGATTTAATTTTTGTATTCCCGTAAGTCTTTAGCAGTTTTGAATTAACCACAGATGTGTGGTATGAAAGGTTGCCATGTTATAAAAGTAATAGCCTGAAAATGTTTATGGTCTGTGTTCTAGGGACATTTTTTTTTATTTTAGCTTTTCATTTCTTCGTCCTTGTTTATATATAAAAATTTGTTACGTAACACATATATTATTCTTATTTTCCGTGTCGAAACTACGATACATAAAAAAATCGAGGTTCACATTATTTCAACTGGCTACAAACATCGTAAAATTACTATTACTTATCAAAAAGCGTTTGTTAAAATAAGAACAATATCTTAAAAATACGTACACTTTACTCTGAACGGAGCGGATTTGGTTAGTTTATTTTGCATGTAAAAAATATGGTATCGTATTTTTAAACTGCTAAAATGACTATGTAGTGAGTAAAGTACTACAGAGCAGAGATCAAACAAGACATGGCAAGACCGTTTTGGCCTCGTTTAAATGAACGTGTTTTATAGACAATTCCTAGAGTTAGCACTGTTCCGTTAAGATAATAATAAAAAAAACACAACCAGTCATATCGTAGCTTCCCAGATCGTAAAAAAAAAACATACAAAATCAAAATCAACATTTTTGAATCGTATATTACTATTTTAATCATCAAAATCTTACTAAGTTTAAATTAAGAATGTTTAAAGAAAAATAAAACAATGCTAACAAACGGAACAGTGCTAAGTTTAAAGTTCAATTTTAACGTACAGACGGCGGTATCATTTCAGAATCAACTGGCGATTTCTTGCAAACAAAAAGTTTGATCGTTATCTCGGCCTGAGTTTAAGATCTCCATATAAAATAACAACAAAAAAGTGAAAAAAAAAACACATTAAAACTATAAACAAACAGTCGTTTCGAATACTGTAACTTGACTCCATCCGTAATTTTACATGACCTAAAACGTTACGTTAAAATATTTATAATGATGAATCTTTACATTTATAATTTGCCAAACATTGTGCCAATATTTATTCCCGTTAATTCATATACATACTATATGAACGAAATCAATTAAAAAAAAAAAAAACAAACAAAAAGAAAACAAAGATCATAGGTATCAAATAGGAACTCAAAAAATGTTACGTACCGTAAACTGTACACAGTTTCGTAATGTTACAAAGAATGTACTTAAACTAAATGTAAAAGTTTAGAATTATTACAAAAATATATTTCTTGAATACTTTTATGTGGTTTTTGTAAAACATTGAATTTAAAGTATGTAAAACCAAATGCTAAATAACAAAAAAAAAATATATATATCATAAGATGAAACTCGGAAAATCGTAAATTTGTACGAAAATCTATTGATGAGTATACGACAGGAAATAAAATAGACAATCTATTGTAATACATACATGTACAATTATAATTTGGATGCCGACTATTGAAAACTGTATACCAATTCACACTCCTCTGATTAGAATTATTATTAATTAGAAACAAATTAGAATATTTAATTAAATGCAAATCACAACGTAAATCAACAATAACTTGAGCAAATTCATTATTTATTTTTGTACTAATAGGTTTTAATTTAAAAGTTTCAATAATAACAAGTGAAGGTATAATTTCCAACAGTCGGGTTTTGTTTAATGGAGGTCATGTACTCAGGCTTATAAAAATGGCGCCCCAAAACTGCACCACTGCTTGATTCAAACAACAGAGTGTTGGTATTACTTAAAACATTTTGATCCTTTACAATTCTATTAAAATTCCAGATTAATTAGGCAGGTTTTGAGCTAGCTTAACGAGACTTTTTTTCTTTACTTTCCACGGTGAGGGAGTGACGAATTTATATAGTATATACTATACTATACAATATGATGGTTCGTTACTTTCACCCTGACTATAAATGTGGTTACATAAAAATATATTACATAAAATTAGTAAATGCATGTTCGTTTATTCTTCTGATTTTTATGTGTTTAAGATTTACAGTTGTTGTTAGCATTTGCATTTTTAACACTCAAGGGGCACGCGATTGACTTGCGTTATACAATAAGTGTATAGTTATATATACATTTCGATGCCTCTAATGAACACTATTCTAACTCAAAATTTTGAAATTTTCGTTTTTCACGCAAATCGCTTCACTATTTTAAAAGTATTACAAATTCATTATTGATGGGGTTCGAAGCAAGAGTAAATCAGCTAGTTACACAAGAAAAAACATAAATATATCTGCAATAATAAAGATTTTACCAACTTTTTTCGTTTAAACTCTCCTCCTGTAAACCTACGAATTTAGAGTTAGTGTTCATTGGAGGCATCGATTTAAAGAACTTCATCAAATACGTGAGGTTTGAATCAAACAGTTCGTTCGAGTTAAGGGGCTTTGTTCGGTACTGTATTTTAGGATCCGCCTTTCTTCCGTCTCGAGCCGGAGAAGGCGACGCCCCGGAGAGATCGCATCGCCATCGCTCGGTTGAAGTGTCTCTGCGTCTTGGGCTCCTCCGTGTCGGTGCCGCTGTCCACCGACGACAATATCACTAGCAGTACACCCATTACCTTAAAAAGAAATATATTTTTATTTACAACCACGACTGTAATTCGTTCTCATTATTATTAATTCTCCTTCACAAATAGTCCTTCATTTTATGAAGAAAAAAAAAACAATGATGTTAGTCTGTGTGCTTAGTGCGAGTTGTTTAATGTTCTCGATAGCGTAAAAGTTAACTCAAATTTGTATGGAGTTGGAACGTTTGCCTATGTTTGCCGCTAGGGGCGCTGTTACGTGCACTAAGCACACTGATATATACAGGAACTTCAATTTTCCGGTCCAATTCTTTCATGTAATTCCTGTTTTTGGAGCCGGTGCGAAGGTTGATTCTAGGATGGTGGTGCTCCCTATTTTTGGCGCGAATGTATTCCGGTTTCGTGTATAAAAAGTCGTCATGTCAATATTACATTCATTAAGAATCCGTCTTTGTGTGTCAAAGAATGTTGTGTAGTTCATAGGTATCCCTAAAAACTTGACATCAGATAAGTTCACAGAGTAGTTATTACTCACTTGATGTAAAATAAAACCTACAAAATTAGATGTTCTACAAAAAATAGCAAAATTATTATTACGTTACATTGTGTATTTGTATGTATATTTATAAATGTATATAGTAAGGAATTTGTGTATGCATATGTATGTATATATGTGAGTGTATATATATATATATATTTCAATTGATTGGTATTCCGTGTCTAATTAGTTTCCAAACGATTCTTTTCCACCTGATGGATGTCTGGAAGACATCGCTCTTAGCGATGAGACCGCTTATACATTTTGTTTGTATTTAATGTTTCACATTGTTTCTTTTGTTGGTGTACAATAAAGAATACTCCCTCTCTCTCCCATATCATTTAATCCTTACCAAACAAATTATGATGAGTAATGTGTACACGTGAACCGAAGCCTCCGGTATATTCTCGATATCTTTGAGTGCAGCGAGCGCTGGCTCGAAGTCCGGCTTCAGAGCCAGCGCGTGTCTCAGGTGAAGCGCTGCTTCCTGAAACAAATATTAGATTCAAGTAAACCTTTTAATTTCCTTTTTTTTTCTCCTACCTAAGCTGATAGCCTTGAGAGGCTATTTCAGCGTAATCTTAACTAGTAGGTAAGCTCACGGGGCTCAAGCCTGACGACGTTGCTAGCACGAACCCTAGTAAGAGCCGTGCTTCGCAGAATCTACCGCCGGATCGGAAACGCGACCCACTGAGAAGGTCCGCCGAGAAACTCAGTGGACTGTGTCTGTGGGTTAATTTACTCGTCAAGCCCATCGTCGCAAGTGACGGGTTCAACGAGAACGATAACCGGTGCTTGAGGTACCTAAAAGCACCGTTAGCGGATCGGGTTAAGCCCGCAAAATTATAATTTGCGTAATTACTGGTGGTAGGACCTCTTGTGAGTCCGCGCGGGTAGGTACTACCTCCCTGCCTATTTCTGCCGTTAAGTAGTAATGCGTTTCGGTTTGAAGGGTGAGGCAGCCGTTGTAACTATACTGAGATCTTAGAACTTATATCTCAAGGTGTGTGGCGCATTTACGTTGTAGATGTCTATGGGTTCCAGTAAGCACTTAGCACCAGGTTGGCTGTGAGCACGTCCACACACCTAGGCAATAAAAAATAAAAAAAGGGCCCGAAATGATGTGTTTTGGGCTTTAATTTATACAGATCGGCTGGTCCTCTGTGTGCTTAGTTTCGCTAGGTTTGCCTCTAGGAGCACTAAATTTTACACACCTCTTCATTTACGTAGAAAGTGAAAATATTTTTGAATAATAGAATTTTAAAGTTATTTAAGGTACCAAAATCACGCTTTTTAACCGACTTCAAAAGAGACTCTCATACATTAGACAGATGCAGATACACAGAAGACTCTTAATCATTACTTTAGTGAAACTTTAACCGTTTCTGCAGCGCATGCAGCGGAAGCTCTCAAAAGGGATTGAAACCCCTATTTTGAAACATTCTTTGTTGGTGCTCCGCTTGCATTGGTCTTAGCGTGATGTTATATAGCCTATAGCTTTCCTCGATAAATCTATGCTATCTAACACTATCGGACCAGTACTTCCTGAGATTAGCGCGTTCAAACAAACAAACTCTTCAGCTTAATAATATTAATTTTTTTTTATTGCCCTTGTTTCCATTCGAGCATACGGCCCACCTGATGGTGAGTGGTTACCGTCGCCCATGGACTTCAGCAATGCTAGGGGCAGAGCCAAGCTGTTGCCTACCGGATTTTATTTTATGGATAAAATGTATAGATTAAAAACGCGTACCTGATAATGTCCGTACGCTTTGAATATCTCGCCGAGCGTGAAGTACTGTTGCCATGCGCTACGGTCCGGGGGCTGCACCTCGAGCGATCGGCGCGTCAGGTAGATGGCGTCGTCCAAGTACTGCAGCGTGAACAGGACTCGCGCCAGATTCAGTAGCACCTGAAGGTTCGTTACTTTCACCCTGACTATAAATGTGGTTACATCAAAATATATTATATTAAAATTAGTAAATGCATGTTCGTTTATTCTTCTGATTTTTACGTGTTCAAGGTTTTGATATATTGTTATGTATGTCATCTGCATTTCTAATACTCAAGAGTCGTCGTGGCCTAAAGGATAAGACGACCAGTGCAATCGTATCTAGCGATGCAACGGTGTTCGAATCCCGCTGGCGGGTACCAATTTTTTCTAATGAAATATGTACTTAAATGTTCACGATTGACTTCCACGGTGAAGAAATAACATCGTGTAATAAAAATCAAACCCGCAAATTTATAATTATATCAAGGTGGGTGGCGCAATTACGTTGTAGATGTCTATGGGCTCCAGTAACCACTTAACACCAGATGGGCTGTGAGCTCGTTCACCCATCTAAGCAATAAAAAAAAAAGGCACGCGAGTGACTTGCGTTATACAATGAGCAATAGTTATAGTCACAGAGAAGCATCATCATCATAATTTCAGAATTAGATCATTTTTAATCAAATGAATATTTTGTTTAACATTTGCATTTTGTTTACTTCTTCTTTATCTACAAATGAGCTTACAGTCTCTGAATGAGAAGTCAAGATAGTCTCTGAGAGCTTCATGGCTGTAAAGCTCGAATTTGGAGACACAAAGACAGATGTATATATATGACAGATGTATGTATATATAAGACAGATGAGCATTCCAAATATTTTTAATGCATTTTAGAAGTAGTAGCAATGTTATCAAAATACAAATAAGATTCTCTTTAAGCAATCGATCTGAAAATCTAGATTTAGTGATGCCACGAAAAAAACATCTAATAACAATTTTAACATAAAGCAAGCTTGACGTTTTTGCTTACAGTTTGCCTTGGTTTTGAAAGCAATGTAAAAATTTCCTTGCTCTTAATTTATTTTAAATATCTGTATTGTGTGTCTAATTGAATATATCATATATTTCTTACTTCAGCATTGTAAGGTGCCACTGCTAGTGCTCGCCGGAAACACTCTATTGATTGTCGAGTGTCTCCTTTGATTCTCCAAAAGTTGCCAATCTGATTGTATAACTGTACTGATTTGGGTTTTTCTCTTTTTGCCTTCTTCAGACGTTTCTCTAAAGAATTTATATCAAATTCAGTGACTCCATTTTTCTTTTTTGTGAATATCAATGCAACCTAAAAGAGATGGTACATATTTTAAGTAAATAAATTAAACTGCAGAGCAGTATTCAGTAATGCGTTGCATATAAACAACAAGTTAATAATGATTATGTGTTACATCTAATTAATTTTACATAATTCAATATAAATAATTATAATAAGAACTGGGGAAAAATAACACATGCTCTGCTGACCACAAATTGAGATTCCCTGTGTTATGGGTACCAGAGATTGACATACATACTTAATTATGTCCAATACATTATGTGTATTAAGATAATACACCCACAAAATTGCAAACAAACCTGTTCATCATAATAATTGAATGTTTGCCTGATTTCGGAATTGAACCCATGACCCTTGGTACAACAGTCAGGGGCTCTGAGCTACCACTGCATCACTGATTAAATATATACATATATATCTATCCATTTTCCATAACTCACAAAAACTGAAGAAAATACTTTTGATCATGTTGTTTACCTGTGGTTCAGGTACATTAGGGTGTCTGTGTCGTCTAGCAACTCCAACTAAGTTATCATAGTAAGTGAAGTTTACTGCTTTGCCACAATCTAAATATTCATCATCTGAGTGCCCATTTGTTTCTGATGGCGGTGTATCTTCACTAGTTTCACTGCCAGCTCTAAGTGTAAAAAGGTTTTACTGTATTATTATCGAAGCATGATGCTTTAAAGAAATTTTAAGAGTACACCTTTTAATTTCACTAATAAATTATTGTTATCAAGTACTAGCATTTGATGTTTCAAGATGCAATTCATGTATAAAAAATGTATGTTGTTTGCATTTTTATATATCCAATCTTATCCTTAATTCAAAGTACTCAGATAGATTTGAAACACTTTTATGGACTCAAACTCAGCATTTAAGTTGTATTAAAAAAGAAAATTATTAAACTTCATACATTTCACTTTTGAAAACAATTTTTCTTTACTTAACTAATATAAATGAAACTATGACAGTATACGTGAGCTCAGGTTTATATATAGTTGAAAAATGCTTTAAAAATAGCTGTTATATGTTTAATTACCCAATAATTTGAGTTTACCAACAAAGCTTACCTCTGTTGTTCATAAATCTGACAATCTGTGCAAAACATATCAAATCCATGTTTCGTCCATGTATTCCCGTAGTAAACTGTAGATGTTATTATATTGAATACGGTGTCTTCCTCACTTAATGGTTTTTCTGTGTCATCCTAGAATAAATTGACATTTTAAAAATAGACAATAACTAGTATTACAATATATGAATGAGTTTAATCAATTGTATATTGCTAAAAGAAATTATGTATTCAAGGCTAACAAGCTCAACAATAAATGGTTCAACTTAATGAAAGGCTAATATGTACGTATGTTAAGAATAATTTGGTGCAGCAGTTATATAAATGTTTAAAACTCAATAGACTTACTTGAGACAAAGTTTTGCCATCTACAATAAGGTCTTCTTCTAAATTCAATTTCCAAATATTAGAGGTGCGAGAATTTATAACAATAACTTGAAATGAAAATATATACAAAACTAAACAAGACAAGTATGGCAAGTCCCACATCTTGATCATTCAAACACAAACATACTATATGAAAGGTTTTATTGTATCACTTCACTCAATAGCTTTTTCAAGGATATCAAATTTTATGTTATTATTTCTGTTTAATGACTTTAACTCGGTCTTTTTATAAAAATACCATCGTCGATCGTGCTATCGCAATGGCTTAATTTTTTTTCGATTTGACATTAATAGTGCTGCACTGTCACTGTTGTACATTGATTAGTCTATGACCTGTATCGAGTAACAAAGTTTTCACTTAAAGGTCTCGTTAATAGGTAATAAAATATAAAAAAAGAACTAAAGTTTAATTTCCGGCGTTGGTAATACACTTCGAGACTATCTGTAAAAAAGGATGTATAAATTGAGTTTTTAGGTAATTAATGTTTTAAATGAACAGGGCCTTTGCTATAAACAATATTTCTGTGGTATATATTCATTAGAATGTAGGCCAATGAGTAGTACAATAATAGGCCAATTATTTGCACAAAAAAGGACCATCTAGCACAGAGTACCTACCTACTTTTAAATCAAAGTGGCTATAGTTAGTTTGACAATACCATGACATGGGGTAAATTGGGATTCTGGGGTAAATTGGGACAAACCTGCGGAAGATACTCAAAGTACTTGTAGCACGGAATCTACCTAATTTTCTTTAAGGTAATATTTATCAATGTATAGAAGAAAAACCAAGTTAACTATGGAAGTACTAAACATGAGTTAAGTTGGTCCCAAAAATTCGTCAAATTAAATTTTAAATAGTGGTTGAAAAGTGCGTTTTAAAACATCATAAAGAACTTTTAAAAAAAGTAATATTATCGTTGTTTTTTCAATAAGATCACAGTTTATATAAGTTTTTAATACACCTGGAAATACCACAACAAACGGTAAGTTGCAATATTCTTATTTTAAATACAATATTTCGACAAAATAAAAAATGTATATTTTTTCCTTTCTTTTTGGGGAAAATTGGGACGTATGTAGGGTAATTTGGAACGAGACTGGAAAAATTAGGGACGAGAAAACACAAAATTGGAACGCCAAAAGACAAAATAGGGATGGCTTGTTAGGGTTGTCACTGATATCTTATAATAGATTTTTTAGCCTATACTATCACTTAATTGCGTGATGTAAAGAAGGTTAATGTGTTTATCAGTTAGTTTATGTAAGTATTATAGGTAAAAGAAAAGTATATATATAATTACTTTTTTTTCGCGACATTTACCTTGTAATATCTGCCCGGTCGTATGTTCTTTATAGCAATAAAAAAAATTAAAAGTTAAAAGAACTCAAACGAATCAAAACTTTTGTTATTTCAGAATCTATTCACGCGTCGAATCATGATTTTGTTAACATTCAAAACGCACACACAAATAAAAACAGGCCTCAGATTTTAAATGTAACATTAATTAAAAATCCGAGATATCCAATTATGAGTGAGTGAATTAATTGAGTTTAGTTATTTAGCTTAGAAAGAATTTCTTTTATTTTTGTTATTATTGGCAGTAATCAGATAAAGCTGTTTTTTTATCTTATTCACCTGATATCTTACTCTTGCTCAAAGATTATTTTGAAAATGTTGATTAAATAAAATTGTATTATTGCATTTCCAGTCCTTTTGTTTTCTATTTTTTATTCTATTTTATGATTTTGTTTCAGAGTTGTGATTTTTAAGGAAATAAAAAATAATGATTTTCTAAAATATAACATGCACATACTTTTTTTGATCATTGGATTGTTGATTATCATTCACGTCACTTCGCTTCGGAATAGAAACCAGCTTAATTTACACTATGTTGTGTATTGTGCTTAAATTATGGATTGTATTCATCATTTCGGTCCATATAAATAATTATATGGCACCTACCTATATATCGCAGTACTGCGAGTTGACAACCCTTACAAATATCCCAATTTAACCCTTAACCGTGTCAATTTACCCCGGACGCTGGATAAATTGGGACGGCCATTATTTTACCGATTATTTCTTTAAAATGAATAATTAAAATAATGTAACGGTTTTTATCACCTAGGTACGTTCAAGACTCAACTTCTTTCTTTGGTTGAGCAGTGACTATTTAATTGAAACTATTTTAAAATTCAATCTGAAGGTCGATTTTGTCCCTATTTACCCCATTGTACGGTAGTGTCTATCAATGACGTTCAGACTGTCAAATTTTGTTGCTTCTAAATTCTGAATAACCACCAACAATCTTGATAAACTGTTGTTTATATGGGATTATTTGTAGTCTTCATAAATTGGGAATTAAAATGTATAAATAATTTTAAGTCGTGAACATAATCGATATAAGAGGAAAACTGTTCACATGAAATCATGAAAAAAGAACGTACGGGCGACAATTGTCGCCCATTTAAATTATAAGTATCATGTCTTTTTTAATTCTATAAACCAACATTTTATTCGGTTATTGCAATTATTATTTTACTTTACAGCTCATCAAATTTTGAGTTTAACGGGAATAAGCTTTGAAAGAAGAAGCGTTATTGTAAGTATAAAGCATCTATTTAAATTCAGATATTGATCAACATTTACATCAATATTTTTGTTTATCTACAGGGATTTGTGGAACTTACTGTCGTTCCCCTTAAGGATAACTTACGCTACATTCGTCTAAATGCGAAGCAATCTCGAATATATAGAGTGTGCTTAAATGATCAATATGAAGCAAATTTTCAGTACTTTGACCCATTTCTGGATATATGTCAAGCCGATCCAAATACGTAAGTTTTTCAGTTATTACTCTTTATAGTAAGGTAAAAAGAGACTAAAATGGAAAAAAAAATCAAGAATGATAAGGATAGTGAGCAAAAAACATAGATTGACTGTGGCAATATGGAGATGTAGAATAATTGATGAAAGAGTGTTCCTGCCGCTGTATAGTTTATCTACTAATAAGTTTTTAATAAGATTAAAGAATTATCCAATACAGTTTAAATTATTGACATTAAAAACTGCAATCTGTACACAATATGAATGTTATTGGATGAAAGCATTTTATATTGAAAATGCTGTTGTTTGTAGTCTTAGTGTCATATCCTGATTAACTTTCTATCAAGGTATGAATATTATTTTTATTAGATAAAATGTCAATTCGCTTGCTAACTCTTCTGTTAGATAGTAAGAGCTCTTCCATCCTAGTTCTGTGATTGCTATCTAATATCCAGATGAGTAACTTCAAGTATACTCCTCTTCATAGCTAGCTGAGTGACTAAGCATGTGGGCAAGTTTCTCTGAAGGATTAAGTCTGAAATGAGGCGGTCTGACAAAGAATTGAAGTTATTGACATAGCACAGTGGATTGTAAGCTGAAGCAGCAATATCCTGAGAGGCTTCGGGATTCCTATGTCCAGCAGTGGAATGTTATAGGCTGATAATGAAGATGATGATAATGATGATGTTTAGATGAATGGTCTCTTTTAATTTGGATTCTTAGTGATGAGTTGTTAAGGACTATAATATTAAGCATTGGTTTTAATGCATTCAGGAAAGTGAAAAATTCAGCATTATGAGTTTCATGCTTTTATGACATGGCTTAGTATGATGCAATTGTCATTTCATAATTTTTTAATACTAGATCTTACAACTGTAATTTGTGTGGCTGTAATCTTTACTTTATTGGAAATAATTATTATAGGAGATCACTGGAAGCATTCTCTCAGTATCATTTAACTGCAGCACAGAAGACAGACCCTGACCATAACTCAGGAGAACTTCACATTCAAATACCTGAAGAAGCAGCTCACTTAGTTGGTGAAGGCCGAGGGCTCAGAATTGGTATTGAATTTTCACTTGAATCTCCCCAAGGGGGCATGCATTTTGTTGTACCTGAGGGAGAAGGTACTTTGACAGAGGTAAGTGCTACAGCACATTATTTAACTGCAGTATTGCAGCATTGCTACTGCTGCGTAGTTAAATAAATGACAAAAAACTTGGATGCATAAACATGGCTGTGTAGTGGTGGTAGTCTAGAATAGCACCACCCTATATGTTCCCATGAGTTTTGTAAAATATAACTAAAACAGGTTATGGAAAATGGCCAGTAGTTTTCTTTGAGTATTATATGTTTGCTAGTAGGCATTTATCAATTTTCTGCTTGGGTCTATGAAGTAATTAAGTATTTGAAGAGTGAGACAGCCAATATAATGCAATTTGAGATTTTGATGAAATGCCTTAAACTTAGTGGTCGCATTCATGTTGTTTAATCTGTGGACCCATATTGTATAATGTCCTTAAAATACAATTTAACTGAAGCCCCCTATAAGAATGTACAAAAATGTGCATGGTATATTATGCAGTATTTGAAAGCTGTAAAACTATTGTAATGACTCAGTATCCCATTTTTTGTCATTATATTATGAACTTGTGGATGTCTTGGGTGGATACTTTACAGTTTTTTGTCATCACAGATGATCATGTTGAAGTCTTCCTTAAAAGTAGTTTTATTATAGTAAGTAGGATGTTAGTTATTAAAATGCTTGTTGATAAATTCAATATATTTTGTTAGAAATCAGCGCACATGTTTACATATGGACATTCTGCTCGACTATGGTTCCCATGTGTGGATAGTTTTGCTGAGCCTTGCACTTGGAAACTGGAATTTACTGTTGACGAATGCCTCACAGCTGTTTCATGTGGAGAACTAGTAGATGTTATTTATACACCTGATCATAGGAGGAAAACATTTCATTATTTAGTGAATACTCCAGCTTGCGCACCAAACATAGCGTTGGCTATTGGGTGAGTTTTTATTTTAAGGGACTGTGGTATAACAAAACTGGACTTTATACTTAAAAAGTTGTGTGTACTTAAGTTACACGTCTTTGATGTTATTCATTTATTTACCAACTTACATTCACAATATTTATTTGATCAATATCTGCAAGAGAAGAAATTGTGTTGTGAAACTCTTAGATATTAAGTGTATTTATTATCTATGGCGGGAACTTCGTCATATCCTAAAAATTCACTCTGATTAGTTTTCCTAAAAACATTAAAAGAATTAGAATTTCGGAAAAATCCAAGGTGACGTTTTCATCTGGGTATCGGGAGCCTTTTTATAATATCTGAAATGTTTTATGCTTTATGAAAATATTTTTTTCAGACCATTTGAAACTTATGTTGATCCTTTCATGAATGAAGTAACACATTATTGCTTACCAAATTTGCTACAAATATTAAAGAACACTGTAAGATATTTGCATGAGGCATTTGAATTCTATGAAGAAACATTATCAACTAGATATCCATATCCCTGTTACAAACAAGTTTTTGTTGATGAGGTAAGTCTAATTTTGAAGCCAATTTAATTGGTACATTCAGTTAATTATCAACCTATTATAATAATTTTGTAATACTATGTACCTGAGTAGTTGGCGAAAGTTTAGCTTATAGTATTAAATTAAAATTAGTTTATATGTATTTCCAAAATGTATAATATAGTATTATTCGATACTTAAAATAAAGTAATCAAAGTGCATTCGAAAAGTTCCCCAAAGGAATTTTTTATATTTTATCAAGTACACACTAATATTTAAATTTATTCACATTTTTAAATAGTAGTGAATGCTGATCAATTACTGTTACAAAGAAGTTTTTGGATTTTATGCAATTACTAATAAAATCAAAAAAATCAGCTAACGCGTAATTCATACTTTAGTGTAAACAGACAACCAATCAGTCTAAGAAAAAACCCAAACTGGAAAGAATAAGTATAGAAACAATTATAATTAACCATTTAAGTTAAGTTGGTGGATTAGTAGTAGCATAGTAGCTGGAAACTAATTAGCTTTCGTTTTTGGAAACTATCCTGACGGATATAAGATCCGGTCACAAATGCTTAGTGTAAAATTTTTAACAATTTTAATATTTTTCAATAGACAGAAGATGACGCAACTGCTTACACGACTATTTCGATATTAAGCACTCACCTGCTACACTCGATTGCTATCATCGACCAGACTTACATCAGCAGGAAGGCAATGGCACAAGCAGTGGCCGAACAGTTTTTCGGTTGTTTTATAACTATGCAGAACTGGTCAGATCTGTGGCTAGCAAAAGGTATACCGGACTATTTATGCGGACTGTACTCCAAGAAATGTTTTGGGAACAACGCCTATCGGTATTGGATACATCAGGAGTTGAAAGAGGTAAGGTTTAATATCAAATATAAAATTTCATGTCTAACAAATAGGTATTTGTGTAATGTTGTATGGTAAGATGTATATATTTTTCACTGGTGGTAGGACCTCTTGGGAGTCCACACGGGTAGGTACCACCACCCCGCCTATTTCCACCGTGAAGCAGTAATGCGTTTCGGTTCGAAGGGTGGGGTCGCCGTTGTAACTATATTGAGACCTTAGAACTTATAACTCGAGGTGGGTGGCGCATTTACGTTGTAGATGTCTATGGGTTCCAGTAACCACTTAACATCAGGTGGGCTGAGAGCTCGTCCATCCATCTAAGCAATAAAAAAAATACGCATAAATAGGTATGGTAAGGCGTAAATATATAGTCATACATCCTGATTAAACTGTAAATAACTCATATGTTCCAGTTCAAAGTAGGGTAGTCATTACAATTTACTTTTACCCAGTTCTCAGGACTGTGGTTTTTGGAACTGGCGATACAGTTTATTTCAACTTTCAGTAAGTGTGTGTGTGTGTGTACCACAAATTGAAATAAAAGATTGTATATTAATAATAAATTAAGAACAATAATTATTACACCACTGGAGTTGTTCGCCCTATTGGGGATATCTCCAATAACCACTAAATAGTTAATCCCTATGATGGTACATTCATACACGTTATCATCATTAAATTGGGCTCTACAAATCGATATATATATATAATGTCTTGCAGGTGATGGGTTACGAAGAACAATACGGCGGTATAGTCCTAGACCCGTGGCAGCCGCCCGCTAGTGGAACCAGGATTGAACCCAATGTCTTCTATTTCCCCGTACGCAATGTTCATACCATGTCGCCGCGGTATATTGAAGTAAGTGTACCGTTTTCTAATACATTTTTATTGTCAATTAATGTAATGGCCTAATGAATATATGAATTAAAACAGTAATATGTCATTTCATGTCTAACATGTTTTGTTGATTGTAATATCATAATGCTGAGTGTTAGGAGACCGCTTTCGAAAATGAAGACAGACGATAGTACTAATGACACCTTTGATGATGAGACGGAAAAAAAAATCGATCCTCATTAAAAAAAATCACATTTTAAAACGTTTTATTAGCATTGTTTACGCTCCATCATGCTAGTACAGCTAAATGAAGCGATAGTTTCATAAAAAATACATTACATTACTATTATTAAAAACCAGCAATGAAACACAAAATCAAAAACAGCTGATACTCGGATCAACGAACGCCCAGTTTTTTTTTTTTGCTTAGATGGGTGGACGAGCTCACAGCCCACCTAGTGTTAAGTGGTTACTGGAGCCCAAAGACATCCACAACGTAAATGCGCCACCCACCTTTGAGATATAAGTTCTAAGGTCTCAAGTATAGTTACAACGGCTGCCCCACCCTTCAAACCGAAACGCATTACTGCTTCACGGCAAAAATAGACAGGGTGGTGGTACCTACCCGCGCGGACTCACAAGAGGTCCTACCACCAGTAATTACGCAAATTATAATTTTGCGGGTTTAATTTTTATTACACGATGTTATTCCTTCACCGTGGAAATCAATCGTGAACATTTATTGAATACGTATTTCATTAGAAAAATTGGTACCCGCCTGCGGGATTCGAACACCGGTGCATCGCTCAACACGAATGCACCGGACGTCTTATCCGTTAGGCCACGACGACTTCAGAAATTAATGTTTCTTTTACATGCTCACCTAAAATTATGTTATTAAAAAACAGCTTATACAAATTTTCAATTGTCACAATGTTTTCAGGTTATGCGCAAAAAATCTCATTTGGTATTACGAATGTTGGAGCAGCGTATTGGACAAGAGCTCCTGCTTCAAGTATTTAACAAGCAGTTGGCGTTGGCCACCAATGCGGCCAATACAAAGATCGGGAGTGGGCTATGGGGCCACTTGTTGCTATCGACCAACTTGTTTGTCAAAGCTATATTCACGGTGACTGGTAAAGATATGGCTGTGTTCGTCGACCAGTGGGTGAGGACCGGAGGGCACGCCAAATTTCAATTGACATCAGTCTTTAATAGAAAAAGGTAATAAATACATAGCAACACTGGCTTTAAAAGTTATGAGTTGGTTTATGACTGAATGATGACGTTTTGAATATTACAGTGTTTGTGATCATGGATGAGAATTACAACGAAAAAGTATAAAATGAATAAGAGATATCACAACAAAAGTGGTTTACATAGATTCAGCTCTGTTAACTTTGCATTTGAAAATAACCTAGATTTTTTTAAAATGTACATTAATTAATCTAGAAGTGCAGCGTGGAAGAGCGAGTGTAAGAGATGAATGAAATTATTATGAGAGGAGGGCACTCCTCAATGTTATAATATGCCGATTGTTATAATATGGTGATCGAATATGTTAAGACTATGTAAATTAAATTAAATTTAGAAAAGGTTGAAAAGGCATAATTGTCTTTTATTGAAAATCGACAACAAACAACAATAATTACTTCTTTCTTCTTTACCTTATCCCACTAGTTGGAGTCGTCACAGATAATTTTTCTCTTCCATTCTATTCTGTTAGCCGTCAAGCTCAACACTCACTCCTCTTTCTCTCTCATATCGCCAATCACACACTCCATCCATGTCTTCTTTCGGTAGACCTCTTCCCCCTCTACCTTCCACTACCATTTTCATACATCGCCTAGTCATATGCATCTTCTCTCTACGCATCACACGTTCATACCACGCTAACCGTCCGCTCTTTAATTTGTTAATTACCGGGGCTACTTTCACACTCCCTTTACATTACTTAATTGTATTAATTACTGGCTGTACCTGTCCGCTTCGCTGGGCATTTAAAATTAACATTATTTCTCACCCCCACAAAGGTTCTCATCATTAACGTCCCCGCAACTGGTGTAGGGAGTCCAACACTCATACAAATATTAGCCTATCCATTAAGTACATGTATTTTCTACATGGATACCAAGTTTCAAGTCAATCGGATGCATGGTTCAGTAGTTATAACGGAACATCCGTAATAACCACTGTAGATTTATATATTAGTATAGATAATTAATATTCATTAAATTTAACCACCCGGTGCAGATTTAGTATTTTTTTTTTTCAGAAACACCGTAGAACTTGAGATACGACAGGACTGCGTACACGAGCGCGGTATACGTAAATACGTGGGTCCCCTGCTCGTCCAGCTGCAGGAGTTGGACGGTACATTCAAGCACACATTGCAGATTGAGAATACGGTGGTCAAAGCCGATATAACTTGTCACAGCAAGAGTCGGAGGAATAAGAAGAAGAAGATTCCTTTGTGCACCGGAGAAGAAGTAGACATGGATTTGTCGGCAATGGAGTGAGTATGAGGGCTTAAACTACATCATTAAACACACTTTATCTAAAAGTTTCAAACAAGAGTTTAACTTATATTCGTTTGTCTAATAGACGACTTTATTAATGGTAACGAAACAATATAGGTTTTTTGATGTACATAGATCAATATAAAACATATATTAGATTAATTCAATTAACCCCTTACATCTCAAGGTTCACCGTGTGATGTATGTGTGTTTCGGTAACCACTTAACATTAGATGGGTTGTCAACTTGTTCACCCAACAATGAAGTGACTTAAAAAGGGCAAATCATTTAGTAGACTGAGTTATTCAGATCATAAACTTAAACATATACATATATAAGTTACCTTACTCTTGAGTTGATAATAGAGATGGAATAGTATTTTTTTTACAGTATAACCATTGTCGTTATTTGCAGCGATTCTCCTGTATTATGGATTCGTCTGGACCCGGAGATGTCGTTACTGCGTAGCACTATAATATCGCAGCCGGACTACCAGTGGCAGTACCAGCTGCGTCACGAGCGTGACGTCACCGCGCAGAGCGAGGCCATAGACGCGCTGCACACGTTCCCCGAGCCGGCCACGAGGAAGGCTCTCACGGACACCATTGAGAACGAACAGACGTTCTATAAGATACGGTGTAGGGCAGCGCATTGCTTGACAAAGGTGAGGTTGATTTCTGCATATCCTCAGATCTTGGATTATCTATACTATAATAATATTATAATGAGGAAAGATTTGTTTGTTTGTTTGTATTGAATAGGCTCCGAAACTACTGAACGGATATGAAAAATTCTTTCACTGTTTGGAAGCTACACTATTCCCGAGTCACATAGGCAATAATCTTTTTTGAAAAAAAATTAGGGATCCTTACTAAAACTCCAATAATGTAACCCAAGGTGTAAAAAAATTACGTAAAATATTCTTGATATCGCGTGCCCTGCGAAAACTATTGATGATAGAATAAAATAATGTACTACGACTTTGTAGAACACATTATTATTTATAGAAAGTGTCGCGACAGCATATGTCTAATTATTATAGTTACGCCGCAATAAGTGTTCTTTTATTTAAAAAAATAATACAACGTCAAATATCGTTGAAATTTTTGTTAAAGATCCGAGCGGAGCCGGAGCGAGCCGCTTGTAGTTTAATATGTCGATAGCTCGGAGCTAAATGACTATGGTTCTATTCTCAGGCCGCTACCAAATTTTAACGTAATTTATCTCTGTATGTTTTTGTCTACATGGCTAGTGCTCATAGACATAACGCGAATGCTGCCATTGACCATGAAATATCTGAATTGTATAGTACAACAACTCATTAAATAATTCAAACGATTGCTTGGCGGCATACATCGTAGGCAAGTACAAAATCGTACGACGAATTAAAAAATGTATTGATTTTTTTGACGTGATAACGTCTTATGAATCGTTGAACACCGGTTACGTGCACGAGAAAGTGTCACGTTCCACCTGAGTATGAGCGTGCAAGCGAGAGCGCGGAATAAGGATAGAGAGCACGATCGACCCAAGCGTTGGCATATTCATATCTATTCGCGCGTGACGTCAGAGCTCGCAGTTCGACCAGTTCTCAGTAGAAGAAGGTTATCACATAAAACTATCGTCCCTAATTTTATTTTTCATTAATCAGGTGGCGAATGCAATGATAAGTTCATGGGCGGGTCCGCCGGCGATGTTGACGATCTTCCGCAAAATGTTCGGTTCGTTTTCCGCGCCGCATATAATAAAGCAGAACAACTTCGACAACTTGCAGCATTACTTCCTGCAGAAGACTATACCGGTCGCCATGGCTGGTACGTAACGCGTTTCAGATGGACCCGTAAAACAACATTCTGATATTTTTAATAGGACTTCAATTAAGCTTACTCCATTGAAATAGTTCAAGATTTTTTTTCGTTATGATTATGGAGCTTGTACTCCCAATTATGCAATAATAATAATAACCGAATAAAATAATAAATATGCCGTTGACATTCCGAAATTAATTTGGCTTTGAAAATTTACTCTCACAGATAATGATCAAAACGCAGTGACAACTGAAGACAACTGAAGCAAATTTTCACTAACTATTATGAATATAAACTCAAATATTTCGGTTTCAGGTCTCCGGAACATCCACGGCATCTGTCCACCGGAAGTCGTGAAATTCCTCTTAGATCTCTTCAAGTACAACGACAATTCGAAGAATCATTTCTCCGATAATTACTACAGGGCTGCTTTGGTGGACGCTCTCGCTGCCACGATCACTCCGGTCATATCCGTGCTGCAACCCGTTAGTATGAGAAAAATGTCTATAGAATATGTCTCAATTTCTGAACTAGGCGTTCAGTTTGAAATTAGGAAAATTACTATTTTATTCATTCCTGCACTGGGAACGAAAGTGGCCAGTAAGTATTGAGATAGGCTGCGACATTTACATTAAACTGTTACATTGACGTTAGAATCCGTCACGCGCATGCGCGATCGAAAAAATCTAGGAGGCCATGATCCTCGCCATTACAATAAAAGCGTTGTATATTTTTACATAAAATATTTAATGATTTTATTAGAGCCGCTTTTATGTTATGTATTTTATTTTTATGTTTCACTTATTATGTACGTAGTACTTGAACCATTGTACCAAGTTTCACTTGCGGACTAAATAATAATAATGGTTGGTTCGAAGTAAGTATCAGTTGAATGGAGTATTTGAAATGTATTCAACTGATCATTATTTTTAGTACATGTATCTTTTTTATTTGATTGGTGTTGTTAATTTTAAGTATATTTCAATGACACTATGTACACATGGATTTGCTGTTGTCTGAAATAAAATAAATCATTCATTCATTCGTTCATTCATTCATAAGTTCATTCATTCGTTCGTTCATTCATTCATTCATCCATTTATTTAGGCGTCCTAAAAGCTGGTCTGCTATCTATCACTATGAAGTTATTGAAGTTAATTTAGAATTCCACGTCACATAGGGCGCGCCGATAACGGCAGACTCCCTGTCGGCGGACTCCAGACTGGTCCTGGAAGAGATAACCCGGGTCCTGAATTTGGAGAAGGTGTTGCCGTGCTACAAGAACACGGTGACGGTGAGCTGCCTGCGCGCCATCCGCCGCCTGCAGCAGTGCGGCCACCTGCCCAGCACGCCCATGATATTCAGGGCCTATGCGCAGTACGGACAGTACATTGGTAATTTGTGCTTCCATAATTTTTCGTTGGTGTGTTGCATGTCGCGTGACGGTCGGCCGCGGTGTAGGGATGAAGTGAAAGGCGCTCGTCAGAGCAGCCAAAGCCAATATGGCGGCGCCTATAGTTCTCAGCAGCTGACCGTGTAGTGTATAGACTATTACTCATTTGTGCCAGTGCTCCACGCTGCTTTGTTTGTTTTTGTCAGTGTTTAATATAAAAAAAGTTTCACTTTTACCGTGGTTTCGACGAAAACGACAAACGAAAACTAATGACAGTTCTTAGGACGGAGGCACGGCTCTTCAAGAAGGCTGGTTGGTAAGTGTGATAGCGTCTATGCGCCTTCATCGGCTAGGCTCTGTCGTAGCACGAAGTTAGCCGAGTTCCGACTATACCGCAATCGTGCTGCCATCTCTCGGGAATCTTGCTACGTTTCGTTTTGCTACCTAACTAATGACCGCCACCGACATATAGTTGAAACAAGAGAACGTGACGGTCTTCACATTGTTGTATCCTTGTTTTTCAATACAATTTCCTCATCTTATAAAGTGGCTATCAGTAAGGGCGAATTTACATTACGAAATTATTAGCATGAAATTAATTTCGTGACATTAGTTTTATCAACAGTTTCACGTGTAATTTAATATTTTCGTAATGCATGCATTAATCTCATGAGTGCAAATAAGTTTCGTGCCCTGCGCGATTTTTTGGTGAAATTAGTGTCATGCAACTAATTTGATAGTGTAGAAGGCTCAACGTGAAACTACTGTCGTGAAAGCGCCTGCGGATGTATGTATTTTTAGCTCGCGCGCGCTTCAAGCGTTGAAAATGGCAAACCAACGATGAGTACACATAAAAATATATAATTCATTAATGAATATCAGCGACAAGAGTCTCTCTGGGACCCGAAACACCTACAGTAAAAAATTAAAATTATCTTCACTCATTCGATAATAGTTTTTATAGCTCTCAGGATCTTCATCTGCTAATTCAGAGACTAATTTCGTTGCGCCTAAATGCCTTCTTGTTAACCATCCTCGAATCTACCAAGTTCTTTTTTTTCTTGATAGTCTTTTTATAAATTTATACATAAGTACAATTTCTTTAGTTACATTGAATACAGCAAAATATAGCTTTGATGCTGATGGCGCCATGGTTACTGCGATACTGAGGATTTCGCGACACTAATTTTTTTACGAAATTACTTTCGCACATATAGAAACTACTTTCGTGAAACTGAGTTCAACATGCATGACACTAATTTCGTAATGTAAATTCCGCATAAGTCCAATGAGTACGGAAGGTTTTAGATAATGAATGATACGTTTGAATGAAACCAGATGTGCGACTGGCGGCCTTCGAGTGCCTGGTCGAGTTCGTCCGAGTGGACGGGAAGCCGGAGGACCTGGCGTCGCTGCTGACGGCCGTGGAGAGCGACCCCGACCCGGGCGTGCGGCACGGCCTGGCGCGCCTGCTCGTCGACACGCCGCCCTTCGAGCGCGCGCAGAGGCACCGCCTCGACTCCGAGACGGTGGTGCACAGGTAGGTACCCGTGACGCGTTCGATGATATTGTTACACGCTTAGGATTCGGGATAAATAAAATTTCACGAAAGTACAACTTAAAAACTGTATTCAACACTTAAAACACTTCACAAACACTTTTAAACTCTCAATTCGCTTCTTCCGCTTCGCTTCGAGTAGTTACGATTACTGACTGACTGCGCGCCATCCCTACAACGCTTTTATAGCGGATACCTCATCCCTAGAATCATCGAGAATATTCTTCACATCTCTAGTCGTAGTTTCCGTTATCTGCCAATAGATGGCGTTGTAATTCTCGAGCGTTCTGGATCCTTCGATATTCGTTCGACTATTCGGCGATAGATGGCGCTACTCTTACCGGCGTAACAATATCATACCTAGAGACATAATCACCGGGTAGTCCGCGCGGGTAGGTACCACCGCCCTGCCAATTTCTGCCGTGAAGCAGTAATGCGTTTCGGTTTTAAGGGTAGGGTAGCAGTTTTAACTATACTGAGATCTTAGAACTTATATCTCAAGGTGGGTGGCGCATTTACGTTGTAGATGTCTATGGGCTCCATCAACCACTTAAAGACAGGTGGGCTGTGAGTTCGTCCACCAAACTAAGCATTAAATATATATTTTTAACTGGTAACACCTGTAGCTTAAAGACAAAAATCGTATTTTTTCACAGAATCTGGAACAATATAAACAGTAATTTGTCGAACGACGCTCGTCTCCGGTGCGACCTTGTGGACCTGTATTACACGTTGTACGGCGCTAAACGCCCTATTTGCTGTCCGTTACCCGAAATACAAGCGATGATAAAGCAGAACCATCAAAAAGAACGAGAACGCCTCGAGAGGGAACGAGAAAGGGAGAGGGAAAAAGAAAGGGAGAGGGAGAGACAGAGCAATCTGGAGTTGAAGCCCGTGATCAAACAGGAGATTGATGACGTAAGTTAATGCATATTTAGATTTTTTTTAAACAGATTTTTTAATGTAAATGGTCTATAATAATATATTTTGTGTGTGTGTATGAACCAATACGATGCATGGTTTTAAATCCCAAAAGTATTTTTGATCAAGTTGCTATGATGTTCGATACTTATAAGTAAAACTAGTGAAAGCTGAACATTATTTGTCTGTGAATTAGAGTTCTAAATAAAATACACATTGATAATTATTTCTGTTTTCATCTCAGTTTTGTAATATTTATAGGTGAAATACGAATCGACGATTGGTCCAATGACGAGTACAGCGCTATTGGACAATAAAATGGACGTGACAGATGAGAACGTGCTTCCGGTTCCGCTGTCCAGTATCAAAGAGGAGGACGTGAAGATTGACGTAACGACAGTTTCCACTGAAATTCCCTTAAGAGTTTTTAATGTAAGTCCTCGTTTTTAACTGTTAGGACTATTGAACTCCACCTCCTGATATAATATTGTGTCCCACCATTTATTATGTATGACTGAAAATAAACCCAAATTTTGCGTGTCATCACTACATAGTATAAAACAAAGTCGCTTTGTCTGTCCCTATGTATGCTTAAATCTTTAAAACTACGCAACGAATTTTGATGCGGTTTTTTTAATAGATAGAGTGATTGAAGAGGAAGGTTTATATGTATAATAACATCCATTAAATAGTGGAGAAATCAATAATAAATTACAGTTTCCGAAGCGAAGCGAGGGCGGGTCGCTAGTTTGACATAAATCACTGCGTTTAAAACAAAATTATTAAAGAGCTTTTTCAGTCAAAATACACAGGTCACAAAACATGGTTTTTCACATATATGCAAAACTGAACTCCTGAATAACGAATTTAGTATTCCCATGAATTTAGTTTTCAGTGAAGTTCTCCAATGAATTTAGTTTTTCGTAAAATCATTTCATCTCGCTTAGCTTTTATTGCAGTTATTCTGAAGTCGAAATTAATACGTTGATTGAAAGCGGTGAAACTTTTCCGAAATGTCTATTGTCTGTTTATTACTAAAATATTTGATTCAAAGAAGCATTTGTAACCACATTAAATAATTTATCGAATATATTATAAAATTATACATAATAAAAAGTAACTTTAATTGGTTCAGAGGACATATTGATTTATCCAATTTTTCTACAGTTCAGTGTAGATCTTGAATTTTAAATTTGTTTTAAGTGATGCTAGAGAAGCGAACATTGTAGTGCATGCACTTTTTGTTACATATTTTCATTCAGTTCGCAATACTATAAAGAAATTGAAAAAAAAGGTTGTTTTTAGTGCTGTTAATACCCAATGTTTTCAGTAATGTTTGTATTTTTTTTAATGGTTGATCACCAGTTGATCTTTACATTTACCGAAATGATACATAACATTAATAGTATTTAAAATTTTCTATGACAGGATGATTCGAAACGAGAATTCAGTTCAGATAATGCTGTGGCTCTGCCCGGTATCCCGGGGACTTCGGGACCCATCGGCTTCGAACCCGGAATGTTTAGACCCCTGAAGGATGAGCTCGGAGCCCCTAAGGTTGGTTTTAGCTATTAAGTGCCTGGTGTGAAGTTCAATATAATTTTCACTTTCGGTGGTCATGAATGTGTTTCGATTTCTTTAAGGGTAAAGCTTTCTTTAAGGAGTAATTCTGTACAAAAAAAGTATCGAGTATCGAACCGGATAAGCTTGATGTATGTCGTACAAACAGACTTCTTCGTACTCAATTTTATAAAAACAAAACTATTTGCCAATATGAGCTGACGCACTATTCCGTAGCCTATAGTCATTGAAGTCTGAAGCTAAGCAGTTACCGGAACCTATACATAGAATGATTGTGGATATCGTACATGTTCAAATCGGAATGGCTGATTGTTTCGCGATAGAAATAGATCGGCCAGCGTCAATGCTAATACTAATTTACGGCTTAGGTACAAATAGAAAAATAAAATCTAAATTCAACGACAATCAATTATAGTGGACAATTCCCAAAATAGTATCAAATGGAGATATTATATATATTTATAGCCTTGAAAAATATCTTTTTGTATTTAAAAAAAAAAGTATATTTGCATTTTTTGTATATTTTTTTAAATAATATAATACACGAAGAATGTAATCTGTTGTTTATAGGCAAAGAAAAAGAAGAAAGAGAAAAAGAAGCACAAACACAAACATAAACACAAGCACAGCAGCAAAGATAAGTCTAAAGAGCACAAGGACAGGTCGTTGCCCCCGAGCCTGCCCCTCGGCACCGACCATCTGAAGATTAAAGAGGAGACCCGTGAGACTCTCAGCTCTTTCAGCTCGAGTCAAAGTCCCTCTGAAGATATCTCCAGCACGCAGGGCAATATGAGTTTTTGAAGATTTAAATTATAGAAGATAAGATTAATTGTAATGAGTACAGTAGATTGGGGGGAATAAGGACAAATCTGGGATGTCACAATACTTTTGTCGGGTTGTTAGAGATGTAACTTTGTTGAACTGAAAATGATTTTTAATTAGTGTTTAAGAATATTAAATAGTTTAATGTAGTCATAAAAGTTTTGTAATTCATTTAAAGATGTTAAAAAGTTAATTACCTAAAGTTAGGTTAGGTTACCTAACAACAATAGTGCCAGCCCTATCGAAAAACTATTGTCCCCATACGTAATCCGATTCACATCAATGCCTAGGTGAATAAGGACAAGTAAGTTTTGTAACTTTTTATGATTATTCTTTAATAAACTGTATCTTAATTTAATGCATTATAAATGAAAATTTTAACTACCGGAACCATTATGACCTCCGTTTTAACTACAAAAAAAACCATAAAAATGTCGAATTTAAAGAGTGTCCCGATTTTCCCCATTTTACGGTATGTAAAGTTTAATAATAATAAAAATGAAAACGTTAATGTATTTTGGTATTTCATTAAGACATCCCTTTTAAGTTTTATAGTAAGCCATTACTAATAGTAGAGCGTATTGGAAGTCCGCACTGTTCAGTTTTGAAGGGTGACACCGCCGTTTTCTCAGGGAGAGGGCGGCCTTTAAGTAGTGTTTTCTATGGACTTAGGTAAACGTATATCAGTTGGGTCGGTTGTGGAAATAAACAATGTGCAACAAAAAAAAACAATGTGAATAATTATTAGGAAACTATTATTTTTACGTTTTAATCTCTTCGAAATTCTAAAGTATTAATTAATAATAATAAATAAATGAGAACCAATTACGCTCGGTCATCCGCCCCAATTTAGGATTCCCTGTGTTATGGGTTCCAGACAGACATATATATCTAGGTCTATTAAAATCATTTCAATCCTACAGCTAGATTCGTTAAAATAGAATTTTTTTCAGGTATTTCTCATGTATATTTTAAATTAATTTCAACTTTAAATTGGTCTACTGTAAAGTTCACGCATTGTCGCTTAGTCACTTTTGCCTTTCAAGCGTCGATATGTACCTACCGACCCGCCCTCGCTTCGTTTCGGAACTGTAATTTATTATTGATATTATTGAATTCTCTATCTTCATCTTTCATAATATCGCGCACACGTTTGTTTATCCACATAACTACTCAGATATTTGCTCAAATGATGTAGTGTAAATGGCAAAGTTTATCTACTTTAAATACCAGATGTGATAAAAGTGTTTATTATGATTTTAAGGCTCAATTTACTATTACCAAATGTGCATTAGAAATAATCTTGTTTATAGTTAACTATTTTGACGATAATGGCTCACACGTAAAAGTTAGATAGATATTATATGCTGTCTGGTATGCTGGACTATTTATGATAAATATTTCCATTATCTATATCTATACTAATATATAAATCTACAGTGGTTTTTGCGGATGTTCCGTTATAACTACTGAACCATGCATCCGATTGACTTGAAACTTGGTATCCATGTAGAAAATACATCTAGTTAATGGATAGGCTAATATTAGTATGAGGGTTGGACTCCCTAATAATAATGACAATAAATAATAATGTTAATTTTAAATGCAGCGAAGCGGGCGAGTACGGCTACTACATTATATACATGTAACTCCAACGGTTTTTGGACGGACAGATAATAGAGTTTATTTAATTTATCAGAATTAACATAATTCCAATGTTTGTAATAATAATTAAATAGTTACAAAAGAAATGCGGTGCATTGATGTTATCTTAAAAAACATACATTCAAGTGACAAGTCATTAGCTAAATCAAATTCAAAGTGACGTCATGCTAAGTAATAGGAGTGGGTAATATCGGTTTTGCCGCGTATCGAATCGTATCTATATATCGAGGATCAATATCGGATATTGAATCTATATATTTTCTGAATCTATATATTGATGGATGCTAGTAGATTTTCTCGATTCATGGTATTTGAGATTTGAAACGATACGCTGATATAATATCGTAGTAGATATAGATTTAAGTCAACGTTATACGGTTGGTTTTCTGATATCAATTTATAATATGATCTTAAAGTAATAAAAAGAACATGAACATGAAAATAAAAATAACAAAAAAACTTTCCTTCATGCTTTTACCAGGCTTAGGACTGGCTACATTATTTTCAGATTTTAGTATTTTGTGTCTTAATTTAAAATTACAAAATATACCAAAAGAGTGTAGATTTCAAAAGTTTAAAATAAACACAAGAAATAAACTCAATTATTTGGATTCAACTAAAAATAGAAAAATGTGTACTTTAAAAATCAAACACAAAAAACTTTTAAGTATTTATAAACACTTGTCCAAAAATTCTAGTTCAAGGTCAAAGCGCGTGAAATTAAATTCAACGATGCAAATAGGCTATACTGCATTCAAGTTAGGGTCGAAAGTTGAAACTTCTTTCNTAAATATTAAAAAAAAAAACCTTTATACTTTAACGAATTTAAGGTACTATTTTATATACCTTTACTGCCTGTTACCTGCCCAAGTAACCACAATCGAAACTCTATAATCGGGGGTCGTTCTTACCTGTGTTGGAGACATACACAGAGAAACTTTCAGCTTTTATAAAATAACGAAGGTCTGGCTGTCGCGGGCTCTTGCTCTAATAGCCATCATACCTAGACTACAAAAATAATAAAAATCTTACGTTACGGACGTTTTTTCCCGGTTAGGGTACCCCTCCGCATCGTCCCATAAGGAACTTCGTTCCAAAAACAATGTGAATAATTATTAGGCAACTATTACTTTTACGTTTTAATCTCTTCGAAATTCTAAAGTATTAATTAATAATAATAAATAAGTGAGAACCAATTACGCTTCAGTCATCCGCCCTAATTTAGGTTTCCCTGTGTTATGGGTTCCAGACTGACATACATACTTATATACGTTTAAATATATATCTATATTTACCCCCGCTCTCGCTTCGCTTCGGAAACATTAACTATCATTACTGATAACTGAGGCCCGCGATGTTACCCGCGGTTAAGAAATGTACCATACTAGCGACCCGCCCTCGCATCGCTTCGGAACTGTAATTAATTATTGATCTTATTGAATTCTCTATCTTCATCTTTCATAATATCGCGCACTCGTTTGTTTATCCACATAACTACTCGTACATTCGCTCAAATGATGTAGTGTAAATGGCAAAGTTTATCTACTTTAAATACCAGATGTGATAAAAGTGTTTATTATGATTTTAAGGATCAATTTGTTATTACCAAATGCGCGTTAGAAATAAATTATCATGTTTTATTGTAGGTATTTATAGTTGACTATTTTGACGATAATGGCTCACACGTAAAATAGATATACTATGCTATCTGGTATGCTGGATTATTTAAAATAAACATTTTCAGTATACATTATATACATGTAACTCCAACGGTTTTTGGACGGACAGACAATAGACTTTATTTAATTTATCAGAATTGACATAATTCCAATGTTTGTAATAATAATTAAATAGCTACAAAAGAAATGCGGTGCATTTATGTTATTTTAAAAAACATTTATTCAAGTGACAAATCATTAGCTAAATCAAACTCAAAGACGTGACGTCATGCTAAGTAATCTTAACCTAAACAGTACCATCACAGTATTTGCCACGTACCATCCGGCTATGGAATGAGCTCCCTTCCACGGTGTTTCCCGAGCGCTATGACATGTCCTTCTTCAAACGAGGCTTGTGGAGAGTATTAAACGGTAGGCAGCGGCTTGGCTCTGGCGACGGTAACCACTCACCATCAGGTGGGCCGTATGCTCGTCTGCCTACAAGGGTACAATTAAAAAAAAAGTACCAAGAAATTATACATTCAAACATTCATTAATATAAAACATTCCATTTTTACTTACACAAAATCGCATTATACTATTATCGTACCCAGTATTTAGTCAAGGCAGACGCGTGTAACCTTTATTATCAGTTGGCGGACGATTTTAAATCACTTTAATTTTGTTTTCAAGATTTGCGTTGTTTATTCGTGAGATGACATAATAAAATGCTATCAAATAATTGGAGTTGAATTATGTGCTTAGTTATCATCTTGTATAATAAAATGTAGTGAATTTCTGTTTTTTTAATGTAGGCACAGTAAGCCGGTTGTGATTCTGAATTTGTTGGCAGATTTAAAATAAAATAAAAATGGTGGTAAACTAACTACCATTGAATAGGGGCGAGCCTAAGGCTAAGTTCAAGGGAAATGGGTCTGACTTCCTTGGACATCGTTAATGCCAAAGGCGTGTTTATCTTATTTTATAACCCAATAGTAAAACCTATTTCAATTTTATTTATAAATGTTTTTTTTATTGCTTAGATGGGTGGACGAGCTCACAGCCAACCTGTTAAGTGTTTACTGGAGCCCATCCGGTCATCGTTCCCGTCGAACCCGTCGCTCGCGACAAAGGACTCGACGAGTAAAATAACCTTCTAACACAGCCCACTGAGTTTCTCGCCGGATCTTCTCAGTGGGTCGCGTTTCCGATCCGGTGGTAAATTTTGCGAAGCACGGCTCTTGCTAGGGCTTGTGTTAGCAACGTCGTCAGGTTTGAGCCCCGTGAGCTCACCTACTACTCAAGGTTACGCTGAAATAGCCTCTCAAGGCTCTCAGCTCAGGTAGGAAAAAAAAGGAGTCCATTGATATCTACAACGTAAATGTTTATTTATACACAACGTAACGCGTATTTTCTTATGCTGTCAATATTTTACTGTTATAGATAATACAGTTGTTTAATACCGTAAAGAAACCAATAAAACGAATCATCTCTAATTATGAATTATTAAGGATTGTATAGATAACTAAACCCTTATTAAAGTGTTTTATTGCATCTACAAACATTATATAATTTGTAGGGAACAGCCAAGTCGTTGCTTACAGACTGAATTATGACTTTTATTACACGATTTTATTGCTTCACGTGCTATGTAAATACCTATGTATTTAGAAAAATGTGTGCTCTATGTGCGAAATTTAAATCGGTATACTCGTGTCGGAAACTGGGGGCCGTGGATTATCCTGACTTGCCATAATTGGGGGATTTACCCATAATCGCCACAATGGGCTGGTCTACAAGCTAAGTCGCTCAGCGAATTATGGAGAGGGCTGTGCTTGAAGTAATTGGATTGGATGTGCTTAGATGGTTGGACGAGCTCACAGCCCACCTAAGTGGTTACTGGAGCCTATAGACATCTACAATGTAAAATGCGGTATTGAATGTATAATTTCTTGGTGCTGTTTAACTTAAGATTACGATGACGTCACTGATGTTTTCGTCTTTCAGTTTGTTTCAAAGAAACAATCCGGATCGAATCCGGAACGAGATGATCCGACAGAGAACCAAAGTTATAGACATTATACAGCGAATTAGTAAGCTGAAGTGGCAATGGGCTGGCCATACTAGCCGGACAACAGATAACCATTGAGGTAAACACGTTCTTGAGTGGAGACCGCGAATTGGCAAACGTACTGCAGGACGCCCTCAGGCTTGGTAGAGTGATGAGCTGTGCAGGGTGGCTGGCAGGAGTTGGATGAGAGAAGCCGAACATCGTGCTCAGTGGCGAGCAATTGGAGAGGCCTATGTCCAGCAGTGGACTGCTGTAGGCTGATGATGGTGATACTCGTGTCAGGTGATACGAGTAGACCTGAACGTTTCTAACCGGTGCCATATAGGCGGGCTTCGGATAGCCTGCTAACCGAGAGGACTGGCGGTTGTGGCGCCGACGACTGCCGGTCCGGCGTCTCGAGGGGGAGGGTGATGGGAGAGATGTGCTCCGCACTAAACAGTTTACTTTCTCCCCTTTGCCTTTTCATGAGTTCTGACTCATGCGAGGTTCGGACGTGGGTTGTTGAGAAACAGGGGGTTTTAGTCAGTTCGACTCCGACATGCCCCGCCCTCTATCCCTAGTGGAGGGCGGAAGTCCGGCTATTTCCTCCTGATCAAAAAAAAATACCTGAACGTCTCACCCTATTAAATCAATAGATCCATCTACTGATTGAATTGCTATCTCAGTCATCTATTCACTTTTGTTTGCTGTAACGACTGTCACAAATGCCTTGAAAATGCTTTCTATAGCTGATTTATTCTATTCAAAAATCATAATTTAATAAAGTTAATATTGTGAAAGTCAATGCGGCTGACTCGACGGTAAGAAACATAACACTGCGGCTTAGTATCGCATGACAATCAGTTCAGGTTACATTGATCTAATTAACTATTGCTAAACGATCTTTTCAAATAACAGAATTTATTGATGAATCCGTCAGCCGCAAATTTCGTTAACATTTAAACTAAGAATTACCGAGATTCACCAGTTTACCCATAAAATACTGAAGGATATTCACCAATTTACCCATAAAATACAGAAGAATTTCCATAGGTTGGATGATGGATTAGTTCTTTACTTACATTTGAGTTCGTGTTTAAGGGCAAACAATCGTTATTATAAAGTATGGTTAAAACGCTAATTTTTACGCTTTTATCTTGCGTTTCTTATTCTTATTAAATTATTTCCGACGTTTCGTAAACTACAGTTTTCGTGTGATCACGAAACGAACGACGACTAAAGTGTTATTATTATTCGGTTTGAAATGAAACATTATAAAAATCTAGAAATATTTTTTATAGAAAAGCAAACGGTAGCTTAAGTCGTCGTGGCCTAAAGGATAAGACGTCCGGTGCATTCGTATCGAGCGATGCACCGGTGTTCGAATCCGCAGGCGGGTACCAATTTTTCTAATGAAATACGTACCTACTTAACAAGTGTTCACGATTGATTTCCACAGTGAAGGAATAACATCGTGTAATAAACATAAAAAACCCGCAAAATTATAATTTGCGTAATTACTGGTGGTAGGACCTCTTGTGAGCCCGCACGAGTAGGTACCACCAACCCGCCTATTTCTGCCGTGAAGCAGTAATGCGTTTCGGTTTGAAGGGTGGGGTAGCCGTTGTAACTATACTGAGACCTAAGAACTTATATCTCAAGGCGCATTTACGTTGTAGATGTTTATGGGCTCCAGAAACCACTTAACACCAGGTGGGCTGTGAGCTCGTCTACCCATCTAAGCAATAATAATACAAAAATAGCTAGCATAATATTTAAATGTCGACGAATAAAACCTTTAATTTTAAATATGAAACCGCAAAAGTAATATTTAGTATAATTTTTTCGGTTCAAAAAAAGGTCCCACTCTTAAAACCGGAACACATTATTGCTTCGCGGCTGAAATAGGCAAGGTGGTGATGGGTACCTATCCGTACAGGCTCTCAAGACGCCCCACCACTCGGTTTGGAGATAAAAGCGTAAAGACGTCTTGATCTGGGCATTGATCGCTCAAGATGTACATTCCTGCCCTTGCAAGGTCATGAAACTCAAAAAAAATTGTTATACAAAACAGTAAGCGTCATAAAAACATTTGATGGACGTTCAATCCAAAAAAATTTATCAGATCTATAATTAAAATCATATGATTTTAAATATTATATATAAACGGGTTTTGTTAAATTTAATTAGTGAAGTTAATCGAGATTGATAATGAGGTACGTAGGAAACCGAAGGTTGTAACATGTTATGCAATATCAGTAAAACGTATAAAAACACGCTTATTAATTCAGTTATTGACGCAGGTCGATACATATATTTTGTCTATATTTTCAGACAAGGTAGATGGTATCATGATATGACTTATTGCAACATAGTTCTTTTTATATACGCATATTCTGCCTCATGAATATTCAGTGGGGACGATAGTATAACACACAGTACAAAAAGTAGGACTAAAAAAGCATTAATATATATTCCAATAGTTAAGACACAGGATTAGTTTTATGACCAGCTAATCCCACGTTTTTCTGCTACCCCGTCTGATATTAATATTACGAGAACAGAGAACAATTCAAATCAGACGTTGTTCTGAATTTCATGGGTCTAAATTGTTATGATCGAATTTCGATTTCTTTCTCAAAAATAAAATAGTTCAAGTTACTCCTTATAACAGCTATTTACCAGTGAAAGTCCGGTCAAAATCTGTCAAAACGTTTCGTATTTGAGCCGGAACAAAGCTAGAGACAAAATTTAAAATATAAACATAATTGTGATTAAGATAAAGAAGTATATACGAAATGTTATTACCAATGACGTAACTGTTTTACATTGTTGATAAAGAATAGTGAAATTATTGTTAAAATAAAGTTGTATTAAATATTGTAAAAAATAGTTAAAAAAGTTCGTAAGACGGATATTGCACTCACGCATTACATTATTTCGGAGTTAATAGTGGCAAAGTGACCTCTGCCCACTGCGACATATGGAGTATCTATATATATATAAAAATGAATTGCTGTTCGTTAGTCTCGCTAAAACTTGAGAACGGCTGGACCGATTTGGCTAATTTTGGTTTTGAATTATTTGTGGAAGTCCAGAAAATGTTTAAAAGGTAGATAAATATGAAAATGCTCTGGAATTAAATAAAAATATCAATTTTGTTTTTCCTTTGATGTGTCCCCCGTCGGACGGATTCCTTTTGTTTGGTTTAAGTTTATTTTATACAAAAGTTTAGATCTTTTAGTTATCGATTGAGGCACTACGAAGTCTGCCGGGTCAGCTAGTAGTTTATATTTTTTCCTACCCATTAGATGGTAGGCTAAAGGGTCAGCTTCTCGAGGACGGGTAGATGAGCTAATGGGCTCAACCTAACAGAACTAGTCATAACAAGAGTAGTGCTTTGCAGAATCTACCACCGGAGTGTAGTAAAAAGGGATTTCTCTCTCTCAAGTCTGCTGAAAGAGTTTCTTTAGGAAATATATAACTTTAGGACGTATTGGAAGCTCGCACAGATAGGTACCAGCATCAAGTCTAATTCTGCCGAGAAGCAATCGTGCGGTCCGGTTTGAACGGTGGGTAAGAATGGCATGACTGAGTCTTCGTCTTTTCCAAGTGTGTTCATTCACCTAGTGATGTCGATGGGCTCCGATAGCCACTTAGCACCAGGTAAGCCTTTCATGCAATTAAAAAAAAAATCCACACGGTGTATGTAGAACTTAAAAAATTAATAAACATATTTGAACGTTATCATAAGAATGTAAAAATGTATTTACTTATTAAAAACTGGATACGCTCGAAATAACGTAATATTATGCATCAATGTGAAAATGCTATTTAGTTCCTTGTAGTGTCTGACGTTGTGTGTAACTCACTGAAGACATCAGTTGAATTCGAGACCGACACTCGGAAACATCGCTCTATATGTGATAATTAATTGAAATATATTATTTAATATATTTCAGTTAAATAATAATATATTTCAATTAAATCGTTCAATATCTATTCAGTATTATTTTTGTAAAATATTACATACAGCACAGCGATGGCGAATTTAGAGAATGGAACGTTCAAGAAACTAGATGTGGTTGTTGTCGGTGGAGGTTTGGTGAGTTTTTTTAAAAGCGTTTGCAAATTATGGTAATTTAAAAACGTGTATACTATTAATATAAGGTGTATTGGTCGTATTCACAGTGGAGTATGATCGGGCTTCACTAGTCTTAAATAAAGGGGTATTTCGTTTTCCTTTTAAGCATCTTTCATCAATCTTTTATTTGGTGACAGATAAGTACCAGTAAGTAAGTGCCTTATTCGATTATTCTTGTTTAGGATACCGGTATTTTTTAAAACGATTAGACGAGGTCTCTGTTCGTCTAGTTTTAATTGAAACTCATAGATCTTCAAGACATGGGGTTAATTTGGATCATTTATTTTTACTTTAGATGTGTTAATGAACCAAATCGTGCTAAGTGGTTACCGGATGTCGGCGGAGCAGTACGGCTTCCGGGAGGGCCGTTCGACCGTGGGTGCAATTCTTCGCGTGCGGTCCCTCTCGGACGAGGCCGTTTCTCGGGGTGGGGTGGCGCTGGCGGTGTCTCTTGACATCGCCAACGCATTTAACACTCTGCCCTGGAACGTGATAGGGGGGGCACTGGAGAGGCGTGGGATGCCCCTCTACCTCCGCTGGCTGGTTGGGTCCTATTTGGGGGCCATGTTGGTCGTATGTACCGGGTACGGTGGGACCCTTCATCGTTTTCCGGTCGTGCGTGGTGTTCCGCAGGGGTCGGTTCTCGGCCCCCTCTTGTGGAATTTCGGGTACGACTGGGTGCTAAGGGGCGCTCTCCTCCCGGGCCTCCGCGTTATTTGTTACGCGGACGACACGTTGGTCGTGGCCCCGGGGGATGATTATAGAGAGTCTGCCCGTCTCGCTACAGCGGGAGTGGCCCTCGTCGTCGGAAGGATAAAGAGGCTGGGTCTCGACGTGGTGCTCAGTAAATCCGAGGCTTGTGGTTTCACGGGCCGCGGAGAGCGCCACCCGTTGACGCCCACATCGTGGTTGGAGGCGTCCGGATAGGGGTGGGGGTGCAGTTTTTTTTTTTTTTTTTTTAATATATTGCGTGTTCCCCTGACGAGTAATTGTCAGGGACATTTTTTAGGCTATTTTGCTATTTTTCCAATTATCTTTTTTTTTTTACTATTTGTAATGTTGGATTCATGTTTCGTTTTCCATAATTATATAATATTCGTTTCTGTTCCCTTCTTATACTTATACTTTAATTCCCTTATATTTTACTTATATGCCTATTATTATATTTTATTTCTTCACTTTTTTCCGATATATTTTCATTTTCACTTCTTATACGCATTCCATTGTCTATCTGTCACATTTTTCGTTGTACATTTTATATAATTATGTTTACATTTTCTTTACGTTATCTAATGATTACATTACCAATATAAAAATTTACATTAATAAATTACAATATATAATATCTTAAAATTACATTTTTTAATATTTCCATTTTTCTTACAACATT